>OX387636.1:13650000-14852500 GCA_947568825.1 Sphinx pinastri | reverse complement strand
CTAACCTAACCTAACCTAACCTAACCTAACCTAACCTAACCTAACCTAACCTAACCTAACCTAACCTAACCTAACCTAACCTAACCTAACCTAACCTAACCTAACCTAACCTAACCTAACCTAACCTAACCTAACCTAACCTAACCTAACCTAACCTAACCTAACCTAACCTAACCTAACCTAACCTAACCTAACCTAACCTAACCTAACCTAACCTAACCTAACCTAACCTAACCTAACCTAACCTAACCTAACCTAACCTAACCTAACCTAACCTAACCTAACCTAACCTAACCTAACCTAACCTAACCTAACCTAACCTAACCTAACCTAACCTAACCTAACCTAACCTAACCTAACCTAACCTAACCTAACCTAACCTAACCTAACCTAACCTAACCTAACCTAACCTAACCTAACCTAACCTAACCTAACCTAACCTAACCTAACCTAACCTAACCTAACCTAACCTAACCTAACCTAACCTAACCTAACCTAACCTAACCTAACCTAACCTAACCTAACCTAACCTAACCTAACCTAACCTAACCTAACCTAACCTAACCTAACCTAACCTAACCTAACCTAACCTAACCTAACCTAACCTAACCTAACCTAACCTAACCTAACCTAACCTAACCTAACCTAACCTAACCTAACCTAACCTAACCTAACCTAACCTAACCTAACCTAACCTAACCTAACCTAACCTAACCTAACCTAACCTAACCTAACCTAACCTAACCTAACCTAACCTAACCTAACCTAACCTAACCTAACCTAACCTAACCTAACCTAACCTAACCTAACCTAACCTAACCTAACCTAACCTAACCTAACCTAACCTAACCTAACCTAACCTAACCTAACCTAACCTAACCTAACCTAACCTAACCTAACCTAACCTAACCTAACCTAACCTAACCTAACCTAACCTAACCTAACCTAACCTAACCTAACCTAACCTAACCTAACCTAACCTAACCTAACCTAACCTAACCTAACCTAACCTAACCTAACCTAACCTAACCTAACCTAACCTAACCTAACCTAACCTAACCTAACCTAACCTAACCTAACCTAACCTAACCTAACCTAACCTAACCTAACCTAACCTAACCTAACCTAACCTAACCTAACCTAACCTAACCTAACCTAACCTAACCTAACCTAACCTAACCTAACCTAACCTAACCTAACCTAACCTAACCTAACCTAACCTAACCTAACCTAACCTAACCTAACCTAACCTAACCTAACCTAACCTAACCTAACCTAACCTAACCTAACCTAACCTAACCTAACCTAACCTAACCTAACCTAACCTAACCTAACCTAACCTAACCTAACCTAACCTAACCTAACCTAACCTAACCTAACCTAACCTAACCTAACCTAACCTAACCTAACCTAACCTAACCTAACCTAACCTAACCTAACCTAACCTAACCTAACCTAACCTAACCTAACCTAACCTAACCTAACCTAACCTAACCTAACCTAACCTAACCTAACCTAACCTAACCTAACCTAACCTAACCTAACCTAACCTAACCTAACCTAACCTAACCTAACCTAACCTAACCTAACCTAACCTAACCTAACCTAACCTAACCTAACCTAACCTAACCTAACCTAACCTAACCTAACCTAACCTAACCTAACCTAACCTAACCTAACCTAACCTAACCTAACCTAACCTAACCTAACCTAACCTAACCTAACCTAACCTAACCTAACCTAACCTAACCTAACCTAACCTAACCTAACCTAACCTAACCTAACCTAACCTAACCTAACCTAACCTAACCTAACCTAACCTAACCTAACCTAACCTAACCTAACCTAACCTAACCTAACCTAACCTAACCTAACCTAACCTAACCTAACCTAACCTAACCTAACCTAACCTAACCTAACCTAACCTAACCTAACCTAACCTAACCTAACCTAACCTAACCTAACCTAACCTAACCTAACCTAACCTAACCTAACCTAACCTAACCTAACCTAACCTAACCTAACCTAACCTAACCTAACCTAACCTAACCTAACCTAACCTAACCTAACCTAACCTAACCTAACCTAACCTAACCTAACCTAACCTAACCTAACCTAACCTAACCTAACCTAACCTAACCTAACCTAACCTAACCTAACCTAACCTAACCTAACCTAACCTAACCTAACCTAACCTAACCTAACCTAACCTAACCTAACCTAACCTAACCTAACCTAACCTAACCTAACCTAACCTAACCTAACCTAACCTAACCTAACCTAACCTAACCTAACCTAACCTAACCTAACCTAACCTAACCTAACCTAACCTAACCTAACCTAACCTAACCTAACCTAACCTAACCTAACCTAACCTAACCTAACCTAACCTAACCTAACCTAACCTAACCTAACCTAACCTAACCTAACCTAACCTAACCTAACCTAACCTAACCTAACCTAACCTAACCTAACCTAACCTAACCTAACCTAACCTAACCTAACCTAACCTAACCTAACCTAACCTAACCTAACCTAACCTAACCTAACCTAACCTAACCTAACCTAACCTACCCCAAAAAAAAAAAAAAAAAAAAAAACCTAACCTAACCTAACCTAACCTAACCTAACCTAACCTAACCTAACCTAACCTAACCTAACCTAACCTAACCTAACCTAACCTAACCTAACCTAACCTAACCTAACCTAACCTCTGCATAACACACGCGACTCAGCCCACATCGTCGGTGGAGACTTTAATGGCTGGCACCAAGCATGGGGATCCCTCCGAGCCAACAAACGCGGAAACGAGCTTATGAATTTGATTATAAGCCACGACATGGCTATTTGCAACACTGGCAACTCCCCCACGTTCGAGACAGTCACCCACGGCATCTCAAGACAATCGATAATCGACCTCACTCTGGCATCAGCTAACATCGCTAACAAAATTCACCATTGGCAGGTCACCAAGGATATATGCACATCATCTCAACATAATGCAATTCAATATAATTTCATATTACATAAACTGCCTACCAAAAACAAGTGCCAAACGACCTACAAATATAACACGAAACAAGCCGATTGGGACATTTTCAAAGAACAATTGACAACCAACATCAATAGTCTCCACCTCAACGATGTAAGTGCCATTAAAACATTCAACAGTGAACAATTGGATCAATATATAACTGATATCACGAAAGCTATCCAAACCACCTGCGATCAACAGTTACCAACCAAAAGTAAATTCCGAACACACGCACCTTGGTGGACTGAACAATTGGAACAATATAAGCAACGTCTCATAAAATTGCATCACACCATCAGCGAATACAAACGCAAAGGACTGCCAATAGACGACACGATAAACGAAAGAGACGCCGTCGCTCAGGAATACTCAACCACCATACGCAATGAATCCACCACACACTTCAGACAATTTTGCAGCCTACAAGATAAAGAAAACGTATGGTCACTGACCAACAGACTTTTGAAAAGCACCCAGCCACCTAAGCCACCAGCCACGCTACGCATCGATGGTAAATACACAACAGACGCCAAAGAGACAGCCACAGCACTACTACACAGATTCTTCCCGGACGACACACAAGACGACTCTATACAGGCGGACATCAGAAGAGCATATCGCACCACACCAGACACTCACAACGACCTCGAATTCACCGAGGACGAAACCATCGAATGTCTAAAATCCATGAACCCCAACAGAGCTCCGGGTACAGATCATCTCACATCAGATATATGTCTCGCGTTTGCTGAAGCCTTTCCAACAGTCGTCACGGGCGTCATGAACCGCTGCCTAGAACTGGCGTATTTCCCGCAATCGTGGAAACTGGCCTTCGTCAAAATCCTGCCGAAACCCAACAAGACAGATCGCACGGACATGGCATCATACCGCCCCATAGGACTTATAAACGTCTTTGGCAAAACGCTTGAGAAACTAATCTCTAAACGCCTAACCTATCATCTGGGAAAAACAAACTCCATGAACACACGTCAGTATGGCTTTAAAGCCCAAAAATCGACAATTGAGGCACTACACACTGCCATAAATATCATCAACAAAGCTAAACAATCCAAACAAGTGGTACTAGCCGTGTCACTAGATATACAAGCTGCTTTCGACAACGCCTGGTGGCCGGCACTACTCAAACGATTACATATAACAAAATGCCCGAGCAACATTTTCCAACTTATAACTAATTACATCAATAACAGAAAAGTACAGATGAACTACGCAGATGCCACTGCGACGAAAATCATGACTCGCGGATGCATACAGGGCTCCGTACTCGGACCTCTCTTCTGGAACTTAATACTGGACGAATTACTTGACACCGAGCTACCAACGGGATGCCACATACAGGCATTCGCAGATGACGTGCTCCTAATAACACACAGCACTACCCCCAGAGAACTAGAACTAATCACCAACAAAGCACTCAGCATAATCACGGCATGGGGACAAAAAGTAAAACTCAAATTTGGCCCCACTAAAACACAGATGGTCGCCTTCACACCAAAAGCCAAGAAGGCTAATATACACATACTTGGACAAACTATACAATTCAACGACGAAATTAAACTGCTGGGAGTAATCATAGACAAAAACCTTCGATTCATAAAACACACACAATATATAATTAACAAAGCATACAAAATATACAACAACCTGTGCAAGATTATCCGCCCCACCTGGGGCATTCACGCAGAAAACGTGCGAATAATATACAAACATGTGATACAGCCTATAATCACTTACGCGGCTGGCATATGGCACACAGCCACCAAATACAAGCACGTGAGAGAAAAACTCAAATCGTTCCAGAGAGGATTCGCCATCAAAGCCATCAGGGGCTTTCGAACAATATCCGGCACAGCGGCCATAGCGCTAGCCGCCTTCACTCCATTACACATAAAGATCAACGAAGTAGCCTCGGTGGAACAAGCCAAACTCACTCAACAAACCACTTACCTGCCCAATGACATCACCATAGAGCGACCCGTACCGCCACATTCATTACTGCACCCTGCCGAGAGACAAACTATAACAATAACAACTGCCTACACGCAGGAGGACATCGAAGCACAGAACATCCCTGGAACCACAGCAATCTACACTGATGGCAGCAAGCAGGAAGAACGGGTGGGGGCCGCATTTGTGGCATACCACCCTAATGGCAAACACACAATAAGAGCCTATAAACTTCACAGCAGCTGCTCTGTCTATCAGGCCGAGCTACTCGCCATCACTAAAGCTTGCGATTGGATAATCCAAAAACAAATAAACAACGTCACCATATACACGGACTCCATGAGCGCCACACAGGAAATCAGTAACACAAACAGCACAAACCCGTTTGTTGCTCACATACACCTGGCACGGAAACAAATCACAGATAACAGCGGCACGTTCAAGATCGTCTGGGTCAAAGCACATGTTGGCATAGAAGGCAATGAGGCGGCGGACACTGCGGCAAAAGCCGCAGCCCACTCACATCGCAGTTATGAATACACACACTTCCCTGTCAGCTATGTCAAAAAACTAGCGAAGAAAAACAGCTACACAGCAAGCAACGCCATATACCTGGAGGGCCAACAGGGTCAACACACCCGCGACATCCTGCCCAACCTGGATGCCATTAACAAGCTCCGGGCCTCCACGGACATTGATTTCTCGTGGGCACAAATTCTCACCGGCCACGGCTACTGTCGGCAATACCTCAACCGGTTCAAAATAACATCTACGGACAAATGCCCATGCGATCCCAGCACCATCCAGAGTTTCAACCACCTGCTCCAACACTGCCCCAGATTCTCCGCCGAGAGATATCGCCACGAAACCACATGCCACCACTTCGACATCAGCCCATACACCATCACCGAGATCACCAACAATGAAAAATGCACCAAATCATACAGCCAGCTGGTGCACAGGGTGGTGCTGCAGCTGAAGGAGTACAACGCCTCTCAATCACCCACATAATAAAAGTAATTCATAAGAAATATGTAATTAGCGATTATCTAAATGTAACGTATCTAAATGTGTAATTATTCAATATATATTAAAAAAAAAAAAAAAAAAAAACAAAACAAAACAAAACAAAATTACAAAAAAGAACAAAAATACAAAATAACAACAAAAAGCCAAAAAAAAACAAACCAACAAAAAAAAAAAAAAAAAAAAAAAAAACAAACAAACAAAAAGAAAAACTGTACTTAATATATATGAACTGACAATCGATCCGTATCTACGAAGGAAATAGAAAAAAAAAAAAAAAAAAAAAAAAAAAAAAAAAAAAAAAAAAATTATTTATCTTTTTATGTCTCCCTTTTCTTACCCCTACACTTTTTCTTCCCTAGGCCCCTACAGTCGTTAAGCCGGGGGACTCCTGTATCCCATTCGCAGGTTTCCCCCGGTGTTGACTGTAGGACCGCCTACCCCAAAAAAAAAAAAAAAAAAAAAACCTAACCTAACCTAACCTAACCTAACCTAACCTAACCTAACCTAACCTAACCTAACCTAACCTAACCTAACCTAACCTAACCTAACCTAACCTAACCTAACCTAACCTCTGCATAACACACGCGACTCAGCCCACATCGTCGGTGGAGACTTTAATGGCTGGCACCAAGCATGGGGATCCCTCCGAGCCAACAAACGCGGAAACGAGCTTATGAATTTGATTATAAGCCACGACATGGCTATTTGCAACACTGGCAACTCCCCCACGTTCGAGACAGTCACCCACGGCATCTCAAGACAATCGATAATCGACCTCACTCTGGCATCAGCTAACATCGCTAACAAAATTCACCATTGGCAGGTCACCAAGGATATATGCACATCATCTCAACATAATGCAATTCAATATAATTTCATATTACATAAACTGCCTACCAAAAACAAGTGCCAAACGACCTACAAATATAACACGAAACAAGCCGATTGGGACATTTTCAAAGAACAATTGACAACCAACATCAATAGTCTCCACCTCAACGATGTAAGTGCCATTAAAACATTCAACAGTGAACAATTGGATCAATATATAACTGATATCACGAAAGCTATCCAAACCACCTGCGATCAACAGTTACCAACCAAAAGTAAATTCCGAACACACGCACCTTGGTGGACTGAACAATTGGAACAATATAAGCAACGTCTCATAAAATTGCATCACACCATCAGCGAATACAAACGCAAAGGACTGCCAATAGACGACACGATAAACGAAAGAGACGCCGTCGCTCAGGAATACTCAACCACCATACGCAATGAATCCACCACACACTTCAGACAATTTTGCAGCCTACAAGATAAAGAAAACGTATGGTCACTGACCAACAGACTTTTGAAAAGCACCCAGCCACCTAAGCCACCAGCCACGCTACGCATCGATGGTAAATACACAACAGACGCCAAAGAGACAGCCACAGCACTACTACACAGATTCTTCCCGGACGACACACAAGACGACTCTATACAGGCGGACATCAGAAGAGCATATCGCACCACACCAGACACTCACAACGACCTCGAATTCACCGAGGACGAAACCATCGAATGTCTAAAATCCATGAACCCCAACAGAGCTCCGGGTACAGATCATCTCACATCAGATATATGTCTCGCGTTTGCTGAAGCCTTTCCAACAGTCGTCACGGGCGTCATGAACCGCTGCCTAGAACTGGCGTATTTCCCGCAATCGTGGAAACTGGCCTTCGTCAAAATCCTGCCGAAACCCAACAAGACAGATCGCACGGACATGGCATCATACCGCCCCATAGGACTTATAAACGTCTTTGGCAAAACGCTTGAGAAACTAATCTCTAAACGCCTAACCTATCATCTGGGAAAAACAAACTCCATGAACACACGTCAGTATGGCTTTAAAGCCCAAAAATCGACAATTGAGGCACTACACACTGCCATAAATATCATCAACAAAGCTAAACAATCCAAACAAGTGGTACTAGCCGTGTCACTAGATATACAAGCTGCTTTCGACAACGCCTGGTGGCCGGCACTACTCAAACGATTACATATAACAAAATGCCCGAGCAACATTTTCCAACTTATAACTAATTACATCAATAACAGAAAAGTACAGATGAACTACGCAGATGCCACTGCGACGAAAATCATGACTCGCGGATGCATACAGGGCTCCGTACTCGGACCTCTCTTCTGGAACTTAATACTGGACGAATTACTTGACACCGAGCTACCAACGGGATGCCACATACAGGCATTCGCAGATGACGTGCTCCTAATAACACACAGCACTACCCCCAGAGAACTAGAACTAATCACCAACAAAGCACTCAGCATAATCACGGCATGGGGACAAAAAGTAAAACTCAAATTTGGCCCCACTAAAACACAGATGGTCGCCTTCACACCAAAAGCCAAGAAGGCTAATATACACATACTTGGACAAACTATACAATTCAACGACGAAATTAAACTGCTGGGAGTAATCATAGACAAAAACCTTCGATTCATAAAACACACACAATATATAATTAACAAAGCATACAAAATATACAACAACCTGTGCAAGATTATCCGCCCCACCTGGGGCATTCACGCAGAAAACGTGCGAATAATATACAAACATGTGATACAGCCTATAATCACTTACGCGGCTGGCATATGGCACACAGCCACCAAATACAAGCACGTGAGAGAAAAACTCAAATCGTTCCAGAGAGGATTCGCCATCAAAGCCATCAGGGGCTTTCGAACAATATCCGGCACAGCGGCCATAGCGCTAGCCGCCTTCACTCCATTACACATAAAGATCAACGAAGTAGCCTCGGTGGAACAAGCCAAACTCACTCAACAAACCACTTACCTGCCCAATGACATCACCATAGAGCGACCCGTACCGCCACATTCATTACTGCACCCTGCCGAGAGACAAACTATAACAATAACAACTGCCTACACGCAGGAGGACATCGAAGCACAGAACATCCCTGGAACCACAGCAATCTACACTGATGGCAGCAAGCAGGAAGAACGGGTGGGGGCCGCATTTGTGGCATACCACCCTAATGGCAAACACACAATAAGAGCCTATAAACTTCACAGCAGCTGCTCTGTCTATCAGGCCGAGCTACTCGCCATCACTAAAGCTTGCGATTGGATAATCCAAAAACAAATAAACAACGTCACCATATACACGGACTCCATGAGCGCCACACAGGAAATCAGTAACACAAACAGCACAAACCCGTTTGTTGCTCACATACACCTGGCACGGAAACAAATCACAGATAACAGCGGCACGTTCAAGATCGTCTGGGTCAAAGCACATGTTGGCATAGAAGGCAATGAGGCGGCGGACACTGCGGCAAAAGCCGCAGCCCACTCACATCGCAGTTATGAATACACACACTTCCCTGTCAGCTATGTCAAAAAACTAGCGAAGAAAAACAGCTACACAGCAAGCAACGCCATATACCTGGAGGGCCAACAGGGTCAACACACCCGCGACATCCTGCCCAACCTGGATGCCATTAACAAGCTCCGGGCCTCCACGGACATTGATTTCTCGTGGGCACAAATTCTCACCGGCCACGGCTACTGTCGGCAATACCTCAACCGGTTCAAAATAACATCTACGGACAAATGCCCATGCGATCCCAGCACCATCCAGAGTTTCAACCACCTGCTCCAACACTGCCCCAGATTCTCCGCCGAGAGATATCGCCACGAAACCACATGCCACCACTTCGACATCAGCCCATACACCATCACCGAGATCACCAACAATGAAAAATGCACCAAATCATACAGCCAGCTGGTGCACAGGGTGGTGCTGCAGCTGAAGGAGTACAACGCCTCTCAATCACCCACATAATAAAAGTAATTCATAAGAAATATGTAATTAGCGATTATCTAAATGTAACGTATCTAAATGTGTAATTATTCAATATATATTAAAAAAAAAAAAAAAAAAAAAAAAAACAAAACAAAACAAAATTACAAAAAAGAACAAAAATACAAAAAAACAACAAAAAGCCAAAAAAAAACAAACCAACAAAAAAAAAAAAAAAAAAAAAAAAAACAAACAAACAAAAAGAAAATCTGTACTTAATATATATGAACTGACAATCGATCCGTATCTACGAAGGAAATAGAAAAAAAAAAAAAAAAAAAAAAAAAAAAAAAAAAAAAAAAAAAAAAAAATTATTTATCTTTTTATGTCTCCCTTTTCTTACCCCTACACTTTTTCTTCCCTAGGCCCCTACAGTCGTTAAGCCGGGGGACTCCTGTATCCCATTCGCAGGTTTCCCCCGGTGTTGACTGTAGGACCGCCTACCCCAAAAAAAAAAAACCTAACCTAACCTAACCTAACCTAACCTAACCTAACCTAACCTAACCTGAGTGATGAATTCCGATCCATAATAAGCGACACCATAGAGGAACGGGGTATGGCTGCTGACGCTCGAATACGTGCTGGACATGATTTTGCCTCTAGAGCGAATCATATAGTGCAGGAGGCTAAGGAAGCGCTGGAGTCGAGATCAGCAGGCAACCTTAAAAGGGAAGTTCGCGAGCTGGTGGTGGATAGGCTTCATCGGCTTCACGGACTAGTACTGGAACTCTCCGAGATTCGTATGAAGCTGCGCGCAGATGCTGACTCAGCCAGAATCACCTCACTACGGGCGTCCGAGGAGGCCGCGAGGAGACACTCAGCAACTGTTGAACGGCTGGTGGGTGACTTTGATGCGGCCACTAGGGACGTGGGGTTGAAGCTGGCGGCCCTTCATGGGGAGGTGGAGGCCGCCCGTCAGGTGGTGGCCCATGACGTCATTTCATCACTGGACGAGATGCGGTCCCTTATAGTGAAGAGACAGCCCAGTGACATTACGGAACAACTGCGGGGAGAGCTTGGCACATTGGGAAAGACACTGTTGGAGGACATGGCGTCCATGCCGGATCGAAGGTGTTCGCTTGGGGAATCAGTGAATGAAGCCCTTAGCGAAATTAAGAATGAAATAAGGGAGGGCTTCAGACGCACTTATGCGGAGGCATGTACAACGCCGCGGAAGATTGGGACAGGTGGCATGGCGGCTGGCTCGGGGCTTGGGGCGCCGGCTCGCACCCTCATCATATCGTCCAAGGACCCTAAGGCAACCTCGGACGATGTGATAAGAAAGATGCAGAGCGCTGTCGACCCGAGGAAAGAGTGCATCCGCGTAGATCGTTGTCGTAGGGTCGGGAATGGCAAGGTGGTCCTGGGATTGGCGGATGTAGGTGAGGCGGATAGAGTGGCTGCAAGGCTGAAAAATGTGGACCTTGCAGTATTGGATGCGCCGCCGCGTTTGCCTATGGTGGAGATCCACAATGTCCTTACTTTCAATAAGGACGAGGAAATAGTGGAGTCTCTCTGGACACAAAACCCTCAAATTGCGGAAGGGCTACAGAGATCCGGAGAGTCGGCTAGAGTGCTTTTCCGTAGGCGGGCAAGGAACTCCCTAGAGAACCACATAGTCCTGGAGGTAACTCCAGGGCTGTGGAACAGGCTAACCACAGCGTCCAGGATCTATATAGGATTGCAACGCTGTTATGTGGGTGACAGGTCTCCACTTGTGCAGTGTTCCATGTGCTTAGCGTATGGGCATACACGCAAAGTTTGCACTGAAACAGCGAGGGCCTGCGCATACTGTGCCAAAACCCACGACGGAGAGTGCCCTGGGAAGGCAAGGGGCGATCCACCTCAGTGCATAAACTGCTGCAAGGGGGAAGGAACGCAGACCAGTGGCCAGCACTCAGCCTTCTCCGATGCATGCCTGGTGCGCCAGAAGTGGGACACCATAGCGCGGTCGCGAGTGGCGTATCACTGATGGCGCTGTGGGCACCAACGGGGAGCTTCGAATTCTGCAGGCAAACTTAGATCGATCTAAGCTTGCAACTGCGGAGCTTATGATGGCGGGTGCTGGTCGAGTAGCGTCTATATTGTTAGTGCAGGAGCCTTATGTCGGGGTCAGGGAGGAGCTGGTGTCCCCAGCACATGGCAGAGTTGTGCAGGCATACCCCCCCCGACGCTGTGGACCAAACAAAGCGGCTGTTGTTGTGCTGGACGGTGGACTTGGACTCACTATGGACCCTGCGCTCCAATCGGACATAATAGCGTGTGCGCTAATTGACACTGCTGAGGGACAGGTTGGAGTGGTCTCGGCTTATTTCGCGCCTGGGACAGATGATGATGCCATGAGGACCTTTAAAGAACAAGTCGTTGAGCTGGAGAGGGTCATCATGGCGCTGGGATCAGCACGTGTTGTGCTGGGGGGTGATTTTAACGCCTGGAGTGTTTGGTGGGGTAGTGCTCGCAGTGACGAGCGTGGCGAAGTGATGACGGAATTATTGGACCGTTGCGGTTTGACCGTTTTAAATGGGGGTGATGAGCCGACTTTCGAGGCGTGGAGGGGGGGTAGAGCTTGTTGCAGTCACATCGATGTGACAGCATGTGGCGCGGCCCTGCTTCCGCGTTTCGCGAGCTGGAGAATCGACCCCTCGGTCACGTCGTCACAACACAAAACGCTCGTTACTTGTCTCTCTGCAGCACCCTTGACGCAGACACCGTATTCTCGAACTCGCCGTTATAATGTAGCTAAGGCGAAATGGGGGGATTTTCGAGAGGCATTCAATGCGGAGGTGGGTAAATTGGGGATGAATGAGGCAGGCATTAGGGAGCTGTCATCTGGGGACGAGGTAGAGGCTGCTGTTGTAGCCTACACCGGGGCGGTCGTTGCGGCTTGCGAGGCGGCGATCCCTCTGCTTTGTGCGCCGCGTCCGAAGACGGATCCTCCTTGGTGGAACAGCGATCTCCGTAGGATGAAGAAAGACGTAGCTACAAGGAGGAGGCGGATTAAATACGCTGCGCCGAGACGGAGGGACCACGTTGTCCAGCTGTACCTCACAGCCTTACAGGAATATCGCGAGGCGGTACAGGCTGCGCAGACCGCCAGTTGGAAAAAATTTTGCACCGCTGCTGAAGGGGAAAGCATGTGGGACGGAATTTACAGAGTTCTGCGTAGGACGGAACGCCGCCGCCCAGAGTGTTTACTGCGCGCAAGAGATGGCCACACCTGCACTCCAATTGAGTCAGCTGAGGCGCTGATGAGTGAATTTTTCCCGGAGGATAACTCGATGCATGACAGCCAGGAGCAAGCGGAAATAAGAACGCTCGCTAACTCCGCGGCCCTGCGGGCCGAATGCGGGCCAGACGATCCGGAGTTCACGGCGTCTGAGCTTGAGTGGGCCATGGGGTCTTTCTCTTCAAGGAAGGCACCAGGCCCAGATCATCTCACCGCCGATGTGTGCGTGGCGGCGATCTCAGGCGATGACGGGATTTTTCTTGCACTTGCAAACTCTGTGCTTCGTCTTGCATGCTTTCCCCAACAGTGGAAGCGGGCGGCCGTCTGCATACTCCCGAAGCCGGGAGGCAAGGATCCGGCTAGCCCCCGCTCCTATCGTCCCATAGGACTATTGTCGGTCCTAGGGAAGATAGTTGAGAAAATGATGGTGAACAGGATCCGGTGGCACCTTTTGCCGACCATTCATTCCAAACAGTACGGTTTTATGCCTCAACTGGGGACGGAGGACGCCCTCTATGATCTGGTGAACCACTTAAAAACACAATTAAACAATAAGAAAATAAACATCTTGGTTTCGCTAGATATAGAGGGCGCTTTCGACAACGCCTGGTGGCCAGCCATTCGAAAACAGATGGCCGACAGGGGATGCCCCAGGAACTTGTTTGACTTGGTGGGCTCATACCTACAGAATAGGAGCGTTGAGGTGCTGTATGCGGGGGTACGCCTCGAAAGGCATACCAGCAGGGGATGTATCCAGGGCTCTATTGCAGGGCCAACCATGTGGAATCTGGTGCTGGATCCACTTATCCGTGAGATCTGGGGGTACGGAGTCTACTGCCAGGCGTTCGCTGATGACATCACGCTGGTCTTCACTGGTGACCGATTGGAGGACTTGGAGGACCAAGCGAATAGGGTGCTTGGTCGTGTGCATGATTGGGGCTCCGGCAATAAGCTTCGGTTCGCACCACACAAAACGAATTGTGTGGTGATAACCAGGAAAAGGGGTGTTGGGACCCCGGTGGTATGCATGGCTGGGCAAGCCCTGACTGTGGTCCGCGAAGTTAAACTCCTGGGGGTCGTACTGGACGATCGTTTATGTTTCGGGCCTCACGTGGCAATGGTGTGCAAAAAAGTAATAGGACTATATAAACAGCTAGAAAGAGCCGCCAGAGTTACGTGGGGTTTGAATCCGGACATTGTCCGTACGATCTACCGGGCGGTCGTGGAGCCAGTGATGCTGTATGCGGCGAATGCCTGGGGTGGGGCGGTGGGGCTGCGATACGTGGAGGCAAGGATGCGTGCTGTCCAGTGCTCCTTCGCAAAGAAAATTGTAAAGGCGTACAGGACGGTATCGCACGTGTCGGCCATCACTGTGGCGGGCCTATTACCCATTGATCTTCGGGTCCAGGAGGCGATGTCATTGTACCTGGTGAAACGTGGTGGCCCTTTAGTAGAGCTTCCTGGTAGAGAGTACGAGGGTAGGGTGCATCCGCGAGATGTGCCGCATCCAGCCTCATGGGTATCCGTGCCGTACTACGAGCTAGGCGAGACGGAGTTAGCCGGACTGTGCGTCTACACGGATGGCAGCAAGATCGAGGGGAAGGTTGGCGCGGCGCTATCGGTCTGGAGGGACGGTGCTGAAATAAGGTTTAGACTTTACAGCCTGGAGTCTTTCTGCACCGTTTTCCAGGCCGAGATGCTCGCAATACTGAAAGCAACGGAGCTGATGAAATCGGGCAACGAAACGGAGGTCAATATTTTAACAGACAGCAGATCATCCGTTGACCTTCTTAAAAATATCTGCACGACCAGCCCCGTTGCTGGCAGAATTAAGTCCAACATCCAAGATCTTGCTGCTGTCGGTGTGAATGTACGCATGTTCTGGCTGAGGGCTCACGCCGGGACCCCTGGCAATGAGCGTGCTGATGAGTTGGCCAAGCATGCGGCCAGGAATAGGAAGACCGCTCCTGACTATGACAGGTTCTCGCTGGCATGTGCGAAGGGACTTATTAGGGACAGAAGCATAGGACAATGGCAAGGGGAATATGCGAACACTCAACGCTCCAAAATCAAAATCTTTTTTCCCGATGTTCTCTCTGCGTATCGCTATGCGCAGACAGTCAAACCTAATGCATTAATGACCCAGGCACTGACGGGACATGGCGGGACGGGGCACTACCTCCACAGATTCAGGCTCCGAGATACCGCATGGTGTAGCTGTGAGCCTGGGGTTGTGGAGGATGTTGTTCATGTGCTTGCCGTGTGTCCACGCTTCTGCCTGGCTAGATATCAGCTGGAGTGTGAGACGGACACTGCCGTGATTCCGGCAAACTTTCCGTATTTGATTAACGACAAAAAAACGAAAGAGAAATTTATTGCGTTCTGTAAAACAATAATGAGGAAGGTTTGTCGGGATAACGGCAGTACAAGCAATTGGACGCTGGATTGATGTGGTCGCGCAATCGGATGGTGCAGTACAGTTGCAATTATACTTGTTCCATAGCCCAGTAGCATTAAAGTATGGTACGATTAAAGTAATAATAATTAAGTATGAATTTAATGTAATTTAGTTTAATTGAATGTAATTATAGAAATGTAAATGATTAATAAAATAATTGTATAGTAAATAAAATATATTGATGCATTGGCCGCAATTCAAATTTATATATAATGTAAATAGTTATTTAAAATATTGTGAAATGAAACTTAATTAAGTTATTAATTGTTATATAAGTTGTATTGTTAGAAGAGAAGAAAAAAAAAAAAAAAAAAAAAAAAAAAAAAAAAAAAAAAAAAAAAAAAAAAAAAAAAAAGAGGGGCTCTATAACATATTTAGATATATATTAATACAGCCTCAGATATTTGAATCCTACCATAATGTAACAAGGAGAATTATGATATGATAATTATAAGATAATTAATTAGTAATAAGATTGCGACCAATGCAACAATGAATGAGCATACATTGCTAAAAAGATTCCTTGACCTTTTCAGGGAGAAGTATGAATTACAATAATAAAAAAAAAAAAAAAAAAAAAAAAACCTAACCTAACCTTTTTTTTTTTTTTGGTTTCGCGGAGAAAGTGCGTTACCACTACCGCCCGGCCTTCGTGGGGGGCGACCGAGCGGTTATGTTGGGTTCACCGTGCCTTACGACCCGGCGTTGAGCCGCCCGGAGAGATGGAAAACGTCGGGCGACCGCCGGGCCGAGTCCCTAACCTATGTACACCGCACGGCATACCAACTAAAACTCCGCGGTGGCCATCTTCGGCGCATTAGGGACGGCTGCGGGCTTCCTCGGACTAATGTCTAAGTTTTCGTCCGCAACCGCCCCTGCGCGGTGCCGCCTGGTGCGGCCCGTCTCCTGTTGTGGGGGGGGCTCAGAAGCCCCCGCGCACCGAAGGACGCTCTCAGCGTCAACGGCAGCGTGAGGCCTACCTGCCACGCTGCCGTCCATCACGGGGGTCGCAACAATGTGCTAAAACACACAAAACTAAGGACGGACAGCCCCCTGCCGCCCGCCCGCGACCCCCGGTGGCCCCTATTAGTCGCCTTTTACGACAGGCAGGGGATACCGTGGTGGAATTCTCCAAACGCCCCCAATCCACAGGGCGGGAGACGCCGGTCAGTCGTCCACCCGGCGCCTCCTTCGTCTCCTCTGGCGGCGGGAGGGATCTTCACGCTCCCGATCCCTCTCGGCACTCTCCTTCTGCGAGATGACCACCTCGCAGAAGTGGGCCACCGCACGCCAGGCCTCTCGACTGTCAACCATGGAAGCGACCACGGCCGGCAGCGAGAGGTCTCCTCCGACGACTGCTCTGAGAGCGCTGCGCTCCTCGTCCCAGGCTGGGCAAAACTCCAACGTGTGCTGGGCCGTGTCCAGCGGGCAGTTGTCACAATGGTGACACACGGCCGACACCTCTGTGCCTACGATACGACACAGATAGTCACCGAAGCTACCATGCCCGGTGAGTACCTGTGTCAATCGAAACGTAGCCGGGCCGTGGCGCCTGTCCAGCCACTCGGCAAAGACCGGGCGCACTGCCGCTACAGCCCTGAGCCCCGCTGACGGGGTCTCCAGCCTGAGACGCCACTCCTCCACGGCGGCTCGCCGTAAGGAGGCCTTCATGGCCTCCACCTCCTTCAGGGCCGGACGCTGCCCGCGACTGAACGCCTCCTCCCGCCAATGAAAGGCATCGGACAGGGATTTGGCATCCAGATCCCAAGGCAGGAATCCGGCCAACAAGCAAGCCGCCTCGAAAGAGACCGTGCGGTACGCCCTGATCGCCCGCTGCGCCACTACTCGCTGCGGGTTGCGCAGGAGAGCGATGCAGCGTTTGTGCAGGGAGTTGGCCCAAACGGGACTGCCGTAAAGGGCCATGGACCGCACGACTCCGTGATAGAGTCTTCGGCAAGGGATGCCAGGACCTTCCAGGTTGGGCAGCAGTCTCGAGAGAGCACCTGCTGCCCGGGACAATTTTGTCCGCAAAACATCAAAATGGGTGCGGAATTCCCATCGGCTATCTAAAACCAGACCCAAATACTTCATTGTCTTGCCGATGGGAATCCGCACCCCATCCACGACGATGTGGGCGCCGGCCGGTGGCCCTCTCCGAGGCCCATGAAAACAAATGGCCTCGGTTTTCTCAAGGGCCACCGTCAAACCCAACTGCCGGATTCGGCTCACAATATGGCCGGCGCCCGCCGCCGCCAATAAACCTAACCTAACCTAACCTTTTTTTTTTTTTTTTTTTTTTTTTGGTTTCGCGGAGAAAGTGCGTTACCACTACCGCCCGGCCTTCGTGGGGGGCGACCGAGCGGTTATGTTGGGTTCACCGTGCCTTACGACCCGGCGTTGAGCCGCCCGGAGAGATGGAAAACGTCGGGCGACCGCCGGGCCGAGTCCCTAACCTATGTACAACGCACGGCATACCAACTAAAACTCCGCGGTGGCCATCTTCGGCGCATTAGGGACGGCTGCGGGCTTCCTCTGACTAATGTCTAAGTTGTCGTCCGCAACCGCCCCTGCGCGGTGCCGCCTGGTGCGGCCCGTCTCCTGTTGTGGGGGGGCTCAGAAGCCCCCGCGCACCGAAGGACGCTCTCAGCGTCAACGGCAGCGTGAGGCCTACCTTCCACGCTGCCGTCCATCACGGGGGTCGCAACAATGTGCTAAAAAAGGATACACAAAACTATAGACGGACGGCCCCCTGCCGCCCGCCCGCGACCCCCGGTGGCCCCTATTAGTCGCCTCTTACGACAGGCAGGGGATACCGTGGTGGAATTCTCCAAACGCCCCCAATCCACAGGGCGGGAGACGCCGGTCAGTCGTCCACCCGGCGCCTCCTTCGTCTCCTCTGGCGGCGGGAGGGATCCTCACGCTCCCGATCCCTCTCGGCACTCTCCTTCTGCGAGAGGACCACCTCGCAGAAGTGGGCCACCGCACGCCAGGCCTCCCGACTGTCGACCATGGAAGCGACCACGGCCGGCAGCGAGAGATCTCCTCCGACGACTGCTCTGAGAGCGCTGCGCTCCTCGTCCCAGGCTGGGCAAAACTCCAATGTATGTTGGGCCGTATCCAGCGGGCAGTTGTCACAATGGTGACACACGGCCGACACCTCTGTGCCTACGATACGACACAGATACTCACCGAAGCAACCATGCCCGGTGAGTACCTGTGTCAACCGAAACGTAGCCGGGCCGTGGCGCCTGTCCAGCCACTCGGCAAAGACCGGGCGCACTGCCGCTACGACCCTGAGCCCCGCTGACGGGGCCTCCAGCCTGAGACGCCACTCCTCCACGGCGGCTCGCCGTAAGGAGGCCCTCATGGCCTCCACCTCCTTCAGGGCCGGACGCTGCCCGCGACTGAACGCCTCCTCCCGCCAATAAAAGGCATCGGACAGGGATTCGGCGTCCAGATCCCAGGGCAGAAATCCGGCCAACATACAAGCCGCCTCGTACGAAACCGTGCGGTATGCCCTGATCGCCCGCTGCGCCACTACACGCTGAGGATTGCGCAAGAGCGCGACGCAGCGGTTGCTCAGGGAATCAGCCCAAACTGGACTGCCATACAGGGCCATGGACCGCACGACTCCGTGGTATAACCTTCGGCAAGGGACACCAGGACCTTCCAGGTTGGGCAGCAGGCTAGAAAGAGCGCCCGCTGCCCGGGACAGTTTTGTCCGCATCTTTTCAAAATGGGTGCGAAATTCCCATCGGCTATCCAGAATCAAACCCAAATACTTCATGTTCTTGCCGATGGGAATCCGCACCCCCTCAACAACGATGTGGGCACCGGCCGGTGGCCCTTTCCGAGGCCTGTGAAAACAAATGGCCTCGGTTTTCTCAAGGGCCACCTTCAACCCTAGACGTCGGATGCGACTCACGACGTCGCCGGTGCCCGCCGCCGCCAGAATTGCGGCATCCTGGAAGGTCCCAGAAGTCGCTGTAACTAGCGTGTCGTCGGCGTAACATGTCACGCCGACGCCCCGGAGATTGGTACCACGGAGGACCCAGTCGTACCCGATGTTCCACAAGAGAGGGCCTAAGACCGAGCCCTGTGGAACACCGCACGACATCGCTCTTCGGTGCCACCCATCGGCACCCGGATACACCACGTCCCTGTCAGAAAGGTACGCGTGCACCAGACGCCGGAGATAGGGCGGCACCACGTGGTACCGCAGTGCCTCGTGGATGCAGGGCCAGGGCAGCGAGTTGAAAGCGTTGGAGATATCCAACGATACAGCAATAACTACGCTGCCTCCGGCCACTGCTTCCTCCGCCTGTGCCTTCACCCGCAGAATCGCGTGGACGGTAGAACGTCCCCTCCTAAATCCAAACTGTTCGTCGGCCAAATTTGGTCCGACCCTCTCAAGGTGCTCGACGAGGCGAGCATGAAGGATGCGCTCGAAAAGTTTGGCGACCTCGTCGAGCAACACGATGGGCCGGTAGGCCGACGGCGACTCTGCGGGTCGTCCTTCTTTCTTCAGCAGGACGAGCTTCCCGGTTTTCCAACGTGCCGGGAAGACGCCCTGCTCCAAACAGGCGGAGAACAAACTGCGGAGCCTCGGACCCAGGTGCTCGAGGGCTAGCACCCAGGCTCTTCCGGGGATGCCATCGAGCCCTGGGGCCGTGTTTTTGCTCCGCAGCCGAAGCACTGCCGCCCGCATTTCCGCGGGCGAAACCTCCGGGATATCCCTTGCCGAAGTCTCGTACGACGATGACGCCACGTCCGGTGGCGCCATCGGTGGAGGAGTGGTCTCCACGGTGGCCGGAAACAAGGCCGCGACGACGTTGGCCAGCAAGTCTGGCCGGAGACTCTGCGACAGTGGGGGCGCCGCTGGGCGAAGCTTGTTCATCACCAAGCGATAGGGGCGCCCCCACGGGTCACCGTCGAGAGTCTCCAGGAACTCCTTCCTCGCCGCGACCTTGGCCCTGTGAACGGCCACCCGCAGCGCTCTCTTCGCCTCCTTATAGAGGCCATAGAGCTGCCGCTCCTGGTCTGCGTGATCTTCACTTCTTATTCGGCGACGGCGATGCCTGGCGTATCGACGGCGCGCAGCAACGCAAGACGCGCGCAACTGCGCAAGCTCCGCCGACCACCAGTACACCTGCCGCCGCGGCGAACGGCGGAGGGCCCGGGGCATGGCGGCGTCGCAAACGTCCGACATTGCCACCCCGAACCACTCCGCCTCCTGCTCGACCCGTACCGGCCCGTCCGGCACGGGGAGCCACGACACGACCAGAGCGGCCAACACTAGGGCCTCTTTGTTGAGGCGACGTAAAACCCACCGCGGGCCGTCCTGATTCGGGGCACTCGGTACACCACTGGGCTGGACACTCGAGGACGCGGAGACGTCGAACCTGATGTAACGATGGTCCGACAACGTCTCCACGCCCACGAGGACTCTCCAGCCCCGGACACGACGTGCGACGGCGGGGCTCGCAAACGACAGATCCACAATAGACCCGCCGTTGTGCCGCACGCACGTGTCCACCGACCCCCTATTCAGGACGACCAGGCCGACAGAGATCGCCCAGTCCTCCAGGACCTCACCGCGAACGTCGGTCGCCGGCGAACCCCAGACCACGGATTTGGCGTTGAAGTCGCCGGCGACGATCGCCGGGTGAGGTTGGCCTTGCTGCACCAGGGCCCCCAGTCGAACGAGAAAAGACTCGAACTCGTAGAGGGGTCTGTTGGGAGAGAAATAAACTCCTACAACCCATACGTCTCCCAACAGAGCCGCGACGCATCCCTGGCCCTTCGCTTCTTTTTCGAAGGGCGGGGAGCCAGCGGCACCCTGGGTGATGATGGCCACCGAACCGTCGAGGTCCCCGGCCCAGTTATCTCTGGGCGGGACGAAATACGGCTCGGCGACCACGGCCACTTGCACCGACCACTGCGCCAGGCTTTGGGACAACAGGTCCTGGGCGCGGGCGCAGTGGTTGATGTTCGCCTGGAGGAACTTTAGGTCCATTACTGGGCGATCTCTTCAACTACGTCCATCTCGGCCACCTGTTGCGGTGGGCTCACCGAGTGCGGCTGGGCCGTAGCCTCAGCGGCAGCTGGTTTCCTGCGCGGACGCCGCCGGGTTTTGCGGGAGGAGACAGGACACGCCTTCCCCCCAAGCTGATGCCCGGCGGGCTTGCCAGCTGCTGCACACACTACGCAGCTTGGTGCATCCTTGCACTGGCGGGCTTTGTGGCCCGGCTTGCCGCAGCGATAACAGAGATCGCTGCGATCCGGCCCTCCATCGCAGTTATTCTGCGCATGACCGTGCTCGAGGCAACGGTAACAGCGCATCGGGCGCGCCTCGAGCACGGTCACTCTGACCACGGTCCACCCGACTATCAGGCGGCCCGCCTTGATTTTCTGGGCCGCCTTGACCGGCACCCTGGCCCAAACTGAGCCCAGACCTGAGCGGTCGGGCCGGATTTGCCCCACCTTTACTGCCTCTGAGGCACACTCACCGGCACTGCAGAGGGCCGCCGCGACCGTCTCGGGAGTAGCTGCGGGATCCAGCTCCGACAGCCGCAGCTCCGTACACTTGGTGGGCCGGGAGACTCTGACATCTTCCGTCCCACCAAAACACTCCCTCAGCCTTGCGGCGAGGGAATCGGCCCTCTGCTCCGACTCCGCTCCGGGCACCTCATACAACATGGCGCCCGCAGCCGAAACTTTCGGCTTCAGCCTGTCAATATTTAGCCCGGTGAGTTTGACGCGCTGCTGAGCATCCGTTAGCACCTTGGCGTACGTCAACCCTTTGGTAACCGCAGCTGGCGTCAACGAAATGACGATCGCTGCGGAGCGAGGCGGGCGAAGCTTGGGCTCAGAACGACGCGGCTGCCGCTGTTGATTTGCAGCGGGCAACGCCATGGGCTTGGGCTTTGCCTTCTTGCCTACAACCACCGTCCACCCCACGTCCATAGACGTTGGGGCCGGCGGCAGTGGGCGTGGCTCCGGAGCACCTTGCACCGTGGGTGCCGGTCCATTCTTTTTCCCCTTTTGGGGCTTTTTCATTTGCGCTGTCTGTCCAGGTTGGGCAGCTTGTTTGCCTTTCATGACAGGCACAGCAGTGTCCGGCTTCTTGGACGGCCCAGCGATGGCCTGTGGTGGGGCTGTGGAGGGCCCGGCCACGGGAGCGGATATAGAGGAAGTGGACTGGGCCGAACTCTTCCCTTTTCCTTTCCCCTTGCCCTTGTTTGCAGAGGACTGAGGCTTCCCTCCAACGAATCCACCTTGGACGGGAAGTTCCACAAGCGCCGTTCTTTGCTCATGGGCCAAAGGCGGTCTTTGAGCCGGCCCAATCAGAGCAGACTCAAACCGCGCCTGCCATCGCGCCTCCATCCGCTCCAGGATGTCATCAGCCGGTTGAGCTTTAGAAGCTGCCTCCAACTCGTCCAGTCGCCGCCGAAGGGAGGCGTTCTCTTCCGTCAGCTTTGTCATTGCTGACTCCAGACGGGCACTGTGGTCCCTCAACCTCTTGGTCTCTTCTTCGAGGCGAGCCGTCACCATCGCTTCATCGCTTCGTTGGTCGACATATTTTGCTATGGTGTCGACCACGAAATTCAGCGTCTTTTGGCTCGTGCCCTTGAGATTGCCCGATTTCCGGACAACCATTCGCACGAGCTTCCCGCAGTTGTTCAGGTCCTCTCGGAGAATTACCCTCGATTCGTCTATATCCATGAGGGGTTCTCCGGGTTCTGATGGAGCTTTCAGGTACGCCTGAACACGTTCCGCCATTTCTTGCTCTGCCTCTGCACGGAGAGCATCACGCCTTTGTGCGTTTAAATCCCGGTGGGCTCTGGATAGCCCACCGTATTTCCCCGCAGATGAAGGGGGGCGACTTCGGGTCTTAGGAGGTGGACCACTCTCTTCGCTTTCCGAATCGCCAGACCGCGATCTCACAGAGTCCGCCTCACTTCCGCCCCAAAGGCGTCCTTTGCAACGCCTCGAGGTCACGCCACTTCTCCCAGGCTCGTTAATCGGCCCTGGCGCCAAAAATGGCGTATCAACATCTATAGCAGGAAGGCTGACCGGTATAATCGCAACCTCTCCTGCACGTCTTCCATCGTCGGGACTGAGCCCTTCGACCACCGCCTCTCCAGCCCCGGATTCCGGAACGGGAGTAGGCAACCTCGTCAATTTAATTAAAGGTAATTTTGTAAAATCCATAAGATTCCCACGAGTATGGGGGAAATAAAAGTCCGCCCAGGCAGTGCCCCCTGTACCTGGGTAAGCCTAGCGTAACCCGCCAAGAGGGTCGGCAGGTACTCTGGCGGGGGTCGCACTAGAGACCGAACTACCCATCGGCCATGCATCCCCTCGCGGTGCGCCGCCGCTTGGGATTCGGGGTAACTTTTTATAGAGGTTTTCTCCCTCGCGGTCCGGGTGGTTAAGCCAAGACCCTCGGTCCGGCAGGAGCGCGAGACATATCCACGGACCTCCATACCGGATTACGATCTGCGACGGCGACAGCGGGAGAGAAAGGTTCCCTCCCACTGCCTGCTCGGGGCGGGGTGAGCGCACACCGAGCCCGTCGACACCCCCAGGACAGAACCGGGAGTCGCCCGATGAACAGGCCCACCAAAAACAAGACGACGGCCGCCGCAAGAGACGACGACCGCCAACCAACTGTTGTCAGGATATTAGCCGTCGCGCCGATCCATCGTGATCGACGCGCCGTTGCCCAGGGTGCACCGCGTGGAGGTTTCCTGACTTCGCACCCCAACCTAACCTAACCTAACCTAACCTAACCTAACCTAACCTAACCTTTTTTTTTTTTTTTTTGGTTTCGCGGAGAAAGTGCTTTACCACTACCGCCCGGCCTTCATGGGGGCCGACCGAGCGGTTATGTTGGGTTCACCGTGCCTTACGACCCGGCGTTGAGCCGCCCGGAGAGATGGAAAACGTCGGGCGACCGCCGGGCCGAGTCCCTAACCTATGTACAACGCACGGCATACCAACTAAAACTCCGCGGTGGCCATCTTCGGCGCATTAGGGACGGCTGCGGGCTTCCTCTGACTAATGTCTAAGTTGTCGTCCGCAACCGCCCCTGCGCGGTGCCGCCTGGTGCAGCCCGTCTCCTGTTGTGGGGGGGCTCAGAAGCCCCCGCGCACCGAAGGACGCTCTCAGCGTCAACGGCAGCGTGAGGCCTACCTGCCACGCTGCCGTCCATCACGGAGGTCGCAACAATGTGCTAAAATAAACACAAAACTAAAGACGGACGGCCCCCTGCCGCCCGCCCGCGACCCCCGGTGGCCCCTATTAGTCGCCTCTTACGACAGGCAGGGGATACCGTGGTGGAATTCTCCAAACGCCCCCAATCCACAGGGCGGGAGACGCCGGTCAGTCGTCCACCCGGCGCCTCCTTCGTCTCCTCTGGCGGCGGGAGGGATCATCTCGCTCCCGATCCCTCTCGGCACTCTCCTTCTGCGAGAGGACCACCTCGCAGAAGTGGGCCACCGCACGCCAGGCCTCCCGACTGCCGACCATGGAAGCGACCACGGCCGGCAGCGAGAGGTCACCTCCGACGACTGATCTGAGAGCGCTGCGCTCCTCGTCCCAGGCTGGGCAAAACTCCAGTGTGTGCTGGGCCGTATCCAGCGGGCAGTTGTCACAATGGTGACACACGGCCGACACCTCTGTGCCTACGATACGACACAGATACTCACCGAAGCAACCATGCCCGGTGAGTACCTGTGTCAACCGAAACGTAGCTGGGCCGTGGCGCCTGTCCAGCCACTCGGCAAAGACCGGGCGCACTGCCGCTACGACCCTGAGCCCCGCTGACGGGGTCTCCAGCCTGAGACGCCACTCCTTTTTTTTTTTTTTTTTTGGTTTCGCGGAGAAAGTGCGTTACCACTACCGCCCGGCCTTCGTGGGGGGCGACCGAGCGGTTATGTTGGGTTCACCGTGCCTTACGACCCGGCGTTGAGCCGCCCGGAGAGATGGAAAACGTCGGGCGACCGCCGAGCCGAGTCCCTAACCTATGTACAACGCACGGCATACCAACTAAAACTCCGCGGTGGCCATCTTCGGCGCATTAGGGACGGCTGCGGGCTTCCTCTGACTAATGTCTAAGTTGTCGTCCGCAACCGCCCCTGCGCGGTGCCGCCTGGTGCAGCCCGTCTCCTGTTGTGGGGGGGGCTCAGAAGCCCCCGCGCACCGAAGGACGCTCTCAGCGTCTACGGCAGCGTGAGGCCTACCTTCCACGCTGCCGTCCATCACGGGGGTCGCAACAATGTGCAAAAAGGAACACAAAACTAAAGACGGACGGCCCCCTGCCGCCCGCCCGCGACCCCCGGTGGCCCCTATTAGTCGCCTTTTACGACAGGCAGGGGATACCGTGGTGGAATTCTCCAAACGCCCCCAATCCACAGGGCGGGAGACGCCGGTCAGTCGTCCACCCGGCGCCTCCTTCGTCTCCTCTGGCGGCGGGAGGGATCTTCGCGCTCCCGATCCCTCTCGGCACTCTCCTTCTGCGAGAGGACCACCTCGCAGAAGTGGGCCACCGCACGCCAGGCCTCCCGACTGTCGACCATGGAAGCGACCACGGCCGGCAGCGAGAGGTCTCCTCCGACGACTGATCTGAGAGCGCTGCGCTCCTCGTCCCAGGCTGGGCAAAACTCCAATGTATGTTGGGCCGTATCCAGCGGGCAGTTGTCACAATGGTGACACACGGCCGACACCTCTGTGCCTACGATACGACACAGATACTCACCGAAGCAACCATGCCCGGTGAGTACCTGTGTCAACCGAAACGTAGCTGGGCCGTGGCGCCTGTCCAGCCACTCGGCAAAGACTGGGCGCACTGCCGCTACGACCCTGAGCCCCGCTGACGGGGTCTCCAGCCTGAGACGCCACTCCTCCACGGCGGCTCGCCGTAAGGAGGCCCTCATGGCCTCCACCTCCTTCAACGCCGGACGCTGCCCGCGACTGAACGCCTCCTCCCGCCAATAAAAGGCATCGGACAGGGATTCGGCGTCCAGATCCCAGGGCAGAAATCCGGCCAACATGCAAGCCGCCTCGTACGAGACCGTGCGGTACGCCCTGATCGCCCGCTGCGCAACTACACGTTGAGGATTGCGCAAGAGCGCGGCGCAGCGGTCGCTCAGGGAGTAAGCCCAAACAGGACTGCCATACAGGGCCATGGACCGCACGACTCCGTGGTATAACCTTCGGCAAGGGATACCAGGACCTTCCAGGTTGGGCAGCAGGCTAGAAAGAGCGCCCGCTGCCCGGGACAGTTTTGTCCGCATTTTCTCGAAATGGGTACGGAATTCCCATCGGCTATCCAAAACTAACCCTAAATACTTTATATTCTTGCCGATGGGAATCCGCACCCCCTCAACAACGATGTGGGCACCGGCCGGTGGCCCTTTCCGAGGCCCGTGAAAACAGATGGCCTCGGTCTTTTCAAGGGCCACCTTCAAACCTAAACGTCGAATACGACCTACAACATGGCCGGTGCCCTCCGCCGCCAAAATTGCGGCGTCCTGGAAGGTCCCCGAAGTCGCTGTGACTAGCGTGTCGTCGGCGTAACATGTCACGCCGACGCCCCGGAGATTGGCACCACGGAGCACCCAGTCGTACCCGATGTTCCACAAGAGAGGGCCTAAAACCGAGCCCTGTGGAACACCGCACGACATCGCTCTTCGGTGCCACCCGTTGGCGCCCGGATACACCACGTCCCTGTCAGACAGGTACGCGTGCACCAGACGCCGGAGATAGGGCGGCACCACGTGGTACCGCAGTGCCTCGTGGATGCAGGGCCAGGGCAGCGAGTTGAAAGCGTTGGATATGTCCAACGAGACAGCAATAACAACTTCGCCCCTGGCCACTGCATCCTCCGCCTGTGCCTTCACCCGCAGAATCGCGTGGACGGTGGAACGTCCCCTCCTAAATCCAAACTGTTCGTCGGCCAAATTTGGTCCGACCCTCTCGAGGTGCTCGACGAGGCGAGCATGAACGATGCGCTCGAAAAGTTTGGCGACCTCGTCGAGCAACACGATGGGCCGGTAGGCCGACGGCGACTCTGCGGGTCGTCCTTCTTTCTTCAGCAGGACGAGCTTCCCGGTTTTCCAACGTGCCGGGAAGACGCCCTGCTCCAAACAGGCGGAGAACAAACTGCGGAGCCTCGGACCCAGGTACTCGAGAGCTAGCACCCAGGCCCTCCCGGGGATGCCATCGAGCCCTGGGGCCGTGTTTTTGCTCCGCAGCCGAAGCACTGCCACCCGCATTTCAGCGGGTGAAACCTCCGGGATATCCCTTGCCGAAGTCTCGTACGACGATGACGCCACGTCCGGTGGCGCCATCGGTGGAGGAGTGGTCTCCACGGTGGCCGGAAACAAGGCCGCGACGACGTTGGCCAGCAAGTCTGGCCGGAGACTCTGCGACAGCGGGGGCGCCGCTGGGCGAAGCTTGTTCATTACCAAGCGATAGGGGCGCCCCCACGGGTCACCGTCGAGAGTCTCCAGGAACTCCTTCCTCGCCGCGACCTTGGCCCTGTGAACGGCCACCCGCAGCGCTCTCTTCGCCTCCTTATAGAGGCCGTAGAGCTGCCGCTCCTGGTCTGCGTAATCATCTGCCCTCAATCGGCGACGGCGATGCCTGGCGTATCGACGGCGCGCAGCTACGCAAGACGCGCGCAACTGCGCTAGCTCCGCCGACCACCAGTACACCTGCCGCCGCGGCGAACGGCGGAGGGCCCGGGGCATGGCGGCGTCGCAAACGTCCGACATTGCCACCCCGAACCACTCCGCCTCCTGCTCGACCCGTACCGGCCCGTCCGGCACAGGGAGCCACGACACGACCAGAGCGGCCAACACTAGGGCCTCTGTATCGAGGCGACGTAAGACCCACCGCGGGCCGTCCTGATTCGGGGCACTCGGTACACCACTGGGCTGGACACTCGAGGACGCGGAGACGTCGAACCTGATGTAACGATGGTCCGACAACGTCTCCACGCCCACGAGGACTCTCCAGCCCCGGACACGACGTGCGACGGCGGGGCTCGCAAACGACAGATCCACAATAGACCCGCCGTTGTGCCGCACGCACGTATCCACCGACCCCCTGTTCAGGACGACCAGGCCGACAGAGATCGCCCAGTCCTCCAGGACCTCACCGCGGACGTCTGTCGCCGGCGAACCCCAGACCACGGATTTGGCGTTGAAGTCGCCGGCAACTATCGCCGGGTGAGGTTGGCCTTGCTCCACCAGGGCCCCCAGTCGAACGAGAAAAGACTCGAACTCGTAGAGGGGTCTGTTGGGAGAGAAATAAACTCCTACAACCCATACGTCTCCCAACAGAGCCGCGACGCATCCCTGGCCCTTCGCTACTTTTTCGAAGGGCGGGGAGCCAGCGGCACCCTGGGTGATGATGGCCACCGAACCGTCGAGGTCCCCAGCCCAGTTATCTCTGGGCGGGACGAAATACGGCTCGGCGACCACGGCCACTTGCACCGACCACTGCGCCAGGCTTTGGGACAACAGGTCCTGGGCGCGGGCGCAGTGGTTGATGTTCGCCTGGAGGAACTTCAGGTCCATTACTGGGCGATCTCTTCTACTCCTTCCATTGCGGCCTCTCCTTGCGGTGGGCTCACCAACTGCGGCTGGGCCGTAGCCTCAGCGGCAGCCGGTCTTCTACGCGGGCGACGGCGGTTGCGGCGTGAGGAGGCGGGACACGCCTTCCCTCCGAGTTGGTGCCCAGCGGGCTTACCGGAAGCCGCGCAGACTACACAGTTTGCCACGGCGTTACACTCGCGGGCCTTGTGGCCCGCTTGACCGCAGCAGTAGCATAACGCGCTGCGGTCCACTGCGCAGTCACAGCGCTCCCGGACATGTCCGGACTCCAGACACCGGAAGCACCGCATGGGCCTCGCCTCGAGCACCGTCACTCGAGGCACAGTCCACCCTATACGAAGGCGGCCCGCCTTGACCTTCTGGGCCGCCTTGATAGGCATCTTCACCCACGCTGTGCCCACACCCGAACGGTCGGGACGAATTTGCCCGACCTTGATTGCTTCCACGGCGCACTCACCGGCCTTAGAGAGGGCCGCTGCGACTGATTCAGGAGTGGCTGTATAGTCCAGCTCTGTCAGCCGCAGTTCCGCGGTTTTTGTGGGCCGGGATATTCGGACGTCCTCCGACCCACTGAAACATTCCCTCAGCCTAGTGGCGAGGGAGTCGGCCCTCTCGTCAGAGTTGGCCCCGGGCACCTCGTACATAGGGGCACCCGTGGCCGCAAACTTTGGCCTCAGCCTTGTTATTTCAAGGCCGGTAAGGTCCACCTTACCCTGCGCTTCTGTCAGGACTTTAGCATAGGTAAGCCCTTTTGCTACAGCCGCCGGCGTCAGAGAAATTATGACGGCCGCAGAGCGTGGTGGGCGGAGCTTGGGCTCGGCCCGGCGCGGTGGTGGCTGTGACCTAGCCGCCGGTGTCGTCCCGGACCTGGGCTTCTTTTTCTTTCCCACCACGACCGTCCATTCCGTGTCCATGGACACTGGGGCCGGCGGCAATGGGCGGGGTTCTGGTGCAGCTTGCGCCGTAGGTGCTGACCCTTTCTTTCTGGTCTTTTGGGGTTTTGGCAAGCGTCCTGTCTTCGTTCTTTGCTTGTCTTCCCTGACAGGCATAGAAGAGGCAGTGGCCGGCTCCTTTGACGACCCCGTGATGACTTGTGGTGGTGCAGTAGAGGGCCCAGCCACGGGGGCGGGAATAGAGGTAGTGGATTGGACCAAACTCTTCCCCTTTCCTTTTCCTTTGCCCTTGCTCGAAGAGGGCTGAGGTGCTCCTCCCACGAATCCGCCCTGCACGGGGAGTTGGGTAACCCCGGGAGTGGCCTTCTTTTCATGGGCCAGTGGTGGCCTGGGAGCCGGCCCTTGCAACACCGAGTCTAGCCTGGCCTGCCATCTTGCCTCCATAACTGCGAGCATTTCGTCAGTTGGGCGTTTGCTCGCGGCTGCCTCTAGCTCGTCCAAACGAAGACGGAGGGAGGCGTTCGCCTCCTGCAATTCTTTTACTGCAGCCTCAAGGCGGGAGCTGTTTTCCCGCCACTTTTTAACCTCCCCTTCGAGGCACGTGACCATGGCGGACTCGGGCTGGTCGACAAATTTGGCGATGGTATCTGTCACTACGTTAAGGGCTTTCTGACTTGTGCCCTTTAAATTGCCAGACTTTTTTACCACGGACTTGACAATTTGTCCGCATTGTCTTAAGTCCTCTCGGAGAACGGGACGGGAAACATCCATCTCCACCAGCACAGATTTCGAGAGCGTTGTGTCTTTTACAAAGCGGAGAGAGTTTGCCAATTCTTTTTCCGCCTTTTGGCGTGCCTCTTCGCGCTTTAGCTTATCGCGCTCCCTCTGCGTCTTCTTTAAGCCGACATAATTGCCAGCTGGGAGCGGACGACCCCTACCACGACCGTCGGTCGTCTGCAACTTAGACGCAGGCTCGTCTGTGTCACTGGTGACGATTGAACACCTGTCCCGGGAGCGCTGAGAATGTCGCCTCCAGAGCCTTTTACTTCGTACCGACGAACCGCTTTCACTCGATTCTGAGTCAATCAGCATATCGAGTGGCCGAATGAATTCAGCCTCCACGTCTGTAGGCTTTGAGCCCACATTATCCTCCACCACATAAACATCGTCGGGCTTGCACCCTTCGATCTCCGCCGCTCCTACCCCAGAAACTGAGGCAGGAGGAGGCAACTTCGTCAAAAGTATGATAGGTTGTTTTTCTTTTACAATTGATTCCATTATTGTTCCCACGAGTATGGGGGAAATAAACAGTCCACCCAGGCAGTGCCCCCTGTACCTGGGTAAGCCTAACGTAACCCGCCAAGAGGGTCGGCAGGTACTCTGGCGGGGGTCGCACTCGAGACCAAACTACCCATCGGCCATGCATCCCCTCGCGGTGCGCCGCCGCTTGGGATTCGGGGTAACTTTTTATAGAGGTTTTCTCCCTCGCGGTCCGGGCGGTTAAGCCAAGACCCTCGGTCCGGCAGGAGCGCGAGACATAACCACGGACCTCCATACCGGATTACGATCTGCGACGGCGACAGCGGGAGAGAAAGGTTCCCTCCCACTGCCTGCTCGGGGCGGGGTGAGCGCACACCGAGCCCGTCGACACCCCCAGGGCAGAACCGGGAGTCGCCCGATGAACGGGCCCACCAAAACAAGACGACGGCCGCCGCAAGAGACGACGACCGTCAACCAACTGTTGTCAGGATATCAGCCGTCGCGCCGATCAACGTGATCGACGCGCCGTTGCCCAGGGTGCACCGCGTGGAGGTTTCCTGACTTCGCACCCCAGACGCCACTCCTAACCTTTTTTTTTTTTTTTTTTTTGTTTCGCGGAGAAAGTGCGTTACCACTACCGCCCGGCCTTCGTGGGGGGCGACCGAGCGGTTATGTTGGGTTCACCGTGCCTTACGACCCGGCGTTGAGCCGCCCGGAGAGATGGAAAACGTCGGGCGACCGCCGGGCCGAGTCCCTAACCTATGTACAACGCACGGCATACCAACTAAAACTCCGCGGTGGCCATCTTCGGCGCATTAGGGACGGCTGCGGGCTTCCTCTGACTAATGTCTAAGTTGTCGTCCGCAACCGCCCCTGCGCGGTGCCGCCTGGTGCGGCCCGTCTCCTGTTGTGGGGGGGCTCAGAAGCCCCCGCGCACCGAAGGACGCTCTCAGCGTCAACGGCAGCGTGAGGCCTACCTTCCACGCTGCCGTCCATCACGGGGGTCGCAACAATGTGCTAAAAAGATACACAAAACTATAGACGGACGGCCCCCTGCCGCCCGCCCGCGACCCCCGGTGGCCCCTATTAGTCGCCTCTTACGACAGGCAGGGGATACCGTGGTGGAATTCTCCAAACGCCCCCAATCCACAGGGCGGGAGACGCCGGTCAGTCGTCCACCCGGCGCCTCCTTCGTCTCCTCTGGCGGCGGGAGGGATCATCTCGCTCCCGATCCCTCTCGGCACTCTCCTTCTGCGAGAGGACCACCTCGCAGAAGTGGGCCACCGCACGCCAGGCCTCCCGACTGTCGACCATGGAAGCGACCACGGCCGGCAGCGAGAGGTCTCCTCCGACGACTGATCTGAGAGCGCTGCGCTCCTCGTCCCAGGCTGGGCAAAACTCCAATGTATGTTGGGCCGTATCCAGCGGGCAGTTGTCACAATGGTGACACACGGCCGACACCTCTGTGCCTACGATACGACACAGATACTCACCGAAGCAACCATGCCCGGTGAGTACCTGTGTCAACCGAAACGTAGCTGGGCCGTGGCGCCTGTCCAGCCACTCGGCAAAGACCGGGCGCACTGCCGCTACGACCCTGAGCCCCGCTGACGGGGTCTCCAGCCTGAGACGCCACTCCTCCACGGCGGCTCGCCGTAAGGAGGCCCTCATGGCCTCCACCTCCTTCAAGGCCGGACGCTGCCCGCGACTGAACGCCTCCTCCCGCCAATAAAAGGCATCGGACAGGGATTCGGCGTCCAGATCCCAGGGCAGGAATCCGGCCAACATGCAAGCCGCCTCGTACGAGACCGTGCGGTACGCCCTGATCGCCCGCTGCGCAACTACACGTTGAGGGTTGCGCAAGAGCGCGACGCAGCGGTCGCTCAGGGAGTAAGCCCAAACGGGACTGCCGTAAAGGGCCATGGACCGCACGACTCCGTGATAGAGTCTTCGGCAAGGGATACCAGGACCTTCCAGGTTGGGCAGCAGGCTAGAAAGAGCGCCCGCTGCCCGGGACAGTTTTGTCCGCATCTTCTCAAAATGGGTACGGAATTCCCATCGGCTGTCTAAAATCAAACCCAAATACTTCATGTTCTTGCCGATGGGAATCCGCACCCCCTCAACAACGATGTGGGCACCGGCCGGTGGCCCTTTCCGAGGCCCGTGAAAACAAATGGCCTCGGTTTTCTCAAGGGCCACCTTCAACCCTAGACGTCGGATCCTATTCACGACGTCGCCGGTGCCCGCCGCCGCCAGAATCGCGGCGTCCTGGAAGGTCCCAGAAGTCGCTGTGACTAGCGTGTCGTCGGCGTAACATGTCACGCCGACGCCCCGGAGATTGGCACCACGGAGCACCCAGTCGTACCCGATGTTCCACAAGAGAGGGCCTAAAACCGAGCCCTGTGGAACACCGCACGACATCGCTCTTCGGTGCCACCCATCGGCGCCCGGATACACCACGTCCCTGTCAGACAGATACGCGTGCACCAGACGCCGGAGATAGGGCGGCACCACGTGGTACCGCAGTGCTTCGTGAATGCAGGGCCAGGGCAGCGAATTAAAGGCGTTGGAAATGTCCAGTGAAATCGCTATAACCACCTCGCCTCTGGCCACTGCATCCTCCGCCTGTGCCTTCACCCGCAGAATCGCGTGGACGGTGGAACGTCCCCTACGGAAACCGAACTGACTGTCGGCCAAGTCTGGTCCGACCCTCTCGAGGTGCTCGACGAGGCGAGCATGAACGATGCGCTCGAAAAGTTTGGCGACCTCGTCGAGCAACACGATGGGCCGGTAGGCCGACGGCGACTCTGCGGGTCGTCCTTCCTTCTTCAGCAGGACGAGCTTCCCGGTTTTCCAACGCGCCGGGAAGACGCCCTGCTCCAAACAGGCGGAGAACAAACTGCGGAGCCTCGGACCCAGGTGCTCGAGGGCTAGCACCCAGGCTCTTCCGGGGATGCCATCGAGCCCTGGGGCCGTGTTTTTGCTCCGCAGCCGAAGCACTGCCACCCGCATTTCAGCGGGTGAAACCTCCGGGATATCCCTTGCCGAAGTCTCGTACGACGACGACGCCACGTCCGGTGGCGCCATCGGTGGAGGAGTGGTCTCCACGGTGGCCGGAAACAAGGCCGCGACGACGTTGGCCAGCAAGTCTGGCCGGAGACTCTGCGACAGCGGGGGCGCCGCTGGGCGAAGCTTGTTCATCACCAAGCGATAGGGGCGCCCCCACGGGTCACCGTCGAGAGTCTCCAGGAACTCTTTCCTCGCCGCGACCTTGGCCCTGTGAACGGCCACCCGCAGCGCTCTCTTCGCCTCCTTATAGAGGCCGTAGAGCTGCCGCTCCTGGTCTGCGTGATCCTGACTTCTAATTCGGCGACGGCGATGCCTGGCGTATCGACGGCGCGCAGCAACGCAAGACGCGCGCAACTGCGCTAGCTCCGCCGACCACCAGTACACCTGCCGCCGCGGCGAACGGCGGAGGGCCCGGGGCATGGCGGCGTCGCAAACGTCCGACATTGCCATCCCGAACCACTCCGCCTCCTGCTCGACCCGTACCGGCCCGTCCGGCACGGGGAGCCACGACACGACCAGAGCGGCCAACACTAGGGCCTCTTTGTTGAGGCGACGTAAAACCCACCGCGGGCCGTCCTGATTCGGGGCACTCGGTTCACCACTGGGCTGGACTCTCGCGGACGCGGAGACGTCGAACCTGATATAACGATGGTCCGACAACGTCTCCACGCCCACGAGGACTCTCCAGCCCCGGACACGACGTGCGACGGCAGGGCTCACAAACGACAAGTCAACAATGGACCCGCCGTTGTGCCGCACGCACGTGTCCACCGACCCCCTATTCAGGACGACCAGGCCGACAGAGATCGCCCAGTCCTCCAGGACCTCACCGCGAACGTCGGTCGCCGGCGAACCCCAGACCACGGATTTGGCGTTGAAGTCACCGGCGACGATCGCCGGGTGAGGTTGGCCTTGCTGCACCAGGGCCCCCAGTCGAACGAGAAAAGACTCGAACTCGTAGAGGGGTCTGTTGGGAGAGAAATAAACTCCTACAACCCATACGTCTCCCAACAGAGCCGCGACGCATCCCTGGCCCTTCGCTACCTTTTCGAAGGGCGGGGAGCCAGCGGCACCCTGGGTGATGATGGCCACCGAACCGTCGAGGTCCCCGGCCCAGTTATCTCTGGGCGGGACGAAATATGGCTCGGCGACCACGGCCACTTGCACCGACCACTGCGCCAGGCTTTGGGACAACAGGTCTTGGGCGCGGGCGCAGTGGTTGATGTTCGCCTGGAGGAACTTTAGGTCCATTATTGGGCGATCTCTTCTATTCCCTCCATCTCGGCCTCACCTTGCGGTGGGTTCCCAGCAGGTCTTCTACGTGAACGTCGCCGGACATTGCGGGAGGAGGCGGAACACGCCTTCCCCCCAAGTTGGTGTCCGGCGGGCTTACCAGCTGCGGCACATACGACGCAGTTTGGTGTATCCTTACACTGACGGGCTTTATGGCCCGGCTTGCCGCAGCGATAACAAAGGTCACTGCGATCCGGCCCTCCGTCACAGTTGTTTTGCGCATGACCGCGCTCGAGGCAACGGTAGCAGCGCATCGGGCGCCCCTCGAGTACGGTAACTCGAACCACGGTCCACCCAACTTTCAAGCGGCCCCCCTTGATCTTTTGGGCCGCCTTGACTGGCACCTTGGCCCAAACCGAGCCCAGGCCAGAGCGATCGGGCCGGATTTCCCCCACCTTAACAGCCTCTGCGGCACACTCACCGGCACTGCAGAGGGCCGCTGTGACCGTCTCGGGAGTGGCTGCGGGATCAAGATCTGACAGCCGCAGCTCCGTACATTTGGTGGGCCGGGAGACTCTGACATCTTCCGTCCCACCAAAACACTCCCTCAGCCTTGCGGCGAGGGAATCGGCCCTCTGCTCCGACTCCGCTCCGGGCACCTCATATAACATGGCACCCGCAGCGGAAACTTTCGGCTTCAGCCTGTCTATGTTCAGGCCGGTAAGACTCACGCGTTGCTGTGCATCCGTCAGCACCTTCGCGTACGTTAGCCCCTTGGCAACCGCAGCCGGCGTCAACGATATGACGATCGCTGCGGAGCGTGGCGGACGCAGTTTTGGCTCAGGCCGACGGGGCTGTCGCTGATTATTTGCAGCGGGCGTCGTGGCGGGCTTGGGCTTTTTCTTTTTGCCCACAACCATGGTCCACCCCACGTCCATAGACGCTGGGGCCGGTGGTAGTGGGCGAGGCTCTGGAGCACGTTGCACCGTGGGTGCTGGTCCTTTCTTCTTGCCCTTTTGGGGCTTATGCACCTGCGCTGTCTGTCCAGGTTGGGCAGCTCTCTGCTTGCCTTTTCCGACAGTTGTAGCAGTGGCCGGTACCTTAGACGGCCCAGCGATAGCCTGTGGTGGGTCTGTGGAGGGCCCGGCCACAGGCGCGGATATAAGGGGAGCGGGCTGGACTGAACTTTTCCCCTTTCCTTTCCCTTTTCCCTTGGTTGAAGTGGGCTGAGGTGCTCCTCCCACGAATCCACCCTGCACGGGGAGTTGTGTATCCCCGGGAGTGGACTTCTTCTCATGGGCCAGTGGTGGCCTAGGAGCCGGGCCCAAAAGTAATGACTCCATCCTGGCTTGCATCCTCTTTTCCATCAGCTCCAGTACCTCCTCCGTGGGGCGCTTATTTGCAGCCGCCTCTAAGTCTTCTAGACGCCGGCGCAGAGAGGTGTTCTCTTCCTGGAGCATCTTCAGTGACGACTCGAGATGGGCACTATGCTCCTTCCATTTTTTAGCCTCATATTCGAGGCGAACCATAACAGAGGACTCTTGCTGGCCAACATACTTTATAATGGTATCAGTCACAAAATTCAGGGCCTTTTGCGAGGTCCCCTTCAGGTTTCCTGACTTCCTCACTATCTGCTGCACCACTTCCCCGCAATGCAACAGGTCCTCCTTGAGGACAATGCGAACTTCGTCGATCTGCATTTCCTCTTCGGTCGCCGTGGATTTTCGATAGTGGAGCTTTGCCTGAAGCTCCTCCTCCATGTTTTTACGGGCCAACTCCCGCTTTTGGCTATCCAGCTCCTTTTGGGCCTTTTTCAGGCTCTTATATTGTGTGGGAGGACGACCCCTACCTCGGCCATCAGTTGTTAAGGCCTTTGGAGCCGGCTCATCTGTTTCGCTCGTTAAGTAGGTCTCCTTCGAGCGAGAGTGTCTCCTCCAGAGCTTTTTACTCCTAACAGATGAGACGCTCTCGCTTGACTCTGAGTCAATACCGACATTACTGAGAGGTCGAACAAATTCAGCCACAACCTCTGTGGGCTTCTCGCCCGTACTCCCTTCCACGATGTTACCATCAGTGAGCTTGCGCTCCCCGATCTCCGCCTCTCCTACCCCAGAATCTGAGGCAGGAGGAGGCAACTTCGTCAATCGAATAATTGGGTTTTTGTTTAAAAAGGATTCCATTTTTGTTCCCACGAGTGTGGGGGAAATAAATAGTCCGCCCAGGCAGTGCCCCCTGTACCTGGGTAAGCCTAACGTAACCCGCCAAGAGGGTCGGCCGGTACTCTGGCGGGGGTCGCACTCGGGACCGAACTACCCATCGGCCATGCATCCCCTCGCGGTGCGCCGCCGCTTGGGATTTGGGGTAACTTTTTATAGAGGTTTTCTCCCTCACGGTCCGGGCGGTTAAGCCAAGACCCTCGGTCCGGAAGGAGCGCGAGACATATCCACGGACCTCCATACCGGATTACGATCTACGACGGCGACAGCGGGAGAGAAAGGTTCCCCCTCACTGCCTGCTCGGGGCGGGGTGAGCGCACACCGAGCCCGTCGACACCCCCAGGACAGAACCGGGGGTCGCCCGATGAACGGGCCCACCGAAACGAGACGAGACGACGGCCGCCGCAAGAGACGACGACCGCCAACCAACTGTTGTCAGGATATTAGCCGTCGCGCCGATCAACGTGATCGACGCGCCGTTGCCCAGGGTGCACCGCGTGGAGGTTTCCTGACTTCGCACCCCACGCCACTCCTAACCTAACCTAACCTAACCTAACCTAACCTAACCGGTCTTAGTTTGTCTGATTTCTTAGAAAATTTGTATGAAAACTATCTAGTGTGGCACATCGTTGTGTAGCATTTTGTTGTTACTTACCGTTTAATATATTTTTGTCATCCCCACCACAAAATTTTTTCCAAATTTTAAACTTTTACACTGTTTTGCTGACGGTTGCAAATTTTTGTATCAACCGTACATAGTCTGCTTATATACTGTTGAAGTACTCGCCGAGACGCGTCCAACGGCGTATCGCACGTCGCGCTCCGGCGAAAAATTGCCCCCCACACTCACCCTTTTGTCTTTTTTGACGAGGTAAGGTACGGCTATACCGTCACGAGAGCCCAAAATTTTTATTGACACCAGAAAAAAATAAATTAATATATACTCACCATATATTTACTGCTACACGACACGCTGCTCGAAACCGCCACTACCTGAAACAAAAATAGAAAATTAGACGTTATTATAGGATCGACTTTTTGTGCTTATTCGCACCATTTATTTATTGACTTATATTGACCTTGTAAGCTTTATACACTTACAAGTATAACCGAAATTGACTACAGACAGCTTCGTGAACTTTACATTCACGAAGCTACATTTTTACATTTTGACACGGACCCCAATCCAGGCAGATCATCATGCCCAGCTTCCACACACCCCAAAAGAAGGCCCTTTCCCCACCTAAGCGCAACACTGAGACCGAAGTATCTGAGAGGGCGGGCCCTTCTCGTAGTCAAACAGTGGCTCAGGCGAGACGCTCCATCGAGTCGCGACTCGATGAAGTCACCGAAGCTAGAGCCGCTCCACCGACCGTGCCGAAGATAAGATCTGCCGCCACAGCACCGATGACATCCGCGGCTTCTGCAGCACCAGCAGAACGGAGGGGCATATCTCGGAGCCAGCCTATGCCAGAGACTACAAGTTCCGATAGGCAGGGTTCTCCTAAAAAGAGTAGCCCTGCCTATCTGAACAGGACGACTGAGGCAAAGGCGTGCCTCATGAAGGCCAAGCTCCAGATAAACAACAGCCGCAACCTCAAGAGTGAAATTAAGGCCGATGTCATCGAAGCGACAGAGAGACTGTATAGGCTGGTCAAGGACTCCGAGGAGGGAAAGCCTTACAAGGGTAAGGATACAGAAGGAGCCAAAGGAAAGGGAATTGAAAGGATAGAAGAAATAAAGGCAGGAACAGAGGATGTAGGCAAAGGAAGAGGAAAAGAAGACAGGGATAGGCTCGAAAGGGACCTGCTCAAGAAGTTGGAGGAACACGGGAGGTTGTTACAGGAAGGAAGGCAAGAAATGGCAAGGATTAATGAAGAAATGAAGAAACACAGGGAGGAGATGATCACAAATAGGTCATATGCGAATGTAGCAGCCGGTTCATACAAAAATAAAACAGTAGAAATGAATACGGCACTACATTCGATTGTCGTGACATCTCAGAATGAGCAGGAAACCGGAGACGAGGTGGTGGAAAAAATCAGAAAGGTAGTTAACGCCAAGGAAGAAGGAACTAGGATAGATAAAATTAGAAAAGCGAAGGACAGAAAAGTAATCATCGGGTTTCAGGACAAGCAAGAGTTGGAGAAGGTTAAGAAAAGACTGGGGACAGAGGGGAATAACCTAAGGGTGGAGGATATCAAAAATAAGGATCCGTTGATCATCATTAAGGACTTACTCAACTGTCACACCGACGACGAAATCATAAAAGCTATACGGGCCCAGAACAAACATCTTCTGGAGCAAATTGATAAGGAGTGTGACAGAATGGAGTTAAGGTACCGAAAGAAAGCCAGGAATCCACTTATGGCACACGTGATCCTTAAGGTATCACCCCAGATATGGAGTACTTTTACAGGGGCCGGCGCGTTACACATCGACGTCCAGAGAGTCAGGGTAGAAGACCAATCTCCCTTGGTACAGTGCTCAAAATGTTTGGGCTATGGCCACGGGAGGCGGTTCTGCCGTGGCTCTCTGGACGTGTGTAGCCATTGCGGAGGACCGCACTTGAGAGCGGAATGTCCTGACTGGATGGCGGCCGCAACACCATCTTGTTGCAATTGCCAAAAGGCAAAATTCACTGACACGGGACATAACGCCTTCAGTCAGGACTGCCCGGTGCGGAGGAAGTGGGACGCGCTGGCTCGATCCACCATAGCTTATTGCTGAAGTGGTCTCCACAGCCCCTGGCCCGAATATACCCGACCCCGACTCCGATGCTAGGCCATACCTGGTGGCTCAGGCCAACCTCCAAAGGAAAGCACTAGCTACTCAAGAGCTCATGTTGTTCGCAACGGAGAAGAGGCTGGCCTTTGCTCTAATCCAGGAGCCATACGTCGGAGGATCCGGCCGCGTGAAGGAATACGGGACCGTCAGGATTTTCCAGTGTGCGGAACAGATGGAGGGACAGGTCAAGGCAGCCATAGCGGTCTTTGACGAACGCATGGATGCTTTGATCTGCCCGGAACTCACCACGACCAACATCGTAGTGGTGAACATCCGCTCCAGCGCCTGGGAGATCGTGGCGGTCTCGTGCTACTTCGAGCCAGATAGGCCGGTGGACGGGTATCTAGACCAGCTAAGGACCATCTGCAGCAAGGTGGGCCCGAGACGCTTGCTAATAGGGGGAGACTACAACGCAAAAAGCCTATGGTGGAGCCAGGAGATCGATCGAAGGGGAGAGGAGGTGTCCAACTGGCTGGATGAAGCCGGGCTCCACGTGTTAAATGAAGGCAATACGCCAACGTTTTTCACCGTAAGAGGAGGAAGGGCGTACTCCAGCCGGGTGGACGTCACCGCCTGCTCGGTCGATCTCCTGGATAAGATAGATAACTGGAGAGTCAGAGAAGACCTCACAAGTTCGGACCATAATACAATTACATTTAACTTAAAATTAAAAGTAGAAAAAGGAATTAGAATCAATAGTACTACAAGAAAATACAACACACAGAAAGCTAAGTGGAACCAATTTGGAACAAAAATCAAACAACTTTTAGACACGAGTAAAATAAACAAAATAGAAATAGAAAGAATAGCAACAACAGAAGAATTAGAACATAAAACAATAGCATACACAGAAATAATAACCAAAACAAGCGAAGAGACAATACCTAAAAAAGAAAATAAAAGTACTTACCGAATACCATGGTGGTCCAGTGAACTTGAGAGGCTAAAGAGAGAAATGATGCGAAGGAAGAGAAGAATCCGATGGGCAGCATCTGTAAGAAAGGAAAAAGTCATTAGAGAATACAAAGAAGCGAAAGAAACATATGAAAATGAGGCAAGGACAGCACAAGTCAAAAGCTGGAAGGATTTTTGTGGACAACAGGACAAGGAAGGGGTATGGGATGGGATATACCGAGTAATGGGCAGGCTGACCAAGCGGCATGAAGACCATCCACTCGTCAGGGACTGTAAAACCCTGGGTCAGGAGGAATCGGCAAGATTTCTTGCCGAAACCTTCTACCCGGACGACCCTGACGAGGAGGACGATGAGGATCACCGGCGCACCAGGGAGTTGGCCTCGCGAGTGAACGACTGGGTCCATGGTGAGGTACATGACCCACCGTTCACGTCGCGGGAGCTCACTGCGGCGCTGGTGACCTTCAACCCGAAAAAGGCACCCGGCTCGGATGGCCTGACCTCCGACATCTGTTCGCAGGCGATCGCCCAAGATCCGGAGTCTTTCCTAGCACTGGCCAACAAGTGCCTAGAATTGGCCTACTTTCCAAGGATTTGGAAAGAGGCCACGGTCGTTGTGCTGCGGAAGCCGGGTAAGGACGATTACTCGGTTCCCAAGGCACATCGGCCGATAGGACTGTTGCCAGTGCTGGGAAAGATTCTGGAAAAGATGATGGTGGGTAGGCTAAAATGGCACATCCTTTCGAGGATGAGCCACCGCCAATACGGCTTTATGCCACAAAGGGGCACCGAGGACTCCCTCTACGACCTAATGAATCATATCAGGACAAAACTTCGGGAGAAGAAAGTCCTGATTATGATATCGTTGGACATAGAGGGGGCCTTCGATAGCGCCTGGTGGCCGGCTATAAAGGTCCGATTGGCGGAAGAACGCTGCCCACCAAACATCAGAAGGATGGTCGCCAGCTATCTAGATGATCGGATGGTCAGGGTCCGATACGCGGGTGCCGAGTCAGCGCGCAGGACCGTTAAAGGTTGCGTTCAAGGATCTATTGGGGGGCCAATCCTGTGGAATCTCCTCCTAGACCCTCTTTTACAGGGGCTCGAGCGCCGGGGCGACTATTGTCAAGCTTTTGCTGACGATGTCGTCCTGGTGTTTGATGGGGGTTCCACAGGAGAAGCTCAGAAGCAGGCCAATGCGGCACTAGCCTATGTGCGGGACTGGGGTGTCCGAAACAAGCTGAAGTTTGCGCCACACAAGACCCAGGCAATGGTGATCACCAACAAGCTTAAGTACGACACCCCGATCCTGCACATGGGCGGAGTCGACATTGGTCTGTCTAATGAGATAAAGCTGCTTGGCCTTACAATAGACCGAAAACTGACCTTTAACGGTCACGTGACGCAGGCGTGCGCGAAGGCCATAAGCCTGTTCAAAGTGCTCGCGAGGTCAGCCAAGGTCCAGTGGGGGTTGGGACCCGAAGTGATCAGGACGATCTACACGGCTGCGGTGGAGCCCGTGATCTTGTATGCCGCAAGCGCATGGGCTCCAGCCAGCCGTAAGCTGGGTGTAAGGAAGCAGCTCGGAGCCATCCAGCGCAGTTTCGCGCAAAAGATGACGAAGGCCTACAGGACTGTCTCTCTCAACTCGGCTCTGCTGCTGTCGGGGGTGCTCCCTCTTGATATAAGGGTGCGGGAAACCGCACTACTTTATGAGGTCAAGAAGGGGCACTCTCGCGAGGTAGTAGGAGACCGGGAGGTGGAGACTCCTGTGGCCTTCGTCAACTTGGAGCACCCGGCGGAACGGAGGAACGGGACGTTCCAATGCCTGGCGGACGGGGCGGAACTGGCTCAGCACGTCGGTGAGGGTCTTAGTATCTTCACCGACGGAAGCAAGATTGACGGGAAAGTTGGAGCGGCACTGTCCATTTGGAACGGCGCCGCCGAGACAAGTACCCGAAAGTTGCGGCTGGAGCCATACTGCTCCGTCTACCAGGCGGAACTTCTCGCCCTCCGGAAAGCCGTGGAGGAGGCGCTCCGAAGCGGGCTTCCTACGTGCGGCATCTTTAGCGATGCCAGGTCTGCCCTCGACGTCATCACCAGAGGTGATTCTCTCCACCCCATAGCGTTCGAAATTAGCCAATTATTAAAAGAAGCCGAGCAACGCACCCAGAAAATTAAATTTTTCTGGGTGAAGGCACACGTGGGGTTGGAGGGAAACGAGAGGGCGGACGTGCTCGCTAAAGAGGCCGCACAACATCTGAAGACCCGTGCGCATTACGACAAGTGTCCGGTTTCATTCGTCAAGAGACAGATCCGTCAGGACTCTATTGACGAGTGGAGCCGGAGATATGCGGACGGAGAGACGGCTTCGGTGACGAAGCTGTTCTTTCCGGACGCAGTCGAGGCGCACAGGGTCGTCAGGCGGATTGTCCTGGATCCCGTCCTCACGCAGGTGTTCACTGGGCACGGCGGGTTCTCCGAGTACTTGCATCGGTTCAAGTGCAAGGAGAGCCCGGCGTGCTTGTGTGACCCTGACGTTCAGGAGACGGTCCCACACCTCCTACTCGATTGTCCCATCCATGCCAAAGAAAGATTCGATGTAGAAAATGTAATAGATTATAAGATTATACATGAAAATATACATAAGATAATTAGAGATAAGTTAGCAATACATAGATTCATAAAATACTGTAGGATAATAGCAAATAAGAGTATAGAACGTAATAAGTAGAAATAAGTGTTTACTAAATATATAATAATAAGTTATATATAATTAGTAATACCGTTAAACAGATAAGAATATATGTATAAGTATGAATAAGAAATAAGATAAATAGACCTAAGATAAATGGATAAGCTAAATGATTAAGTAAATAGAAATAGTCATTAAATAAAACTCAATTGTAAAAAATATATAAAAGAAGATAAAAAACAAAAATATACAAAAAATCCCTTGTCCTGGATAGGGGGACCAGGAGTGGGCCGCAGAGACCCACCAAAAAAAAAAAAAAAAAACCTAACCTAACCTAACCTAACCTAACCTAACCTAACCGGTCTGATTTTCGAAATTTTTTCTATGAAAACATATTAGTGTGGCACATCGTTTGATAGCATTTTATAAATACTTACCGTTGCTTACATTTTTGATAGTTTCCCCCCTCATATTTTTCCAATTTCCTCAAATTTTCCATACTTTTGTTGACAGTAGAAAATTTTTGTATCATCAGTACACAATATTATTCGATATCTGTGAAGTACTCGCCGAGACGCGTCTAACGTCGTATCGCGCGTCGCGCTCCGGCAAAAAATTGCCCCCCGCACCCACCCTTTTGTCTTTCTTGACCAGGTAGAGCACGGCTATACCGGTACGAGAGCCTTTTTTTTACAAATCGGTTTTATCGTTAAAACATTGGTGCCACACGCGAGTAAACGACAAAATAACACTTAAACACCTACTTACCATAATCTTCGTTGTTCCACACGCCCAGAACGATCGTTCACCTGAAAAACAAAAACCAAATTGGCAGAATTTAAATTAAAATCAGAAATTAGAAGAAAGTCTGTGCTGTATGCACGAATTCTATTGTGACTATTCAAACTCTGACTAATTGATAGTTATTTAGCTAGACTAAATACAAAATTTTATTATTATTATTATTTTTTCTTTCATTTTTAGTGTATTTTATATCATTTTTATATTCACATTGACTTTGCCTATACGACCAAGCTATCTACACTTGGCGTATTGGAAAGCTTGATTGACGAGTTCCCCCCTAACATTACCGAAATCCCCTTCTATAATGTTTGGTTTCCGTACACCAACGAAGGAGAGCAACAAAGCGACCTCAAAATCACCAGAGGCTCGCTCGCAGGAAACAAGCAGGGCTACTGTGTCGCAAGCCCGACGTAGCATAGAAACGAAGCTCGACAGCACTGCAGAACCCAAGACCGCCGGATCTGCGAAACAAAAGTCCGGAACGCTCGGAGCAACCACCGTGGCGAAAAAGATCACCCACAATGTAGACATGACATCTATCGAGAAGTCACCGTTGAAAGAAACGGAATACATAAGTAGGACGGCGGAGGCTAAGGCTTGTCTCATTAAAACAAAACTCCAAATCAACAATAGCCGTAACCTAAAAACGGAAATAAAGACGGAGGTGATAAACGCCGCGGAAAGACTCTACAAATTAGTGAAGGAGGCAGAAGAAGGGAGATTATACAAGGGAAAAGAGACACAAAAGAATAGAACAAGAGACCAGAGGAAAGATGATGAGGTGGATACCGTTGCGAGAGAGGAAAACAACACAAGGGAAAGAGAGGAACATAAGGAAATAATGGGCAAACTAGAAGAAAATACAAAGCTACTGAAAGAGAATAGGAAGGAAATAGAAAAGATAAACGAACTTATAACCAAAGAAGCAGAGGAGTGGAAAAACCAAAGGACCTATGCGAGTGTAGCAGCCACTCCGACACTAAGGCAACAAGCGAGAGCACCTGTGGTACTACACTCTATAGCCATCACCTCTACGGAGGAAGGACAGACTGGGGAACAGATTTTAGAAAATATAAGAAACACAATTAACGCCAAAGAAGAAGGAATTCAGATCGACAACATAAGGAAAGCAAAAGATAGGAAAGTGATAATAGGATGCCAAACCAAAGAAGAATTAAAGAAAATCAAAGAGAAAATAAAAGAAAAAGGTACTAAACTAAGTTGCTCAGATATCAAGAATAAAGACCCGTTAATTGTCCTTAAGGAGGTTCTCAATCACAATAGTGACGAGGACATCCTAAGAGCACTACAGACCCAAAACAAGCACCTACTGGGAGAGTCCAACATCAGTGGCGACATTACTGTAAAATACAGAAGAAGGGCTAGAAATCCACTTACTTCCCACGTGGTGCTGCAGTTGCCTCCCCATACTTGGAAGATACTAACCGAAGCGGGGGCTGTGCACGTCGACGTGCAAAGGGTAAAAGTCGCCGACCAGTCCCCCCTAATACAGTGCAGCCGCTGTCTAGGGTATGGACATGGCCGACGATACTGCCAGGATCAGGTTGACGTGTGCAGTCACTGCGGAGGATCCCATATGAGGAGGGATTGCCCGGATTGGTTGGCGGACGTCCCCCCTACGTGCCATAATTGCCAAAACGCCAAACTTACCAAAATAGAACACAACGCCTTCAGTGACGAATGTCCGGTGAGAAGAAGGTGGGACGCATTGGCAAGGGCCAAAATAGCATATTGCTAAAGTGGTCATAAAGACAACTCAGCAAACTAACTCCTCAGCTGGTACGCAGCCATATAATGTAATTCAGGTCAATTTACAAAGGAAGAAAATGGCAACAGAAGAACTTACGATAGAGGCAAGAAAGAGAGGGACGGCATTTGCTCTTATCCAAGAACCTTATGTGGGAAACGCTAACGAAATGAAAGGTCTCGCAGGTGCTAGAGTATACCAAAACACTAGCAACAAGGGCAGAGTCAAAGCAGCTGTAGTTGTATTTGACAATAACATCAAAGTGACACAATGCCCAGATCTCACCACAAACAACATCGTGGTGGTGAGACTACAAATGCCCACCAAAGAGCTCGCCTTAGTCTCCCTCTATTTCGAGCCGGATGAGCCTATAGAGCCGTACCTTGACCAGCTGAGGAATATAGTTACAAAAATGAGACCAGCCTGTTTCCTCATCGGCGGAGATACAAACGCGAAAAGCACGTGGTGGGGTAGCATCAAAACAGACAGAAGAGGAGAAGAGATGTCCGGAATATTAGAGGAACTGGGCTTGCAGGTGCTAAACGAAGGAACAACACCAACCTTTGATACCATCAGAGGGAATGTGAGATACAGCAGTCACGTGGACGTGACGGCGTGCTCGCTAAGTCTCTTAGACCAGATAGAAGACTGGACGGTGGATGAGGGCGTAGTGAGTTCAGACCACAACACTATTTTATTTAAAATTTACCTTCACAAAGTACAAAACATAAAAATCGAAAGTACAACTAGGAAGTATAACACCAAGAAAGCCAATTGGGAGGAATTTAATGAAAAATTCGCTCAATTAAAACTTAATAAAAATTTAAATTTAACTGAAATAGAGAATATAAAAACTAAAATAGAAATAGATACAAAAATAGAAGAATATACAGAAACCATTTTACTTACCTGCGACAGCTCCATACCCTGCAAGAAAGGAAATATTTATAAGAAACTTACCGTTCCATGGTGGACAGAAGAACTCACCGCGTTGAAAAAAGCTGCCGTCACGAGGAAAAGAAGAATCCGCTGCGCCGCGCCGGTCCGAAGAATGATGGTCATCGAAGAGTACCTGAAAGCCAAAGAAAAGTATGAAACGGAGGTAAGGAAAGCAGAAATAAAGAGCTGGAAAGAATTCTGCGGAAAACAGGAAAAAGAAGGAATATGGGATGGAATATATAGGGCAATAAGGAGAGTGACGAAACGCCAAGAAGACCTTCCCCTTGTAAAAGAGGGAGCGGTACTAAACCCAGAAGAGTCGGTGAAGCTTCTGGCGGAAGTTTTTTACCCGGAGGATTCGAAGCATCATGATAACGCATACCACCAGCGCATGAGAGAGGCTGCCGATCATATAAACGAAGGTCCGGATGGTGAAGATCAAGACCCGCCATTTACGATGCACGAAATGCTAACGTCAGCAGCCAGCTTCAACCCGAAGAAAGCCCCTGGTGCGGACGGCCTGACTGCAGATATCTGCAAACAGGCTATCCAGCAAGACCCAGGATTGTACCTGTCACTGGCTAACAAATGCCTCCAACTCGGCCACTTCCCGACCATCTGGAAGGAGGCGACGGTCGTAGTCCTCCGGAAACCCGGGAAGGAGGACTACACGAACCCTAAATCTTACAGACCGATAGGCTTGTTACCAGTGATGGGTAAGATCCTGGAGAAAATGCTGGTGGAAAGATTGAAGTGGCGTATAATCCCAAGGATGAGTACCCGACAGTTTGGCTTTATGCCCCAGCGAAGTACAGAAGATTCTCTCTACATCTTGACTAATTACATAAGGATGAAGATAGCCGAAAAGAAAATGGTTACCATGATCTCCTTAGATATAGAGGGGGCTTTTGACAACGCGTGGTGGCCGGCAATAAAAGTCAGACTGTCGGAGGAAGAATGTCCGAAAAATCTAAGACGGGTTATAGACAGCTACTTCAAGAGCCGCAAAGTCCGAGTTCGTTACGCCGGGGAAGAGTACACGAGATGGACCTCCAAAGGATGTGTACAGGGATCAATTGGAGGTCCACTCTTGTGGAATTTACTCCTCGACCCATTACTCAAAGAACTCGAGAGAAGAGGCAACTACTGCCAGGCTTTCGCCGACGATATCGTGTTGGTGTTTGAAGGTGAAACAGGGCAACAAATACAGAAGGAGGCCAACGCGGCGCTTGCCTATGTTCATGATTGGGGAATCCGTAACAAGCTAAATTTCGCGCCACATAAAACGAAAGCCATGGTGCTGACCAAGAAGCTAAAGTACGATCCACCAATCCTGCACATGGGTGGCGTCGACGTTGAACTCACGACACAAATTAAAATACTGGGCCTCACAATTGATAGCGCTCTAACCTTCAATGCCCATGCAGCAGAAGTGTGTAGGAAGGCTCTGAACTTTTATAAGTGTCTTTCTCGAGCCGCAAAGGTGCAGTGGGGGCTGGGACCACATCTAGTAAAAACACTATACCAGGCTGTGGTCGAACCGGTGATCATGTACGCGGCAAGCGCTTGGGCACCGGCCACAAATAAGAAGTGCATTCAAAAGCAGCTTGATGTGGTCCAGCGGGGTTTTGCACAAAAGCTCATAAGGGCTTACAGGACCGTCTCCCTAAACGGGGCCCTGCTACTCGCCGGAATACTGCCCTTAGATGTCAGAATAAGGGAGGCAGCTCTCTTATACGAGACGAGAAGGGGGTATTCTAGGCGATTAGTGGGGGACCGTGAAGTGGAAAGGCCGGTGGCCTTTGTCAACAAAAACCACCCCTCACAGCAGATGAGCCAGAGGTTCCAATGTTTGGTGGACGGTGCAGAATTGGCTCGACACGTCGGCGAGAACCGATGCATATTCACCGACGGTAGTAAGATAGAAGGAAAAGTTGGGGCGGCATTATCAATATGGGATAATGCCGTCGAAACGAAGGCAATAAAACTGAAGCTCGAGCCATTCTGCACAGTCTACCAGGCGGAGCTACTGGCCCTGCAAAGGGCAACAGAGGAGGTACTCAAGGACAGAGTCGAACGGTGCAGCATCTTTTGCGATGCCAGATCTGCCCTCGAAGAAGTCGCCAGAGGCGACTCCCTCCACCCTATAGCGTTCCAAATTAATAAAAATTTAAAAACTGCACAAGAACGCAACCACAAAATTGAGCTTTTTTGGATCAAAGCACACGTAGGGTGGGAGGGGAATGAGAGGGCCGATGCTCTCGCAAAGGATGCTGCGCTATTCCTTAAAACCAAGACACATTATGACCGGTGTCCGACCTCGTACTTGAAGCGACAAATTCGTCAGGAGTCGCTTGAGGAATGGAGCCGCAGGTACGAGGCGGGAGAAACAGCCTCAAACACAAAACTGTTTTTCCCAAATGCAATTGAGGCACATAAAATAGTTAGGAAACTTGAAGTGGACCCAATAATAACTCAGGTATTCACTGGGCACGGGGGGTTCTCCGAGTATCTGAATCGCTTCAAATGCAAGGAGAGCCCATCGTGCCCATGTGACCCTAATGTCAAAGAAACAGTGCCACATATAATAGCCGAATGCCCTATATATCTCAAGGAAAGATTCGAGACAGAACAGCATATTGAAATGGAAATAAGTGTAGAAAACTTTCATAAAATAATAAATAACAAAGACAAAATCCAAAAATTTCTTGAATATTGTAAAAAAGTAGCATCAAAAACAATAGAGAGAAATAAATAAAACTATAAAATGTAATATTGGATTATGCAAGACTAGTTTTCAACCAAAATAATTGTAAATATTTGTCAAGAGAACATAAGAGACAACAGGAAACATTAAATTATATAATAAATACATATGAGGGATACAAAAAGAATATCGCATAAGGAGATAAAATGTAAAGTTATAACCCGCTAAAATAGTATAAGGATAAAAGTAGATGCGAAGGCAGTATTGCCGCAATTTTATAGAAATAGTGAATAGATATATATATATAGAAAAGTAATGTTACAAATTGTATGTAACAAATACATATATTACAAATTGAAAATACATGAACAGAAAATGTCTCTGGCCGGAAAGTCAGAGGAACTTAATGTAAAACAAAGAAAAAAAAAAAAAAAAAAAAAAACCTAACCTAACCTAACCTAACCTAACCTAACCAGATCTGGAAGAGCTTCACGGAAGCCGGCGCAATCCACATTGACATCCAGAGGGTCAAGGTTGAGGACCAGTCTCCCCTGGTCCAATGCTCAAAGTGTTTGGGCTACGGCCATGGGAGGCGGTTCTGCCGTGGCTCTCTGGATGCCTGCAGCCACTGCGGTGGGCCCCACCTGAGGGCGGAGTGTCCGGACTGGATGGCAGCTGCAGCACCGACGTGCTGCAACTGCCTGAAGGCGAAATTCGCTGAGACCGGACACAATGCCTTCAGCCAGGACTGCCCGGTGCGCAGGAGGTGGGACGCGCTGGCCAGATCCGCCATGGCGTATTGCTGAAGTGGTCCCCATGGCCTCGGGCTCTGCTGCGACTGACGCAGCTCCCGACGAGCGGTCATACCTGGTGGCGCAGGCCAATCTCCAAAGAAGCTCTCTTGCAACGCAAGAATTTATGCAGATGGCAGCAAAGAGGAGGTTGGCCTTCGCATTAATCCAGGAGCCGTACGTTGGGAGTACCGGCCGGGTGAAGAACTACGGGGCCGCCAGGATCTTCCAGTGCGCGGAACGGGAAGAGGGGCGGGCCAAGGCAGCCATAGTAGTCTACGATGTAGACTTGGATGCCTTGATCTGCCCCCAATTCACCACGACTAATATTGTTGTGGTGAAAATCCGTACCAGCGCCTGGGAGATGGTGGCGGTCTCGTGTTACTTCGAACCCGATAAGCCGGTAGGACAATACCTCGACCATCTGAGGAGCGTCAGCCGTAGCTTGAGTACGAGTCGCCTGATAATCGGAGGGGACACCAACGCAAAGTGCCTATGGTGGAGCCGAAAGATCGACCGAAGAGGAGAGGAGGTGTCCGGTTGGCTGGACGAAGCGGGTCTCCACGTGTTGAACGAAGGCAACAAGCCGACGTTCTTCACCGTGAGGGGAGACAGGGCCTACTCCAGCCAGGTGGATGTCACCGCCTGTTCGGTCGATCTCATGGACCGAATCCAGAACTGGAAAGTGGAGGAGGACCTGACGAGCTCCGACCATAACACCATCACCTTTGAAATTACTCTTCAGAAAGGCCAAGGGATCGCAATTAAAAATACAACAAGACTATATAATACAAAGAAAGTAAATTGGATAGAATTTGGTGCAAAATTTATAAATTATATTAGGGAACAAAAATTAAACAAAATTGAAATAGACAAAGTAAATAACGTAGACAAATTAGAAGATCAAATAGGAAAATACTCAGAAATTGTAACCAAAGTAAGTAACGAAATTATACCTAAAAAGAAAATTAATACCAAACACGCGATCCCTTGGTGGTCAAAGGAGCTCGACAGGGCTAAACGTGAGATGATGCGACGGAAACGTCGCATCCGATGGGCGGCACCAGTGCGAAAGGCATGCGTCATCCGGGCCTACAAAGAGGCCAAGGAGGCCTATGAACAATTGGCAAAGGACGCCCAGACTCAGAGCTGGAAGGAGTTCTGTGGCAAACAAACTAAGGAAGGACTGTGGGATGGGATATATCGAGTAATGGGCAGGCTGACCAAGCGGCACGAAGATGCGCCACTCGTGAGGGACGGACAAATCCTGGGTCAGGAGGAATCGGCAAGATTCCTTGCCGAGACCTTCTACCCGGACGACCCTCACGAGGAGGATAACGAGGATCACCGGCGCACCAGGGAGCTCGCCTCACGCGTGAACGACTGGGTCCATGGTGAGGTACATGACCCACCGTTCACGCTGGGGGAGCTCACGGCGGCGCTGGTGACCTTCAATCCTAAGAAGGCGCCCGGGTCGGACGGCCTGACCTCCGATATCTGTTCGCAGGCGATCGCCCAAGATCCGGAGTCTTTCCTAGCACTGGCTAACAAATGCCTAGAGCTGGCCTACTTTCCAAGGATTTGGAAAGAGGCCACGGTCGTTGTGCTGCGGAAGCCGGGTAAGGATGATTACTCGGTTCCCAAGGCGCATCGGCCGATAGGACTGTTGCCGGTGATGGGAAAGATCCTGGAAAAGATGCTGGTGGGTAGGCTGAAATGGCACATCCTTCCGAGGATGAGCCACCGCCAATACGGCTTTATGCCACAAAGGGGCACCGAGGACTCCCTCTATGATCTGATGAGTCATATCAGGACTAAACTTCGGGAGAAGAAGGTCCTGATCATGATATCGTTGGACATAGAGGGGGCCTTCGATAGCGCCTGGTGGCCGGCTATAAAGGTCCGATTGGCGGAAGAACGCTGCCCACCAAACATCAGAAGGATGGTCGCCAGCTATCTAGATGATCGGATGGTCAGAGTCCGATACGCGGGCGCCGAGTCAGCGCGCAGGACCGTTAAAGGTTGCGTTCAAGGATCTATTGGAGGGCCAATCCTGTGGAACCTCCTCCTCAACCCCCTTTTACAGGGGCTCGAGCGCCGGGGCGACTATTGTCAAGCTTTTGCTGACGATGTCGTCCTGGTGTTTGATGGGGGTTCCACAGGAGAAGCTCAAAAGCAGGCCAATGCGGCACTAGCCTATGTGCGGGATTGGGGTGTCAGAAACAAGCTCAAGTTCGCGCCGCATAAGACGCAGGCGATGCTTATCACTAATAAGCTGAAGTACGACACCCCGATCCTGCGCATGGGCGGAGTCGACATTGGTCTCTCAAACGAGATTAAGCTGCTTGGCCTAACAATAGACCGAAAACTGACCTTTAACGGTCACGTGACGCAGGCGTGCGCTAAGGCCATAGGCCTGTATAAAGTGCTCGCGAGGTCGGCCAAGGTCCAGTGGGGGTTGGGACCCGAAGTGATCAGGACGATCTACACGGCTGCGGTGGAGCCTGTGGTCTTGTATGCCGCAAGCGCATGGGCTCCGGCCAGCCGTAAGCTGGGTGTAAGGAAGCAGCTCGGAGCCATCCAGCGCAGTTTCGCGCAGAAGATGACGAAGGCCTACAGGACTGTCTCTCTCAACTCGGCCCTGCTGCTGGCGGGAGTGCTCCCTCTTGACATAAGGGTGCGGGAAACCGCACGACTTTATGAGGTCAAGAAGGGGCACTCCTGCGAGGTAGTAGGAGACCGGGAAGTGGAGACTCCTGTGGCCTTCGTCAACTTGGAGCACCCGGCGGAACGGAGGAGCGGGTCGTTCCAATGCCTGGCGGACGGGGCAGAACTGGCCCAGCACGTCGGTGAGGGTCTCAGCATCTTCACCGACGGAAGCAAGATTGACGGGAAAGTCGGAGCGGCGCTGTCCATATGGAACGGCGCCGCCGAGACGAGTACCCGAAAATTGCGGCTGGAGCCGTACTGCTCCGTCTACCAAGCGGAGCTACTCGCTCTCCAGAAAGCCGTGGAGGAGGCGCTCCGAAGCGGGCTTCCTACGTGCGGCATCTTCAGCGATGCCAGGTCCGCCCTCGAAGTCGTCACCAGAGGTGATTCCCTCCACCCCCTAGCGTTTGAGATACAGCAGAAACTAAAAATCGCCGAGAAACGCGCCCAGAAAATTGGACTTTTCTGGGTCAAGGCGCACGTGGGGTTGAAGGGAAACGAGAGGGCGGATCAGCTCGCTAAAGAGGCCGCACAGCACCTGAAGACCCGTGCGCACTACGACAAATGTCCGGTTTCATTCGTCAAACGACAGATCCGACAGGACTCGATTGACGAATGGAGCCGGAGATACACGGACGGAGAGACGGCTTCGGTGACGAAGCTGTTCTTTCCGGACGCTGTCGAGGCGCACGGGATCGTAAGGCGGATCGTCCTGGATCCAATACTGACGCAGGTTTTCACGGGGCACGGCGGTTTCTCCGAGTACTTGCACCGTTTCAAGTGCAAGGAGAGCCCGGCGTGCCAATGTGACCCTGACGTTCAGGAGACGGTCCCACATCTCCTACTCGAATGTCCCATCTACGCAGTCGATAGGTATAACTTAGAGTGTAACATAGCATGTAAATTAGAAAGAGACAATATACATAGAATAGTTAAAAATAAGTCAATAGTAAATAAGTTCTTAGAGTATAGTAAAGTAATAGTAAGTAAAGTAATTAATAGGAATAAGTAATAATGATATATTACTAAATATATAATTAAGATTATATACAGCTAGTAATTATGATAAGATAGAAAATATGATAAATAGACTAAGATAAATAGATTAAAGTGTAAACTAGAATATATATATAATAAGCGAAATAGAAATAGGTTAAGATGTAAATAAATTAATAAGTGAAAAGAAACAAAAGAAATACGAAAATCCCTTGTCCTGGATAGGGGGAACGAGGGTGAGGCGAAGAGCCTCATTAAAAAAAAAAAAAAAAAAAAAAAAAAAACCTAACCTAACCTTTTTTTTTTTTTTTTTTTTTTTTGGTTTCGCGGAGAAAGTGCGTTACCACTACCGCCCGGCCTTCGTGGGGGGCGACCGAGCGGTTATGTTGGGTTCACCGTGCCTTACGACCCGGCGTTGAGCCGCCCGGAGAGATGGAAAACGTCGGGCGACCGCCGGGCCGAGTCCCTAACCTATGTACAACGCACGGCATACCAACTAAAACTCCGCGGTGGCCATCTTCGGCGCATTAGGGACGGCTGCGGGCTTCCTCTGACTAATGTCTAAGTTGTCGTCCGCAACCGCCCCTGCGCGGTGCCGCCTGGTGCAGCCCGTCTCCTGTTGTGGGGGGGGCTCAGAAGCCCCCGCGCACCGAAGGACGCTCTCAGCGTCAACGGCAGCGTGAGGCCTACCTTCCACGCTGCCGTCCATCACGGGGGTCGCAACAATGTGCTAAAAGGAACACAAAACTTAAGACGGACGGCCCCCTTCCGCCCGCCCGCGACCCCCGGTGGCCCCTATTAGTCGCCTCTTACGACAGGCAGGGGATACCGTGGTGGAATTCTCCAAACGCCCCCAATCCACAGGGCGGGAGACGCCGGTCAGTCGTCCACCCGGCGCCTCCTTCGTCTCCTAACCTAACCTTTTTTTTTTTTTTTTTTTTTTTTTTTTTTTTTTTTTTTTTTGTTTCGCGGAGAAAGTGCGTTACCACTACCGCCCGGCCTTCGTGGGGGGCGACCGAGCGGTTATGTTGGGTTCACCGTGCCTTACGACCCGGCGTTGAGCCGCCCGGAGAGATGGAAAACGTCGGGCGACCGCCGGGCCGAGTCCCTAATCTATGTACAACGCACGGCATACCAACTAAAACTCCGCGGTGGCCATCTTCGGCGCATTAGGGACGGCTGCGGGCTTCCTCGGACGAAAAGTATCTAAGTTGTCGTCCGCAACCGCCCCTGCGCGGTGCCGCTTGGTGCGGCCCGTCTCCTGTTGTGGGGGGGCTCAGAAGCCCCCGCGCACCGACGGACGCTCTCAGCGTCAACGGCAGCGTGAGGCCTACCTGCCACGCTGCCGTCCATCACGGGGGTCGCAACAATGTGTGCTAAAAGGAACACAAAACTAAAGACGGACGGCCCCCTGCCGCCCGCCCGCGACCCCCGGTGGCCCCTATTAGTCGCCTCTTACGACAGGCAGGGGATACCGTGGTGGAATTCTCCAAATGCCCCCAATCCACAGGGCGGGAGACGCCGGTCAGTCGTCCACCCGGCGCCTCCTTCGTCTCCTCTGGCGGCGGGAGGGATCTTCGTGCTCCCGATCCCTCTCGGCACTCTCCTTCTGTGAGATGACCACCTCGCATAAGTGGGCCACCGCACGCCAGGCCTCCCGACTGTTGACCATGGAAGCGACCACGGCCGGCAGCGGGAGGTCTCCTCCGACGACTGCTCTGAGAGCGCTGCGCTCCTTGTCCCAGGCTGGGCAAAACTCCAACGTGTGCTGGGCCGTATCCAGCGGGCAGTTGTCTCAATGGTGACACACGGCCGACACCTCTGTGCCTACGATACGACACAGATAGTCACCGAAGCTACCATGCCCGGTGAGTACCTGTGTCAATCGAAACGTAGCCGGGCCGTGGCGCCTGTCCAGCCACTCGGCAAAGACCGGGCGCACTGCCGCTACGGCCCTGAGCCCCGCTGACGGGGTCTCCAGCCTGAGACGCCACTCCTCCACGGCGGCTCGCCGTAAGGAGGCCCTCATGGCCTCCACGTAACCTAACCATTTTTTTTTTTTTTTTTGGTTTCGCTGAGAAAGTGCGTTACCACTACCGCCCAGCCTTCATGGGGGGGCGACCGAGCGGTTATGTTGGGTTCACCGTGCCTAACGACCCGGCGTTGAGCCGCCCGGAGAGATGGAAAACGTCGGGCGACCGCCAGGCCGAGTCCCTAACCTATGTACAACGCACGGCATACCAACTAAAACTCCGCGGTGACCATCTTCGGCGCATTAGGGACGGCTGCGGGCTTCCTCTGACTAATGTCTAAGTTGTCGTCCGCAACCGCCCCTGCGCGGTGCCGCCTGGTGCGGCCCGTCTCCTGTTGTGGGGGGGCTCAGAAGCCCCCGCGCATCGAAGGACGCTCTCAGCGTCAACGGCAGCGTATCAATGCAACAATGGATGAGCATACATTGCTAAAAAGATTCCCTGACCTTTTCAGGGAGAAGAATGAATTACATCTCAAACAAAAAAAAAAAAAAAAAAAACCTAACGTAACCTAACCGCCCCCCAAGGCAATTCTTATGCTTTGGGTCTTCACACCCAATGCACGCCCATGCGCGGGGGAACATTAGTCGCGGGCCGAGGCACACAGTCAGTGTGTATACCTCTTGGTTGCATAACACATTGAGGCCTAAAAGGGCCCGCGAACATTTGAAACTCGAAACCCCGAAATAATTTTCTCTACAATTTTAAAATTCCCGGGCTACTGTTCGCTGAACCAGTTCGCCTCGAGCGCACCTACAGACACACCACCACACCCACACACACACACCTCTACACCCGCGCCGTACACGCATTTCATCTATACATAAAATATACATCTATACATATAAATAAAATTGGAGTGTCTGTTTGTAATATTGAAATAACCGTTTTTTACTACATGTATATGAATATATATACGGTACATACACCAAAATAACATATTTTACAATTTTTGTCTGTCTGTTTGTTTCGGCTAATCTCTGAAATGGCGGGACCGATTTTGACGGGACTTTTATTGGCAGGTAGCTGATGTAATAAGGAGTAACTTAGGCTACTTTTTATCCCGGGAAAATATAAAGTGGGTCTTTTATCCCAGGAAAACTCATTCACGCGGGCGGAGCCGCGGGCAACAGCTAGTGTTTAATACAAAATATACCTAGATGTGCACAAAATATATGAATACATCACTCTCTCTCTCGTTGGGTTTTACCTGGCTTTTCGCCTCCATATTTCTGTCTCATTCACACTTATGGATAGAATACGCATCAACTGCTATCACATATGCATAGCTATATTAAGTTTCTATAGCCATCAGTACTAGAAAATAATCCAGGCTTAATGCATCGTTTGTTTTATTATGAATTTATTATTCTTGTCCATGGATACAAGTCCTTCAGACCAGAGTCTTCACCACTTTCCGAATCGCCAGACCGCGATCTCACGGAGTCCGCCTCGCTTCCGTCCCAAAGGCGTCCTTTACAATGCTTCGAGGTCACGCCACTTCTCCCAGGCTCGTTAATCGGTCCTGGCGCCAAAAATGGCGTATCATCTATAGCAGGAAGACTGAGCGGTATAATCGCAACCTCTCCTGCACGTCTTCCATCGTCGGGACTGAACCCTTCGACCACCGCCTCTCCAGCCCCGGATTCCGGAATGGGAGTAGGCAACCTCGTCAATTTAATTAAGGGTAATTTTGTAAAGAGGACGATAGCCTAGTTGGGAATGGAAAGGTCTGCCGAGACAATGTCCGGCGGTTCAAAACCCAAGGCACACACCTCTGACTTTTCGAAGTTATGTTTGTATTGTTTATCAATTATCGTTCGCTTTAACGGTGAAGGAAAACATCGTGAGGAAACCTACATACCTGAGAATTCTCGATAAGAATTTCGAGGGTATGTGAAGTCTGCCAATCCGCACTAGGCCAGCGTGGTGGACTAAGGCCTAACCCCTCTCAGTTGTAGAGGAGGCCCGTGCTCAGCAGTGGGCAGTATTTAATACAGGGCTGGTATTATTATATTATTATTAATTTTGTAAAATCCATAAGATTCCCACGAGTATGGGGGAAATAAAAGTCCGCCCAGGCAGTGCCCCCTGTACCTGGGTAAGCCTAACGTAACCCGCCAAGAGGGTCGGCAGGTACTCTGGCGGGGGTCGCACTCGAGACCGAACTACCCATCGGCCATGCATCCCCTCGCGGTGCGCCGCCGCTTGGGATTCGGGGTAACTTTTTATAGAGGTTTTCTCCCTCGCGGTCCGGGCAGTTAAGCCAAGACCCTCGGTCCGGCAGGAGCGCGAGACATAACCACGGACCTCCATACCGGATTACGATCTGCGACGGCGACAGCGGGAGAGAAAGGTTCCCCCCCACTGCCTGCTCGGGGCGGGGTGAGCGCACACCGAGCCCGTCGACACCCCCAGGACAGAACCGGGAGTCGCCCGATGAACGGGCCCACCGAAACGAGACGACGGCCGCCGCAAGAGACGACGACCGCCAACCAACTGTTGTCAGGATATTAGCCGTCGCGCCGATCAACGTGACCGACGCGCCGTTGCCCAGGGTGCACCGCGTGGAGGTTTCCTGACTTCGCACCCCACCCTAACCTAACCTAAGCAGCCCCCCGAGGCAATTCTTGTGCTTTGGGTCTTCACACCCAATGCACGCCCATGCGCGAGGGAACATTAGTCGCGGGCCGAGGCACACAGTTCAGTGTGTATACCTCTTGGTTGTATAACACATTGAGGCCTAAAATTATGCAGATATGCAGAGTTAATTTATCTACATAAAATCATTCACTCAACAATAGACTCTCCTGAACTAGCTTATTATGTTTAACACCAGATTCAAGGTGCGTAATCCGAACATCTTTACGCTTCGAATTTGTATTAGTAATACCTCCTATTACAACCCTATAACTAGAATGTGTCGCTCGTACAACGATTTGGCTAAGAAACATAAAGAAATTGACATTATGCACAGCAACTCAGCAAAGTTTATAATAAGTTTACGGCAAACATTGTTTTAAAAATTAAGAACTAGACATTGAATTTTAATATTGCATTAATAATACTTAAGTAGGCGATTTCGTTCAATATTTACAGTGATCATAATTATATATTAACACATCATATGTAGCAGTCATGATTTGGGCACAAATTTTGGAGTGCAATCTAGATTAAGTACTAACCCTAGCTATAGTCATTATTATATGTTTTTGATTGTATTCTGTGTGTGTCTTAAATAAACTAAAAAAAAAAAAAAAAAAAAAAAAAGGGCCCGCGAACATTTCCTGGCACCCTTTTCCTTTCCACCCATCCTGAGAACCTTTCTCCATTCCCCACCTTTCCTTCCATCATCCTTTTCCACTTCCTTCCCAGGCCCCTGCAGTCGTCAAGCCGGGGGACTCCAGTATCCCATTCGCAGGTTTCCCCCGGTGTTGACTGCAGGATCGCCTATCGAAAAAAAAAAAAACCTAACCTAACCTAACCTAATCTAACCTGGTGCGTAAAATATCACCATATTTAAAAAAAAAAAAAAAAAAAAAACCTAACCTAACCATTAACGGGAAAGTCGGAGCGGCGCTGTCCATATGGAACGGCGCCGCCGAGACCGCCAACAGATTTCGCTAGTATAGCATAAAATTTTCACATTTTCGTTCATAAATCAATAAAAAAAAAAAAAAAAAAAAACGATTTTTTTTTTTTTGAAAATACAATTTAATTCTGTTTATTTTTCTCAACATATTAGCATATGATAAAATGTCACGCGTCGTATGTTGCGCGTGTGGCGGAGTGTTGCGCGCTTCGGCCTCTGCATCGCGGAATCGTTTGGTAAACGTCGATAGCTTAGGTGGGTAAGTGAAGTTTGATACTATGATTAATTAAAATGGGTCAAAATCGCGCTCAAAGGAGTCGGAGTCGGAGAGTTACAAACATACATACAAAGATACACACATACAAACATACAAGTGAAGCTAATATAAAGCGTGTAAAAATGATGACCAGCTGCGCATTCATGACCAACGAAGGGTTCGCCTGGTCATGCCTTCTCCTATAATAAGTACAACTAGATATGTTCGCCTACATGATGAATAAACTATTTTATTTTTATTGCATAATTATGGTGGTATGTTATCCAATATAATTCTATCACAATATTATAATTAGATAGCTTTACTATGGTTCTATAAAAGGGCTCAAATGAAGTAAATTGAAATAACTGTGCTAATGAAGTGTTTGTTTTATTGCCGGCAAAACTCCTCGATAAAGTTTTAGCAAGGTAGCCACTGGTTTACTTTGACATACTACTGAGGATAAAAAAAGAAAAGAAATAAGTATGCGTCTTAAAAGTGGACGATAGCCTAGTTGGGAATGGAACGGTCTGCCGCGACAATGTTCGGAGGTTCAAAACCCAAGGCACACACCTCTGACTTTTCGAAGTTATGTGTGTATTGTTTATCAATTATCGTTCGCTTTAACGGTGAAAAAAAACATCGTGAGGAAACCTACATACCTGAGAATTCTCGATAAGAATTTCGAGGGTATGTGAAGTCTGCCAATCCGCCCTAGGCCACTGTGGTGGACTAAGGCCTAGCCCCTCTCAGTAGTATAGGAGGCCCATGCTCAGCAGTGTGCAGTATATAATATAGGGCTGGTATTATCTATACTTATCTACTAATTATTATCTATACTAATATTATAAAGCTGAAGAGTTTGTTTGTTTGAACGCGCTAATCTCAGGAACTACTGGACCGATTTTGAAAATTCTTTCACTAATAGGAAGCTACATTACTCCTGAGTGCTATAGGCTACTTTTTATCTCGGAAAAACGTTTCCACGCGGGCGGAGCCGCGCGCAATGCTAATTATATATGCGTCTGAAGGACTTGTATCCATGGACAAGAATAATAAATTCATAATAAAACAAACGATGCATTAACCGTCACCGTGCGTCTTTCAGATACCGGAAATAGTGTCGAATTGTGTCCCTGGTCTTTAATATTATTAGTTTTTGTGGTTTTTTAATTATAAATGTATGGATGTAAAAAAAAAAAAAATCTGAAATAAAGTTTATATTATTATTATTATTATTATGTTGTATCTTTCCTGCGGGAAATCACGGCACGAAGGCCGGTCCTTTTGGAAGGCTTGCGTGGGGATATGGATCCAACACGTAGAGGCCCCTTTAAGATACGTTACTCTAGTTGGGGTGTGTACACCTTGTAGGTACTCTCTCTGTCTGTACTTATGGAAATACAGCCAAAGACAGCGCCCGCAAGGTGCAAGGACTATTGCGGAGAAGATGGGAATTATACCGGGTCTATGGATGGGATCTAGCTGGACTGGTTGCTGGGCTATTGATTGAGACAACGGGACGCCTGCCAAGTAAAATGTCTCAATCATTTGTAATCAAGGCAGACGGTGACTTGCCCCCCACTAGATGGGCATCCCAAAAGCGGCGCATGCCAAGGACGCAACATCGATGTGGGTGGCTAAAGGGTGTCGAGAGGTGTGCACCGATTTCACCATCGCGGGTCGCTAACGCGTCCCGGAGCGGGTTTCCTCGCTATTACGCAGCTTGAGCACTTCCACCCTGGAGCTTCAGGTTTTAGCTCTTGCGATTTCCACCCCTAGCCAGCCATTTAAGGCAAGCCAAGGGTCAGGGGGTCTCATTTAGCCCCCACGGAATCGGGGTACGCGGTGTCGCCACTCACCGACGGCTCGCCACAAAGCCGCCCCTGCGGGTTTATTATTATTATTATTAAGCCTGGATTATTTTCTAGTACTGATGGCTATAGAAACTTAATATAGCTATGCATATGTGATAGCAGTTGATGCGTATTCTATCCATAAGTGTGAATGAGACAGAAATATGGAGGCGAAAAGCCAGGTAAAACCCAACGAGAGAGAGAGTGATGTATTCATATATTTTGTGCACATCTAGGTATATTTTGTATTAAACACTAGCTGTTGCCCGCGGCTCCGCCCGCGTGAATGAGTTTTCCTGGGATAAAAGACCCACTTTATATTTTCCCGGGATAAAAAGTAGCCTAAGTTACTCCTTATTACATCAGCTACCTGCCAATAAAAGTCCCGTCAAAATCGGTCCCGCCATTTCAGAGATTAGCCGAAACAAACAGACAGACAAAAATTGTAAAATATGTTATTTTGGTGTATGTACCGTATATATATTCATATACATGTAGTAAAAAACGGTTATTTCAATATTACAAACAGACACTCCAATTTTATTTATATGTATAGATGTATATTTTATGTATAGATGAAATGCGTGTACGGCGCGGGTGTAGAGGTGTGTGTGTGTGGGTGTGGTGGTGTGTCTGTAGGTGCGCTCGAGGCGAACTGGTTCAGCGAACAGTAGCCCGGGAATTTTAAAATTTTAGAGAAAATTATTTCGAAACGTTTTGACCGTAAAATGTTGATTATTGCTCCACATTCAGTTTTGAGTACTTAGGTAAATAATTTTAGGGCAAGCCAGGCTTTTCGGTTTCTATGAAAGGATCGCCACTGATCGAGACGGCACAGAGAAATATTTACTTAATATTGATTTCACTTATTTGAAAGGAATTTTACGTTCTAAGGGTTAAGATCATTAATTGATGACTCATTTTTCCATGAAAAACATTTTAACAAAAAATCGCATACATACGTACATTCACACTCACGCCCTTTATTTCCGGAGGGCCTGTAGACATAGGCGCAACTAGTAGGTACACCCACTTTTCGATCGCCATATCGGGCACAAATTCCAGACTCCGGGCTGATACTGAGTAGACAAACCCAATACAACTTCGCCCGACCCGTGATTGAACCCGAGACCTCAGCACTGCAGTCGTAACGTAATACAACTAAACCACCGAGGCAGTCACCAAAAATCGCAATTATTACCTTGATAATTGATATACTACGGCGTGAAAGAAGCGTCTAAAAAAAAATTGTTTATTACAGCAAAACACATAAAACATGACATACAAATAAAATTAAACCTAACTTAACACAGTATAACAATGTTTTTGCTGATCACAATGTATCTGCAAACTATTTCCTTCAATTTCCTCACTAGGCAAGCCTGTATCGAGGAAATCGTCCTGCGAGAATACAATTTGAGTTCAGATAGTACTACAAATCTAAATAACCTATATAAAAATATAAAGTAAAAAAGAAAAAAAGTATGAGAATATTTCTTTTAAATAAAATATTAACTGAGTATCGTGGTTTACAATTTTGTGCGTGCGCTACAATTGTTAATAAATTTATGTATTATATATATTGAATTATTTAAATCATACGTAATTGTCCATCTAGCATTGGAAATTTAATAGGTCTTCCGTTTCATTGTAAGTTAATGAAGAAAGCCATTTCTGTAGTGAACTTTTCGCTTCTTTTAACGTCTTATTTTTAAGGTCACAATATTTGGCAGCTCGGTTGTAAACATGCGCTTTTACGAAATCGGCAAATCTTTGTGCAAATCGAGTGTTGACGTATGGGGTGGTCAGTCTGTAAACCCTACGACTCGCTAACATCTCATATTGGCTAGAACATCTTACTGATTTATGTACCAAAAGCGAGGTTCTCAAGATAAAGAGCTGTCTGACACTCAGAACCCCTGCATCTTCATACACTTTACAAGTGGGGTATCTGTAGGGCTTACGTAACATTGTTTTTAGGACTGAGCGCTGTGCCCTCTCAGCTTGGATAATATGCGTTTTGGCAGCACTTCCCCAACACGTTATGCAGTAAGTTATTAGAGATTGGCAAAGCGCGTAATAGACACTCTTTAGAGTGCTAATGCCTGCTACATTACGTAAATTACGCATAATATTTATTACCCTCCGTATGCGTGCTGAGAGAGCCTCTATATGTTTTTTAAATGTTAAGTTTTCATCAATGTACACCCCAAGGTATTTATAGGATTTATTGCGAATTAACGGATTGCATAAACAAGTTGTATTTAAGTTGCATTTTACATCGTGAATTTTAATGATCGGGATATATTTAGGGGCAGAGGCAGAGGTCTTATGAAAACATAAATAGGTCGTCTTCATCGTATTAAGTGTCAGAAGGTTCAGTTGCAGCCACTGAGATATCACCGCCATACCACTCTCAGCCGATGAACAAACTGAGTCCCAGGAAGGGCCATGAAATACTACAGCAGTGTCATCGGCGTAACACAGGATATCGGCATTTGGAATATTCAGGTTATGAATATCGTTAATATAAATAAGAAATAATGTGGGCCCGAGAATACTGCCCTGAGGGACTCCGAAATTTATATACTGTGGGCTACTAATTTTATAGCCAATCTTTACACACTGTCTCCGTTCCGATAAGTAGCTTCTAAACTAATCTAAAGCGACCCCTCGAATACCAATACCTTCCAGTTTTTTTTAATAATATAGGGATGGAAACAGTGTCAAAAGCTTTCGCCAGGTCGAGGAAGATACCAATGCAAGATTGCTTATTATCAAGGTGTGCTGATACTGAGGTGGTTAACAGAGTGACTGCATCCTCTGTACTCTTTCCCTTTCGGAACCCAAACTGTTTGGAAGATATGAGGTTATGTGTTTCTAGATAATCAACGACACGTTTGTTAACGAGTTTTTCGAGTAATTTAGAGAATGCTCCTAAAAGTGAAATGGGTCTATAATGTTCTACAAGGGTCTTAGAGCCACTTTTATGAATGGGATAAACAGACGCGAGTTTCCAATCACGTGGGAAGGTTCCACTAGACAAACTTAGGTTTAAAATATAAGTTAGCGGCTTCAATATTTCGTTCTTAACATGTTTTAGGAGTGCGTTGCTAATGCCGTCCATTCCTGGTACTTTATTATAGTAGTGAGAATATTATCTGATAGTTTTTGTCCAACTGTCGAGAAGTATTTATTGACGAAATCTATTGATTGTTGAGAATTCAAGCAGCCCTCTAACTCTAATAACTCTGTCGGCTCGTTTTTATTTGTGGTCATATTTGATATTACATATACTTTTGATTGTTTTCCATAGTAATTTAGGATTGTTATTGTTTTCTTTTAGTTCTTTATCTTGGTATTCGGTTTTGACTTTTCGTAAAAGATCTACGAAAAAGTTTTGATAACGCGCGTAATTTTTTTTGAGTAGATCATTTTTCGTATCATTTCTTGCTTGTAAGTGCAAAGCATCGCGATGGCGCATACATCGCATCAATCCCGGGGTGATCCACGGCTTTAAATTATACTTAGTTCTGCCAACTTTGACTTCGTTTGCATGCCTGTTTGAAATATCTAAGAAGAGTCGCGTAAAAACTTTATTAGCTGAATTTACTTCCTCGCAATTCTCAATGCCAATTTGACCAATCGGTATTTGCTAAGTCGTTTTTGATGGCATCAAAATCTCTTTTTGTAACGAATCTATTGGGCCTGGGAGGCTTGCGTTTGTTTATAATGGTCAGTGATATCGAAATGGCACACAGAGGCTAGTGGTGACTGACAAAGGTTTATATTCTTGACATAAATATCGTCAAGGCAGGATGAGTACCTCGTTGGTTGTGTAATGGCCGGGAGAAGGCCATGCATTGCTATGAAGCATTGGTATTCTGTGCTCTGTAGGTTGCTCGATGTGTCTAATATGTCCACATTTATATCTCCAACAACTAGAAATGGTAATTCACTTAACTCACTCATGTAGATATCTAGTGAAAGCAAAAACTGGTCAATGTTCCGGAAAGATGGTGGCCGATATACACCAATAATATTAAGGACTTTAGGAATATGTATAGCCAGACAGTTAGCTTCACTAGTGGCTAGTTCCAGGGCCGTGCCGTTCCAGATATCTCGCAAATATACAACAACACCACTATTTTGATTGATATATTATACTGATCTAAAAGAATTGTACCCCGGGATTTGTGGAATGATAAGTGAATCATTCAACCAGCACTCTGTCAAAATCAATATATCAATTGGCGTGTCCAGGCGCTTTAATGCTATCATTAGGGTGTCAAAGTTTTTATGTATGCTCCTAATATTCAACGAAATCACTTTAAAATCATCTCGACTAGTATTGTGCCACAGTTTTACAGAACACCAAACATGTAGATATCTTTCGTGTAGTGAGATTGCAAAAACAACACCCTCTTCTTCCTAATCCCTATTCTTGTACTTTAAAACCGGCAGCGCATCTGAGATTGCTAAAAGTTTCTTTGGTATTTTATTGTAGTGTAATATAATGGAAACAATAGTCAGTGTCAATGTTTAAATAGTTTATTTACAAAACGGGCCGGATTAATATATTATAATATATATTATATAGCGCTATGAGCGCAGGTAGTGACGCGGCGTGTAGAGGCGCGTGAGGTCGCGCTCGCTCATAGTGGGTACGCGCGGCTTCAGCTCCGGGATGATGGCGCAGCCCAGCACCGACAGCCCGTCACTCGGCCTGCAACACACAGCGCTCGTCACCGCCACTGCAACATACGCGCTTACGGCGCCACCTTGTACAGTCAGCCACAAAAGTAGCTGAACCAATAAAAAATTTCAAACCGCCTATACGCTTTCAGTTCAATTAAAACCCTTTTTTTTCTTTGTGTGAAGTAAAGTAGATCCCTTTCTTATTTTTGTAAAGAGAAAATTAAATTTGGTAAGAACAAAAAAGTGTAGAGGCGATTTGAAGTTTTGAATTTGTTCAGCTACTTTTGTGGGTGACTGTACTTGTGCCAACTATTGTGTTACCTCATGGGCGCGGGCTCGTCGTCTGGCAGCCAGCAGTGCAGGGAGTATCCCCGTCGCGTCTGAAACAACCGCCTTCTAGATGTAAATAAGTTAGCCGAGTGATGCGCGCCAGCGCCGCGCCGTGCAATACTATATATACTATATACGCCTACAGGCTACACTCTAGACACTCGTGCTTTGTACACATTACAATGACACAATATTCACATGGCTCACTCGCTATGATGTAGGCCACGTGTCACACAAAAATGACGATTTACCTTCATGGAGCTTTTGGTTTTGGTGCGCGAGGACTTGTATGTCTCCAGGTCCGGTAAATGCTCTGTTGACCTCCTAATACTCTTTGAAGCAAGAATCGAGGAGTCTGAAACGATTCGTGGGCATTACGATAAAGATGTACAGAATAAAATGAATGAGTGGCGACGAATACCTACCGCGAGCCTCCTTTTTGAGAGTAAGCGTGAGCTTGCCGTCAGGTCGCACCATATGTGCGTGGTGGTGCGTAGGCGCGGCGGGCAGCGGCGGCGGCACGGCGGCGCGCTCAGACGGAGCGGAGCACGCGCAGTCCGCCCAGCGACGGCACCGACACTCCTGCACCACAACGCCACTGAATCAACACTACACGGGGAGGCATGCCGGGCCGGCGCGGGGGTGTGGTGTCTCGTCCCCAACTCACCTGATGCACGGCAGCTGGGTGGGCGTGTGGCGCAGGGGTGGTGGCGGCGTCGGGGCGCGGGTCGCGGGGTTGGCGCCGCGGGAATCGCAGCCGCATCTCGACATCGGCCGGCAGCGCGGCACGACACGATCCAGCCACCGTCACCGTCCACCCGCCTGCAACACTTGCCGCGTGACCGTACTCCCTGCGGCTGTTACCACGTAACACTGATGTCCTTACTACTTAAACGACAGCTTGGTATAGAAAAGGGGGCTACCCATATACATACCCGGCTGTTCGTGGTCGACGCGACGGCGACGGCGGCGCGCGTGTCCCGCCAGCCAGCGTGGCGCAAGTGGACACAGCAGGCTACCACCCGACTCGCCACTAGAACTGGAGCCCTCGCCCTCGGTGGGGGATGCGGTGGCGCGGGCGGCGCCATGACTAGACTCCTCCTCGCTTCTTCTAGAGTCTGGCTTTCTCTCATGCCGTCGGCTGTTGTGATCGAGCCCCGCGCCATTATAGGAACGAGTCGGCTCGGCTAGGTCGCTTGTCCCGCTGTCGCGAGACTCTGATTTAGAACGGTTCACTTTCCGCTCGGTCCTCGTTTCGATGCCGCGCGCTCCCTTCCCCCTGCTCTTCCCTGGGTCAGGAGCGGCGCCCTCGCCCCGCGCCTGGCGCTCCTGCTGGCGTCCCACACGTTCCACTTTCTCCCGGGAACCTTCGGATAAATAAAACGAAATCTACGAGGTTCGCAATCGTTTATTTGCAACTTCATTTCTAGTACATTCGTGAGTTTATCGACTGGCAAATATGATAAAAGAAATATAAGTGCACAGTCGGTGCGGGTGTCACTACTTTAAGTAAATGTCGGACGTTAATGCGGACTACTATCTAACTGTGATGTATGCAGTCCGGTGGCGGCGGTGCGGCAGTGCGGCAGACACACGACGACGCGGTCGCGTGCCGCCGCCCCGGCGCTACTCTACCGGCACGGAGGAAGCGGTGCGGTGAGGCAGCAATGGCGGGGTGCACGTGAAGCCGGTACCTTCATCGCGGCGCGCCAGCACGGGCCACACCCGCGTGCGCCGGACTCGCTCGCGCGCGCCTCCTTCGCCGCCCTTCACGCGCAGTGGCCCACCCGCGCACGCTAGCGTCGCTGCCATCGCCAAACTCTTGCCCACTCTAGGCTCGACGTCGGCGAGAGGCGACGTAGCGACGCTCCGCGTGGCCGGCGGCGGTCTCAGCGCTGGAGAGGACCGCCTACGATCTACATCTTCCGGTGAGGAGTCTATGCTGAGGCTGCTGCGCTCCTCAGGGATGATGTCGAATATGCGTCGAAAACGAAGCGAGTCGGAACGCGGGCGTGGCTCGTTTACAGGCGGCACGGAGGCGCGCCGCGCAGCCGCCGCTCCGATGAGGACGGTTGAATCGATTGAGTTATCTCTTTGCGGTCGTCCTGTATCCGTTGAAGGCACGTTTGCGTTTGAATCACACAGGCTTCTGTTGTTTTCTATGAGAACGGGTGGCGACAATCGTTCCTCGCTGGAAGAATTCCGCGTGTTAGTTTTATTTATCTTCGGCGGTTTTTCATGCACCGGCACGGGTATTCGTGACCGCCTCCCGAACCTGGCGTGTACGCTAGGACTTTCGTCCGAAGGTGTTTCCGGGGTGCTGTGAGTCCCGTTCACGTATTCGAGGATTTCTAATATTTCGATGCATTTGTTTCCGTCGTGTATCTCGGACTTTTGGTAGAGACGTTGCGGGCGGGCGTCGTCGGGCGGCAGTGTGGTGCGCGGCACAAGCGATAGCTTGCCGCGTACGTGACTCGTTTCGTGCACGTCTCGCTCGAGTTCAATGCGCTTCGCGTTCCTATCGATTTTCTTTTCGCCGCTGTGTGAGCGTATATCTTTTTTCCTATTTCGTTTGGTGAGATTTCCGTCAATCTTGGTGGGCGATAGTCTGTCGGTTCTTCTTTTGATCCGCGCGACCTTGTACTCGTCTTGCGCGATCTTGGCAATGACGTCATCGATAAGCGCGCTGATGATGGCGACGCAGTCTCTCTCAACGAGGCGGCGCGTGCGGGTCTCTTCGAGTCGCTGCCGGTCGCCGTCGCGCTTCACCTGCTTGGCTTTAGTGCGGCGTGCGCACTCCATGCGCAGCTGCCGCCGACGGTGGCGCCGATACAGTCTCTGTCGGATCTTCTCGGGCATACGGTCGGCAACGTTAACGTTTTCCTTGTCGCATTCGCAGTCGTTATCCTTGATCCGGACGAAGAAGGCCTCGCCCTTGTCCTTGTGAGGCGTGTCGTGTTCGCCGGCGGCGCCCTCGGGCAGCAGGTCGAGCACGTCAATGGCGGAGCGCACTAGCTCGGCGCGTCTGCCGACAGCGCCGAACGAGCGGCGCAGCATCACGGAGCGCGGCGAGTTAGGGTCGTCCAAGCTGTCGACGAGGCTGGTGCAGTCGGACGCTACCATTTCAGCATCATCAGAGGATGACGTGTTTACTTCCATGGAGTCAGTGTGAGGGAACGCCGAAAATCTTGGTACAACCACATTATCATCAGCGTTTTCAAAATAGTTACGGGCGCCAACCACTCCTATAGGATGTGTTGTGGCGGCATCGTCGCCGCGGCCGGCGTCGTGCTTGTGCTCTGCGGCGTTAGTGTTGTTGTCTATGAACACGTCCACGTCGGATATTTCAATATGTGATATGGCAGGCAGGGTACTTCCCGAGCGGGTCGCGTCCGTCTCCAGACTATGCATTTCGTCCTGAAATAGTTTCTGTATTTGCTGCACAACGGCCCTATTGACGTTGTCGCTCTGACCGCTGCCACCGCCGCCGCCGTCGAACTCAGTGATACGCATACGGTCGGGCGGCGACCGAGGCGAGCGTGGAGACCGCGGCGAGCGTGGCGAGCGTGGCGAGCGTGACGAATGTGGCGAGTGTGGCGAGCGTGGTGAACGGGGCGAGAGGGGCGATCGCGACGTGAGTGGCGAACCGACGTTGTTGTTGCGCTGATCGTGCAGCGGCTCGTCGCGGATGCTGAGCGTGTCGCGGCGGTTTTTGCATTCATCGCGCTCAGCGCTATCGGTCCCGCCGGCGCTGCCAACGTTGTCACATAACTCCTCATTACCGAAGATGATCTGGTTATTGGAGGTGGGACTCAGATGCACGATTGTGTTCACTCCAGTACTCTGCAACTTCACCTTAATCTCCTTTTCGACAACGCTAATCTTCCTGTCATAGCCGGCGGCCGCGGTGACACATTCTAATCGGTCACTCAACGAGTTGAGGCTCTCCACAAGCACACTGGACACGTACTCGTCGATATTGACGTCGTCCATGTTGGTTCCGAGGCGAGGAGCGGTAGCGCGCACCGCGCGTGAGTGTCCCGGCGTCCGCAGTGGTGCGGTCGGCCCGACCTCGCGTGCGTCGCGAGTGTCCACGATCTCTGACACGACGATCTCCAACATCTCGCAAGGTGCCGGCGTGTCCGTCGTGTAGAGATGACGTCTGAGACGACCTCTCATATCGATGTCATCGCACGCGGCGTGTACCGCTGTAATGGGGTTCGTGGAGCACGATGAGGAGAGTGGCCCGCGCCCCGCCGCCACACCCGACTCAGAGTCAATCTCGGTGGTGAACGCTACAGACGAGCGTGCGCCGTGCGGCGTAGCGGCGCGCTCGTCCGAGCGCCACGCATCTGTGTCCGTCAGTGCATCTGTGATGGTGTCGATGCAGGAGGAAGCGGCGCGCGCATGTGATCGGTATGTGGACACGGATAAGTCGGCCGGAGGATCGCCCACTCGGCTTCGAGGGCGCAGCTCTGAGTGTGAGCCGTCCAGGGAGCGCGCGTGCCGCGGGGCCAGCTCCGCTCGGCAGCAGCAGCAGCAGGGCGGCGGCGTGCGGCCCCACATGCGCCGCAGGAGCGCAGACTTGCGCATGAGCTCACGATCGCGCGCGAACCGTGGTGCCGTGCACGGTGAGCACGCGCCGCGTCCCGCCGGCGACAGCGAGGCGGCTGAGCCGCGCGATGGCGGCTCGCTCTCTTCGCACTCGGCGCGCTGCTGCGCCACGCGGTACCTGCAACCGAGCAGGGTGAGTCTCTAATGTAAAGCCACTGCACACGTAGGTACCGTAGTCACGCAGTGCGCAGTCTCAAGCACTCACTTTCTCATGATGGTTTCTGGCACAGAGTAGCGGCGCCGCAGCAGGCCCGGCGAGGCGTCGGGCCGCGGCGGCAGCTCGGCCGGCTGCACGCGCTGCAGCATGTGTGGCGCACGTGGGGCGGGGGGCCGGTGTGGGCGGTGCGGGGGGCGGCTCAGCGTCGCGCTGTAACAGTATGCGAGCTGCACTGAGCTGACATTTTGATCGTTCGTGTGCATTATTGAATGATTGCCTGTGCTGTCGGTGCTATTGGCGACGCCCTTTTTACACGCTTTATATTAGCTTCACTTGTATGTTTGTATGTTAGTATGTTTGTAACTCTCCGACTCCGACTCCTTTGGGCGCGATTTTGACCTACTTTAAACGATCCGATTTTATTCAAACTTTGTAGGTTTGTCGAGGCGGTCCTCGACAACCCTACAAAGTTTGAATAAAATCTGTTATCGGTATAACAATACATTAATTTGATAAGATTATGCCATTATTCAATTTGCAAAAGAAGATTTTTGTCAATTTATATATTTTTTATTTTTAGTGACATCTGTTGGACCATAGTACAATTACAACTAAACTGGCTACTCTTATGCGTAAAAAAATCTTACTTGTCACAAGATGGCGCTTTCGTTTATTTAGTGACATCTGTTGGACAATAGTAGAACAGAACTAAAAAAATAAAAATAAATAATAGTTTAAAACAACTAAAAAATTGAAAATAAATTTGAATTAAGAATAGTGTAAAGAAGAAAAAAAAATTATTGTAAAAAAAGCGTGGGGTGACTGTGTGTATTTTATTGACAGATAATATGAATAGAAGTATTATATATCATTTTGATAATATCTTAAAAAGTACCCCACGCTTTTTTTACAATAAGGTTTTTTAATATATCAATGAATAAAATTCATTTTTTTCTTATTTACACTACTCTTAATTCAATTTTATTTTCTATTTTTTAGTTGGATTTTCTATAAAGCGTGTTTTTTAGTTGTTTTAAACTATTATTTATTTAAATAACAACAGGCAATAGTAAGAATACACAATGGCGCGGCGGTGCTGGCAACAGGTTTTAACGTTAACACCGGTTGCCAGCACCGCCGGTTACGTTTTAACGTTAAATGTCACAATTATTTATTTATTTATTTAACTAGCACTACCCATTAATCTATTCTACACAATATAATAATAAATATAACCTTGTAAAGAAAATTAGGACTAAGGTACATGGGTATATGTAGTTGTATATGTGTGGCCATATTGGTATGCATAACATTCACCATCTATTACCTGTGATCTACCTACAAAAGGAAAGCGATTATCATAATCTTGTCTCGGGATGATTCCAGTGCAGTTCCACGCATTGGATTGTAGCTTAAATTTCCAGATATAGTGTTGTTATAATTATTGTTCATGGGCACTCGCGTCGCTTAGCATCAGGCAAAAAGATTGCGTGTCTCGTCATTCAGCTGTTTCAAAACAACACGACTATAGTATGACGTATCACCCAGTAGGTACTTCATATTTTTTCTATTACAAACTATATCTGCTATAAGTTGCTAAGGAGTTGGGTATCCCGCAGACTACTTGATGCTGCAGCATCAGCTCATGTTTAAAAATATTGCCGAAGTCAGAGTACACCAAATTTAAATTCAATCGGGCTTTTTAAATTGGAAATGAGCTGATATTCTTCAAACGCCTAACCAGATCTTCATAAATTATAGCTAAGAACCATCGTGATCATATCAGCTTTCAAACAAAAAAAACCGCGTCAAGATTGGTCCATTCGTTTGAGAGCTACGATGCCACAGACAGACATACAGATACACACACTAAACTTATAACACCCCGCTTTTTTGTCGGGGTTAAAATACTTGGCCACGTTACCTCGGCGTCCCTTCGTCTAGTTAGGATGATATATCGATGTACAGCCATTAATAATAATTATAATTATCAACCGTTATAAGGTGAAGGTCTTAAGTGAGTTCCGGCGGCACGCGGCGGCGTGACGAAGCAACTTGCCACACACTGCACCGGCCGCGCCCCGGGGGCCAGGACAGCGCCGCATCGTAAATAATCCCTACAATTTAGTGTCGTGGATATCAAGAACTACATAGACAACCAACAACGTAGCCGCCAACATACGGTTTTTCTTTGCCGTTTATCAGCGGAGTCAACGCATACGGCGCCTCGGGAGTAGGGATTGCAATCCGGAAAAACGGATCCGGCGACCGGATCCGGTGTTAGCAATTTTTGGGAAAATAATAGAGCTGTTGCATGAGTAGGTACTTTAAATACGATGCGCGTGGTGTTACGCTGCGCCAGTACCGCGCCAGTAATATATAATGAATACTAAGACAATTGGAACGAAGTTCCTTATGGCGCGTTGTGAAAGGGAGCTAGACGGAAAAAATTCTCACGAAAAGTTGTCACGACACTTTTTGCTATTACTTTACTAATATGAACCTTAAATACAATGCGTAGAAGCTACAATTCTTGAAACGAGTATATTTTTATTTATTTTATTTATTAAAGTCATTAAAACCATTTCTTACTAATCTAATATGAACCTTAAATACATTGCGTAGAAGCTATTTCCCCAGCGTTGGCACGGCACGAGTACAAAAGAATCGAACGTAACATTCTGTTTTCAAATTTTGTTGATTTATTCTACTTTGGTTACTGACATTTATCAATAACAAGACTAAACGTGCTTTGCTCGCGTTTATAATCTACTTTATGTGGTAAGCGTAAGATCGAATTTGTGTTTAGTCAATCAAAATTTGTGATAAAAATGCTATGCAATAGCTTTACCGCGGCAGTCTCCGAGTGCCACACGTATTTATTTGTTTTTTTCTCTAGAAACTTATGTATTGGAACGGAAATAGGAAAATATTTATATATTTATATATATACACACTCTGTTATATAAATAAAATTTTATTACAATTCCTTCACTAATTAATCGAAAGGAACTTCGTTCCATCCGGGTGTCCCTTGACACCTCTAATTTTTTTATTACTTAAAAATCTACCAAAATTAATTATTTATCGTAAGTTGATTAAACTAAAGAGTTGTAGTTATAATATAATTACAAACTCATTGTGATAATTGTGCCATTCATTAAAATAAAAAAGTGTATGTTTCGAACAAAATAAATATCAATAAAAAGTAACTTTAAGTTACTACAATAAGGTATAAGTTACACGCCATCATGCCACTACTACTGCTCTAAGATAATTCGTCGCAGCGGCAGCATTATACTTTCATTCAGAAATACACTTGAAAACTACAACCGGGATTTTGGCAATAATATTCGTTATTCATGGATGATTTTTGGCAAGATGTTAGAAGAGGTAAAGACGAATATGTGGTGTCATTTAGTAATGCAATGTAAACGTCCCTGTATATATATGTTGTATTTTTTATAAACTAGCACAACGACACTTGATTAACTAACTAACAGTTCATTCTGAACTGAAAAGCGAAAATCATCCTGATTTGATTAATCCTGCCGGATCCGGTCAGATCCGGCCGGATCGATGGGAATCCGGTCGGATCGGGCCGGACTGAAAATGACGCCGGATTGCAATCCCTACTCGGGAGCCTTCACATTGTCGGCAGTCCACCGCCGCACTCAAAACCCCGACATTGTTATTTTTTCTATTTGTAGCGCCATAACTTTTCCGATCGAACAGCCGCAGCCGACCATGCGGAACATAGAAAATATGCTAAACACAATACGCAAAAAATGGGGATCTAAGAGTAGACGAAGAGCACGCGGCGAGCAGCGGGCGACTCTCTCCGTGCGACACCAGCCGGCACTAAGCACGGCAGCGCACACCCACATCGCTGTCAGCGACTACTAGAGACTAAGTAGAGACTTATTTTCTAGGCCTGTTATAGTGGCAGAGAGCTTGGCCAGTAAACCGTTTCAGTTCGAATGCGAATACTCTCTCTCTCACACGTCATGGGTCTGTATAAGTTCACCAGCATGTGGAATAAGGATGTATTAGACAGTAGACGTGCAGGGCCTCTGGCTAATCTTTTGAGATAGATACATAATCATAATACTTAATACTTAATAACTTGATTGTTTGTGAGGTAGGCCGACACCGCCATCCTGCCACGGTTTCGCCACCGCGGATACGAACCCAATACATGCGCCATGCAACGTGGGCTCGCGTTACCACTTGCACAAGCGGCGCATCGACACGGCACCGGCGCACGCGTACATTGCACACTGCATCTGACGCACACTTAACGCTTCACTTCCTTGCAAGCGGCCGGTTGTATAACGAGAGGGTACAGGAACCAGAAAAAAAAATTGTGATTCACATATTATTTTATCTTAGTGCCACCAACGTAATGTGTTTTTAATTTGGTATTGCTTTAGTTATTCTAAGGGTTTCCCTACTTAAAACCATTCGTTTCTTATTTGATTTTATTTTTTAGGAAAACTAACAGTAGGTACAATTATACATAATAATATGTATAACATTAATCTAATATATTTAAACGAGCAATTCTTGTATATACATATTTATAAATAATCTGAATTTCGAAAACGGCTCCAACGAATTTCATCCATTTTCATGAAATTTTGTATGCAGGGGCTCTCGGGGGCGATAAACCGATCTAGCTAGGATTCATTTTTAGATAATATAATGTCGTTTTATCCGTGTATTCAGTAATTCAACTTAAGTGAAAAATATGATACTAGATGGCGTTGTTAAGCACATAAACTGAAAACTCTTCCTGACGTCTAATTGGGAGCAACTAACTGCTTTAACGACACAACACTAGATGACGTTGTTTTTTTTTTTGTGGCTTCGCAGTTCAGTTGCATTTAGCCAATGTCAGGTAGATGGCGTTGTTAAGCAACACTAAGCCAATGAGTGTTTGGTCTGAGGTTAGAGTATGTAATTCGTATTTAAATATAACGCCAAAAAACACAATATACCAAAAAAAAAACCTCGGTGATCCAGGCACTATAGTAACTAATACATCGACCAGTAAAGATTCCACAAATAAATGTTAGAAATACCGCAATGTCACAACAAAAGCCAAATTAGTATACAGGATAAATAAAAAGTACGTAAAGTAACATTAAAACAACAAAAAAAAATCATTATGATTAGCAACTTATTGTTAATTAAAGCTAAATACAGTCTGATATTTTTTTTTAAACTTCAAGTAGGAGCATGTGCATTAATCAATATGAGAAAACTTTTTGTTATACTCATTACATACTCTAAAGGTGAATGTGTTTTGAGCATAGTTAGTTCTTACATGGGGCAAATCAAAGAAGAACTTACTAGAATTACGCGTACGTAAATTTGGACATCTGAACCTCAAGCAGCTCAACAGATATGAAGAATCAATATTATTTCTTATTAATTTAACCAAGAATAATTGGTCTCTCAGTGTTCGACGATCAACTATCGAAATGTCTATTTCTATCGCCAAGCAGCAGTGTGCGTGCACTGTTGTGTTTCGGTTTGAAGGACATTGCAGTCAGTGTAACTACAGGACATAGTGAGACTTAACATCTTATGTCTCAGGATTACAAACGCAGTGGAATGCCACACAGTACTTTGTAACTCAAGGTGATGGTTGTGTTTCTACTGTTTATGGGTGGACGTATCGCTTACCATCAGGCGAACGGCATGCTCGTCTCGTCATTCAATGCAATAAAAAAAAAACTAACGGTCTCATAACAGGAGGAGGAACATTTGAGATGTGGCTTTTATAATAATTAAGATGCTTAACAAATATCCGTTGATTTTTTTCTAAAGCGTCTACGTATACTTAATATTTGGGGTTCCAGATTAAGGACCCATACTCCAAAACAGATCGCACAAATGAATTACATAAAAGAATGAGAGTGGTATCACATCAGAAATCTTTACAGATTCTCAGAATGAAACCAAGCACACGGTAGGCTTAAGCTGTTACATATTTCACGTGATAATTAAATGAGAGTTTACTGTCAAGGTGTATTCCCAGGTCTCTCACCTCGGTTACCCTGTTTAGAGAATTACCATCAAGATGATAGTCGTAAGTGATAGATGTGATCTTACGTGAAAAGGATATGACACTACATTTAGCAATATTTAACTTTAATAAATTATCTTTACAAAATCTACTTAGCCGATTTAGATCATCCTGCAAAAGTAAACAGTCAGATGCACTCGAAACCTTTTTAAATGTTTCATATATTCTATGGACGCGGGTGTTTGCCCCGGGATGCCACGAGAAATTTGAACTATTTCAGTGTGAACTACTTTACATGACGTAAATGGCGTTGTGACTTGTAACGCCAACTTAGAAGCAATCAACTACATAATAGGTAAAATATCTTAATACTACAGGTAGTCCCATGACATGGCATGGTTTATTAACAGGACAAGCAGTTGCTACAACAATCTTATTAGAGAACTTCCAACTATAGATTTATTTAATACCTCAGCGTTTAATCTGAAGCGACGTCTAAATGACATGTTCTTTTGTAATTGAGCTAAGTGTTTTGTTTTTTATTATTGTTTATGTCGTCAACAAGAATGTATTATGTTCCTCATTATGTTACTTTGCATACATCACATGTACCTATTGCCGGCCGGTTTCTTTATGGACTGTACGGGTAGGGGTAAAGGCTTAGTAAAACCACAAAAAATACCACAGTTGCAATTTTGGTACAAGTAACCAGCTAACTTTTGCCTTTGCAGTCAATGAGTAAACTGGCCGTCGCGTTGGTGTGCTGTCTTTCAACCGACTGTAATTTTTATTTACTTATATTCTAAAATACTTATCTGTGGAAACTTATAATTGGCTCTAAACTTTTATACGTAAGCACTTGTAATTTATTTGTTACCTAGCTGTTAGTTTCCCTAAAAATAAAAAATAAAAAAAAATAAAAAAAATGACTCACCATTAGTCTTTGAACTTAAAATTACAAAGTTATTGTGACGCAATCAAGTATATAGAGACGTTAAAACATCAGAAAGTGGTAGTGTTTGGATGTTTGCGGCGCGCCGGTCGCCACGACGACGAGACGGCCGCTGGCTCGTCCGCGTCACGTCGGCACGAGCGAATGAACTTTGGCCGCGCATTTATTATATATACTATCTAGGTAGGTAACCCTGCAACATCTATTTCTACCATCAATTAGCAGTGTACATGCACTCTTGTATTCCGGTTTGAAGGAAATGCCGCCAGCGTAATTACTTGGTATTATGAAACTTAACATCTTATTTCTCAGTGTGTGCGAGCGCAGTAGAGTGCCACCCAGTACTTTGTAAATCAAAGTGCTGTATGGCGTTGCAACTCTTTATGGCCGATCTTACCATCAGACAAACGGCACACCCACCTAGTAATTGAACTGCAATAAAAAAGGCTTTAATTTTTTTATTGCTACTGCATGATGAAACGAGCAAGCCGCTGCCTCGTATTAGGCGTTATGCAAACCAACACGTGAGGCAACTCTTATCGCGTCGGGCTATATTTTGGGCAGCTACAGTAAATTGCGTTCATCCTCGACACAGCTCGCCTCAAGAGTGCTTGAAATGCTTAAATGGAGAGGAAGCTATAACTGCCGCATGCCGCAGGACTCGCAGTAGAAGCCGGATATTGCGCAAATATTTCTACTTGGATAAAATTATCACATTAAGTCAAGTGGCGTCGGGAAATAGAACCGCTGTGCGATGCATGCACGCAGGTTTGCCACTCGTCGTGCGCCGACCGTTTTAGACGCGGCGCGGCGTGCTGCGGGCCAGCGCGGGGGCTGGGGGGCGTGGTGCGGGGTAGTGTAGCGCTAAACACTCACCAGCGGTAGAAGAGCGAGGTGGGCTCGGCCCACGCGTCCCGGATGGTTGCCAGCAGTCGCTGCAGCGCTGGTGAAGGGTTTCTGTCTCGACCTGCAACAGGACACAATGCTCACTCACTGCACCACCAGTATCTGTTGGCTTGTTACGATTAAATACACTATGCCATAAGAGGCAAATCACATATTCCAACCGCAATGGCAGGCGTACTGACTGAATGCTGAAGTAGCGCACGCGGCGCGCTCTGTTAGCTCGGCGACTCGCACAGTTTTTAGATGTTAATGATAACTAGCTACCGGTAAGCTTGCGGGCCAGTACCGTATCTGATTAGCAAAATAAAAAACAATAAAGTTTAAAAAGAAAGATTTATTCAGAAAATTTTAACTAAAGGATAAACTTTTTGTAAGTTAATTACACGACTTTTGTATTTTGATACTTAATAAAAATTAACAAAAAAATAAAAACCTAGAAGTACTCGTCCATCTTGATGCGAAGGTTGCGATTGCTTTTCATTAAGCAATTTCTCAAATCGTAACATGAAAAACAAGCTAAGGGCCGGGGGGAAGGGGTTGCGAAATATTTTTTCATACTAGAGGGGTCGTGACATGAAAAAGTTTAAAAAACACTGATATGGATATTAGTTGTTTTGGACCCTGGCCCGCACGCAACTGTAAAAGTCTCCGTCTGCTCTATTGGGACTAAATAAGTATCGATCTGCATACACATGCCGCGCCGGGTCCGGCCGACTGCACGTGGCCGAAGTTTTGCATTGCATCCGAGGCGTATACATAATATTATTTAAAAAAAACATGTGTGATGTATTTCCGATTATAAAAAGACCCATCAAAGGAGAAATGCTAATTAGTCACCGACTACAGAATAGGTTATCAGTTATTTGAGTAGAATCAGTACAACTGATAATGTTAAAGTATTTTTCGGTTTTTAGTGGTTTATGAAGGTGGTTAATTTTTTTATTAAAAAGTTTTTATTTGTTGCTTTTTTTATTAGTACGACTATCGCGCTGAGGTACACACCTCTGCGGCTTGCTTACCCCTGAAAAGGGAAAAGGCTTGATGCCATTTATGTATATTATATGAAATAGACCCTACAAAACCCAAAGCAAAATTACCACTGAAACAGTCACAGGAAAGCTCAAGTTCGGAATTTCGTTTACTTAGGCATACTTATTCTAGTTATTCGATTAAAAACCAAACTACTGAACCAATTTTGAAAAAAAATCTATGGGACCAATCTGAAAGTATATTCTTTCAAATTAAAAAGAATTTAAGAAATGACTGAGTCGTGTGGTAACAAACAATAAAAAAAATACACGTCGAATTGATAAACTCCTCCGTTTTAGGAAGTCGGTTAAAAATAAAAGAATATCATCACTGTAGCCTCGAATAAGAACGTTTAAAGGAGCTGAGGCAGGACAGAACTATAGCAGATCCATGATGGACTCTCCACTCTGATGGTGTTTATAAGAAAAAATACCGACAGCGATGCGGCACCCGGACCTGGCCGCCTCAGACCCCACTCACCTTTAACTGTGCTGCAGTGGTGAGTAGGAGCAACGCGTGGTGACCCTTGTACGCAGTGCGGTATGTGCCGGCGCCGCCCGGGGACTGAACCCCGCGCGCACAGATGCGTCACCCTCACCGCACTACTGTACACTGTATACAGGGTACACACACCACGCGCCCCATCGCGCCGCGCCGGCGAGATGAAGTGAAACAATGGTGCGATCCACGCACCGCGCCGTTACTCCGACACGCTGTGCTCCACATACGGACGCACGCGATGTGCCCGCTAGTGCCCAAGCGTTGCCATCACTTCATCGTAAACTTGGATTTTAGCCCGATTAACCAAACAACTAACGAGGGTGACCTGGGACTCAGTCAGAAGCGACACGCGAAACTAAAAATACTTGTACTGTGATAGTTAGTAACCTTGTTTTATATGGCTGAATTGAAGCATATTAAAGCTCATGTCCGGCGTATTCCAGACGCGTGGCGACTCTCTCAGATGTAATGAACTGCTCGCGACCCACAACTACCGTTTGTCGCTCTAATTGTAATCAAAGTGGCCGAATGGCAACACGTAAGCGGCCGGCATCGTGTTATGCAAATAAGAAAAAGGGTCAGTCGGAGACCGGAGTGTTGTGAGCGCGGAGAGGCGTGAGTCACCGGCAGCGGCGCGGAGGCGGCGGTTGGGGGGTGCCTGGGGCGGTAGTACATTGCGTCGTTACTCGTCGTCCTTGCGGCGACTCACGCGGCGCGAGGCGCATTGTCTGCAGTCTGCACCGACCGCGGCGAGCGGAGCGGGACTGGATGCGCCAACACCGACACCCGACACCCTGCACCCGCCGCGTCGCCTGCACGACTTCTCGCTTAAGTACCTACATAGATATTGTTCCCAACAAAAGCGAAAGTAAGATTCGTATCAATGTGTACTGAGCGAAATACGAGGCAAACAATAAATGGATTACCCGTATCTCGTATGAATGAGCGAGCTTAATACACTCAACACTGAAAAGTGAACAGTGGGTACGCATGCGTCGCCGACTGCACGGCGACTCCGCGAGTTGACTTGTTTAGACGTCGCCGTTTATGGATAATGCATGACTCACTAATCCTATGGTATGCGATTTGTACGCGAGAAGTGTGCGGGGGCAAGAGCGGTGTGCGAGAGGGGAGGAGGGGGCGCGAGAGAGCGGACGATCAACTTAAACATACCGCAGTGATCGAGCGAGGGACACTTTAAATATACCGCACCAGAGTTGCACAGATGAGGAATCAGCGAGGCATGCATCACACGCCGCCTTCTACGTGTGAGCGCTGCTGAGCACACGAGCACACACAGACGGCACACAACAGACGGCATCGAAAATAAAGAAATACATCAACAAGCACGCACACGTAGCAACTCCACACTGTTAACCGTTATGTCACATCAACAAGTATGAGAAACTCTCTCTACACCACACTTAACGTGATTCGATCGTCGAGATACGGTTTGTACAGAATCGATCTCTTCAGTATGGCTGCGAGGCGATCGTGTAGTTAGTGCGGCCTAGCACCCAGGATCTACGCGCGCCTCTGTTTCTCCTAGCGACAGGCACCCCCGATGAGATCACCGAGCACCAAAGCACCACAGTACGTCATAATAGCTGACCAGTATGCCTCGTCATACACATGCACACACACACACAGGCGCGCGTCATATCGGGCACAAGTTCCCGACTCCGAGCTGATACTAAGCAGGAAAACCCAATATCACTTTACCCGACCCGAAGAAAGGGACTCGAAGAAACCGATATCTCAGAGCGGAAGTCGTATCGCGCAATTAATACAACTACGCCACCGTCACGTAGCAGGCATCCTTCCCCATCATCAGATAATCTCGCCATAGATCAAGGCCTACAGCTGATCAGTTCAAATTACTCACGTGCCGGCCAGTGGCATAGCGAGGCTGGGGCAGGGGGACGCTCGGGGGCAAAATGCGTAAAATAAAACCTTTTACAATATATTTTTTTGGTGAAAAGAGGGGGGGGGGGGGGCGGTTGTGTGCAAGCGTGACTCTTATTTGTTTAAATGTGTTCATTTTTGGTGCCTTGGGGCGGCAACACACCCAACCCACCCAACCCACGCCACGCCACTGGTGCCGGCACTCTGTTATAACTTATAAAGTAACAAACACCTCTGAGAATACCTGTTTTTTTTTCATAAAGAATGTAATTTATCATAGACGAAATGATCCTGACGATTATCCACTTGCCTGACGATAACAGGTGAGCATATAACGTTGTATCTGGAGTTTAGCGAGCGGTGACCTCCGCCGCGTCTCATTGCAGCCGCGCCGCGCCGTGCCGGGTGCCAGTTGCCACACGACGACCTCATCGGTGACATTGTCACTCGCGAGCGTGACGTCACTAAATATTAATTGTACCAACACGCGCTATGGAATGTGTCAAAACGATGCGACGCCAGGATGGAAACATTCATATTTTCTGTTACATTGTCTTCGATTTCTAACCGCATCCCATACAATCCCATTAAAATCATTACTAGTTTTTACCCGACTGCGAAAGAAGGAGGGTTATTTATTTATTTATTTAAGATACACCATCGACAGTTACACATGATATTTTATGATACAATTTACTAAAAATAACATTGGACATTTCGTACTATCATTATAGGTGAATTCAACATTCTTGATATTATTTTAATAAAGTATTAACATTAATAGATCAGCATGCAGTATTAAATCAAGTGCAATTGCGAACTTATGACTAACAAATGATAATTAAAATGCTATACAAATTATTAAATATAGAGACAAGAATAAAAGTACTCTGACAATGTAGATAAAATTTATGAATAATAATTACATATAAAATTAAAATATTGACGTAGAATTAAAGTAATTATTAAAATCATCATGCAAAGGTACAAAAATATATAAATACTTGTGACAAATCACGGAGAAAGTATGACTAGCAATGACGTAGTAGCGATTTTAAATATAAGGACTTAAACGTTACAGTGGACGACTTGAAGATGTCAATGTCATTGTTATCATTGTAGGCTTCCAAGGCACGATTTAAGGGGGATGAAATCTTTGTTCTGTAGGAGGCCTTTCTAAAAGTGTTTTTCAAGGGGAATCTGGGTATTCTTCTTGGTACAACTAAGCAAACTTGAGCAAGCAAATTCGAAGCATCGATAGAGCCATTAATCAATTTATGTAAAAAAGATAAGTCATATAGTTTGCGTCGATCCTCTAAAGAAATCAGTTTAAAATGGTTCAGACGTGTTCTATAATCGGCACGATAGGGACAGCCAGGGTCTCTAAATGCCTGTTATGTTATGTTTTTCTTCGAGTATATGTATGTATGTATAATATGTATGTATGTATATTTCTTTGGCACGCCTAAGAGCCTAAACGGCTTGTCGTATTTTTATGTGAGTAGTGTCAATAGATTCGTCTTAGTCGTGAGATCGTGATTCAAATTAAAATCTTGTTTCTATCTTTTCAGTTCTTCAATGAATTTAATAAAGATGGCAGATATTGTCAGTCGGGTTTTCTTTTTTTTTTTGTAGTGTATGTTTTGTGTTGTCTTATACCACAAGGATCATTACGAGCCAATCCAGTTTCCGTTCCAATGTTCAGTGTAAGGCACATTGTATATTATTATTATGGTTTTAGGGACACGGCCCAGCGTCGTGGTAGTTAGCATCTTTCCCTGGCGCCCTAACGCAGGGTAGTAATTCGCCGGCGAGTCTAATGTAGTTCCCTCCACCAGTCTCCGAGGTCTAGAGTCTGCACTGTAACGATAACTTCATTTTCCCCGCCAAGAAAAAGCAAAAATCAGACAGGATAGAGTATCGCATTGGCTGAATTAGGCGTCGATTACAATCGATATTTTTTTCTACATTTCGTTATTATTAAGTAGTACTATTGTAAAATGTTTATATGGGAAACTAAACATTAGTTTCATTGACAAAACAGCATTGTTATGGTATGGAGTAAAATAGTACTTCGCTATGTATAACAATCATTTTAAATGGGGAAGGGGCTGTGCTTTATAGACTATAATGGACTTCCAAAGGCTGAAGATCATGATTATTATATTTAAATAAATGATATTAAAATAATCAGTAGACAGTTAGACACCAGTCAGGCGTGTGTCAAGTATCTACTGAAACTTGAGACACGTGCCGCGCTGTGTGGAGTCCACGGCGTGCAACGTGATTGCACTGCAGCTCCTGAAACATAGGGTATGTCCAACGCGTGCTGCGGACAGCTGGAGCAGAACGCGGCGCCAACATGACGGCAGCGCGGAATCGAACCCGCACCTCACGTAGACTACTCACCGACGAAACGCGCCACTCTGCGCTGGACAACGGGTCCACTGAGTCGGGAACAGTCACCAATCGCCGATGCGTCACACATCTCCCGACGCGACGCGACGGCCGCACATGTGCGCCACGTGTACGCCCCTCCCGCTCTTCGCGCTCTCCCGCGCCCCCTGCACCGCCCGGCGGTCTCCCGCCACGTGCGCTACCCCGCACACCGCCACATCGTGCCTGCGACTCGCCGCGTTCCACCACTCCACGAACGATGAATAAAAGCCACGCTAACATACTATCTGACACCCGCAGTATCTAGGTAAAATGCTATTTCGGATGTATTTGTAACCATGACATATTTTGTTGCAAGCACGAATTAAATTAATGGAAAGGGCTTTGTGCGCACTTGCAACGCACAATATTAATCCAACTCGGGTGGCTCACAATAATGTACGGAACAGTGCCTGTACTGCCTACTCGTCGAAAACTTACAAAACCTACTCTATCTATCTCAGGTTGTCACTTGGGGGGTGTGCCCCCGATATACTTCCCTGTGTCCGTGTCACACGCGCGCGGCGCGACGCTTGTGGCCCGCCTGCCATATGTATGCATCTATCCCCCACTGGGCCACTTACCCTATATGTTACACAAAATAAAGCTTAATATTTTTCTTTTATTACATGTTGAATCTCCTGATTGGTTTTATCGTGATACGCCAACGTAAATTTGAGCAAATAGACAAAAGTTTAATATAATGTCCCTATAGCTACATAGATATATTTTTTGCAATTGATTGTGAACAATGAACAATTTACGTCTTCTATATTATGTATATAGATTATAGGTATTAGGTACATGTGCACAAAGCGGTGTGTTCTTCTATCCCCTCAAGCCAGCGTGATGAGCCTCATGATCAGCCGCAAGCCTGTGTGTATTGATTTCATTTGATTTTCAAAACTCTATCTGGACGCCACTGCACATTGTCTTTTCGTTATCGTAATATGCAATCATTGATATATAAATGTATGCAATGGAGTATTTTTTCTGAAAAAAGAGGCCTGTAGAGAGTGAAATATTTGCAGTATGATTTGCTTAGTTCTGTTTATTTCTAATGAGTTTTTACAATTATTTGTTTAGAGCACGGCTAGCGTCTTTATCTCATCTAAAGTCGGTAAACAATTTAAAAGCAATTACCTTACAAACTTGAAACTCGAAAAACACACGCGTACACATATACATACGCTCAAGCCTTTTATCACCGAACGTGTAAGCAGAGACGCAAGCAATGCACCCACTTTTCGCCATGTGTATTCCGTCCTATGATGTTACAAGGGCGAGTCTATTGTCATATCGGGCATAAATTCCAGACTCCGGGCTGCAATACACACACACTCACGCCTTATTATCCCCGACGGGATAGGCAGAGGCGCACCTAGGTGCACCCACTTTTCGCCGTGCGTATTCCGTCCCATGATGTGATAGCGGGCGAGACTATCGCCATATCGGGCACAAATTCCAGACTCCGGGCTGATACTGAATAGAAAAATCCAATATCACTATGCCCGATCCGGGGATCGAACCGGAGACCTCGAGATTGCAGTCGTACCGTAATACAGCTACGGCACCGAGGCAGTCCGGGCTGACAGTGAAAAAATACTCAATATTACTTTGCTCGACCCGGAATTCGAACCCGAGACCCCAGAGCTGAATCGCACAATACAACTACGCCTCAAAGACAGTGAATTAATATTTGGCAGTAAAACTACTTCTTAAATAATTGTATACAGTGTATAGCCCTTTGACTTCGTGATAGAGCGTTTGGATATGCATATGGTTAATAGTCGTTTATAATGTTATATCCGGCTCTCCGATGCCAGTCGTGAGTCGTGACGGCATGTAGTAGTGTAGTGTCGAACTCGCAAAAAAGGGTATTTGACTGGATGTTTTTAATCTTATCAAAATAAATCTCCGACATATAATCGGATAATCCCCTTCCAAGCCGATTCCGGCCACGGCGGCCAATATCATCAGAGATCAGCCAGGTGCGCAGGAGATATTATAGTGCACAAGTGTGTGCGCAATACACATTACACAGGTGCACTCGCTATTCCTTCACTCTCATAGTCCAGTGAGACGGCAAGCCGACGTGACCGTAGAAAGATCAGGCGCTGGACCACCGGCTTTACGTGCTTTTCGAGGCACGGCCCGCATGGGGGTATCACACCGCCAACTTCTTGACTCCGAGCTGCGACTGAGTAACTTAATATTTTTGTCTCGACCCGGGATTCGAATCCAGAACCTCAGCGTGCAAATCGTACTCGCAACGCTTACGCACTACAACTACGCCACCAAGGCAGTCCCATAAACATAAACAACAACATAAACAACCACGTGACATCATCAGAAACAAATATACGTGCAAAAGTAAAAGATGTAGCGATGGTTATCGCTTTTGAATTATAAAGTACTGTGTGGCCCTCCACTGCGCTCGTAACTCTGACACATAAGATTTTAGGTCTCATAATGCACAGTAATTACCCTGGCTCCAATGTCCTTCAAACCGGAACACATCAATATTTGCACACTACTGCTTGGTAGTAGAAATAAGCATTGTTGTGGTATGTACTTACGCAGACGGCCCCTCACATACAAGAGACCTACCACCAATATAGGTTTTGTCCATGAGCACATGTTGCTAGCTGGAGTTGAAAATACGAAGTGCACACCAGCTTACCAGACATTAAGGCGACAAGGCCGGTCACCGTAATAAAAAACGGTGCAGCGCTAAAAAATCACATTGATCTAATTTGGTTAAACTAGCGTCTGTAAAACATAATGATGGCCGGTATGCTCTGAGACATTGTTATTCCTATATATTATGCATGTTGCATATGTGACGAGTGCGCACGGCAGCAGCGCCGGCGCCGCGTCACTGGCGAGCACCGGAACGTCCACACCGACTGACTGTGGACCCTTCAGGAGGCGACAACACAATTTTGGTTAATGTTGTTACCCTATACTGTACGTTCACTGGAAACGGCCGCGGCGAATAGAGCATAGATCAGACGTGCCCGTGTATGGTACGTAAAGGAAAACAAAAACAAAGGGGATACTTAAACAGTAGGCTGACATCTCGATGCGTTGCGCCTAACACCTTAAAAGTGCACGAACGTATAGTAAGGAGTGTATAATGTACAGGGTTGCGGAAACAGCTGATAGCAATGAACTGTCCACACACAGAGTCAGATACACTGCTTAAACAGGTGTAACAGAAAATCGATACTGACTTGTACAAGGGTGTAGGTGACCGCCCAGACCACCGCCGGCCGAGCCTCGGCTGCGGCGCGCCAACGACGATGAGTGGCGCAGTGCTAGAGCGTGGTGCGCGTGCTATGTGACCGCGTCCGTCTCCCAGCGGGATTATGCGAGAACGCGGCGGGCGCTCGTGGCGGCGGGGAGCGGGCTCGGCGGCGGCGGTGCGGCGGTGCGCTGGAGCGGCTTGTGTGCACAGTTCAGCCAATTGTGGCTCTAACTGTGGCGTGCGTGCGTCTCGAGTCGCGCGCGCTCTCACACTGCCGTCCAAGCGGCCGACACTTACGGCGGCGGGCGCGGACTTAGTGACGGAAGCAGCGGGCGTCACGCGCCCCGCTTCAGCGGGCCAACATCCACCACGCGAGCATCATCAACGCGCTGGACGGCCAGAGTCCACTACACATACGTGGCTCGAGGGCCAGGCGACGCGCCGCGACCCCTGCCCTTGAATACGTAGGATAAATTATGCACACCGAAAATAAAAACCGACGCTCCCAAAATAATACATCTCACCATAAGTGTGAGCGACATTATTTTTATAGACATTGCATGCGGCGCGTTTGTGCGGTGCAGCTGTGTGGCGGCACGAAGCGGGCGGCCTCCGCGCCGCTCGAGGTCCCGCGGCAGGAAGTCTCACGCGGTCGAGCGCTGAGCAAGCCGCACTTGCAGCTAGTTGAGTTGTTGTGCTAGTTTCGCGCCTAGATGCGTCTACGTGCGTTCTCTCCATCGACGCTACTGTGCCGCAGCCGCGACCTGACTCGACGTCCATAGAGCACCGTCAGCTATAGTCTACAAAATCGAATACGCATCTAATAGAGGGTCAGAATAGACCAGTTTCACATTTGTTAACAACGCGACAATGATACAGTGTATATTCAGGAGTGTCTATGAATAAATAAAGTATGTTCTACGACTCTGTCGCCCTATTAGTCCTACTTGTAGCAGGCATCTAGCGCCAAGTCCTATCTACCAGGCCTGTCTACAGCGTAAAATCGTCTTATCTCATGAGCTACCTAGAGACCAGACAAGAAGTACCTTTCTTAATGCTATGCGGGTGTCCGGAAATTCTAAATCTGATGATGGAGGAATATTACTCCACGCTTATGAGTGTTTAAAACTATTCACGTTCGTTGTTAGTTACATCTTCCAGCATAAAAACAATGATATCTGAAGTCGCAAGGCCGCCACTTTCAAAGTGTGTTGGAACTTGGGAGTCATGAAAAATTGTAGAGTTGGTTCGACAGTGGGCGCGGCTCGTGCCTCAAGTCCATCATGTGTAAGTTTAGTGTTGCGATCGGTCGCAACTCGCACGCAGCAATTATCCAATTCCACCGGAGCTCGGAGCGGATGAGACGCTACATCATCGTGGTGCGGTAGAGGACAGAGGCGCGACGCACTACGCAGTGGCCAGTGAATGCTGTCTACTCGTACATGTGAACTGAGTTGTCGAGGTCACGATGAGCGGCTTTACTCTCCCACCAAAAGAGTTATTCGTTCAAGAATTAATAATAAAATTATTGGTTTATTCGTTCTTAGATATCATGTTATTAATAAATCAATGATGTATTGGATCGATCCCCAGGAGAGGCAACGAAAAATTAGTTTACAATTTGAAAATACGTTTTTATTTCGTTTTTTTTTATTTACTGGTGGTAGGTCTCTCATATGTAAGAGTCCATCTGGGTGGGCACCACCGCAATTTCTATTTCTACCGCCAAGCAGCAGTATGCATGCATGTTGTTTTTCGGTTTGAAGGACATTCTAGCCAGTGTAACTACTGGACATAAGGAGACTTAACATCTTATGTCTCAGGGTGACGAGCGCAGTGGGATGCCACACAGTACTTTGTAACTTAAGGTGCTGAATGGTGTTGCTTCTGTTTATGGGTGGTCGTATCGCTTACCATCAGGCGAACGGCATGCTCGTCTCGTTAGTCAACGCAATAAAAAAAAACTTTATACATAATTCATCTGAAGTTGGAATTTGTACCCAGTATTACTGATATAGCTTCTTATTACGATCCGGAAATAATGCTTTGTGAACTAGAGGAATTAATTTACGAGTATATGCACACACACATAAACACACACACTCACGCCCTTATCTCCGACGGGATAGGTAGAGGCACAACTCGGGGCAAGCCTATCGCCATATCGGGCATAAATAAACCGAGTAGAACCCAATATCACTTTACCCGAGCCGGGATTCGAACCCAGGACCTCGGAGCGATGGCGCACGCAACTACGCCACCGAGATCAATCGAGTCATATATTCTACCGGCAATGTTAATCATCATGCGAAACACAAAATCTAGTTGTGAATTCAAATCGGATGTCCGTCTTAGAACGATACTATCCCAGTCACATCGACTCAGTCAATACAATAGTAGCCAAATATGTTTTTCTGACGACCATTTTTAACCGAATTCAAAAAAAGGAGGTTCTATATTCGACCCGTACGTATGTATGTAAGTTTGTATGGTCGCGATTGTCTCAAAAACTCCTAATCCGATTTGGATGGGGTTTTCGTTATTCAAATGCATATTTTTCAGGGAGGGATTTCGTATATAATTTATTAGGATCTGATGAAGGTCTTCGGAGATAGATAATGGAAATCTTCAATAACAAACAGCAGATGACCCGCGAATGCTGCAATCGTATATCTATTACGTATTGTTTATACCATTCCATAATTAACTAACAAAAAAGCAATAGGTAAATAAAAACTTTTTAACAAAAGTAAAACCGACTTCGCAACCACTACGAACCATAAAATAATGTAACTTTATATACATATATTTACAGTCGATACCTACTTTAAGTTGCCAGCTAAGCTAAGCAAATACACGAACAAATATACGAAAACAATGTTTAATTTATGTTGTTTTATGTTTAATAATAAATATATAAAATAAAAATAAATAATAAAGTTAAATATGTTTTTTGGTTTGTAGTGGTTTTGAAGGCGATTTTATTTTTGTCAAAAACTTTTTTAAATCTCTACCTAATATCTATCGATTCAGTGATGCGTAAGCTTATGTTATGATACGGATGGAATAATTAAATAAAAAGTAAAAGTTACGACGCCTTGTTATTACTATTTAGTATTTGAGTCAATAGTAGGCTTTATACTGGGGTGCATAGAACTTCTGACGGTGACGTTAATGAAGACTCCACTAACAAGGAATGTACATATTATGTAGCAGTAGTCACGCGAGCCGCGCGCCGCGTCCCGCCCGGCCCTCGGGGCGGCCGCGCTCGGAGCAAGGGTTTGTCATTAAACAAGCCGAGTGACCTAAATACGCAACGAGCCCGAAGCGAGACCGACCGCCACATCACCCACTCACCACGGCCTCACAGCTATAGCGATTAGCGGCTATAGCTATCTCTAAATCTCTTAAACGAGATCTTTGCGGTAGCAAAGGATGCCGAAATTCCAGGAAAGTTATGTCTAGAGTTGAATGAACACAGACCAGACTGATAAATATGAATAATGAAGTACACACGCTTTTATAGTGTGGATTGTAATATTTGTCTCGTAATAAATAACCCTAGTATAAAGATAGTCACGGCAGCGTCATTCTGTAGTTAGCGACGACGATGACGAAGTAAAACGAAATGAGCACGGTGAGAAGCACGAGCGCCAGAGACACGCAGGCGAAGAGGAAGTGATCGGCGAGCACCGCGGCGACGGCGAGCACTGCGGCCGCCGCCACCAGCAGCGCCCACAGCGCCACCACCAGCCACACGTACAGCTCGCACAGCGCGTCGCTGCCGGCCACCGCGCCCAGTAGCAGCAGCACGTGCGCGGCGCACAGCAGCACGCCCGCCACGCCGTGCACGTACCGCATGCCGGCTGCCACGTCATGCGGCACGCCCAGATCCTCCAGCAGCTCCACGCCTGTCGCCGTGAACCCGAATACATACAGCGCCGCCCACACGACGCCCACCAGCCCGATCGCCAGCACCGCCGGCCGCAGCGGCATGCTCAGGCAGCAGCGGTGTAGCGTAGGGCAGCTATCTAGTACGTACCCCATGTCCGGTCTGTGACTCTGGGCGGCCACACGCCACGCTAATACTCACAATACTTTCTTACACAAAAATTACGCTCGTGCCGCGTGCCGCGTGTCGCAATATTTTGCCATGCTTGCCAAGTAATCACAAAATAAGTATATTCTATTATACAGATTGCAATGTCTGCTTGACGTTTTGCCTGACTTTTCGTAGTATATATTATACTCTTTGTGCCTGACTTTATATTTCAACTCAAGTTGACACCTAGGATAAGCCAACTATAAAGTTTGGTTTCTTCCGTTGGTTTGAATGATATGTGTGATGTAAATCATATTAATAATAATAAGATAATGATTGTAAATTAGTAAGGGGCGCATTGCGTACTGACCTCTGATGGCGCGGCGCATGAGGCAGGCGAGCAGGCGGCGCAAGTCGCTGTAGCGGCGGCGGCGCGGCTTGCTGACGCCGAGCCGGCGGCGCCTGCGCTGCTCCCGCGCTGTGCTCAGGCTCTCGGTGCGTAAGCTCTCGCACGCTGCAGGCGCGTCTTCGGACCCAATCGTCTCGCTTAGTTTGGAGCACGGCATCTCTATTGGTGGCAGAGAAAACTTCCCAGGAACCAGACACTTCCTGGGCCACAAGTCGTCGGAGTCGTCCAGGTCGCATAAGTTGTTGGGCAGCTGGAGCGGCGGCAGGATTGTGTTGTAGGGGATCACTCGGCGAGTGTAGTCGTTGCTTCTGGAGCTGGAGCTCGAGTTGAACCACACGTCGCTGGAGAACAGTGTGGAGGCGAACGAGTCCCGCCGTGAGCCAAAGTCCACGGTGCACTTTCGCGTGTTGGTAACGCTCACTAGGTTAACGGGGCTTTTGTGCACGGTCGCTTTGCCGAGATCATACGAGGGCCGGGATGACACACTGCTGGTAGTCTTGTACGACTCTTCAGTCGAGGTCGAGGTCCAGAAGTGGAACGGCGAGACGGGTTCCATGTTGATGAAGGCACGCGCGATGTCCGGCGGCGCGGTAGCGAGCGTCGGCGGCTCCGGGGACAGCACGCCGAACGGGTGCGTGAAGTAGAACAGGCACAGCGGACGAGCCTGAGGATGTAATACAGCGGCGTCAGTGGTCGCACGGTGGAGGGACGCGGAACTGACAATGAGAATACGGGACGCGGCGCATCGATCAAACGGAACCGTGCGTGCACCACTAGTCGCGACACGGAGCTGCGTACTGATTTGTTTTTGATGAATACTGTTGGCAGGGCGGGGCTGCAGTGCAATTGGTACTGAGATAAAACAAACCTTCACATCGTCGGTGGAGGTGGAAGCATCAGATCTGCCCTTGTTCATCTTTGACAGCCTACAAACACGCGCTCGCTCTAATTTGAATTTGCTTGAACACCTCTGACACTGATTGAGCTACCATAATAATAAGAATATACCGTTCATCCAGTTATACTATAATACTGTTTGCTATGTTGTACCTAATTTTATAGTCTGCGGGCACTGCGCGTGACAATTCCAACAATATTTAAAAACATGTAGTAGGCGACCACTGATTTGTGATAAAAGCAAGAGCACGGGATGAACAGGATGTTAGGAAGAGTACGAGGCGCGGGGCGGCACTGGTCGCCGTAGAGTGCGCGCCGTGAGCGGAGCCGCGCGCCCGGGCCGGACTCGCGCGGGGCCACGTACCCGACGGCACTACTCCCACCAGTTTTTAAACTTCCGTCACAATAAACCTTTGAATGCATGTAAATTTAAATCCTTAAATTATAATTATAAGCAAGAATAGCGCTGATGGAAGAAGATAGTCCTCCCACATTCATTTAGGTTTCATTACTTCATTTGTACATGTACAATATTAAGACATGAAGAAAAAAGTTTGTACACCTTTTTAAGCACATTGTGCGCTCGGAGGAGAGTAATTTATTTATTAAAATCCACAGACCTTAATACTAGAGTGATACAAACTGATAGACAACTGATTTACATTATATAATTTGTGTTCCAAATACATTAAATTCGACAGTCAAACTGCGACCACTGGACAGCCACTGGTTCACATAATTTTATTTAACTAGATGAAGAAATAGACATAATTTAATTACTGCAACAATCGAAAAGATGTTGATGTTGATTGATTTAGTAGTATGTCAACAAAGTGCTTACTTTTTTGTCAAACACATTTTACCACTACTCCAAGGAAACACTATTGGTGTATAAGATATTACGCCGAGTGCAGGCCTGGAGAGGCGGCACGAGGCGGCGCCGACGGTGCCAGCCGCCCGCGCGCGCTCGCCCGCCCACCCCGGCTCACTGCACCACCCGACCCAAAGTAAGTATTATATTATTTTAGAATATTCTTCGCAGTATGCGATCCCGTACTATCAAAGTACTTTACAGACATAGGTTCAAATCTATACAAATATTATAAAAAGGAAAAGTTTGTGAGTTTGTAAGTTTGTAAGGGCTGATCTCTTGAAATGCTGAACCGATTTAGAAAAATATTTTTCTGATAGGAAGCTACATTACCCCTAAGTGCTATAGGCTACTTTTAATTCCGGGAAAATATTTATCCCGTAAAAGTTTTTCACGCGGGCGGAGCTGCGGACAAAATCTAGTACATGCAATGCAATCAGCCCTGTATTATATATTGCCCACTGCTGAGCACGGGCCTCCACTACTACTGAGAGGGTTCAGGCCTAAGTCCACCACGCTAGCCTAGTGCGGGTTTACAGGCTTCATATACCCTCGAAATTCTTATGGAGAATTCTCAGGTATGTGGGCTTCCTCACGATGTTTTCCTTCACCGTAAAAGCGAACGATAATTGATAAACAATACACACGTAACTTCGAAAAGTTAGAGGTGTGTGCCTTGGGTTGTGCACCTCCGGACATTGTCTCGGCAGACCGTTCCATTCCCAACTAGGCTATCGTCCACGTCATAAGCTAGTACATAATAAATTCCTTATTACAAACTATAGGCATTAGGCAAGATCGAGAACTCTAAAAATTGGTAATGTGCCAAATACCAATCGCTATCCCCACGGCAATGTTTTGCAAATCGCAGATACCACAACACCAGAGTGTAGTCGGTGTACTGAAATAAGGAAAAAAAAATCTTGTATCCAAAACCTCTGTCCAAAACCGATCCTAATTGACTAACCTGCACGAAATAAAGAATTTGTTCCGTGCTAACCTACTCAAGAGAAACCAAAATAGACAACACGCCATCTTTCGGCAAAGTTTATATATTGTGTGTATCTCAAGCAGACCACGTTGTCATAAATCCGTGTCACAAACAATTATTAAATATTGTAAAATCGTATTCACAGATGTCGCTAGTATACGTACAGTACTACGAGTACAGGGTTCTTTTTACCCGACTACGGCGAAGCAAGGGTAATGATTTTAACATCCTATGTAAGTTTGTATGTATGTATCCATTTTATATTCCACTCTAGCGTCACTCCTATTGAACCGATTTTGGCTAATGTGGTATTTATCGATTCGTATTTATTGTGCGAAGGTTATTGTCACTCAATGTTTCAACATGATAAAGGTCTAGGTCAAAATAAGTATCATAATATTATTTTATCTTTTAATAGATCCTGCACTGCTGGAATGAGCAACAATGCGAAAGGAGCGTGCAATAAGTGTCAATAATTTGTGGGATGAGTGCGCTGCAATAGCTGCACTTATTATGGGATCATGGGAAGTTCACGACGAAAAAGTCGAACTGTGCTCTAGCGGTGCGAACCACCAGTAGCGCTGCAGAAGATCCACCAAATCTCCGACATCACTATGCTCATTTGCTACACAATATAATATCATCGGTAGCGCCGGCGCACACGAAATTCATCAGACATTTTTTTCATTAGGGATGTTGATCACTTATTAAATTTTATTTTAGTTATAATTGGGGAACTTACCGGTAGTACAATTCATAGTATAGGATATATCAAAGAAGGCCAATTAAAAGTTTCCACTACTAAATTACACAATACAAAAATATAAAACACTGTGGTCGATACCCCATTAAATGAAAATAAGATTATTAGTTTTTCCTGAAAAAAAAATTATAAGTAGCTGCTTCATTTTTATCGAGGAATCTACAAGTTGTGCCTCTGCCGCCGGGGATAAAGCCGTGAGTCTGTGTGTAATAACAGATTATACCTCTGTGCTTTGTATGAAAATGGTGAAAGCTTAAAAAGTGTATAGTAGATACTACGAGTAGCGTGGTGACTCGCGGCCCGCTACTAGATTGATACCAATTGAGCGTCGCCCTTGTTTAATTTCTCTGTCTATTCGTATTCTCATTTACATCCATTAGCCGCGAGTAGAACGTTTGTAAATCAATGCTGTCATGTCGTTACGGGTGACATTTCCACTTCCCTCCCACTACACTGATTATGGCGCTTTAGAACTGCTCCAGTCCGGACATGCTTTATTTGTAACTAACTTGGTGACAGTTCGTCATTATTAACGCAAGTCTTAAACCATAACTAATAGAACTATCGCTTAACACGAAGTGCAGACTGCGGTGGGCTTATTTCTAAACCAGTAGACTAAGGTAAAGGCGCATTACGTCGCGACTAAATAATTATTTTTATTTACATCATTCTTTAGGGCTACAGCACATGCCTTATGATACTAAATTAGAACTAGCCATTTTTAGAATACATCGATACAATACAGATGCATTACATTTTAACCAAAAAAAAAACAATAATAGATAAGTAAACATACTATCAAAATCACGCGCTTTTGTACTTTTTTGCTTTTAAAATCACACAATCACAGATTAATTTAAATTAATCAGTGCTGTAAATATACTACTCAAAGCAAAATAAGGGCCAGTGCATATCTTATATATTTTGACTGACTTATAGCTAATTAAGTAAAAGTATGGGTTCAAATCTATAGGACTGAAGTGTTTTTTGTCCCATTTTACTATGAACTTTAAATCCATTTAACTTTCTAACTACGCAACGGGCAGTTTATTTTTAATAATAAAGTGGTTGAATTGCATAATGAAACAACAATGCCGAGAAAATGTTTTTTTTTTTAATCGTATTGAATGACGAGACGAGCATGTCGTTCGCCTGATGGTAAGCGATACCACCGTCCATAAACAGTAGTAACACCATACAGCACCTTGAGTTACAAAGTACTGTGTGGCATTCCACTGCGCTCGTCATCCTGAGACATAAAATGTTAAGTCTCATTATGTCCAGTAGTTACACTGGCTACAATGTCCTTCAAACCGAAACACAACAGTGCATGCACACTGCTGCTTGGCGGTAGAAATGCGGTGATGCCATATGGACAATGCTACCACGTCTAGAGCCATAACATTGCTTCAAGAAGGTCATTCAAAACATTCAGTTTCTCTACAGCTAACTTTCAAGAAGAGCAATTCAAAATGTTTGGAATCGATTTCAAAAGACTTGAAATGTCATTACAAGACAGAAATCCGGCAGGAATAGAGCAACCACTGCCCACGAACGCCGGTACATACGCTTATGTGCACGTAGAGAACGTAAATCGTTAGCATGAAGACCAACAGTTCTCCAGAAGACAATTAGTGAGGATTCCACTGACTCATCATGTGCTCATCGTGCAAACGGATATAGTTTTGCAAGGCAGCATTTGGATGGGGACATGAGGGTTTGCGCTCAATCAGCACAATAACAGCTCTATGGTACATGAAGGCGGTCAGAAGACTCCTTGTGGTGCCATTTGCACAGCAAGTAGGAGTAGGATTCAAGCTGACGCACTATAATGCTCGAGCACATGCCGCTCGCTATAGGTACTAGTGTTGCCGTGGCCTGGAAATATTCCAGACCTAAATCCAATAGGACACATTTGGGAACTATTGAAAAGAAACGTTCGAGAGACGAGTCAACCCGTACGTAACGAAAGTCAGCTCATAATTGTGCTAAAAGCAAATTGGGAGTCGATTCCCCAAAAAAAAAAACAGTTCGTTATGAGATTGAAACCATGCCTACACGGTTACAACCTTGTGTTTGAAATAGAGATAGAGAGACATGCTCGATATTAGAAAAAATCATAGGACATTGCTCATGTTGAAATTATTTACTTATGGTCCATTTTGTCTGAGGCTCTGCCAAAATTGATATTTCCATTAAATTAATTAAAATCCTGTAATGTTTGTAATTAATACTTTTTTTATGTCAGAATTAAAACAATGTATTTTTAATTATTGTTATACTTTTTCAACCCCAGAACCTCATAATAAGTTTGCAATGCAGTGCAATGCAATTAGCCCTGTATTATATACTGCCCACTGCTGAGCACGGGCCTACTCTACTACCGAGAGGGGTAAGGCCTTAGTCCACCACGCTGGCCTAGTGCGGGGTGGCAGACTTCAGACACCCTCGAAATTCTTATGGAGAATTCTCAGGTATGTAGGTTTCCGATGTTTTCCTTCACCGTTAAAGTGAACGATAATTGATAAACAATACACACGTAACTACGAAAAGTCAGAGGCGTGTGCCTTGGGTTTTGAACCTCCGGACATTGCCTCGGCAGACCGTTCCATTCCCAACTAGGCTATCGTCCACTCCCATCTGATAATAAGTTTGCAATGTCGAAAATACAGGGTGGCTCTTATTTTGTTTTGAGTAGTATAAAATGCATGTATAAAACTACTTAAGTATATCGGGAATTGTTGCCTCACACGTCACTGATAGACCTACCATTCTTATATACTTACTCGAGATGAGTTCTTAAGAATGTTCTTGGCTCTTCACGGTTCACGTGTCAATCTAACGAGTTTGACAATTATACCAAACATAACAATTATTAGAAACCAGCTTGGGTTTTGATTATTCGTTTGAACGCATGATGCATGCACTTTTGTAAAAAAAAAACAATTATTTGGAGGGCTTTATACCAGGTAGTTGACTTCTCGTAAATGTGTTATCCTGTTTTAGTATGTAGTACCTAGGTGACCGAGCCTTGCTCGGGTGATTCTTTAATATTATACATGGTATTTATTACTTTAAAGTAGGTCCTACTAATATTTTCCATTTTAAGAAAATATTCACGACTGTCAGTTAAGTGAGTCGATATCTACAGTTACTTTCACTAATTTAAAAAAAAACGGTTAAGCGGTTCAGATTTTACCCCCCTCATATCGTTAGGGGTTGATAAAAAAATGAATTCGATTTCATAATTTTACCATAATAAATTACATCATGAGCGGATTCACCACCATTCTCTCACTTAGTTACTAATTGATAAAAGACGAATGTCCTATATTCATTATCATGGCTTAAGATAATTATATCCGCACTTTTGTCTTAATGTGATTCGTGGTTTCTCTCCCCTTTAACTGCCCTAGGGTAAGGGCCCTCAAGGTACAAGATTCATCTATATCAAATTTCACCATATACGGTTCAACGGTTTATTTTCTTTCCCCTTTTAATCTTCTTTTTAGGGGTTAATAAAAACTGGATAAGATTCTAGATATCCCCATACCAAATTTAAACAGAATTGGTTAATCGGTTTAGTTTCTCTTCCCATTTACCCTTAGTTTACTTTGGGATTAGTAACAAAATAATATCTCATATTTATTTTCAAGGTTCAACATATCCCCCATCCCCCATACTGTTCAATACAATCGGAGCAACAGTATTCTCTTCCCTCTTTTAAACCCTTAGTTAAGGGTTAAAAGAAATCAGTGTACATACAAAAAAAAAGAAATACAAACACACGAATTGAGAACCACCTCCATTTTTGCATGTCGGTTAAAAATAATATCTCATAGTTATATTTAAGGTTCTAGATATGCCCATACAATATTTCATTACAATCAGTTCAGTGGTTTAGTTTCTGCCCCCTTTTATCCTTTTTTTTCCTTTTTTTGTTTTCTTTTTCACTGAAACATGTAATTTTTATACAATAGATGCGTATACCTGTAATATAATGATAGAATGTTCTTTTTTATGATTTTTTAAAATTTATGCTGTTGGTTTACTATAACAAATAAATAAATAAAATCCCCTTCAGTTAGGAGTAAAAGAAAAAAATTACATATCATATTTATTTTCCAGGCTTACGATATACCCATACCAAATCAATATCCTATGTTCGTTCTCTAAGTTTGAGATATCTCCATACCAAATTTCATTACAATCGGTTCAGCGGTTTAGTTTTCCCTCCTTTTACCCCCCTTAAATACGAGTTAATCCAAAAAATGAATATCCCATATTTATTTTCAACGTTCAAGATATCCCCATACCAAATTTCATTACAATCGGTGTAACGTAGCGTTACGCGAGTTAAATATATTTTAATAATTCCATTACATACTATAATATATAAATACATTAATCACTATTATGCTATATTTAAAAGTTTAACACTCATACATGAATAATATTTTAATTATATTTTTAAATAAAAATGTTCAACACACAAACGGACGACGGAATTCTACAAGTAATGTTTAACTATAGTTACGACGCCGCGCCACCCTGCGCCGACGCTCCGCGCGGGACCGCGCCACAAGAACCGGTTCAGATAAGCTGGCCGACCGCTACGTTTCGCTCGTCACTCGATCAGCTGTGCGAAACAATAGACGACGCGAGTTCGTTACACTTGTTCGAACTAAATTTGAATCTTTAAGCATTTATCCCTTTTCTAAATTAATTGTTCTGTGCTATATTGAGTTCCCGTTACTGGGTAAGTTGTGCAATTGTTTTTTGATTACGCTAATGTTGTATTGGAAAGCGGTTAACTATTTGAAAATTCTAACGGTTAGTGGTTACTGTGAAATAGGTAACTGCCGACACTAGACTTAGATGTTAGAACCCTTTCTTCCTTTCTTTCACTTCTATTGGCGAATTTAGTTATTACGTTACAATTTGATAAATAATAGTTCTTAGTGTATCTTGATTTTGTAATAATTTGCTTTAACTATAGTTACTAGTGTTGTATCACATTCGTCATCTTTATTGTTTAATTACCACATTTTGTACTTTGCTATCGTAGTGCTTTGCAAGGATTTCCGTTATCTGTCTTGGATTTATCGACATCACCTTAGTTAGCTTTTCGCTTGGGGACAAAGCTAGTTGTAGCCTAGAATTGCGTCTTTCCCCAAGGCTCGCCGCTCGCTTGCTGATCTGCCTAACAAAGTTCAACACAATTCCAGGAACTCCGTACGGAGTGAACTACTCCAGTACTAGACACGTATCATACTGTGGCCGTGTCCTGATTCTGTTCGCCCGACATCGGCGTGAAGACTAGTCCAGATCCAGACGATCGTCGAGGCGTGTTTCCTGTCTTGGGCTACGACATCAGAAAACGCAGACGGAGTTGGACCCACAAAGCCAGGGGAGTGGCGCTTAATTTCTGGGACGAGTAGGGGTGTGAGCCGAGCACTAAACCCACTACCACATACATTTTTTTTCCTTATTAAATATTTTTTTCCTATAAAAGCTTTTATAATTTACTGTCTTAATTCACAACTGTGACAATGGCGCCCAAATACGTGGTTTAAAGGTGCTCACATTCCTCTCGTTTTTTACAGTCTAGTTTAAGTACCTTGGTGTTGGGTTTTCTAAGTGTGTCGTTAGTTGTAAAGACGATGATAGGGCTAATCAACTAATGTGCCGAGTATTCTAATTTTTACTTACTCATAAATCTTTGATTTCATTTTGCAAAGTATAAAAAAATAACAATTATTTTTTTGTCTCTCTTTCCAATTCTTGATTGTTTTTCTACTCACACATTCGTTGAACAAGGTAAGTACAAGTGATTTCCTATATTTTTAGTTATTATCATCGGTCTGTATTACCTAGTTACTAGATTCTAGTGTTTTTGTAACAGAACGGAATTTGCTTTGCCTAATTTAATTTATGTTCCTTCTTTACTTGCTGTGTAGCATTAATTATAATTAGATTTTATTTAATTGTGTGTATTTCTTAGTGTTATTTGACATTGCACAACATACCTGGGAATTATTCAATTATGGCTTATCCAATAAAATTTTTACTTTTGCAAAAATCAGAATTAATGTATGAAGTCGCTATTAGGGGCGAAAAACCTTCCGAAAACGTGGAGGGATTGCGCCGGCAGGTCACAAAACTAACCCAAATCTATCCATCGGATGAGATCCTCGACTCTGTGTTAGATTTCTCGGAAGACACTAAAGGGTTTTTAGAAACCTTGGATAAGGTTAAAGGTAATCTAGAATCTCTTAAATCATCGTTTAACGAGCCATTGTTTAATAGAACAAAATCCCTCCTAAATCATTTACATTATAGGTTTGAAAGAATTCAAAAACCAGATAAGTCTGACGAACTTGCGTTATATAATAAATTAAAAAAGGCTTTTGATACATATTACGTTTCGTTCTCTGGGTTGCCTAAATCAAACCCTGGCCCGGCAACAACTTCTTCCGTAGGCGAAGAGATTACTGACAAATCTTGCCCTTCTTCCCTTAATGTGTCAGTCACTTGCGATCGCGGTATTTTTAACGACCTTTCAAAATTGAAGTACGATGGGAAGTCATGCGTTCGTTCTTTTATTGAGAAGCTAGAGGAATTTCGTGCGTCGAAGAATTTATCGGATGATAAAATATTATCTTCTGCGTTCGATATCTTTACCGGAGACGCGCTACATTGGTTCCGCGGGAATCGCGACAGCATTAAAAACTATAAAGACCTAGTATTTCATCTTAAGTATGCCTTCGATGTTGCTGACTACGACTATCGTATGATATCGGAAATTCGAAGTCGTACTCAAGGGAGCTCCGAAAATATCATTGTATATCTTTCTATTATGCAAGGGATGTTTAGCAGGCTTGGTAGGGTTATAGGTGAGGATGAAAAGCTCGAAATTATTTTGCATAACATACGTCCATGCTATTCTAATGTCCTAGCAAATTGTCCAAATGTGACTTCAATTAACGAGTTGTGTAACTTATGTCGTAACTTTGAAAGGTTTAAAGCTCGTTCTGACAATTTTAAGGAACCACCTACCGTAACTGCTGAAACTCTGGCTCCCGAATTTGCCTACCAACCGTCAAATACTAAAGCTAAGGACACTATAAATAATAATTATAAGCCTAGTTCTAATTATAAGCCTATTCCTAGTAATAAATCTTATCCCAATAATTATAATACGAAAATTTATCCTAATACAACTTCCAGTTATACAAATACGTATGCAATTGAAAACCGTAAGATTTATTGTTATCGCTGCCAATCAGATACTCATACAATGAGACAATGCACCGCTGAAAGAGTTATATTTTGTTTCAAGTGTGGTTTGAAAAATTTCCGTACACCAGATTGCCCAAAATGTAACGTTAAAACTATTGAACCGGATTCAAAAAACTAAGACACGAAAATTGTCGCAGTCCCCAGAGGAGTCATTTTGATTGTTCGGATTGGTCAAATTGGCTTGACACGGTTAGAAATTTCTTTTCTTCTTATAAGTCTGCTTCAATTTTCAATAATAGACCTAACAACGATCCGAGACCTTACGTTGAAGTTGTGATAAGAAACACAGATAACATAAGTTTATACGGACTACTTGACTCTGGTTCAGCTGTAAGTATTCTTGGCAGGAATAGTCACAACCACCTTACTAAGTTTGGTTTAACGTTTTTTATTGATGACACTATTACTGTTACTGCGGCGGGAGGTCAGGAGTTGAAGTCCCGTGGCTATATGTTACTTCCTCTAATTTTTAATAATCAAAAACATACTATAAAAGCTCATGTTATTCCAGAAGTAGACTCCCTTTTCATTTTAGGTATTGATTTTTTTAAGGAATTTAATCTGTTCTCCCATCTTTTCGGAAATATTATATATTTACAAACAAGTGATCCTAAAGTTAATGAAATTGCAACAAATGAATCATTCTTATATTCTTACGATGATTTGAATATTAATGAAAAACTTATAGCTAATAACATTATAGAAGAATTTAATGACATATCGTTCGAAAGGAAGGGCTTAGGTAAAACCCACTTAATCACTCACGCTATAGATACTGGTGATGCTGAACCAATCCGTCAACGTTTTTACCGCATGTCTCCCGAGAAACAGGCGATCATTGCAGATCAAGTAGACGAAATGCTCCTACTGGATGTGATTGAACCTAGTGAAAGTCCTTGGTTGTCTCCGGTTTTAATAGTAAATAAAAAAGATGGCAAGCCGCGGTTTTGTCTCGACAGCCGAAAACTTAACTCTATTACAAAGAAGGATGCTTACTGCTTGCCATACGTTTCTGAAATTCTAGACAATATCCGGGATGCTAGATATCTTTCCAGCATTGATCTTTCCAAGAGTTTCTGGCAAATACCAATAAAGGAGGAGCACCGCGAAAAAACTGCCTTCTTTGTTCCAAATAGAGGTTCATTTCAATTTAAAGTTACCGCTTTCGGCCTTACTAATGCACCTGCCACTCAGCAAAGACTTGTTGACCTTTTGTTTGGTCCAGAGTTTGAGCTTAATGTCTTCGCATATTTAGATGATATAGTAATTATAAGTAATTCTTTCGATAAACATGTCGCCTTACTTAAAAAAGTCCTTAATAAATTACGTTCAGCAAATCTGACCATTAATTTAAGTAAATGTCAATTCTTTAGGAACAGACTACGTTACCTTGGGTATATTGTAGATTCCCAGGGGCTTCGAACCGACCCCGAAAAGGTGGAAGCAATTGTAAATTACCCTACCCCTAGTAATAAAAAGGAAGTTAAGCGATTCTTAGGAACCACCTCTTGGTATAGACGTTTTATTCCTGAATTTAGTACTATAGCGGGTCCTCTTAACCGTCTTACTTCTACCAAAAAGAATGCTCCACCTTTTCAATGGTCTTTGGAAGCTGATAAGGCCTTTCGAGAATTGAAGTCACGTTTGGTCCGAGCGCCTGTTTTGGCCTGCCCAAATTTCAGTTACCCCTTTGAGGTTCATACTGACGCCAGCAATTTTGGCATAGGCGCTATGTTAGCCCAGACAATTGACGGCATCGAACACCCAGTTGCATATATGAGTCGATCCTTGAATAAAGCTGAGAAAAACTACAGCACCACAGAGCGGGAGGCTTTAGCTGTGCTTGCCGCTCTTGAACATTGGCGCTGTTATTTGGAAAGTAATAAAAGTTTCAAAGTTTATACAGATCATTCGTCTCTCAAGTGGTTCCTGACACTTTCTAATCCAACAGGAAGGTTAGCAAGGTGGGGTGTCCGGTTGTCATCATTTAATTTTGAAATAATGCATCGTCGCGGAAAAGATAATATTGTACCTGATGCGTTATCTAGGAGTGTGCCGGTTGAACTTATAGATGCGCTTAATATTCATTCATCCCTTCCTGTTACTCATGATAGCTGGTTTCTAAACATTTTTAGGGGCTGTCAAGAATCGCCTAGCAAGTTTCCTAACTATAGGGTTGAAAATAATATCTTATATCGATACATGAAAAATAAGAATGTACTAACAGCAGAATTTGATTGGAAAGAGGTAGTCCCTAAAGAGAAGCGTGAAGAAACTCTCGCTAAATGTCACTCAGATCCCACGGCTGCTCATTTCGGTGTTTTTAAGACATATCGACGCTTAGCACTCCGTTTTTATTGGCCAGGTATGCATTCTGACACTGTTAATTTTATAAGTAAGTGCAACAAGTGCCTTGCCTACAAATTACCAACGCATGGAACCCTGGGAAAAATGGGAAGACCAAAGAATGTAGATAGACCCTTCCAGGTAATATCTATTGATCTTATAGGACCTTTGCCTAATACGAGAAAGCAAAATCAATATATATTCGTTGTTACCTGTTGCTTCTCAAAATATTGTTTACTATTTCCACTTCGAAGAGCTACCGCGGATCTGGTGCGTAAACACTTGGAAAATGACGTTTTATTAGTACACGGAATTCCTCAAACCGTTATATTAGATAATGGCTGCCAATTTATTAGTCACGATTTAGACCGGTTATTTAAAAAGTATAGAGTCCCTAGGATTCACTTCACACCCAAATACACCCCGCAAGTAAATACTGTGGAGAGGTACAATAAAACAATTTTAACGGCTGTGTCTACCTTCGTCGATAACGATCACAGGGTTTGGGATTCGAATCTCCCACAGATACAATTTGCCATTAATAACTCTGTCAATGAAACTACAGGTTATACCCCTGCATTTTTGGTCCACGGCAGAGAATTGGTAACTTGTGGATCGCATTATATCGAAAATGACGACTCTAATGAATTGCTGTTCCTTCCGCGTGATCCCTACGCTGAAAATTTAGGACACTTGTCTAATGTTTTTAACGACGTACAGACTGCACTGTGGCGAGCTCATTTAAAGAACACACAACGTTATAATTTACGACGAAAAGACGCTGAATTTAAGGTAAGAGATATAGTATGGAAACGCTGTTACTTCCAAAGCGATAAGGAAGCATATTTTAGTAAAAAGTTAGCCCCCAAGTATGCGAAATGCAGGATAAAGTCTAAACGTTCGCCATTAGTCTACGTTCTAGAAGATATGAACGGCCGTGATTTGGGTGTTTGGCACATTAAGGATATTAAGAGAGGGCCAAGCAGAGCATAACTGCTCTTGTTAATTTCAAAATTAGTTTTTTTACGATTCTTGTCTTAGCGGATTTTTGTCAGGAAAAATCCTGCGTTGGAGAGGGGGTACTGTAACGTAGCGTTACGCGAGTTAAATATATTTTAATAATTCCATTACATACTATAATATATAAATACATTAATCACTATTATGCTATATTTAAAAGTTTAACACTCATACATGAATAATATTTTAATTATATTTTTAAATAAAAATGTTCAACACACAAACGGACGACGGAATTCTACAAGTAATGTTTAACTATAGTTACGACGCCGCGCCACCCTGCGCCGACGCTCCGCGCGGGACCGCGCCACAAGAACCGGTTCAGATAAGCTGGCCGACCGCTACGTTTCGCTCGTCACTCGATCAGCTGTGCGAAACAATAGACGACGCGAGTTCGTTACACTTGTTCGAACTAAATTTGAATCTTTAAGCATTTATCCCTTTTCTAAATTAATTGTTCTGTGCTATATTGAGTTCCCGTTACTGGGTAAGTTGTGCAATTGTTTTTTGATTACGCTAATGTTGTATTGGAAAGCGGTTAACTATTTGAAAATTCTAACGGTTAGTGGTTACTGTGAAATAGGTAACTGCCGACACTAGACTTAGATGTTAGAACCCTTTCTTCCTTTCTTTCACTTCTATTGGCGAATTTAGTTATTACGTTACAATTTAATAAATAATAGTTCTTAGTGTATCTTGATTTTGTAATAATTTGCTTTAACTATAGTTACTAGTGTTGTATCACATTCGTCATCTTTATTGTTTAATTACCACATTTTGTACTTTGCTATCGTAGTGCTTTGCAAGGATTTCCGTTATCTGTCTTGGATTTATCGACATCACCTTAGTTAGCTTTTCGCTTGGGGACAAAGCTAGTTGTAGCCTAGAATTGCGTCTTTCCCCAAGGCTCGCCGCTCGCTTGCTGATCTGCCTAACAAAGTTCAACACAATTCCAGGAACTCCGTACGGAGTGAACTACTCCAGTACTAGACACGTATCATACTGTGGCCGTGTCCTGATTCTGTTCGCCCGACATCGGCGTGAAGACTAGTCCAGATCCAGACGATCGTCGAGGCGTGTTTCCTGTCTTGGGCTACGACATCAGAAAACGCAGACGGAGTTGGACCCACAAAGCCAGGGGAGTGGCGCTTAATTTCTGGGACGAGTAGGGGTGTGAGCCGAGCACTAAACCCACTACCACATACATTTTTTTTCCTTATTAAATATTTTTTTCCTATAAAAGCTTTTATAATTTACTGTCTTAATTCACAACTGTGACATCGGTTCAGCGGTTTAGTTTCTCCCTCCTTTTACCCCCCCCCCCCTTAAATAGGAGTAAATACAAAAATGAATATCCCATATTTGTTTTCAACGTTCAAGATGTCCCCATACCAAATTTCATTACAATCGGTTGAGCGGTTTAGTTTTCCCTCCTTTTACCCCCCTTAAATAGGAGGTAATAAAAAAATGAATATCCCATATTTATTTTCATCGTTCAAGATATCTTCATACCAAATTTCATTACAATCGGTTCAGCGGTTTATTTTTCCCTCCTTTTACCCCCCTTAAATACGAGTTAATCCAAAAAATGAATATCCCATATTTATTTTCAACGTTCAAGATATCCCCATACCAAATTTCATTACAATCGGTTCAGCGGTTTAGTTTCTCCCTCCTTTTACCCCCCCCCCCCCCTTAAATAGGAGTTAATCAAAAAATGAATACCCAATAATTGTTTTCAATATTCAAGATATCCCCATACCAAATTCCATTACAATCGGTTCAGCGGTTTAGCATCTTTCCCCTTCTAACCCTTTTTTTTTTTTTTTCGCGGGGAAAATCACGTTATCGCTACCACCACTGGGGGGTGAGTGGAACAGTTATGTTGGTTTCACACAGTCTTACAGCCCCATGTCGACACTCGGGAGTATAGCATCATCCGAGCGAGCATTGGACCGAGTCCCTAATACTATGTACACCCTACACCGGCATACCAACCAAAACCCGCGGTGGCCTTCTTCGGCGCATACGAGACGGCCCCGGGGTATCTTGTTGCACTAAGATAGCTGCACGGGACCGTCCCTGCGCGGTGCCGTTGCGGCCCCTCTCTATACAAGGGGGCTAAGATGCCCCCGAACTCTAAAGGACGCCTTTGGCGTCTACGACAACGGGAGACCGACCACCCGCATTGTCGTCCAACTCGGAGTCGCTTATATTGGACTGAGCAGCCCCCCGCTGCTCGCCCCGCGACTCTGCTCACGATCCCGCCCGGCGCTCTCCTTCCGCGAGATGACGCACTCGCTGAAGAAGACCATCGCTCGCCAAGACCTCCAGCCGCCAACCATGGCAGACACCACGGCCGGCAGCGAGAGATCTCCTCCGACGACTGCTCTAAGAGCGCTGCGTTGTAGATCCCAGGCTGGGCACTCCTCGAGAGTGTGTTGGACCGTATCCTCGCGGCCGTAGCCACAGTGGTGGCACACGGCGGACTCTTCTCTTCCGATCCGACACAGGAACTCCCCTTCTAATCCTACAAGTTTGGGGTTGATAAAAAAAACTGAATACCACAATTTCATTTTTGGAGCTCATACTATCGAAACCCAAAATTTCATCAAAATCGAACGAGCCGTTTCTGAGAAACCAATTACATATATAATATATATATATACAAGTTTAGCGCGTTTAAATAAGAGAGTGATGTGTGTATTATGCACTTGCCAAGTAAAAATGTATATTAGAATTATTGAATACATTGTTTCGACGTATTGACATAGTAAATTTATTTAAAAGTAGTCTCACTTGGCCGTGTCCTTGAAATAATTACCTACAGCCGCGCGGTACGTAAACACGTCATAGGGCTGCCCGTCTACAGAATTTTAATTTAATCTAAGATACTTGAGTTTCTTTCTAGTTTTGAGATTGTACATACATACACACTCACACTTATTATCCCCGAAAGGGTAGGCAGAGGCGCAACTAACGCACCCATTTTCGCCGTGCGTATTACTTGCCATGATGTGATGGGGGCGAGCCTATCGCCATATCGGACACAAATTCCAGACTCCGGGCTGATACTGAATAGAAAAATCCAATATCATTTTGCTCGACCCGGCCATCAAACCCGAGACTTCAGCATTGCAGTCATACCGTAATATAACTACGCCACCGAGGCAGTCAAGTTTTGAGATTATAAAAGATATTATTTAAACACACTTAACTACACCCCCCCCACGATTATACATATTATTTCGCCCATCCTTGCTTCCTTCCTTTCAAGGCCATAAGGTGGACTTTGAACAATAAAATAGACGGGCATAAAGTTAGAGCTACTGTTGAGAGGTACGATCTCTCATACTGATCGACCGTTTTCTAGGATTGTGGTTTGGAAATAATTTGAATACCTACCGCATGTGCATAATTTGTCTACAATGCGTTATCACTACAATTAAGAAGTCGACATCGGGTATTGTCAGTGTAATGATAACGCACACTTGTGAAGTGCAGAGTACAGCGGCGCGGGCGCAGGCGCAGCGTTGCATTGGCGTGCTGGTGACATTTCGTTTGCCGCCTTTTTTGACAGCCAGCACTCGGCAGTCGGCAGTGTGCAGTGACGACACATGAGCAACGTGCCTCTATGCCGCAGGCAGTCGGTGGCGAGACCGGCGCGCGCATGCACGCGACGGCGAGCGGCCAGTGCCGGTGTGCCGGTGTGTGGACTGTAGAGATCGCTGCAGCGCATGCGCCACAACGCGGCTACAAACATAATATATCGCTCAATGATTTAGTGCGCTGTGACAGTGATAATACATAATATTTATTGACGACGCTTTAGTTTCACAACTGGGACACTGGACTCACTGCGATTAGATAAAATACAAACTCTATGTGAATCGGTTGCCTCTAGATGCATCTTCAAACAATATACATAACAACCTTTATGTTGATTGCATACTTATTCGGTCGTATTTTAGTCCGTAGTTTTTGGTTAACTAAGTGAACTATCTGCTGTTGCGCCGCGTGAAGTATTTGTAATCTAGATATTCGCAAGACGCGTTGGGTATACTAATTGGTCACTTTTGTTTAGCCAAAATATGCGGCACTTGACATTAACACCTCTAGACGCTTACTTTGGTAACTCTTACGTATAAAATAACAAATATTTATGCAGTTAACGATTATCTTGACATGTAGCGCAACATGGATGACCTGTCCAGACGAGGTGTGTGTCGCGCAGAATGCTCGAGATTTTGTCCATGTGTTGATACTAGTCAGCACTCCATGGCGCGATCTGCCACAATTCGTAATGTAGCGAGCATTTTGATATCCGATAAGATAAAACAGTTACCGCTAACATAATATTTTTATTATATATATCTCGCTGCGAGAGCCTCGATACGTGGTTTTACATTAAGCCGATGTCACTGTAGGCGATATTTGTTGAGACGACGGTGCCGGCGCGGTTACCCAGTGTCCAGTGTCCACGGTCGAACCGGGACCATTCCTGTCATTGTTGCCACATGCTAATGTAAAAGCGTGCGCATTGTGTCGATCGGCAGGTGATAAGGCGCACTGTAGGAACAGGTGCGATGAGCGACGTCACCGCTGTTTTAGCGTAAAAAGGCGACGCTGGCGCGGCGCGGGTGGCGCGACGCGTGGGCCTGCGGCATTGAACAGTGGCTGGCGGACGTGGTATACTTGTCTAGCTACTGCAGGTGCACTAAGCCCTTGCTGAGCAGGCCAGGGTTGCTATGCTTGTTGGTTTATAACAATGTCAAGAGGAGCCAGGGAACACATTTCTGAATACTAGGTTGCACAAGTGGTACTTTGCGATGTAGGCGTATCATTTGTTGACAAACGCTTTAATTTTGTCACCACGTAAGTCTTTTGGCATGTGTCAAATACTTGTTGGAATTAATCATTTTTATTTTATCTACTCGAGCTCCTGTATATTATTATCAGTACATTTGATTAAGTGGTTGATATCGTTTAATGTTATGTTCGTTGGTTATTCTATTGCACTACTAAATTACTAAATTATTATTATTATTAGTATATAGTCATTAGTTATATGGTAAGACCTCAGCTTAGAGGGTGTGCCGTGTCGCGTACTACACGCCTCGCGGACAGACGACTGATGAAAATAAACAGAAATGCCAGATATACATAGACACTGCGAGAGCGAGTCAGGTCGCTCGCGCCGCAGCTGCCCCAAATGACTACTCGCAGCGTCACAACACCACCACAACGGCGCAGCGCAGCGTCTGCCCACATCGCGTTACAATATATTCAAATTACATACATTCGTTTGTATTTTACTTAGCACGCCAAAACTGTTTATGTCTTAGTATACGTTACTTAGAAACGGATATCAAGCGACGTAGGTACTCATGACCCCGGTAGCTACTCAACAAACTATAATTTGGATGATACGGCCTTTAGGGAAGTAGGAAACAGTACAAAGCTACTTCAATGTTGAAGCTCGCAAGTATCGTATACTCTAGGCTACTAATACTTTTGTTTACTAGGAAATATCAATCCTTCATCTGGCAACCCTTGATGTGATACTGATGTCATATAAATGATGTACGCCAGAATCTGTGATGTAAGCTCTCACTCCGCTCTGCAGTAAAGACGCGGTCGAACGGCGCGCGGTGCATCAGCCGATGTTACACAACTAGGGCACCGTGCTCCATGGGGCCACCTGATCGGGAAGTGCATGCGGTAACATGTTACCACATACACATGTACATGTTCCTAATGATAAATAGCAAAACATATTCAAAGCGAGCGCTGCTGGTGGCCGCAGTGATGATGCTGCTGATTCGCTACGGAAACGATGCTAATGAACTCCGCAAAAGCGCTTCCGAGTTCCACGTGATGCTGTCGCGTGGTCGCCCGGTGTTTGTCGCACGGCACGGCGCGGCGTCCCGCTTTATCATTTTACCTATATTAATTTCTGAACACGTTGTATACTGCGATTTCCGTATAATCCTTATTAAAGGAACTGAATAGTGGTCTATGCTATCATGATGATAAGCAAATATTTCGAGTTGAATTTCATAACAATCAAAGCGTACAAAAAATGTAGGTACAAGTAACATTCACAGATGGTCGCTAGGTATTTGGTACTTGGTAGTCGGAAAACTGTCGATAGAGTGGCCGGCTCTAACATTAGCGTCCGTGTGGTGTAGCTTGTAAGTTGTAATGAATGTGTAATGCAATGAGACGGTGTGGTCGCCCCGCGGAGGTGTGCGAGCGTGCACAATGCACACGGGCCGCGCGGCTAGCTGCAGTATTAAGATTCAAAGCCAGTCTCCAAGGTCAACCGCTTACCTAAAAATAACCGAGATAGAGAACCGGCCATCGAATAATGTAAATAAACTCATGTGAACTGCCCTCGGCGAAAGTAAGCCAAGTATGTAGAGTATATTCAGCGCTTAGAGCGGAGCCGCGAACTCGCCGCGCGATTATTGTGTGCTGCACATGTCATACTCGTCAGGTGACGCGAGTGCCGGGTCGCGGGTGAGTGGTGAGTGGTGAGTGGTGAGTGGTGAGTGGTGAGTGGTGAGTGGTGAGTGGTGACTGGTGACTGGTGACGAGACAAGACGTGATAAGATTAACAATTTTGGCGAATACTATTTTCGCTATTCTGGATCATTTGTATAACCTGACATTACTACTGGTGCATAACTTTGTTAAAGTTTCCCTTATTATATTATTTATTATTGCATTGCTCGCGGATCTGCCAGAGTGAAAAGCTTGTTTAAAAAATAGCCCATGTCCTTTCCAAGTTCTCAAAATATCTCCATACCAAATTTCATCGAAATTTGTTTAGTGGTTCAGCTGTGGAAGCGAAGACAGAAAGACAGACACAGAGTTACTTTCGCATTTGTAATATAAATATGGAACTATGGATATACCTACCTAAGAGCGAATGAATGGATGGATGGATAAATAAATAATAACTAATATGAGTATAATATCCTCTTCTCTCACAAATTTAACACACGAAAATCAAACCCGTTAGGTTGTTATCCTAAACAGCAGATATTTCTCCCCAGCCATAACAAAGTTTACAGATTACAACGAAAACTTGCTTGACGTTAAATAAATCGCAGATAAAAAAGCCTACAGTATTGTTTTTTGAAAATGTTCCCTGGGTATTATAACAAATATCATTTTATCGCATTCGAGAAAAATATTTCAATCATTTTTACCCGACTGCGAAAGAAGGAGGGTTATGTTTTTCGAGTGTATGTATGTATGTTTGTATGTTTTATATTTCTTTGCCACGCCCTACGGCCAAAACGGCTTATCGTTTTTCTATGTGAGTGGTATCAATAGATTCGTCTTAGTCGTGAGAGTGACACTGGGTACATCAAAATAAAAAATAAACGAAATTAATGATTCTTGGCGGCTAAAAGTGATCTCGAAAAAAAAAAGATTTCAAAATACATCGAGTGTGGTATCAAAATAGAGATTTAACGGTGATTACGAATATATATATAACTTATATGTTTTATTGAAGTTTGGAATAGGAAATGCTAATAAAGGTGCTTGAGAACTAAAAAGATGGAAATAAAAATAAAATATTTAAGAAAAACAAAAAACCCGACTGCGTCTATATCTGCCATCTGTATTAAATTCATTGAAGAACTGAAAAGATAGAAACAAGATTTTAATTCGAATATTTTGTTTTGGTTTTGAATAATCTCAGTTGACAGTGTTCACAAACGCAGTCCGGAGGCATCTGCTCACTCCGAGATTTTGTTGTTCTACCTATATCACCAACTAAATTATGAGAAGTGAGCGTGTTATGTCTCCGACAGCGTAAAGTTTGTGAACACTGTCAACTAAGATTATTCAAAACCAAAACAAAATATTCAAATTATAATCTTGTTTCTATATTTTCAGTTCTTCAATGAATTTAATAAAGATGGCAGATATAGAAGCAGCCAGGTTTTTTGTTTTTCTTAATTTTTTTTTTAAGTGACTGCACCTCGCCTGATGGTAAGCGCGATGCCGTCCAGATAGAGTTCTTCACGCTACGGCGGAAGGACCCAGGATTATAGGAAGGAGAGAACACGTGCGCCGGTAAAGTATTCAAAAGCCTGATGGTGCGGCAAAGAAAAGATTTAGCGAACCTATTGGTTCGGGTCGAGATGGTTTTAACTATCAAGCTGTGGCTTCGCATGCCAGCACGCGTGGTTCTGCTGAGGAACCACGAGTAGAATTTAATTATTTTATTTATTATAACATTTACAATGAATTTTGGCAGTGTAGGAATTGTACTATATCATCTCAAAGGCAGCTGAGTGCGGGAGGTGAAGTGTTTTCGTTATGGTTTTGGTTGAACGCGAGTACGGTGACGGAGCACGGAACTAAGTGATGCGGTTCCACTGCGCGTGGCGAGCGCGGCGAGTTAGTGCGCGTGATCGATAACAGATGGCATCGCAGTCGCCGTTGCTGCAGCGCAGGATCACGTGGGTTGTGGAGGTGGGCCACGTACCGGCCTACGCCTTTGCGCCCTACGAAAAACATATGAACCACACTAAATGTAAGTACGACGCCTTCTCCTTAGATGTTACTAGTGATTGTTCAATTGTACTCATTAAAATTTATGAATTAAGTATTTGTCAGAAAATATTACACGGTGTATAATATTCGTTTTCTAAATTATAATTAGTAGCATTATATTGTTAACATTACATTACATTACAGTGCTACTGTGTAATAATTAAGCAAAGGTGCCGATAATTCAATTCTAACTATAGCGTAGCGTGGGTTTCTTTCAGACCCAATGTGTTTGCCGCCCCAAGGAATCGGGCGAGAAACTAGGGGAATGAAATTTTTTTTCGGCGACCAATTTTTCCGGCGAGCTTTTTTCTTTAGTTCCCAATTTTAAAGGCTATTTTATGCATTTGGCGCCCCTCTAAAAATATTGATAACAGACGAAAATTAAGATAGTTTTGTTTGTTCACATTGTTTACTATGATTGCAATGTATGGGATGTTGGGGGAGGCTACTTCGCTAGGAATGAGGAATACTGTTTAAAAATCCAATGATGCAGTTTTAGTTTTTATCAAAATGGGCCCCCGCCCCCAAGACTCTTTTAAATATTTTTCGCTAAACCTCATAGTTTCCGAATCCGATATTATTCAATGATGGTTAATTTCAATAAATTAATATACATAATAATACTTACAATCAAAGTGAGGTTAACATAAAAATAATACGAAAATCACAATCACGTGATGATTTTTCAAAACAATAATAAAATAATCTCTCACTTTCACTATTTATTTAAATTAATTTCAATAAGTGTAGCAAACCATAGTATTTAAACTGTTTACGCTTGTCGACAATAGATGGTTCTGTACAGTTCCACCTAATTACTACATCGCGATATCAAGATTCTCTTCGAAAAGTGTAGTGAACCATAATATTTAAACTGTTTACGCTTGTCGACAATAGATGGCTCTGTACAGTTTCACCTAATTACTACATCGCGATGTCAAGATTCTCTTCGAAATAATCACTCTAGAAGACGGCGCCGTGACGGACTAATGAGACGAATTTCGGGCGACGATGTTTACCCGACTGCGAAAGAAGGAAGGTTATACTTTTCGGGTGTATGTATGTATGTATGATTATTCTAGGGGTAGGCAGAGACCATGGATTGCCACTTTGCTCGATCCTGGCACACCACTGTCGCTTCCTCTACATTCATCAATTTCATGCACTCCCGCCGGTTCAGGGTACTTTTAAAGATGGCAGAGGAGTTTTGGCGAGAACTTGGAAGTGTCATGAGGTGCTCTTGTTTTAATTCATTATTTTGGTGATATTTAGTGTTATATTGCATAATTATGGTGGTATATTACCCAATATTCTATTAAAGAGCTCAAATGAAGTGAATTGAAATAATTGTGCTAATCAAGTGTTTTTTTGTTGCCGCCAAAACTCCTCGATAAAGTCTTGGTAAGGTAGCCACTGCTTTACTTCGACATACTACAGAGAATAAAATAAACAAACTAAACTTGACATTGGCAAAATGTGAACACAAATGCCATTATTAAAAAAAAAAAAAATTGGCAGATATTGACGCAGTCGGGTTTGTTGTTTTTTTTCTTACATTAGCCGTACCTTCGGTAAAGAAGTTTCACTTCAAAAACCACAAAATCTTTATTGAATACCAAAGAGAATGTAACCACTACGTTACATTCCGGTAAGACGGTACTAAAATAAATATAATAACGTAATTTTACGCAATCGAGTTCACAATAATAATGAATTACTTATAATACTTATTAGGTGTCTTGTTACTGCGTTTCCCTCTTTTCACAGTACAATCCAAGGTACAATCCATAGAGTAACTTGAAATTTGAATATAATGCTGAGTTTAGACTAGCAAGTTCTCTCAGCAATATGTTGCACAATAACATTCAGAAGCGTTTACACTAGCGGCAATATTTCTTTAGCAAAACGCTTTTTCAAGTCATCCATCAAGTTAACTTGCGCAAGTTCTTGCAAAGCTGTTTACATTACTCGAGGAATATTTATTGCTAGCCATGTTCTTTTTTCATAAAACTGAAAGACAAGGCACGCAATCCTTTTGCCTAATTTTTATGAATCTAATATAATGCTGTTTGGATGATGATTGTAAACAAAACAATCGCCTTAAAAATACCAACACGAAACAATGAATGAATTAAAAAGTACTGCGTGGCATTTTATTGCACTCGTCATCCTGAGTCATTATATTTTAAGTCTTATAACTCCCATTAATTACGTTGACTACAATGTCCTTAAAACAGGAACACAATAGTGCATGTATACTACAGCTTGGCGGCAAAAATAGACATATCGGTCAAACTACAAACTTATAACTTGGCAGTATAGTCTTTGAGACCTTAGCTGCTTCAGAATGGAACAAATAAAACAAACGTTAGCTACTAGCTCAGCAAACCCTTGATTTAAGTAACCATGCTGAGGGCAACCCACTAACGGGTTACGAACCTCGGCTCAGGACGGTCACTGGGAGAGGATGAGACATCAACGATTAGTGGGGAAGGTTGGTGTTTAACCTAATCCTATCCGTTTATTTAGTCGGCACGCGGGCCGGAATTGTTAGGAGGGTCGGGGGGGCGACGGGGAACGCGGCGAGGTCCTCGGCGCCGAGGACGGAACTGCGGTCGTGTGGAGTGTAGGAGTTTTAGGAACTCGTTCTTACTGCGAATGGCCAGAGTGATATCGTCCTCTGGATCGGTTAGGACTGAACGCGGCCGTCTCCATTTGGCGCGGTCAAATGGAGTGCAAGCTTCAAAATGTTGGAGAAGTCAGCTTGCCGTGAGTCGTGACTGTTTACACGGTAAAAATAGCTTGCGCAACATAACTTCTGCAAGTTTGATTGCTAATCTAAACCCCGCTTAAGGTATACAATCGCTCTCATACTTCAGAGTTGCCAGATAATTGAAATATTATCTGCATTGTATAAAAATATATAGCACAGACATTATTTGGTGCTGAATACTGATATTACTTAACATTTAAATATTAAAAAGTCGTATTAAGCCAATAATTAATAAAATACATTATTTCTCATGTTTCTTGCCACAAGATGTGTTTAAGTTATTGACACGTTGTCGACAACGATTACTGTTTTTAACTATAAGGAAAGCGATACGTTTAGATAATTATAATTTGTTACTTTAATATGCTAGATTTTGACAATTATTCTATACCTAATAACAAATAATACGAGAAAGAAGGTCTTTTGTGAAATAAGCTATAATTTTGGTTAAGAAATATGCTATTTTAGGGGCACCTATAGGCTATTACACGCTTTATATTAGCTTCACTTGTATGTTTGTATGTATGTTTGTAACTCTCCGACTCCGACTCCTTTGGACGCGATTTTGACCCACTTATCGACGTTTACCAAATGATTCCGCGATGCAGAGGCCGAAGCGCGCAACACTCCGCCACACGCGCAACATACAATGCGCGACATTTTATCATATGCCAATATGTTGAGAAAAATATACAAAATTTAAAATAAATAATAGTTTAAAAAAACTAAAAACACTATTAAGAATAGTGTAAATAAGAAAAGAATGTATTTTATTGTAAAAAAAGCGTGGGGTGCATGGTGACAATAGTTATAAATATTTTATTGACAGATAATATGAGTAGAAGTATTATATATCATTTTGATAATATCTTAAAAAGCACCCCACGCTTTTTTTACAATAAAATACATTCTTTTCTTATTTACACTATTCTTAATTCAAATTTATTTTCTATTTTTTAGTTGGATTTTCGATAAAGCGTGTTTTTTTAGTTTTTTTAAACTATTATTTTATTATGTTTATCAAAAACTAGGCGATGCTTGCGGCTCCGCCCGCGTGGAAATGTTTTTCAGAGATAAAAATATTTGCCGGGATATAAAGTTGCCTATAGCACTTAGGAGTAATGTAGCTTCCTATTAGTGAAAGAAACATTAAAATCGGTTCAGTAGTTCCTGAGATTAGTGCGTTCAACCAAACAAACAAATAAATTCTTCAGCTTTATAATATTAGTATAGATTTACTTAAAATCTAACACATAAAACACGATTAAAATCCGGTAAAAATTCAACAAGATAATATAGGCCTTTGAAATCTGATGGAAGGGTTAAGTGTCAAAAATCGAAAAAGAGACAATTATATCGTTGACGTCATCACGCATTACTATGCGCGCGAAAGAAAGAGTTAGAGCGATATCTATCTATCTATTTAATATGAATTGCTGCCCCATTTCTTAACCAATACTATTGCTGATTTCACGAAAGAGATTCTTTTTCGTATTATTTGCTCTAATGTAAGGAATAATTGTCAAAATCCAACGTAGTAAAACTCTATTCATATATTGCAATGTGAGCGTATTATGGCATGCAGTTATCGAAATATTCCGATAATCGATATAAAAATTAACGGATTTGTTTCGATAAAAACTGTCAATTATCGGTTTTTATAATATTATTAGAGAAACTTGTTATTTTCTTAGGTATATGTAAACTAATAATTTATATACAGGGTCATTTTGACATTGCATTCATAAATGAAACCACATAGGTACTCATCATTACCTCTGCTAACATTGAGCCAAAAATCCAGGAATAAACTCTCGCTTGACTATAGAAATTACTATGTCAAATTTGTTTTCACAAAAAAAAAAGCTTCCTAACACAGTTTCCCAGTATGTCCTATGGTTTCGGTTTTCCCCATACTGTCCCACTTAAAAAAACGCCCTGTAAGTATATAATTTAAAAGTAATCGAAGTAATATAAAATCTTAGGTCATGATTTAAGTATAATTTCGTATAAAATGCATTATAGTTACTGTAATCGTCAATATTATTTTTATTCCAATGATGAAGTTATTTAATTATAATATTAAAAAACTTTTGAAAATAAAATAAAACCGACTTCAAAACCACTACAAACCAAAAATATAATATAACTTTATACATAGGTGTACGTATATTTGGAGTCAGTGCCTAATTTAAATTGAACATTGATTTCGTATATTTTTTCTTGTGTTTGCTTAGCTTAGCTGGCAATTTAAGTTAGGCACCGATTCCAAACATTCGTATATAAAATTATATTATTTTTTGGTTTGTATACTCCATCGGTTTAGGTACTTAACTAAATGTAAACAAGAAATGACATATGATTCCCGGGTAGTCAACATTTTCTTACAAAAGTAAATGAAGACTGTTGTTTCAATGAAACTACGGCGTACAATAAACACTTAAAATTATTAAATTCACTTTAGAAACAAAACAAATAACTAACACCAACTAATTATCAGAAACAAAGCAAAAAATATAATAAACTAACAAATTTCTACAATTCGGAAGTGTATCGATAATTGGTGTCTAGTTAACCGATTAAATTGAATGGCGCGGCGGCCAGTTTTAATAGCATGCTACGTGACAACAGTCGTACTCTTAAATTTTGTAGGGTAAATGATTATCTATTACGATCTATTGGAATAATGTTTAGCGTGCCTGTCGTATTAGTTCTTTTACAGTTGACAGGTTGAGATCTAATGATTCCTTATGTTTACGTGAATGTTAGACATTGAAATTAAACTACCCGCGGCCCCGTGGTCCGCCCCGTGGTCCGCCCCGTGACCACGAAGTGCTGCAAAGCCTTCAAAACGTCGGGAGAAAAAAAAAACACCGCGATAAAATCCGTTATAATAGTTTAATTTCAAGGTTGAGATCTTTTATGAAAGTATTCTAATTTATTATAATTAATATAAATAAAAATAAATTAAACACTGCTAAGTGTTATGCAGGTTATGAAGACGTTTATTTTGGTGATAACGTATTTTGTAAAGAGAAATGGACAGGTAAAATACCTTTTTTATGGTTTGTTTACATTTAGTTAAATACCTAAACCGATGGAGTATAGTGGTTTTGAAGTCGGTTTTATTTTTTGTTAAAAAGTTTTTATTTATTGATTTTTTGTTAGCTAATTATGGAACGGTGTAAACAATACATCATAGATATACGATTGCAACATTTGCGGGTCATCTCCTGGTAGTTATTGAAGAGTTCCATTATCTATCTACGAAGATCTTCATCAGATCCTAATAAATTATACTAAAACCTTCCCTGAAAAATATACACTTGAATAACGAAAACCCCAACCATCTCGAATCAGTGGTTTTGAGAAAATCGCGGACACACAAACTAACACACATACATACATACGGGTCGAATATAGAACCTCATTTTATTGAAGTCTGTTAAAAATAATTGTAAGCTATACATTTGAAGAATATGTGGATTTGAATTGAATTTGCCCCGAAGATAGTCTCTGACGTTAATTATGCACTAAATGCATAATTTTAATCTATTTAATGCATTGAGATAGAATATGGTTTTTGCAATACTAAAACGTCTTTTTCAAAATTTTAGTAATATTCGGACAAAATCTTTTATGTGGCAACCCCAACGGCGACTGTCATGTTCTGTAGTCGGAATTCGGATGCTAAGTTGTCGCTCGCTCGGTGATAATGTTTTTCCACGCTTTTTAGCGTCGCTTCGTTTCTTCACGAGTTTTTGGATTTAATTATTGATGAAGGGTAGAATATATCGAAACAAAGTGAAGTGAATATAGCAGGCGAATTTGTGCCGTAAAGCCCATTTTTGGTGTTGTTTTGAAAAGTTTGGACGAAGTTTTAAGTTGGGAGTGGCGGTGTATGTGTGCGTGTTGTCATGTCTCAAGAAAACTTTTTGTCGTTTCTCAAACTTTATTGAAAACGGATCGGCGGCGACGGATAAGGCTACGTGAAAATGGAGCCGAGTTACGTAGGTAAGTTTGCCGGAGACGGGTTGCGTCGCGCGGCGCCGCCTCCGTCACCCGAGACCTTGACTGAGTTGAACATACGAATTAAAAAGGTGCAGTAATCTCGCGTGATGCAACACGTCGCGCACCTGCTTGAGCCGCAGTGCCGCCGTCGCGCCGAGTGCCACACATCCGCGGCTATCTTATCAGCCCGCGAGGAGAGCTCCGTATACATATTAGATAAGGCTGAATCTCACTTTCCTCTCATACTCTCTGATTATCCACTCACTCGGCTGTTTGATAAACACATTCCTTGTAACATGCTAAATAGGTCACAAAAGGAATTAAACATGAGTCCTTCTAATCTTACTTTTAAATTGTGTCTAGTTGTTTATTCAGGGGCTTAAAAGACATGATGTTGATACTGGGCACGCTGTGATATGTTTTAATTGGACCCTATCCTTACATGAGGTGTGCATTCTGCATCAGTGTGTGCTAATGCACTTTGTAAAGCTATATTATGGTGCATGAGGCTGAATATTTTTGTTTAAAGTGATTTGTTCATCACTCACACACTCACACCTTTTTACACTCGAAGGAGCAGGCGGTTCAATTCACTATAATCATAATATGTCTGGTTATTGTTCTAATGTTATTATTTTGTATTTTTTATTATATAATTTACAATTTCTTTACCATAACTGGACATCCCAGCTCTATCAGTGATGTCTGTAGACAGATACTAGGTGTTCTGAGTGGAAACTACAACAAAATTATGTGTTTTGCATCACTCATTAGTATTGATTTGTGAGGTGCGATAGATTGCAGTGAAAAGTGTTGTTATTTGAGTGTGTTCTGTATGTACACAGAGAGCGATGTGCATTAGTATTCAGATAGCGGCGGGCGGCATGCACACTCTGTCATGCACCAATTGTGCTGAAGAAAGCTGACAACTATGAAATCTTACACCAACCACCTTTCAGCATATCATGTTGTTCCTTATATAACTGGTCTGACTACTTGGGCCCGAGCCACCGATACCACACATTTTGTCACACATACATTATACAGTGGAGTGTGGTGGGCTGGTGCTTTCTCGGTTACTTGGAGTGGTGACTAGCCAGTCTATATGCTGGGAACTCCTCACATACTTAAAAACTCGCTATTTGGAAATTTTGTATGTTAGCTATTTAGTTTTTTTAAGCAGACCTACTAGTTAGTACTGACTGACTGACTAGTTGTAGTAGACGAGAATCTTTAAGACTATCAACTGTTATTATCATGTATTGTTCCATAAGTCATTATGGGCATCATCTTTGGATTGTGAATTGTGGCATTTTGGATTTGATTCTCATGTTGGTCAATATAAATCTGAGTTTTTTAATTTGAAAAATATCCATATCATTGGTGCATCATTGCAATCTGTACCCAATATGGCGATTAGTGCGACCAAATCACATTATATTTGGCAACATATTATGGGATTATTATATTAAATAAATAAATAAATTTATTTATTAAGCATATTTTTTACCTAGCTCTTTGGAGATAAAGGCGTGACATGAAGATGTAACTGTGTATATGTATAAATATTATTGTGATTTACCTCTCAGGTAGTCTACCCTGATGGGGGTCAGATTTTTTTTTCGAATAAAATAATTATATGCACCTACCTATGTAGGTAGTCTCATACTAATTCCAAAACTGGAGGTTGACATAATCCACCGTTCTTCTGTACCTGTAATAACTCTATCTTGACAAAATTTCCGGCAGCTCATATCCTCGTATTTAATATCGTAAATTCATCTGTGGCATCTCGTCTCATTGTCAATTGATTGTCGGTGAGTGTGGACTGTGGGAGCAAATAACAGTACATCTATTTGAACATGCATTTATTGCTTATTGGAATTAATGTTTGATGCCGCACAGCCGTGCAGCGTCTGGGCAGAAGCGGGGCCAATCAAGGAATAAATTTGATATGAACATGATCACCATTATATTATTATTACCGTTACCAAGATCTGACCTAGGTACCCCTAGGAGCCGCCTCTCATAGCTTTTCTGATTTGTGTGTATTGATAACTGTTCCAGTTTGCCCGCACAGAGCTGCCCTATTACGGAGAAACGATGGGCAATAATAGCTTCAACAAACCATACGCGTACCACGCGCAATGCTTGTCGTCAAAGGTCGGAGTCACGCACCACTGGTTCTTCTTATACTGTTGAAGTTGAGCTGCCGCCTACCATGTACCGCGTGGTACAGTCTCGATTCGCAACCGCGCTGCTCCCAAAGATACGCTAATGAAGTTTGCCTTGACTGAACAAGAAGTTATGTTTTCGTTTGTACGTATTACAAGTTAGCTCGTAAGACACAAGGTTTGCGGCGCGATCAGCGACGGCTCGCGTTCTGTGGGCCATCACTCATTCAAGGGCGGCGATACTCTTCCATACCAACAAAAAAAAACAAGCCGTATGTCCTATAACAAGAATAGGTCATCTGAGGTTGAGTGATCGTCGTCTATGAATACCTACAAAGCTAGGCGCTACACTGGTGGATACTTTTAACACCCGGGTTTCACCAATTTTTGCCAACTCTTCCTTGTCTTATTTGAATCAACTTCTTATACGTTACAAACATTGAAGCATTTGCCACGACGACGGGCTTGTTAGACCATAACCAACCAGCGACCATATAACCAATAGTCGCTGCCGTCAACTAAGGTCAAATATGCAATCGATGGTGATAATAAGTCCAAGATGTCTATGGTACACCCGGTTATGTATTACAGCTTGGTCGGTACGCTCGGCGCGGCTCCGTCGCGCTTCACCGCGTACAATTAGCACTTTTCGGCGACCGCGATACGTCATCCTGTTTTTTTTTCACATCAATCGTTTTTCTTAATGTCTGCAATAAATTTATGGTCTCAGCAATTGTGAATAATGTTAATTTGCCGTTATTCGAAAATAACTCTAGGCGGGAAGAAACGAAAGCGGTACCGCTATTTATGTGTTAAAAAAACTTAGAAGAGAAACCACTAAAATATTTTAGATACAATTTTATTCCACTGTACTAGAGCTTCGAGTTACACAAGAAATTCTTTAGGACTGAATGATGTTCCTCGCCTAACGCTCGTAACATCGACTACCCTCGTGTTGCCAATTATGTTCTATAAAAAATACCATCGAGTGTCATCGGTGTTGCGAGCGCAAATAATTACGATACACAAAAATGATTGTAAAATAAATAATCCCAATAATTATTGTTATTATAATATTATGTTTTGTAGAAATAATATCAATTGTTTAGTTACAAAACAAAGTAGCACAAATCTTAATAAGGTATTCTTAACATATGGGACCAAAATTCATAATAGGATATTTGCCTCGTTTTTGTTCTTTAGGTTTATCAAATGTTTACCTCATATAAATTTGAACACAGAAAGATTGATTAAAATCCTGTAAAAAATCAACAAGTTATAAGCCTTTGAAATTTGGTAGAAGGGGTAAATGTCAAGAAATGAAAATGAGGCGCATTACCAGCACGTGACGTCATCGCGAATTAAGATGCGTGCGAAATAATGAGATGGAGCGATATCTCCACTACGTGCCTAGTCCTGCACTTTGCAATATTTGAAATATGAATTACTGCCTCATTTCTTAACCAATTTTAATAAAGTTTTCACAGGAGGCCTTCTTTTTCGTACTACACTACACAACAAAGTCTAGGGAACAAGCCAAGTATATAAACTTATTTATGAACCCTCTTTAAAAAAAGTACTGGCAATTAATTTTAAAATCTAAGTAAAGTAAGTAAATAAATGTTCAAAACTAAAAAAAAAACAAAGCAAAATGTTTTTGAAATATGGAGGGAAAACTTAACTTGGTCGCAAAGTACGGGATTTTCTTACGTAAAAGTTGAGAGATTATTGTAAGTTTTCGATTTTTTTCTTGTGAAAAACCAATATTGCTGGTTCGGTATAATTTTTGTGACTCTTGAGCCGTTATGTCACGTTATTTACCACGGGAAGAGATGCTTAGGGCTGTTGATATGTTGGAATCTGGGTGCAGTCAAGGAGGCTGTTAACTAAGCGTAATTTGCCGATTATGGGCACGCTATAGGGCTACAGGAGATTTAGCCATTCGTCACCGACGAAGATACAGGTTCACTACTCAGAGACAAGACCGTTTTCTGCAAAACGCTGCAAGGAGACAGCCCCAGATTACAGCTCGCCAGTTGGTAGGAAGACTCCAGTCCCAGCACCAAGTGGTTATCCGTAACCAAACTGCCAGAAGAAGGTTACATGAAGTCGATGTTCATGCTCGCAGACCGCTAAGAGTTCCAGCCCTTCGACGTGGAAATCGAGGGCGTCGTTTATTGTGGGCTAGCACACATTTGCGATGGACCGACAATCAGTGGGCACGTGTTCTGTTTTTGGATGATTCTCGATTCGGATTCCAGCCTGATTCAACAAGAGTGCGTGTTAGGCGAGTTCCTGGTCGCCAGAGTCGACTCCAGAATCCTCAGGAAGTTCATCCAAGGCTTAACGATAATGGTGTGGGCTGGAATTCGCCTAGGTGGAAGAACCGATCTCGTTTGGATACGAGGCTATTTAAATGCGTAGCAATACCGTGACGAGATTGTGCACCCTATGGTCATCCCTCATCGACAGCAACTCGGCCAAAATTTTATGTTCATGCATGATAATGCACGTGCACATACCGTAAGGCTGGTGATGCATGTGTTCCGCGAGTACAATATCACCGTATTAGAGCGGCCTGTACAGTCCGCCTATCTCAATCCCAATAGTCGACTTCGTGTAGCTACCTGCGCTCCGGCTAAGTCGGCACATCATCATCATCATACCAGCCCTGTATTATATACTGTCCACTGCTGAGCACGGGCCTCCTCTACTGCTGAGGGGGGTTAGGCCTTAGTCCACCACGCTGGCCTAGTGCGGGTTGGCAGACTTCACGTACCCTCGAAAATCTTATGGAGAATTCGGAGAATTCTCAGTTATGTAGGTTTCCTCACGATGTTTTCCTTCACCGTTAAAGCGAACGATAAATTGATAAACAATACACACGTAACTTCGAAAAGTCAGAGGTGTGTGCCTTGGGTTTTGAACCTCCGAACATTGTCTCGGCAGACCGTTCCATTCCCAACTAGGCTATCGTCCGCTTTCCAAGTCGGCACATGCGTGCTGTCAATACTATTATTACAGCATAGCTATAGTATAGAAGTTATGATGTATGATTTGTGCCTTTTAAGTGTTAGATAAAATCGCCTGAGGTCTGAGTTCCGAGTGTCGGTACGGTGTGCTGTTGTGCGCGTTGCCTGAGGAGTGACAGCCGGGGCTCTGCGGCGGCGCTGGCGCGTGTCTCCTTATCTATTTGCAATTATACGCATGTCGCATGATGTCATTGCACTAATTCCACTCGATGAGTAACCGCCGAATGAGGGCCGCCGAGACCGCGCCACGAATTAGCGCCACAGATAATACGAGCTAATGTGCGTGAGAAATTGAACGGGCGCGACGCAGATGAGCACGAGGCTCGTCCGCGACACGTTTGTGATTCCGTGACCAAAGCTATTATCACCTCCTTCGAATAGTGGCAATGTAGTCAGGTCATGAAATCGATCAGGTCCTGGGTTTGATGCACATGTTGCACAATAAAAATTGTGTAGTGTCTGTTTTGTATACTTACATGCGTTTTGCCCAGAATTGGAATTTTGACTTTACACACACACACACACACACACACACACACGCTTTTTATCCATGAAGGGGTAGGCAGAGGCGCAACTAGTGTCATGTCTATTCGGTAACATGATGCGATAAGGGGCGAGTGTATCACCCAATCCGGGTATCGAACCCGAGAACTCGGCATTGCAGTCGTACCGTAACACAATTACGCCACCGAGGCAGTCGAGAGATTTTGATTTTAGTCCCAATGAATTTGTCCACAACCTCACCAATCACCATCGTAATAATATACCTACGAAGGATCATATCGGTCATCTCATGAATCCGAGGCATTAGTTGCATATGGCTATACAGTCGCGCCTTCTGAGGTAATGTCACATCAAGCTGGTGTGACAACTCAATCAACTGGTGGTAGGTCTCTCATTATGTTACTGGTGGTAGGTCTCTCAATATGTAAGAGGCCGTCTGGGTACCCACCACCGCAATGTCTATTTCTACCGCCAAGCAACAGTGTGCATGCACTGTTGTGTTTCGGTTTGAAGGACATTGTAGCCAGTATAACTACTGGACATAATGAGACTTAACATCTTATGTCTCAGGATGACGAGCGCAGTGGAATGCCACACAGTACTTTGTAAGTCAAGGTGCTGGATGGTGTTGCTACTGTTTATGGGTGGTCGTATCGCTTACCATCAGGCGAACGGCATGCTCGTCTCGTCATTCAATGCAATAAAAAAAAAAAAAAAAAAAGCGGCGCTGCGTCCTGCGCGTCAGCACCACTGCACCGGCGCGTGGCGCGTTTATTATTCCGAAGGCACGCACCAATAGTCCGCACCTTCACTGTATTAGTGGTCGGATAACTGTCGCGAGTACGGACTACGGCGCACAGTCACACGCGGATATCCGTGTTTCCGGCTTATAGATTTAACCTCAGGATTTAATGTAGGTTTTAGGTCATTGTATTACTTTTTTAAAACCTGTTTTATTGGCGGAGAGGAATTATGTTGAGCTTTCACGTTCAATCCTCTTTCAAGTAACCTACCTGACGTCAAGGCAATCTGATGTGTCAATGTCATGCCTAAGTATTATTAGTAAGACCTAAGACCTCCTCGGTTAAAATACACAGCCATTAACACAAGAAGGTGGTAGGGAGAGGAAGAAGGAATTGAATAAAAAGTTATACGGATCGGGTATTCACGGATCTGCTTATCTTTGGTTTCAGTCCTATTTACATAATAGAAAACAAGTAGTACAAATTGAAAATTATGACCTTCAAACACACAAAATTGAATGAGACTATCCCGCCCTCACACCCGCCACTGTAACTCCTGTAAGCCAGGATCAGCAGTGGCACGCATTTTATGACACCGTGCGGTGAAGCTCGGCGAGTCTCCGGGAACACTAATCTGTCTTTAACCCGCAACGAAATTAATCAAATAGAAAGATAGGGAGGAGTTGGAAATATTAATTGTCCACTTCCCTCCATAGCAAAACGGGCGACAAAAATAATTAACTAAGGAGGTGTTTTAACCTCAAGTTTAGAGACGTTTACAACTAGAAAAGCCAGTTATAAAGCACCACGGATAAAAATTGAATGAAAGGGTCCTATCATATGAGCTGTCAAATTTGATTTCAATAATAGGCATGGCAAAAAAGCCGGAAAGTAGTCTCTACAAGGTCCATGTAGTATACAACCCCAGATGTTATTTGCATACTATCCAACATGATGTTGCGCTGATCATGCCAAAGACCACACTCCCAAAGTACGTGATGTGCAGATTGTTCATATACGTAACCAGGTGTCGAGCATGGGCATATAGGAGCGTCAACCAGCCTAAATGAAAATAGTTTGCCCTTAAAATTACCATGGCCGGTAAGAAATTGCGATACACAATGATCTATTTCTAGCCATGTTTTATTTAGGCGATCGCGAACGCATGGAAAGTATTTATATAAATGACGCCCTTTCGATGATACGTCCCATCGATATTGCCATTCGTTTAACAGCTCATTGTGTACCTCAGTTTGCGGTTTAAATAATCTATTGATTTTTAAGAGCTCACGCGCCTTAAGAAACCTTTTGTCCATATCCTCTCTAGTGGAGAAATACATAGCGGCACGACGCTGTACCTCCAAATCGACTGGGAGTACGCCCGCAAGGACAGGCAAAGCTTCCGTACTAACAGTTCTATACGCCTTACACAAGAATATCAACGCCAGACGTTGACTCTGGAGCAGTTTTCTGCGCACAGCACCGATAGTAGCCCTATCGGCCCATACAGGTGACCCGTATGTAATACATGCTAAGTAAGTCGCTCCATAAATGACTGAGTGTAGCGAAAGATAGTCCCTACGTAGAAGTCGATATCCTTGTCAAAGCGTAAAAGTTCCTTTTTGATTTTTCTCCAACGTTTCTTATATGTTCCAGAAAAGAAAAAATTCTCTCTAAGATTAACCCTAAATAACAAACCGATTCTTTTCTCTTGACAGTGATATTATTAAATTTAATTCGTGGCGGTGATTTTAATATTCCTTTTAAAAGCAGTTGGAACGTTTTCTGCGGTGCGAAGGTAAGGCGGTTTCTTTCACCCCATTTAGATATTAATTGTAAACACGTCTCCGCCAAACTTGAATATATAAGATCCGATATGAAAACTCTCACTTGTTCCACCCCGCAAGGAAGTGTCCTAGGGTGCATTTTGAATTATGAACAAAATCCAGAACCTGACATTTTTTTCGTTGCCCGCTTCACGTGAAATGCCCAATATTTTAAATTACTATATCATCACGTTTGGGGATATTATGAATGTTAGCGAGACGTGCGCCGCAGTGCTCAGTGTCGGCAAAGACAATGACTTCAAACGACAGCAGACTAGCCCGCGATGATGATGACACAAGCGTCGACTACGACTACCGGCTGATACATGTTTGGTAAATAATCAAAGATGTGCGGTGCCAACTTGTCTTTACTTACCGCGTGAGAGCATCGTAGGTACTGCAAGAGGCGCCCACGCGGCCTCGCTCGCCCCCGCACGCGCCGCGTCACGTTTTCAAGTTGCTTATCACTATCGTCTAATTTACACGCAAGCGTCTTCAAACATTACAACAGATTACATAGCGGGTGTCATGTGTGGAACCGACATTTTGATTTTTCACGGTCCAAGACATGAGATATACATCTCTTTTGATGAATTCTTTACACGGGTGACTGATGGACAACTAGAGTGATTCACCCGGTGTGCACAGCAGTTCTTTATGCGTAGTGGAGTAATAACATTAAGGATTTCTTATAAATATTAACTGAAAATTTAAAAAATCTAGAAAACACGCTTTATAGAAAATCAGGCTAAAGAATAGAAAATAATTTTTAATAAATTTGAATTAAGAATAGTGTAAATAAGAAAAAAATGTATTTTATTGTAAAAAAAGCGTGCCAACTCTGATGTATGGTAGTGAAAGCTGGGTATGGCAAAAGCACGGAAGTAAGATTAAAGCAGTGGAAATGAGAGCGTTAAGAAGCATGTGTGGGGTGACTGTGTGTGATAGAGTGCGGAATACTATGGTTATGGACATGTGTGGAGTGACAGAGGATGTAGTGACCAAAATAGAGAAGGGTATGCTAAGGTGGTTTGGGCATTTGGAAAGGATGGATGATAGGAGAATGACAAAGAGGACATATAAGGCGAGTGTGGATGGAAGGGCCGGCAGGGGTCGACCGCACCGAACCTTCGAATGTCAGATATTTTACATTCTAAGTAAAGACCAGGTCAAAAGCACCCTGAACCGGTGAGAGTGCATGAAAAGATTGATGAAGGTAGAGGAATCCAAAGTAGTGTGCCAGAATCGAGCAAAGTTGCAAGCCATAGTCTCTGCCTGCCCCTATGGGACAGGGGCGTGATAGTATCTATGTATGTATGTTCATAGCCAAGTATTTTCTAAATTTATAATTTACTTTTCAAATCTTATATTTATAAACGAGCGATTCTTGTATATTATATATCGCACCTTTAGAACGAAAACGACACAATTAAAAAAAACGAATATTGAGTTACCTTTATAAAAATGACTTAAAACGAAGTTCTCAATACAACAATAGTTCAAACACAGCCATATTCAAGCAGGAAAAGGACCAAACTATTATATCGGGCCTTTTTTATTATAATTTTATTAAAAAGTGACCAGTTTTACGTTATTTTATGACGATAACTCAATTTTTGATTGTTTTGAATTGTGTCGTTTTCGTTCTAAAGGTGCGATATGTATACTATAATCTGAATCTCGGAAACGGCTCTAACGATTTTCATGAAATTTAGTAAGGAGGGGGTTTCGGGGGCGATAAATCGATCTAGCTAGGATTCATTTTTAGAAAATGTCGTTTTATCCGTGTTTTCAGTAATTCAACTTAAACATTAACTGAAAAAAAATCTAATGTCCGAAATATATAATATATATATAAGTTAACATTACTTATATTCCGTGACTAATTTCAATTGCTAGCTAAGCTAGATACATACATGAATAAATATACGATATCATTACTTATATACTGGGAACCAATTTTGGAGTCAGTGCCTAATTAAAATTAAACATTATTTTCGCATTTTTATTAATGTATCTGTCTATCTAGCTTAGCTAGTAATTTTAATTAAGCGACGATAGCCTAGATGGCAATGGAACGGTCTGCCGAGACAATGTCCGGAGGTTCAAAAACCCAAGACACACACCTCTGACTTTTCGAAGTTACGTGTGTATTGTTATCAATTATCGTTCGCTTTAACGGCGATGGAAAACATCGTGAGGAAACCTGCATACATGAAAAATTCTCTGAATTTCGAAGGTATGTGAAGTCCGCCAACCCGCACTAGGCCAGCGTGGTGGACTAAGGCCTAACCCCTCTCAGTAGTAGAGGAGGCCCGAGCTCAACAGTGGGCAGTATATAATACAGGGCTGATTGCATTGCTTTGCAAGAAATATACCGCCTCGATGGCGTAGTTGTATTGCGCACGTGGTAAGACTATCGCGCTGACGTGTTACGCCTCTGCCTAGACCTGAAAACGTAAAAGGCGTTATGTTATTTTTATATGTATTCAAGAAATAGACCGAATAAAATTCAACGCGAAAACACTAAAGAAAAAGGTCACAGAAAAGCAAAATTCTTAATTTCGTATACTTGGACGACATACTTTTTCAAGTTATTTTGGTTTTAAAAGCAAACTACTCATCCGATTTTGATAATAATGCTATGGGGCCAATCGGGAAGTATATTCTTTGTAATGAAAAAAGTTTTTTTCAAATCGGTCAATAAATGACGGAATTCTGAGGTACCAAATATAAAAAAAAAAATACAGATGAATTGAGTATGATAAAATAAAACGAGTATTTACGGCGTAAACTGTGTTAATTATTTATAATAAAGTAAAACCATGTAATACAATGGCGAACCGCAAAAGCAATCGTAGAAGAGGGCCGGGGTTCACACGGCAGCGAGTAAAGGAGACAACAACATATCGAAATACGACATGACAGAAGGCGCCAAATACAAATTTATACTAACACTCCTTCTAAATTTTTGCCTTCTTTTAAGTACTTTACTGAGGCTAGCATAAATTAACCAATAAGAATAATGAACATTATCTAGCAATAACTAAACAACACAATTAACAATTTATAGAACTTTATATAAACATACTTGAACAACATTTATGATTGATTTACATCTTAGGTTTCTCAACTACACCAAGTTTCTCTCTGAAATGTTGAAATTTTACTCTGCATAGAGCCTTTGTAAATATATCTGCTAATTGACTATCAGTATTAACATATTTCAAGTCTATCAATTTTTGTACATATTTTTCTTTTACAAAATTATATTTTACATCAATATGTTTACATCGTTTATGAAAATCATTATTCTTAATTAAACAAATGGCACTTTGATTATCAATATGAAGATTAATACAACTCTGTTTATATTCACTTATATCAAGCATTAGCTGTCGAACCCAGGAAGCTTCTTTTGTAGCACAGCAGGAGGCCATGAACTCTGCTTCCGTAGTGGACAGAGCGACGGTTGGTTGTCGTTGACTGCTCCACGTCACTGCTGCTCCATTCTTCATGAAGACGTATCCTGTAGTGGATCTTCTGGTGTCAGGATCATTGGCATAGTCGGCGTCAGAGTAACATTCAAGTATGTTACTTTGATTTGATCTGAAACAGAGTCCAAAGTGTATTGTTTCTTTTAAATATTTAAAAATGCGTTTAACCGCATTCCAGTGCATCTGATCATAGTTGCTGAGAAAGCGAGCCACTGTGCACACTGCATACATGATGTCGGGTCTACTCACTATAGCAGTGAATATGAGAGAACCCACAGCTTCTCTGTAAGGAATGTGTTTGCTATTACTATCAGGCACAGTGCTTTTCGCCAAAGTAACATGTGGATCAGCAGGTATGCTATTAGTATTAGCATCACACATATTGAATCTTTTCAGCAGTTCTTCAATGTATGAACTTTGATGTACAAATATGTAATCATCATGTTTCTCTATTTGCATTCCTATAAAATGTAATGATTTACAAATCTTTACATCAAACTCTTTCTTTAAGTCATTTATTACATGAGTAAGAGCAGAGGCATCTTGTGAAAGTAATAAACCGTCGTCCACATAAAGTAATAAATAAATTTTGTTACTATCAATGCAGCCCATATAAACACATCTGTCAGCATGACTGTTTTTAAAACCATATTTCTTTAATACGTTATCAAATTTGGTATTCCAGCACCTAGGCGATTGTTTTAAGCCATAAAGTGATTTCTTAAGCTTGCATACAGTGTTTTCATGAACAGTAAGGCCCTCTGGCGGCATCATATAAATCTGTTCTTGCAATTCACCATACAGGAAAGCAGTTTTAATATCAAATTGTATCATAGTCATATTTTGTTCTGCAGCGACAGATAAAAGTAAGCGAATTGAATCATACCTGACTGTTGGTGCAAATGTCTCAGTGTAGTCAATACCACTTTTCTGTGCAAAACCTTTCGCACATAGCCTTGCCTTGTACCTTAGTCCTTCCGGCTCATCCTTTATACGAAACACCCATTTACATCCTATAACTCTAGCATCAGGTGGCCTTTCTACTAACTGCCATGTACCATTATCACTATGTGCCTTCAATTCTTCTTCAATCGACTTTACCCACAAGTTGGAGTCTTTTGATGACAGTGCTTCTGCATATGTTTGTGGTGTGATAGAGAGTGGTACATTACTCGAGCATAGGTAAGTCTTGGATTCAGTGTTCATGACATTTTTATTTCGAGGACGAAGTGTCATATTAGAACTCTGAGGATACTTCACTGACATCTCCGGTACATACTCAGGGTCATCGGAATTTGAACCATCACTGAGTTCCATAGCTGTATGAGATGACATGTCTGTACTGTTATCTTCACTATCTGAGAAACTCATTTTAATTACAGGCCTTGTTTCTTTATTTTCTGATTCTGACATGGAGAGTGGTATCACATTTCTCTTTATACTGTGCTCTAGGAAAATAAGATTTCTACTTTTAATGACACTTTTTGTTTTGAGATCTAACAATCTATAACCTTTACTGTTTTCGCAATAACCAACAAAAATAAGTTTCTGTGATTTTGAGTCCCATTTCTTAATTTTCTCTTTAGGTATTTGTGCCATTGCATAACAACCGAATATTTTCATGTGACTTACATCAGGTTTCCTTCCACTCCACATCTCCTCAGGTGTCTTAAAATTTAGTGCTCGTGTCGGTGAACGGTTCACTATGTATGCTGCTGTCATTATTGCTTCAGCCCACAGGTTTTTCTGTAAGTTAGCATTAATTAACATACATCTGGCCTTTTCAAGCAGTGTCCTGTTCATACGCTCAGATAGGCCATTCTGTTGAGGTGTGTAAGGAATTGACGTTTGATGTTGTATGCCAGAGGACATCATGAAATCAGAAAAATTATTATTTATATACTCAGTTCCATTATCAGTCCTTAATACTTTAATTTTTGTGTCAAGTTGATTTTCTGCTAAACATTTGTATTCTTTAAATTTATCTAGACATTCAGATTTTGACTTCAAAATGAAAACTGACACTTTTCTAGAATAATCATCGGTAAAAGTAAGAAAATACCTTGCGCTTCCGAGTGACTTCACCTCCATGGGCCCACATACATCAGAGTGAACAAGTTCTAACGGTCTTGTTGCTCGAAAACCTTCATTTTTAAATGGCAGACTTGTTTGTTTACCTTCTATACAGGAGATGCAGGTCACATTACTGCTCTGAGACATTTTCACTCCTTCGGTACAGGTCTCCAGCTTCTTCAAGTCAGAGTAATTCAAGTGACCCATACGCTGATGCCATAAATAAAAATCATCATTATTACATTGTGATAAACATGCTTGAACAGAAGACATATTCAGTCTATACATGTTGTTAACAAGTTGAGCAGTCGCTACTGCTTTATTGTTCTTATTAAGTATAATGCAACCTTTACTATCAAACTTAATATTGCAATTATTTTTAATCATCTGACTGACGGAGAGAAGACTAGTAGAAAGATCAGGAACATAAAGGACATCTTTTACCTGTATGGTGCTCATGGAACCATCCTTTTGTAGTACATTAATATTGACCTTACCGCAACATTCTACTTTCAATTCTTTATTGTTTGCAACACGGATACTTTTGATTGGTGGTGGCCTTTCATCGTAAATCCAGTTTTTGTGCATAGTCATGTGCATTGATGCGCCAGAGTCCACATACCACCCTGAGTCATAATTGCTTGATGCGGCTGAAAAGACGGCTACAAAAGAACTGTCACTCTGCTTCTTGTTAGTCTTGCTCTTACAGTTTTTACTGATGTGACCATATTTATTACATGAACAACATCGTGGCCCCTTGTTTACATTTTGCTTGCCAGATTGCTTTTGCTTACTTTTTACATAGAATACACCCAGATCAGATTGCTTGACTTCCTGTAACAGTTTAGTTTTAATTAAATCAGCTGTTATTGTGACACCAGAGCTTTCAATGGCCATAATCATAGGTTTATATTGTTCAGGCAGTCCAGCCAGTAATAATGTACCTAGCCATTCGTCATCCACCTTAAAGCCAATGTTACGGAGCTTGTGTGCTGTAGTCATAATTTTATTGACGTATTCTTCAACACCTTGGCAACTCTCGAGAGAAGTTGTTATAAGGTCGCGAAGTAATCCAACCTTCCGAGAAAGACCCGAATCGTCGAACGCTTTGCATAAGTTACCCCAGACTTCTTTTGAAGTCTTTGCGTCTTGTACGTGGATATAATTGATCGGATCCACTAGTAACACTATTTTCGCCCTAGCTTTTACATCTTTCTTTGGATCAACGGCGCCATCGTCTGTTATGCATTCCCATAATTCTTCGTGCTCTAAATAAGTTTGAACTGCAAACTTCCAGCTAGCGAAGTTATCTCTGCCAGTTAGTCTCTCAATCAATGTCATGTGATTATTTGAAGACATTTTCAGATCTCAGATTGATTTTTATGCACCTGGAAATTTTTGCAATCGGCGGCAGTGCCGGCATGCGCGGCGTGGTATTTTACTTTTTCGGTTAACACTGAATTTACGAAACTGAACTCGCGAACTAATGTTATGAGTGTCCTGGGCCCATAACCTGATAAAATAAAACGAGTATTTACGGCGTAAACTGTGTTAATTATTTATAATAAAGTAAAACCATATAATACAATGGCGAACCGCAAAAGCAATCGTAGAAGAGGGCCGGGGTTCACACGGCAGCGAGTAAAGGAGACAACAACATATCGAAATACGACATGACAGAAGGCGCCAAATACAAATTTATACTAACAGAGTACCTCCTCCTTTTTTTGAAGTTGGTAGAAAATATGACTCTTCCTGACATCTATTGGCGAGTAATAATACTATTTTTAACGACATAACAACACTAAAACTACTCCAGTAGATGGAGTTGTTAAGCAACACTAAGCCAATGAGTGTTTGGTTTGAGGTTAGACCAAGAAAATAAATTGTTTACTTATAAAAATATTATTAATATTTCATCAGTATGTAATTCGTATTTAAATGTAATTTCTAAAAAACAAAATTTACAAAAAAAAAAATACCGAGCAAAGCTCGGTCATCCAGGTACTACATTGTTAAGTGTAAAAGGGAAGTCGGTAGGAATCGGGTTGTATGGACGCTTCGCCACTGAGTTCTACTATAGTCCAACAGATGTCACTAAAATAAATAAATAAACTATTATTTATTCATTCTTAAATGGATTTTCTATAAACACGTGTTTTTCAGTTTAAAATATTGAATTGTCATCGGTCCTTGACAAGTATGCCAAATTTCGATTTAATCCGACGTTTTGAAGGGGGTCAAAATCATATTCAAAGTGTCCGTTACATACATACATACATACATACGTATGAAGCTAATAATATATTCTTGCATACGTTTTAATTTCAGAACTTGTAAGTAAGTTTTCAGGTATTAAGTATTTGTTGTAAAATGTGATCATGGACTGCCTGGCAGCGCACAGTCTCGCCACCGGCCAGAGCACGCACGGATGTGTTTCTAAGACTTACATTGTAATATGGCCATAACTAAACATAAAGATGATCTATTAGAATCGAGTAGGTATCGTGAGATGAGTGGTGACGTCACGCAGCCGTACTAGGCAACAGTTGATATAGTTTGTGAAAGCGAGTGTTGGAGCGAGTTTGTCGCACAGTAACGAATGCTGTCGCTATCCGCGCTCCCGCTCAATCAGCTAATTAATTAGACACACGCGGCGCCTCGCGTCTCTCGTCGTGCACTTATTAAGCACGCCGCAATGTAGTTTTGTAATGTATTAGTATAAAGCCGTGCATGCTTAGCGCAGACGCATGAGACTGTAGTACATTAGATATGTCGTGTTAACGCAGTTCCGCTTCACCTGCCCCTAGGGCAGTGGTTCCCAAAGTTGAATGAGCCGCGAATTCTGGACCCACCTCTTGGCTGTCGGTTGATATATTGTTCTATTTCTCAGGGCCCACCGAATATTCCCTTGCGACCCACTGGTGGGTTGCAAAGGTCGCGACCCATAGTTTGGGAAGCACTGCCCTAGGGCTTCCAATCCCGCAGCCTATCTTTAATCCCGGTATTTGCGGGATCCTGCATACAAGGAAGATATAATCAGAAAAACAATAAAATAATCAACATAACTTCACTTTTATTTCAGTTTTACTATTAGCATGTACCTATCAATCAAGTTGCTCTTTAAACACCCCATAATAGCCCAGGTAAGTATGTCGCGTTACAGGATCAGCCTTTGCCTTACTGCTGTTACTACTGGCGGTACGTGGTTCCATTGCAATAGGCAATAGTGCAGAGTGGTCTGGCCAGCCGTTGATTAAACACGCCGCTTCATTGGCACATAACAGTGTCCTGCATGTATCCATAAACAGTGATCTCTAGCAAAAATAGAAAGCGGTGAAGTGTAAGGTATTCTATTGTTGTACCGTGAATCGATCAGCAGGGAGACGGCGTTGCACCCGCGACCCTCGAGCATGCCCGGCGATGTAAAAATACCCTAGTGCATGAACATATTCGGACACATGGTAGCGCGTAAACATTAACTGCGGAAGGGAGCCGCACCGCTGGGTAAACAAACAGCGTGCGGCTGGTGTGCAGTATGTACACGCCACCAAACCAACTCCCCCGCTCCCGCCAACCCCTGCACGCCTCGCTGAGCTCGTGGTACACATGCACCTCTTTTACATTTTGTTAAGCTTTATTAGTAAAGGATGTCGATGTCTTAACCTCCGCTTTTTCATGAAAATTTAAATCAAAAAAATATCCGTTTGGTTGGTCGTTATGCGGTGGCCGGTGAGAATACGCGTGGCGGGTCACAGCAAGTGCGGGGCCGCCTCGCCACTGCAGATTCATTATTTGGGACATTATCTACCGTTGTTGCTCGTTGTTCTGGTGTACATGAGATAGAGAAGTCGAGACGCATCACGCACCCCACCTATAAACCCATGACCTCTCATGTGAAACCGGCACATTGCCCACTACGCTACGTAAAGTGTTGAAATAAAATGAACACGGTAGCGATGGTACATAGACTGTACAGACTGTGTACAGAGTAGAGACACTAAGCGATAGTTTGTTTGTATTTGTATACCGGCTCATACGGTCATAGCACGCGTCGGTGAAACGCAACGCCTCTTGCAGAGTCCGACGCCATGTATGGAAACTAGAATCGATTTCGGATGTTATGTTCTTTTCGATGTAAATGAGCTTTGCTTTTTTAATATCTGTTTATTTGGCACAATGAAACAATAACTTTCACGTCTTTGTATGTATTACTAATGTAAGTGGTCGATAGGGAATGATGAGAGCAGCGTTGCGGTGGTCGCCCGACTCGCAGGAGATCGACCACATGGCTGGTACAACACACTGACTCGTCATTTGCACGGTGAACGATAAAAATATGTACCTGTAGATATTATAGCGGTGTACTAGCACAGTAGGGAGAGGCACAGTCGGGTAATTACTGTGTTTGTGTGTTGCAGATGAGAGGGAAGACGTGCAAAAGAAAACATTCGCGAAATGGATCAACTCGCAGCTCGTGAAGGTATTTGTTTTTAATATTGTTATTTTAGTAGTAGTCACGCCGAAGCTAGGTTCGAGTGCGACAATCTCATAAATACCCGTCATGCGAGTCAGATAATCCCAACCCTTTTCATAATCCTTACATAGTGCAATATTGTTCCAATAATAAACTTCTTTCTTTCTTTCTATATAAAACAAAGGCGCCCGCCGCCTCCGTACACGATAAACTCAAAGACTATCGAACGGATTTCGATGAAATTTGGTATCGAGATAGTTGTTTGAGTTTTAGACCCTGATAAGGGTTTATCTCTGGAACATATTATAATATACAAGACTTTTATCCCGGCAGAAATCTTTCACGCGAGTGACGCCGGTGGTGTTTACTGGTGGTAGGATATATTTCATATCCGCCCGAATAGCGGCCACCGTACATAAGGTGTTATTACCCACCATAGTGGCCCACGTAAGTGTTCGGCGTTCCGTGTATATCCGGTTCAAACAGGCCAGCATAATTGTGCCGACTGACGAGGGATAATCATCAGTCGTCAGTCGACTCTCTATCTGGACCTCTCTGCGCTTACCATCAGGTGTAGTGGGGTCACTTTGCTGTGCCCGTATATAAAATCCGTGGGCCATTATACTATTCTCTGATGCGTCTCACCAATTATATCGTTTGAGAGGAAATAACTTAACAAAATTTGACCTAGCTCAGGGACTACTACTATAACTATAAAAATTAGTTTATTTGTCACTAATTACAAGCCATACCCTCAAAATACATGTAGGTCAGTGAAGGACATGTCTCGCTGAGGTAATCAAACCCGCACCCGCGTGTCGCAACTCGCAACGAGCAAAGGGCGCGTAAACACCGGTGGAGTGTGTCGGGCGGCGAGTGGCGGGCACCGAGCTTCTCAGCGCGAGGTGCAGTGAGGTGCAGTGAACAGCGCGCGCGGTGCGTTAATTGAGCCGCGCGTCGCACATCCGCGCCCTAATTAACCGCAATGTTTGGACATTAGTGCCGCTCGCCGACACCCGCGAGCTAGTCACGCGTACAGCTTCCCGCTACATAGAAAACCAATTTTTCAATACAACTTGCAGAAAGCAGACAATAAATAATCTACAAAAAAATAAATCACACGCTAGTTCATTTTCGGTAATCTAAATATTTACATATTATGAGATGAGACTTTACACTGGATGCAAGTTTTTTTGGAAAATTGGATAAATAAATTGTGAGTTTTTATAGAAGAAAGTGTTTTTGTCCGGTTCCAGAACGACAAGCCACTGGTGGAGGACCTGTTCCAGGACCTGCGCGACGGCGAGGTGCTGCTGTCGCTGCTGGAGATCCTCACCGCGCAGCAATATGTGAGTGTCACTAATTCCGCACTGTAGCGGTCGACTGCAGTTGGCTGTGGGACTCCAGTACATGTGTTGCGTGTGTTGCAGAAGCGCGAGCGCGGGCGCATGCGCGTGCACCACATCAACAACGTGAACACGGCGCTGCACGTGCTCGACACCAACGGCGTCAAGCTCGTCAACATCAGCAGCAACGACGTCGTCGACGGCAACCCCAAGCTCATACTTGGTACGTAACGCTCCCCCGTTACATCACAAAAATCAATTCAGTGGTGTTTGTATGTGTTCTAATGTGTGTTCATTGAGTTGCTCTAATGGCGGTGGATTTGCGCAGGTCTCGTGTGGAGTATCATCCTCCACTGGCAGGTGCACTGCCATCTAAAGGAGCTGATGTCGGACCTGCAGCAGACGAACCTGGAGAAGACGCTGCTGGCGTGGTGCCGCACGCACACGCAGAACTACGCGGGCGTGAGCGTGCGCAACCTGTCGTCGTCGTGGGCGGACGGGCTCGCGTTCAACGCGCTGCTGCACCGCTGGCGGCCGCAGCTGTTCGACTACAGCGCGGTGGTGGCGCGGCCGCCGCGCGCGCGTCTCGACCACGCCTTCGCGCTCGCGCACACACATCTCGGCATCGATCGCTTGCTTGATCCCGAAGGTGAATTACTCCCCGATACTCGAATTGTACTCATTGAAAAACAACCACATCAATGTTCACAAATGTTACACAACCTATGCTTTCAAATTCCGTCCTAAACTTGAATCATGTTCTCTTCCAGATGTGAATACACCGAATCCGGATAAGAAGTCAATAATGACGTACTTGATGTGCCTGTTCCAATCGTTGCCGCACTCGAGCGAGGACGTGGCCGAGGTGGAGAGCCTGCATTCCGAGCCCACCACACCGGTCGCTGCGCCCCCCGCTGAGGTACCGCAATATTTATTTTGTTTTATAAAACAGTAATTTCGGAATAGTATAGTATTTTCTTTTGCCAAGAGACACACTATTGTCATGTAAATAAATAAATAAATGTTTATAGATGCCACCATCCCGGCCGGTGTCGACGGCGACCACCGGGTCGGTGGAGTTGGGCGGGTACTACAGCGCTTTCGAGGAGGTGCTGGCGTGGCTGCTGGAGGCGGAGGAGCGGCTCGCCGACACCGAGCTGCCGCCCGACGACCAGCTCGCCGCACTCAAGGAGCACTTCCACCGACACGAGCGGTTCCTGCTGGAGCTGTCGGAGCGGCAGGCACGCGTCGGCGCCGTGCTGGAGGAGGGCGCGCGGCTCGTGCTGGACGCGGGGCTGTCGCGCGACGAGGCCGCCGAGGTGCGGCTGCAGGTGCGCCTGCTCAACCAGCGCTGGGAGCAGCTGCGCGCGCGCGCCATGGACGCGCAGGCCGGCGTGCACGCCGCTCTCATGCGCGCCCAGCAGCGACACCTCGACCAGTTCCGCCAGTGGCTCACCGACACCGAGGACCGCATCTCGCGCATGGGCGCGGGCGGGGCGAGTGGGGCGGGCGGGGCGAGTGGGGCGCGGCTCGAGCGACAGCTGGCCGCCGTGCGCGCGCTGCACGAGGACCTGCGCCGGCAGCAGCCGCACGTCGACGCGCTCGCCGACTGCGTCGTCGTAGTCGACGACGACCCGAGGCACCATGATGGTTGGTCACATTCTATAACGTTCGAACTGATCTTTGAATATTACTGTTAGTTCCATTTTCTTTTAATGTGCAGATGTGACAGAGATCGAAGACCAACTGACTGCGCTGAGCGAGCGCTGGTCACATACGTGTCAGTGGACCGTGCATCAGCTGCAGCGGCTGCAGACGCTGCACGCGCGCTGGACTTCCTTGCTTGACCAACATAACGAACTACTTCAGGCGTGCGACGCACACGAAACAGCACTTAAACAGGTCAGCGTCGATGAATTCATGTTATTTATATGAAATTTTTAGTTATTGAGCAGGGTATTTAGTCTGAAAACAGTTGGGCTGTTGGCTAACCTGAATTCCGTGCAGTGCTTTTAGTCCATTTGTATTGGTATTATGTGTTATCGTTATAATGAAATAGTTTATTGTTGTGTTCAGATGGAAGCGAACCCTGCGAGTGAGATCGGCGAGGTGCTGGCGCGCATCGCGGAGCTGCAGCGCATCAAGCACGGCATCTCGGTGCAGCGGCGCGGTGCGGCCGCACACCTGGAGCAGGTGGCGGAGCTCGGCGGGGGCGGGGGTGACGGGGGTGACGGCGGGGGGGACGCGCACCTGCTGGAGCGGGCCGAGGCGCTGCACGACCGCCTGGACGCGCTGCTCATGATCCTCGACGTGCAGGCGCAACGGGTAATGCACACACGCAACTACTTACATTCTTACATATCAACATTCACTATTCATTAGTTGTTTTACAACCTGCTGCAGATAAAGGAGCTCGGGTTCGAGTTCGACATCAACACGACAGAAGAGACGTCGGACGCGGAGGCGAGTGGTGCGGCGGAGGCGGGCACGCGCACCGTCACCACCACCATGACGGTGGCGACACCCGTCGACACGCGCTCCGGCGCTAAGAAGCCGCGCCTCGACCCCGACGTCGCCGGCGCTGACTTCCAAGTCGGCTACAAAGTGTTCGAGAACTGGGCCGATGAAGCCGAGAATACGCTCGATAATGTGAGTATCGCAGTTTTAACATTTATATAGAAACCTCGCCTCGGTGGCGTAGTTGTATTGCGTACGCGTTACGAGTACAATTTGCGCGCTGAGGTCCTGGGTTCGAATCCTGGGTCGGGCCAAAAACATTGTGACTGGGTTTTTCCATCTTAAAAATTAGTCGCAGCTCGGAGTCAGGAAGTTGGCGGTGTGATACCCCCGTGCCTCGGAAAGCACGTAAAGCCGTTGGTCCTGCGCCTGATCTCTCTCCAGTCATGTCGGATTGCCGTCTCACCGGACTATGAGAGTAAAGGAATAGCGAGTGCACCCTGTGTATTGCGCACACACTTGTGCATTATAATATCTCCTGCGTATCTGGCTGATCTCTGTTGAGATTGGCCGCCGTGGCCGAAATCGGCTAGAAAGGGTATTTTATATTTTTATAGAAACTAGTGAAATAAGAGCTAAATATAAATTAAAATGCATACACATTATAATTGGTTGACATTGTGTTGCAGTGTCGGCGCGAGCTGGAACAGGGCGGTGTGGTGGGAGGGTGTGGTGGTGGTGGTGGTGGTGGTGGTGGGAGGGGGAGCGTACGCACAGCGCTGGAGCGGGTGCGCGCCGAGATCGAGCTGCAGCGCGCGGACTTCGCCAACGTCGAGGAGATACAGCGACGACTCGCCGCAGAGGACGGGCTGCAAGGTACCAGACACCAGTACCGGTTACATCATTACGTTACATAACATAACAAATATACAAATGTAAAAAACTTATTGTGTTTGCAGAGGATGCGAAACGACACGCCGAAAGCATCGACCGATTGAAAAAGCGATGGGAAAACATTCGACGAACCTTATTGGAGATGAGCAACACGATGAACCTCCTGGAGGACAAGGACAACTTCAACAAGAACGTTGAGGCTTTCCAGAAGGAGCTGGACGAGATCCACGCGTGGAAAGACAAGATGTTGAAGGAGAAGCCGACGACGAACCAGCTGATACATCTGCGGAACAAGATCCGTCTCGCCAAACAGCTGGAGATGAAACTGAAGGAACTCAACGCGCAGTCGATAATACTGCTCACCAAACTGCTTCCGAAGGCGCACAAGGACGAGGTGGAGGCGGACTCGAAGCGGCTCAACGACGCGTATGAAGAACTGATGCTGTACCTCAGCAAGAAGGAGGTGGAGATTAAACTCGCCGTCAACAAGAAGCCCGAGGACAAACACGAGGACCAGTTCAAGAGCTTGCAGAACAAAGTGAGCGAGATGGAGTCGCGCATCATATCGGAGCACGCCATGATCACGACACCGCAGCGCATGCGCGACGAGCTGCTCGAGCTGACGCGAGTGCGCGAACAGTTCCTCGCGCTGCAGACCACGTACGACAGCGTCGTGAAGGAACGCAGCGAGAACTACGACAAGGGAAGCGTGCAGGAACTCAACTTCAAGAGCAGCCTCGAGAACTTGGTCACGCGCTTCGGGGACACTAAGACTATCCTCGACCAAAAAATTCATAAACTCCAAAATGGTACGTACTACTTTTTTATACTCAACTAAATGCAAGTATTCATCATATTTAAATACCTTTATGTTTCTATAGCAAACTTATGCCAGGATTCAAAGGCAAGAAAAATGATATTTTGTTTATTTATAATATTATGTGTATATATTGTACATATAACCGATTATTGTCTGGACTGCAGGAGTGAAATTGCTCGACCAATTGGAGTCCGACTCTGCAGAGTTGAAGCAGTGGCTGGAGGGCATGGAGCGGTTCCTGGAGGACAACGAGTACATCCCCGTGGGTGAAGTGGAGCCGCTCGAGCGTCTGCTCGACACCAGCAATGTGAGATATAAAAACATATAACAAATATATACAGACATTAGATAAACAAAGTTGTACAAGGGTATGTATAGGCCGTTTGCTTTCACAAGGTGCGGCAATATTACATCGAGCGACGTTTATTTCAGAAATACGTCGAGGACAAACAGAAGTACAAGTCGAAGCTCGGCAGCATCGAGCAAACGAAGGAAACGATACTTGAAGACTGTGACGAGTCTCTCGCGAAAACAATCAAAATTGATACGAGCGAGCTCAAAAAACGATACGATACGATCGCCGAGAAATGTTTTACGCACAACGAGAACCTGCGGCGAGCGCTAGAGAAGACCGAGACAGTGTTCCGGAAGATCGACGAGGTGGAGAAGTGGCTGCAGCAGCTCGAGGAGCAGATACCCAAGGAGGAAGAGTGCAACATCACCGACTCCGCCGAGCTGTACCAGATGAAGACGCGCTTCCAGACGCTCAAGGAGAAGTGCGACGACAAGACGCAGGAGTTCCGCAATCTCAATGATGCCGGTGAGTCAGTCGCGCCACCATTTTCGGACGTGTTTTGTCTTAAGATTTATTATGTGTTGTGATTAACGAGTGGTCGGCGCGCAGGCGGCGAGGTGCTGGAGGCGGCGGCGGGGCGCGCGGCGCTGCTGGCGCGGCGACTCACGCAGCTCAGCGCGCGCTGGAGCGACGGCACGCACGCCGTCTACGAGCGGCACAAGTGAGTGTGGTGACGTGTGACGCGTGACGGCACTGTCGGCACTGACACCTGACCCTCGTGTGTGGCGCAGGATCCTGGCCGAGGCGTGGCACGAGTCGGGCGAGCTGCGCGCGTGGCTGGCGCAGGAGGCGGCGTGGCTGGACGGCCTGCAGCGCCGCCTGCGAGCCCCGCCCGCGCCGCGCGCCGACGCGGAGGACCTCTGCGACCATCTATACGTGAGCACGCACACCCCACACACACCCCACACACCCCACACACTACCGTCACACCAGTTTACCTATCGACTTGTGTATATTTTTGGCATTAGAAAAAAAAAACGTGTTTCAATGACGAAAACACTATATTATTTATAGTATGTGTATCTAAGATCCAGCAAGTCTATACTATTCGACATTGATGCAATTTTGCCGCAGGACCTCGAGAACTACATTCAAAATCACAGTGACGAGCGACTGTCGCGCATCCAGGATATTGGCCGGCAGTTGATCGACGCACAGATCATGCCCGGCTGGATTCAGGCCGAGATTGATACCATCACAGAGCGTTGGAACGCGCTACAGGCAGAGGTTAATATAACAAGCTTAATTATTTTATACTACATTAACGAAATATCTATATTAATATTATAAAGAAAAATGATTTGATTGTTTGCATTGAATAGGCTCCGAAATTACTGGATCGATTTGAAAAATTATTTTACCAATATAAAGCTACATTATCAGTGTGTAACATAGACTTCTTTTTATCCCGGGCCAATATAAAGTGGGATTTTTATCCCGGAAAAACTGATTCACGCAGGCGGAGCTGCGAGCAGAAGTCTAGTGATTACTAAAATGATATATTATATTTACATTTTATATTTATGTTTGCTTTTTTAAACGTATGTGGAGTGTTTGGTAACCGTGTGTGTGTGTGTGTGTGTGTAGGCGGCGGAGCGTAGTGCGGCGCTGGAGGTGGAGGCGCGCGAGGCGGCGCAGTGCGAGGTGGCGCTCGACGCGCTGCAGCGCTGGCTGGAGGGCGAGCCGCGCGCCGACGACCTGGCCGAGCGCCGCGCCGACCTGCGCCGCGTGCAGCAACACCTGCTGCAGTACCAGGCCGCCGGCAAGGCCGAGGCCGCCGCGCGGCTGCACGACAAGCTCGAGCACGTGCAGGTACACTACACACTATCGATATCATTCTATCCATCTATTATATACAATCAGAGCAGCGGTACCTTTTCGTATATTTTTATGTTAAATTTACACGCAGATACCGATGCCAGTGATTTCAGTCATTAGGCTAAGATAAACACTATGTGCGTCAACAGAAGCAGCTAGCGGCGGTGGAGGAGCGCGCGGAGGCGGGTGAGGCGGGCGAGGTGGTGGGCGGGGGTGGGGGCGGGGGTGTGGCGGAGGCGGGCGAGGTGGCGGCGCGGCTGTGCAGCGCGACGGGTGCGCTGCAGCGCGTGCAGCGGGAGTGTGCGCGCGCGCTGCCGCTGTGCGGCGCGGAGCCGGACTCGGTGCGCGCGCAGCTGCGCACGTGCCTGGTGAGTCGAGCGCACGCACTGCCGACTTCTTTATTTTTTATTCTTACTTTGACAATGTGACTGAAGAAGCAACGATAGAGTATCTCAAAAGGAGTCAAAATCATGATGACCTGTCTCACCGAATGTACACCGACCGCCCTAGGAACACGTCTGATCAGAAGGGGCTATACTATGCATGGTATTTCACGATGTAAAATGTGGTTAATATTAAATAGATGCAAGGTATACTCGAAGACATCCCATTGACACACTTTTCAGCGCAAAAACGATAATTTGATGCAATAAATATAATCAGTCAAATTAAAATATACCGAGTGTATGGAAAACGTTACCGAAAACGAAGGCAGGTAGGTAATACTTGACATTAGAAACATCGTGATTGAATAATAACAATTTGACTAGAGCTTTGACTTTTTTTTATTTCTGTACTGCATCACGTGTGGATAAATACACTTTACTATTATTTAAAATAAAAAAGTGCGTGTGTGTGTATTAATGTACACACATATGAAGTGAAACTATTTCAATCAATTCATTTTTTTCACTGTTTTTATAATAATTATTGTACACATTAATACGATCAAATTATTATTTTTGTTTCTCCTGGTCTTCAGTTTTGTTTTTCGTAGTATTATAACGCTCTTTGAGTTTGGTATAATGACACAGAGTTCATTTTCTTCTTCTTCTTTGGTTACTGGCGACGAGCTTGACTAAGAAGCAGAGTTCATTTTATTATACTCTTTGTGGGAGACGCCAAACTGACAGATAGGGCTTAAGGTGTTACCAGAGGTAATCGACCGACGACCTCTGTAGTACCACTGGCAATATTTGCACATTCAATTATATTAGTTAAGTGTTGTTGATTTTAGATAATATGTTTTAGTTTTGTTTTATTTTTTTATGTCATTTTTTTTTATTGAAGTTATACTTCTTTTGGCGCGTTAGGGAAAAATGATGAGAGTAAATTTTTACGATGCGCGCGCACACCGTCACGTAAAACCGACACCCTGAAGTTAGCTATAATCAACATTTAGTTTTGAATTTTGAACGTAGAATAAGGCGAAAGAATCCGACACCCTGAAGTTAGCTATAGTCAACATTTTAGTTTAGAATTTTGAACGCAGAATACGGCGAAAGATAAAATTTTTGAAAGATTTTTTATCTTGTTACGCCAAAGAAGTATAACTTCTAACGCGTGTACATAAGTACACACACACTTTTTTTTATTTTACAAAGTTTTTTTGTCTTCCGTGACAATCATTTCAAACGGCCCAACGGAAGACCAGCGTTGTCTATACTGCCAACATATTGCTGAGTTGGAGCGTGTTTGCAACAAAGTGTTTTTGTCTGTTTTTATTTTATACGTGTATAATTTGTGTTTGTTGCAAATAAATTTAATTTCTTTCTTTCTTCTTTCTTTCATAAAAATCGCAATGAAACACGAGTCAACCATCGCGCACAGCTGGAGTTTTGTGCTATGCTTTACATTGCGCGCGCATTAAAATCATAAGCATTATCGCTTAACAATGCAAATAAATATTGTTGTTCGTTAATGTTGTTCTACTATAGTACCGTTTCGTTATCGCGAGCGTTTCCCTTACACTTCATCCAGGCCGCCAGCTTTTTAAGATGTTGCTAGATGATCGCAGTGACCACGTGAAACGTAATGATAAACTAATCGCATATTATGTGAGACAGTACCTAATACTACCTCGAGCAGTATCAATTCGCCGCTACCATGTATCTCGCCTGTTCTGCAGTGCGGCGTCATGTCGACATGCCCTGTCATGTTAGTAAAAGTAGTTCGGAGCGACCCAGATATCCGATCCGCGGTGCGATGCGCTCGACCGAGAGCCTCCGCCGTGAACCACACATTCCCCGAATGTGAAGCAATCAACTGTTTCACGACGTGTCGTAGACAAACGGCGGCACAGTGTCCGGCGAGTGTTCGTGTAGTGCGCATCGAGTGTCCGCACATCGTCATGTGTTTGTGATTAGTTCCGACTCACTACACACGGACACATCCGCCTGTATCCGCGGCGCTGCACAATCAATTGAATACGATTGTGCGTGGAGATGACGGTTTATGCCCTAAATAACATTTAGGTTTATAGTTACATTCGTTACTTATCTTTGTTTCCCCTGAAATAATTTTGAAATGAAATGAAATGAAATAATTTATTCGATCCCATAAAATGTTATACATTATTTAGATTCCGTCAATATTAACTCTACCACCAGTTCGGAAAGCAGTTCTCACTAGAGAAGAACGGGCAAGAAACTCTAGTGTTGCTCTTTTCAAAATCAGTTCAAGGTATAAAATACAATGCATTATGTAGAGAAAAAAAAATACAATTCAGTATTTGTTGACTTTTGTTTAGAGCAGTTCATTTATATACTCGCAAAATAGGTAATAAATTTTTAAATTCCGACACTAGTGCACTCACTGACTCAGTAAAAAAATCGTGTACGTTGTTTTTCATGTTAGTTCATATAATTTTTTTAACCTTTTTGAATGAATCCTTACAGAAGTCCTTGTGACTCTAAATAATAGTTATTTAAAGTAAACAAAACAAATTTTATGTGAATTTCATATTATAGTGTAATTGAAAGTTATTATTTATGAATTTTGCATATTATTAAGTAAGTACGTATTTGGGTGAAATTGTGAGCTATCAAACGGGTAGTATAATATTTTATAATACATTGGCCATAGACAGCGGTAGCAAATATTTCCGTGTCAGTGTCACGCGGGAGTGTCGCGTGAGCCGCGCCGTCATCACCATTGAAAGGATTCTGTGATACCATTTAATTGAACCGCAGCACAATGCGCGATGGATGCGGCGTTTTTTTATTATCTTAGTATGCAAACGAGCAAGCCGTCCCCCTCAATGTAAGAGATATCTGCTGTAGTAATGCCAGAGGCACAGTCGAGCCGGTGCCTACCGGGAGGCGAGAGCACACCTGGTAGTTGTGTCGCGGCGCACATGGAGCGTGACCGATGTCTATTCATAATAACAACACTCGAGTGACTCGCCAACGTGCCCTACGTGTGTTAATTAACAATATTTTTGTTTATTGCATTCTACAAGTGTAGTCGCCGAGAGCCGCGGAACTCATTCAGATTGGCTTTACTCATATAATGGAAGTAGTTATAATTATACTGCTTTCAAATGACATATTTAACTATATCATTTTTCAAGCCAAGTGAGAAAATATATAAATTGTAGAATAATGCAGTTATGTATGTAAAAAAAAAGTATTTACAGTTTCACACTAACTTAAATGCCCTGTAGTGTGGTGTGTACCTCGCGACCCAATATAATTATGCGTATCCGCGCGTTTTTGTGCTCGCCGCGGCGGGGCGGTGGGGCGGCGGGGCGGTGGGGCGGATGGAGGCCGGGGGCGGTGGGGCGGTAGGGGGCGTGTGGGGCGGTGGGTCCGCGCACTGTGTCCGCGCCGCGCGCCGCCTGCGCTCCTGCACGCGCCTGTCATTGACATCACCACGACATGAACTGGGACTCGGTGTATCTGTTTGTTATTATAAGCGTAGCCCTCTACAAGTGGCTCGTGAGTACGATGCGTCTTGTAATAACTACGCTAGTGCGTATCACAATCACTCTATATGTTTTGGCGACGATATCGAGTACAATGCGATACATGTTTGTTTCAATTATTGTGCAACATGTTTTCATATTATATTTCTATAGGTATAAATTATGATGATGAGGATAGGAGTTTGACAAAGCAGATATATAAGGCGAATGTGGAAGGAAGAGCCGGCAGGGGTCGACCGCACCAAACCTTCGAATGTCAGATATCTGACATTCATGTTAAAGGCCGGATCAAAAGTACCCTGAAACGGCGGGAATGCATAAAAAAATTGATGAAGGTAGAAAAAGCGAGAAGTATGCCAGAATCGAGCAAAGTGGTAATCCATAGTCTCTGCCTACCCTTATGGGACAGAAGCATAATACTATATGTATATATGTATTAATTAGGATGTTATAGCCACTTACATATTACATTTCTTTCACAGAAATTTTACCGCACCTTAAGTGAAATTAAATCTGAAGTGGAGTCCATCATCAAGACCGGCAGGAAAATGGTCGAGGAGAAGTCAGTCTCGGAGCCAGCCGAGTTCTCGAAGAAAATCGACACTCTGAAAGAGTTGTACAACAAGCTCGGCGCGCAGATCACAGAGTCCAAGACGAAACTAGAGAATGCGTTACTGACCGCGCGCGAGATACAGAACGACGTGCACGCGCTCACCGCCTGGCTCGACGGGCTCGGCTCCCACGTCGGCAAGCAGACGCTCGAGCTGGAGATGTCGCGCATGGAGGCCGTCAAGGACAAGCTCGCCGCCAACTACGACGAGTTCGCGAAACACTGCGAGCCCGCGCGCCTCGCCGGCCTGCGCGCGCAGGTCGAGCGCATCACCCAGCGCTGGGACAAGCTGCGCCGCCCCGCGCGCCTCTCCGCCGCGGACCCGCCGATCACGCCGGTGAGTACCACTCTGCTCTAGAGATCGTTTTGTTCACGCTTTTTAATCGTCCTATGTATCGACATCACACGACGACACTGCATCATTGTGGAGTGTCTCAAAAGGTTGCACGCGTCGTTTCCTCGCTTTGAGTTTGACACTGTTTATATGAGAGTGCACGTAGTCGCCAGCCGGCCGTCGTTCGACGGTTGGCTCGTATCTTTCGTTGGTGTTGATTCGTTTCACATTTGTTCCGCGTTTTACTAAACACGACCCGAGTAACAAACTAAACGTACTGCCGGCTCCTTGTGAGTTATGTGCGACCTCCTCCCTCGGAGACACGACATTGACATGTATATTGTATATTTCACGTGTACATACACTCGTGCTGTGGTGTTGGTGTGGCTGTGCGCGTGCGCGTGCGCATGGTGTCGCGGCCGGACGCGTCAGCTTTGGACTCACACTTGCCGGGATCATGCTTAATCACATCTCATCTACAAACGCCGCTTGGGGATCACGCCGCAGACCATCTCATGACGACGAGACGCCGAGCGACACTGGAGTTTGACTAACAATGTAAATAACGTGTGGCTTTGTGACTCATTAACGTTGAAGCGTAAGTAATAAGGTTTGTGGTTGCAGGCCGCCGCGCACAAAGAGAGCACGGGTCTGGTCGAATACGAGAACGTTACCGACACCATCAAACGACGTTTAGAGAGCCCCGTCGACACGCCTGACGCGGAGAAGCCAGAGTTTAAAAAGTCCAAAATACCGCTTGCGCTCAAGAGTCCCGTGCCCATCAAGAAGGAGATCAAAGAGGGCGGCAACAGGAGCCGCACGTCCTCCCTGGAGCGCGGGCGGCGACTCTCCGAGAGTCCCCTGCGGGAGAGCGTCAGCAGCGCCATGTCCACGGACTCCATGGAGCGCGCCTCCTCACGCGTCAGCTCCGCGCCCTCCACTCCCGGCACGCCGCGTAAAGAAAGCAGCACTTTTAACTTGTTGAAGGATAGCGACCTCTTCACGCAGATATCAAACAATAACATCCAGCCCGAAACCGCCGCGAGCCCTCCCGCTGTCAAATCAGATCCATGTCACGTGGTCGCCATCAAGGAACACGAGATCGTCAAGTCCACCGTGAGCCCTGTGGAACCGATGGAGATATACCCTTTCGAAGCGATAGACGCCGTGGTCGAGTTTGTGCCGCAGAACGTTGAGACGGTCGAGATTATCGACGACACTGAGAACGAATCATACAGTGAATCGGACGGCGAGGAGCGAGGCGCCACGGAAACGAAAACGACCGCCGTACACTTCGGCAGCGAACCGAAAACCTTCGTGATAGAAGTGAAGACGCTCGAGCACAGAATGAAGCCAACGCTCGGCATCCTGAAGCGCAAATGTTCGGAGGAGCACGCGGCCAGCGAGCTCGACGTGTCGATGCCCGGTGACGTCGCCGCCGCCGCCTGTCCGCTGCTCTACGACCTCGCCGTGCGGCAGAAGGAGGCGCAGCGGAACCTGCGCCGCGACGAGGTCAACGAGTACCTCATCTTGGACGAGGTGCCGCGCGACCAGGCCGCGCTGCCCGAGCCCTCCGCCACCGAGCACATCGCCAATGACCAGCTCGATGACAGGAAGGACCAGCTCGACCTCAACGGCCCGCCACTCAAGAAGCCTGGCGTCGGCGTAGTGACGCAGACTGTTCACGACAAGTCGGACCAATGTGACGAAGAAGAAGTCATATACTCCGAAGTTGAAGATAGGCCACAGGTAACATTTTTGTTGTTTGTGTGAGAGATAACCTTGTGTTTGAATCAGCAACGCATTGAAGCGGAGCGCCTCGCGTGCCCACACCTGCATAGTGCGTACCCGTGGACTACGTCGAAAATTAATAAAACATATTGAAGAGTGTGAGTTTGTTCGTTTTGCAGTATTTTATTTCCATTTTTACCATTTTGTCCACGTCAAGTGAAGTCGCTCTCGCCGATCGCTATGTTTGTATCTGATGTTTCAGTATCAGCGGCCGTATTGTATGAATTACATGCATCTTATTTGATATTTTTTTGTTTTTGAATTGAATTAATTACTGTTGTTGTTTTCAATTTTAACTCGTCGAATGCTTGTTTAATATTAAAAATCACAAAATAACCGAGGAGCGTGATTGCAGTCGCGCGTGTCGGCGAGCGAGTTCGACGAGAAGCCGCCGCTGTCGACGTCGACGCCGATCAAGCAGGACGAGCGGCGGCCGGCCCACGTGGTCGCCATGTCGCCCAAGCCCGCCGCCGACGTCGACGCCGACAAGGACGACTCCGCGCCGCCGACCCCGCTGCCTAACACCGCCAGGGAGCACAAGTCTCCCACGCCGCCTGCCAAGTCACACATACCCATCAGCAAGGAGCGACTCAAGACTCAGAGCGAGAAATACCAAAAGACCGATGATAGCACACAAGTCAGTCCCATTACCTTCATTTTGTATTAAGCAATCAATGTGTAAGTGGGTAAATTAATGGTAAGCGATCACCATTACAAACTTTGTTAAGTTATTGACTAGGTGTATCACGTGGTGTCAGGTGGTGCCGGCGGTGGAGGCGGCGGAGTCGGCGGCGGAGTCGGCGGTGGAGTCGGCGGTGCGCGCGCGGTTCCCGGGCGAGTGCGACGCGGCGCTGGAGCAGTTCGAGGCGGCGGCGGGCGCGCTGTCGCGCCGCATGGACGTCATGCTCGTCACGGTGGGCGGCGTCGACGTGGAGCGCGACCCCGGCAAGCGGCTCGAGGTATCACTACTCACTACTCACTACTCACTACTCACTACTCACTACTCACTACTCACTACTCACTACTCACTACTCACTACTCACTACTCACTACTCACTACTCACTCAACAGTCAACACTAATATAAATACTGTAGACCCGATATCATCTAACAAACGTTTTACAAGACGGTGTCGTATCGTTGAATTTGTGTGACTATAGAGAACTGTATCCGATCCCCTGTAGTCCGGATTTTTTTTAGAAAAAGGAGTACCTTGTAATCCGAAAAATTACGTACATATAAAACAATATTGTACCTATGTATACTATATAATTGTGCGTTGATGAATATATCTGTCATAGGCTTGTCGAACTATAAGGGGCCCCGGTTTATCCAGGGGCAGGATTACCGCGTGTCTACTGTATTGTGTTATCCGTCCGACAGCTGCGCTCATGTCCCCCTGCTGGTGACAAATTTTCGTCCACCGCCTTTTTCACTTTTGATTTCCTGGTCTCCAAATATTTAACCGTGTTTTTCTCATCGTAGATCCTAAAGAATCAATTGGGCCTGTTGGCACCGGACGCGGCGGCGCTGATCTCTCGCGGCGACTCGCTCGTCTATGAGAAACACAAAAACAACCCGTTGCTGGCCGACTACATACAGACGCATTTCCAGGTTAAAAGTCTTGTTTCACTTGTCATACATGAATCATGATACAGCCATAACTAACTGATATTAATTTGTCGTATAATTTTGAAGAGACAAAATGGATGCCTTCTAATTTGTCAGTTGATAATGAAGCAGCAATACTGCCGTGCTAAGTGCAAAAGCGGTATGTCTAGGAACGCTAGTTTCGAGAAAATTGATGTTTTGTAAATATAGTTTTCTTTTCGCTCTTTCTGATTTGAGGTAAAACTAAGAAGGACCTTTTTCTTAAGGTTTTTTTACAAGTTTTAATAAATATACCGCTATTTGGCTATATTGTTCATTGGATGTGCATTTTTAAGTTGTCATATGCCAGAAAATCAAATTTACGATATTTTTTAGATACCGCTTTTGAGATTAGCACGGCAGACTATAACATATCAAATGACTGATTTCAGTGTTTGAAAGATGCAATAAGAAGATCGCCGTATTATATATTGTCTTTACCCCCTTGCAGGATAAGTTACGTAACAAGTGGTCCATGGTGATGTCGGAGATCGAAATTAAACGCAACCAAGCGATAAAAGCGGAGGACAACATAAAGGAGGTGAACAAGCTGATGGAGACCATCCGCACGTGGCTCGAGCAGCTGGACGCGCGGGCGGCGGGCGGGGTGACGGGCGAGGTGACGGGCGAGGTGACGGGCGAGGTGACGCGCGAGGTGACGGACGCGCTGCTCGACCGCGAGGCCGATGCCGAGCGCCTGCACGAGCTGTGCCGCGAGCTCAAGGCGCAGCGCGTCGGGTACGCGGACCGCGCCGTCGCCGACACACTCGCCGCGCTCGCCCGCGCCACCGACGCGCTCGCCGCCACCCACAACAGGAACAAACCAGTCAGTTTACCTCACAGTATATTATCCTCTGACGGCATGCAAGACTTCATTTTATTTATGAACTTATATACTATAATGTTATGTGTGTGTGCGTGTAGAAGGCGGGTGAGGCGGGTGAGGCGGGCGAGGCGGCGGCGTGCGAGTGGGTGGCGCGCGCCAACCGGGCGCGGGCGGCCGTGGCGGCGGCGGGCGCGCCGCTCCGGGCCGCGCCGCTCGCCGGACGGGACTTCGACGACTTCCCGCTGCAGGAGGACGCGCTCGCGGTACCTTCTCATACCATCTGCTATATTCTCTCAACTCAATCAACAATAGGTTTATCTCGTAGTTTAATATCAATATAATTTTTAGCATTTGACATTCTATCTGGACGCCATTTAATTTAACATCAGACGCAGTGAAGTTGCAAAATTTTACGCTAACAAAATTAATAATATTTGCTGTCTATGTTCCCTATAAAATACTTATAACTTTGGCTTTGCACTTGCAGCGTGTGAAATCGGCGATGGAAGACATCCAGACGATGATCGACGAAACTGAGAAAGAATACACGTGGATAAGTAAGAAATGTCGGCCGGAGCAGAGCGGGCAGGCGGCGCGCGTGCGCGACAAGCTGCGCGGCGAGTGGGGCGCGCTGCGGGACGCGCTCGCCGGCCGCGCGCGGCGCTGGGCACGCTGCCAGGCCGAGTGGGCCGCGCTGTACCGCGCGCTCGACGACGTCGGCGCCTGGCTCGACGGCGCCGAGCCCGCCCTGCGCGCCGCCGAGGACCCGCGCCTGCCGCTCAAAGACCTCAAGCAGAAGCTGCGCGACCTCGAGCGGCAGATGGGCGCGCGCGCCGCGCTGGCCGAGGAGGCGCGGGCGGGCGCGCGGGCCGTGGCGGGGGCGTGCGCGCCCGCACTCGCGCGCGACGTGCTCGACCAGGTGGAGGCGCTGGCGGAGCGCTGGGCGGCGGCGGCGGCGGCGCTGGCGAGAGTGCGCGCGCTCGCGGCGGCGGGGGGCGCGGGGGGCGTGGGGGGCGCGGGGGGCGCCGGCTGGGCGGCGGCGGCGCACACGCAGCTGCGGCTGGTGGGCGAGCTGCTCGACACCACCACGCCCAACCCCTCGGACCGCACCAGCCTCTCTATACGACTCAGCCTCGTCAAAGTAAGCGTGTTTTAATATTGATTGCATTTCGTTTATCTGTTTTTACATTTCGTTTTAATTAATTAAGTTGTGACTAGGCAGTAAAATTTAAAAGTGTCAAATGAAAATAAGGAATACGAAATCGATATCATTGTGTTCTCACGTTAGGCCAACACTCATGCCGAGAGTGTACAGTTGTGAAGGAGAATCGGGTATCCATCCGCTCCGAGACTCGCGTTTCCTCGATCTTGGCACGAGATACCTTTAAATCCTAAAATCCCAATTTATAATTAAAACTTTATTGTCCTGAATGTGCCTCAATTTTTTTTAAGTGTTCTTAATTCTTTGAGTATTTTTAATTTGAAGTATTCAATCCGTCTAAAAGGTATTAGGTAATATTATTATTATTATAAAAGGTACTTGATATAAATTGTGATTCGGGTTTCTCCGCTCCGCGACTATTTTATATCCCGCGTTCGCTTGTTAATGCGAAGATAGAATAACAGAGGTTTAGTTTTATAAAATTGTAAAACTCTTACTGAGAAGTAGCATATATTATGCAGCTTGATATAACGGCAAGAACAATATGTGAGTGTGGTGGCGACTCGCCCGTGAAGGCGTCCCCGCGGTCACTCGGCACGTCGCGGCGGGCGCGTGACGTCATCGCCCTCTATACAAAACAACCGCTATTTCGGGCGCCCCGGATATAGCCGCACTTGTTATATTTACGGCGCCGCCACGCGCCGATGTATACGTTACGCGAGTTAATTACTTGTATTGTGACGTCAGACTATTATGATCCAAATAATATAAGCGCACGTGCTCGTTGTCTGATGTCATTGCGCCGCCATGACACCGGCGGCGGAGTCGCGCCGTGCATATTGAGTGTTCATAATAATTTGTTGTTCGATACTGGATTTACGCTTTTTTTATTATGTTTTCATGGGAAGTATACAAACAACAAACACAATTTTATTCCACTTACATTTTATTTATCCTTGAAGCATATTTTTTTACAGTATATAAATAAGCATATTATCCAGCTGGGAATAATATGTCAAGGCACTTTAATAATAATTTAATATTATTTAATACACATCGTTTTCTACACAATGTGCTTCGTGTTGACGTGTATTGAAGTAATAGGACATTTACATTGATAAAGGAGATGTCCGCTTTTTGTATGGGTGCTGCGCCCAAAATCTAACCAGGCTCAAACTTTATGGATAACTAGACTTCTGCTCGCGGCTTCGCCCGCGTGAAAAAGTTTTTCCGGGATAAAAAAAATCCCCGGGATAAAAAGTAGCCTATGTGTTAATCCAGAACATGATCTACCCGTGTGCCAAATTTCATCGAAATCCGTTCAGTAGTTTTTGAGTTTATTCGTTACAAACATACTTACATACAAATCTTTCCTCTTTATAATATTAGTATAAATAAAGGGGCAAAATATGGATCTTGGATCAATTAAAAAATATTTTTAGATCCCTCCATTTATAACTAACTTTTTAAAAACTCTCATTTTAAGTGTAGATTTGAAGCTAAATAAAATGACATAAATCTCAAAATCGGAAGTCTTTAAAATTAAATGATTTATTGTAAAAGGCTAGTTTTTAGGAGTTCTATCCAAATATATATAAACTGTTTTGGTTAGAATTTCAGGCCCGTTTTTGGACATGTCCTTTCATAAATAACTATTCTTCAAAAGTTTTAAATCTAAGACTTTCAGGATCAGGATCTAAACAGGATCGAGTATGTACGATCGAATTACTTAATAATTGGCAGTGTGCGTGCAGGTGCGTACGAGTCGGCGCGCCACGGAGTGACGTCACGCACGCGGCGCGGAGTGACGTCACCCACGCGCCGCCACACCGCCCAACACTCCTGCAGCGATGTTCTTTGTCTATAAACATCACAAAGCTTTTTTTCGCTTTGTGTCCATCTTTGTCTTCAACAATTTGCTTTTAAGATTTTGAGTTTTTAAGTTCCATTATATTTTCTTTAAGATTTATCGATATTGATATTTTGTAATGTCTAGCCGTTTTGACATCAAAGCTCATAGTCCAATTAAATCTTAATAACTAAAAAAAATATAAATGCGCGAACTCAAATATGTGTACACAGCTATCTACTGTTTAATTAGAATATTGCCCATTGGTAATAGTTATTTCTGCGTTCGAATATTCTTAGATCAAAATATTTGGTCGGCAGATATATCGAATGTAAGTACATGTAATATCTAGCCGGTACGAGTTTATATGCATACGGACGGAAGTGTTGTTTATAGTAATAAATTATAGCGATACATTAACTTCGCTAGTAACTACATTAACCAGAACTTGCATTACACGCGAATATAAATATAGTAGACAAAGCCGGCACTGTTGCGTGCGGCATGCCGGCCGTGGGGCGCGGGGCGGGGGGCGCCGGGCGGGGGGCATGTGCCCGGGGGACGCGGGGCGGCTGGCGACATCTCCCTATAAGGAAGCAGCACAACTCGCCGCGCACATCTTACTTCTGCCGTGTTTGTGTCTATTTCTGATTCTATGAAAATATTTCTGTCCCATCTGTTTGTGCTTCAGTTGCGTTACGTCGCAAGTGGTTCGCGTATCGCACCATTATCGACCTTATTTCTTTGATGGTAAAGTGAAAACGGGATTGAGTTGTGTAATTATTTGAGTTTATAGTAATAAAATATAGGTGCGTGTGCGCGGCGCAGTGTTGTCGGTCAGTGTTCGCCGCGCGCCCGCGACGAGCCCGCGACCGCCTCGCGTGTGACGTCACACCTAACTCGTTGACAACGTCACGGAATTCCGCCACCACAATCACGTGTTGTGATTTTTGTGATATGAAAACTCCCGAGAAATTGTGTTGTAGTTGTGAGCTATAATATAACAAGAGCTTGTGATATCATTATTTTCTTTCGTTATTACCTATAATTAATAATCGGTAAGCAGATTTTTCTAAGTTAACTTCTTCTTATTTTTCTATTATCTGGTATAAATATTAACGACATAAAATAGAATATATTATACAAATTATAAATGTATGTATAAATTCTTAAATTATTTCACTTTTATATTCGGTCGGGTTATAAGTTATTCGATGTATAAGTTTTATGTGATGATTGAAAATGGGCCCTAAAGATTACATTATTATTCGAGTGCGGTGCTTATTACATACCATATTATTATTATGTACAGTAGGATAGTTGACTACTTTTTAAAAATACAGTTATAAAAATGTATGCTATCCAAAATCTAATGGAAAAATAATTTTCAAAATTGGCGCAATAGTAAGTAATTTATAAAGCTTTGAATTTAGTGGAAGGGGTAACTGTCAAATAATAGAAATACTAGGCTGTGACGTCCGCCATAACGCTGCCTGAGTGCGAAAGAGATAGCGCGATATCCCCGCCACGCACCCACTTTTGCTCACAAGAATATTTCAAAATAGAATAACTGCTTTATTTTTCAATCGATGTTGATGCTGATTTCACAGAATAATTGCTTTTTCGTACTATTTTCTGTTACATCTGAAATATTGTACAAAATCTAACATAGGAAATTATTATATTATTATCCTGGATTAACATAGGCTACTTTTTATACCAGTAATTTGTTCCCATGGAAAATAATAGGATTTTTTTAAATAGAGAGCGCTATGAATCTCTACAGTGTTTAAGGGACTTTCGTAGCGAGAAAAGCTATTCATGCGGGCGACGCCGCGAGTAACATCTAGTCCCACTAATATTATGAACGCGAAAGTTTGTGTGTATTGTATTGTATGGATGTTTGTTACTCTTTCACACAAAAACTACTGAACGGATTTCGATGAAATTTAGCACACGGGTAGATCATGTCCTGTATTACTTTTTATCCCGGGAAAATATAAAGCGGGACTTTTATCCCGGGAAAACTTATTCACGCGGGCGGAACCGCGGGCATGAAAGATAAAGGTGATCTACATCAACATTATGATGCAGTTCGATAGGGATGTAAGTTATTAGTTAATCACAGCTACAATTCAAAAATTACATTTAGGTATTACATAAATGAAAGATTTGTGTACACACTATACGCCAATGTACAATGTAGCACAATAACGGCTTGTCGGTATCCTGAAAACACTAAAGCAACAGTTATGAGTTATCCCATTTCCCGAAACAGACGCGGTACAATGTCGCGCGCACTCACACGCGCCGCGCCACTGCTGGCGCCGCGCTTTTATTTATTGCTCTCTGTCTCTAGCAGAAAATTAGACTCCACTGTTGTACATTACCGTTTACATATTATTACGTTTTAGTGAGAAAAAATATTATGAAGTAATCGGCTCCTATAGCATCGATTTTGCAATGCAATCAGCCCTGTAATAATATATAAATACTGCCCACTGCTGAGCACGGGCCTCCTCTACTACTGAGAGGGGTCAGGCCTTAGTCCACCACGCTGGCCTAGTGCGGGTTGGCAGACTTCACATACCCTCGAAATTCTTATGGAGAATTCTCAAGTATGTATGTTTCCTCACGATGTTTTCCTTCACCGTTAAAGCGAACGATAATTGATAAACAATACACACGTAACTTCGAAAAGTCAGAGGTGTGTGCCTTGGGTTTTGAACCTGCGGACATTGTCTCGGCAGACCGTTCCATTTCCAACTAAGCTATCGTCCACGATATTAGCATCGACTTTATTCTCGTCATATTTGTGTGTACTTATATTTTCGTAAGCCATAGCTATTTAACCTCTATGTTATTAATGTATTGTATATGCTATTTGGACAGCTGTAGGGTCTACCACTAGGAGGGCATAATATATTCTACCTCACAGTTTAGTGTCAAAATATATTTTGAAAGAAAGAAAGAAAGAAAGAAAAACATTTATTGGCAACGAAATTGGGTGGTGACAGTAACAATAATAATACAATTATAAAAAAATAAGAAAACAATATACAAGAGAAAATTAAAAAAAAATCAAATAAAAACAACAACAAATGTGGATGATATATGTCCCACCACAACAGTGCCAAAAGGTTCTAGATCAGCATAATGCCAAACAATGAATTGTTTGGCGCTGATTTTCATCTAGAACCTGGCCCAGAGGAACGTCACACAAAAAGAAAAAACAGTACAATTTTATGTGTATATAATATGTGTGTGCGTGTGCATATATTCAACTATATAGTTTGTTTAGTCATGAAAAAGGGTAATAAAAAGCAGACTTGCTCCTAATCCCGTATCATATATGAAGTATTATGAGTGTGTGATGGCGGTGCGGTGCGCCCACACACGGCATACGGCACGCGACACATGATTTATACGAGAGCTCGTGCCAAACATTTACTAGGAGCGCAGTAGGCGCATAGAGAGGTGAGTGACCTCGCGCCGCCCGCGTGCCCCGTAAACCGTTCCGAACGGCTTCTGTGAACGCAGACGAGGAAGTGTCGCGCGTCCAGCTGCGGAGTGCAGTAACTGCGGTGGTTGATGCCTTCACGACGTGTCGCTAGTACTTAGTGGTATATCGTGATGCACGCTTAACAATTATCGCTGTCGCGTTTGACTAAGTCTGTTATATTATTTTGAATATTGACAAAAAAATATCCGCATGGAGAGAATTGCACATACCCAGTATGTATATTTTAAATATTATGTAATGAAATAAAACTATATTTTTAACTAAAATTCGTGGTTCTCCAGAAACGCCCATATGCCTAAGAAATTGAGTTATGTTTTAAAAATTTTGGGCGTGAAATAACAATATGACTCTGATTAAATATTTAATGCGTCACAGTAAAAATATTGGAAATTGACAAATATGTTTAAATAGACTTGTGCCTCGTGCCATCTTAGGTGTACCTACTTATAAGCTATATCACCATTATTTGTCGCTGAGTTTGTGTCTTAGTACGATCAGAGTGTGTGTGTGCTCAGGCGCGCGAGGAGGAGCTGGCGAGCAAGCTGCGCGAGATGGAGGTGCTGCGGAAGAACAAACAGCTGCCCAAGGGAGAGCAGACCAACTCGCTGCAGGATCAGCTGGAGAAGGTACGTGGATAATATCTTTAGAAGTGTCTACAATAACTCACTGTTCTTAGATTCTCGCAAAAAAAATGTCTTAAAATCTGATCTTTATATTTGTTGCCTTTGTAAACCCAACTGACGCCTGTGTGCAGCACGTTGTATACAGGTGTTTGATACACATCAGCCACAGCGGGCTGCTCAAAGCAAACAATGAGCGCATAAACAATCCGCATAAGCGATGCGCTAGTAAAATTTTAAGTATATATCGATTGAAACCAAGAAATTACTATATTTTCATTTTTTACCTTCCAAACAGGTTGGCTAATTTTACTTTGTTGGCTTCTGTTCTGTTTTTAACCGACTTCCAAAAGGAGGAGGTTATTGATCATGTTAATGTTTATACGATTGCTCTGACATATAGGAGTGAAAAGAACTAGTGTCTTTGTCTAATCATAGACACTAGTTCTTTAGTTCAGAGTAATCGTAAAGATCTAAATCTTTAGTAAAGATTCTTTATACAGTGCCTGCTACGACGTAGGCTACACATTGTAGCATCTTATCGTAGCGGTGTAGCTCGCTACGTGTTAATAAATACTACGAAAACTTACAAGATCACAATACGCGCATTACTTTTATTTCAGCGCCTTATGTTTATGCATACAGCACGCATGTATTTAAATGTTGTTTTAGTTATTATAAAAGTAAAAATAACTTACAATAGCTTATGTATATTACATTTCGATTTCCGAATAAGTATAACATAATGAATGTTGACGTAGTTGCGTAAGTTTCATGTAAGCGAGCGCGACAGACAGTTCGTGTGTGAGTGACGAGCGGCGACACGCGCCAATGCAACGGTTTGATTTTAAATGGCGTTTCGATGGGCGCCGGTGGCGACTGGCGGTACTATGTTGCAGCGTTGCGAAGCTAGACTTGATATTGTTATAAAATTTATCAATAAGTTTGTAATTTTTTTATGAATTAATTTGATTTTTTAAGTTAAATTTACGTCCTTCGAACCGCATTTTTATGATAGTTTACGAATATTTATTTAACATGTAAATAATTATTTCTTACGTTTACGCGAATGTTATACATTGAAATTAAACTACTATAACTATATTATATACTATATTCGAAGGATTTGCAGCATTTCGTAATCCGCCTCGTGCCCGAAAAATAAAATAAAAAAACCGCGATAAAATCCGTTATAGTAGTTTAATTTCAATAACATGTAAATGTGAAATATCGTATCGTATCGTATACGTATCATATGATGAGTAGAGATCGCACCGTTATATCTATCACAAATCCAATACAAAGATGTTTAATTCTCGAACAAAAATATCCCATAAAATAAATGTTCCGACTTGGGGGATCTTTAGAGACTAGATGTGATATCCGTTAAGGTTGAGCCGACGCATGTAGTAGTACATTGTACATTGTGCAGGCGCAGACGAACCTGTCGGCGCACCGCTCGTACCTGACGAGCAAGCTGTCGGCGCTGGGCAAGTACTCCGCGCGCCTCGACGCGGCCGCGGCCTGGCTCGGGGAGACTCGCACGCGCGCCAACATCGCCGCCACTCTGCCGCCGACCCAGCGCGGGAACCTCATGCGCAACATCGCCGTGAGTACACTACACTCTTGTACTGGTTACTGGTTACTGGTTACTGGACGACGCAGCGAACTGTATCTGTGTTGTCACCTGTCAGGCGTGCGTGAAGGACCGCGAGGCCGAGGTGCGCGAGGTGCTCGAGAACTACAACAACATGGAGCGCGAGTGTGGCGCCGCCAAGCAGAGCGTGTGTCCCGACCTGCGCGACAAGCTCGCGCGGCTCAAGGACGACTGGGCCGCGCTGCGGGCCGCCACCGCCGCCCTCGACACACCCACCACCGTCACCACCGTCACCACCATCACCACCACCACCACCACGACCACCAGCGAGCCGGGCACGCCGCGCAAGGGATCGGTCGACAGCCAGGCCAGTGGTAAGTGTCGGTGGCGGGACCGGGGCGTCACGTGAACACGCCGGGGGCGACGTCACCAACCACGTTACACGCTTGTTGTGGAACAGTATGAAATACTTCTAATGTTGTAGGGGGTTCAAGGCGAGATAAGGTGTCGGTCTCACCGCGAACTAGCAGTTGGTTTCGATTCTATAATTCCGTGACCTGATAATTCAGTCTCATGAACGGAGTGCTTACTGTAAGATTGTTCCCTGAACGAGTTAAATAATATGCAGACTTTTTGCACCATGTCACAGAAAGGTCAAGCTTGGTTCTTGGTTGGTAACGTCGTCCCCGAGCGTCGTGTGGGTTGTTTGTGATGTACAGTAATGCGATGTCGTACAGTACAACAGTACTGCAGTCTGCAATTGCTAACGAGTTATATTTGCATATAACTTTAGCTTGGACTTTCTAGAGTAGCCTATGGACCCTGGCGCATCATATTACGACGTAAAACCTTAGAGACCATGTTCTGAATTATGATATGTTTCAAAAAACGCTACTGTAAGTAGCAATCAATCAAGGCAACTTTGGGCTTTGTGACGTCACCACTATCCTAGATAATTCAAGCCTAACACTCGGCAGCTGTTGAACAGTACGACATCGCGTTCATGCGTTTGTATCATATGGTTTGGGCAATAAAGGTTTGGCTAATTCTAACCAGTAGTTTCATTCTCCACTAACCTGCACTGCGCGACTGTACCTACCGCGCCGGACAGTCACTCGCCGCTAACTCGCTCAGTAGAACTAGATGGGTGTATGGTACTAATTACAGAGTGTAACACGAATTGATGATGTGCACGACATTATAACATAGCTGTAAGATGCACTTAACAAACGTATTCTACGGCACAGTACGGGAACATAAATATAATCACACTATTTATACTGCAGTTAATCATCACTAGTTGCTATCAGACATGAAACAATATTTATTTAGTTTTGGTTCAAATGTGTGAAACTAAAAGTGTACTAGATTAACATGAATTTGACATGAATCGCAATCTGAAACTAAAATCGGACGTAGGTCACAACGGGACATATTTATTTGGATGTTTAAATAAAAACAACAAGTCTAAAAGTATTTGTTAGACAACGATAATCGACTTTCAAAATAGGGAATTTTAGACCGTAAGCACTGGATCGATGAAGATGGCCGCCAGGACCTAGCTTAACTCAAGGGATGAAGAACATTCAGATGCAGTTAGTTAGGGTTCCCAAGACTTTGTGCTTCATAAACAGAAACATTTCACTTTGTTATAATATATCAGGTGTCTTTAATCAACTCACATTGCAACATTGGAAGTGTCAAAATGCCTCCGTGCAGTAATGTGCAAATCGCGCGAACTGTGCTCAGCGTCCGCCTCGGTGCGGAATGTATCATAAAGTCGCCAAATTAAAAGTGTTGGCGCGCGAGAGCTCCACTCTTCATTCAGTTAATGGCGGCAAATTAGCTTCCGCAGGCCACCGCGAGCGGAGAACAGTAGCGAACTGACGACTCTCAAATATATTGTGGCTTTCGATCTATTAGTAAAACATCCCGCGTATTATTATTATAAAATATAAACTTGGCTTTTCATAATATAGTTATATGTTTCAGGAACTTGTGTGCCCTATTCTTTGTGTGCGTGTGATGTAAAGGTATCATAACATTGTACATGTTCATAATAATAACACATGATAATATATTAATTACACATGACTCCATAGGTTGTATTGCGTGCGCGGAACAACTCTGAGATCCCGGGTTCGGATCGCGGATCGGGTACCCAAAGTGGTATTGGGTTTTCCTATTCAGTATCAGCCCGGTGTGTGGAATTTGTACCCAATATGGCGATTGGTTCGCCCCCAATCACATCACGGGACGGAATAGACGTGACAAAATCTAGGTGCCCTTGTTGCACATCTGCCTACCCTTTCGGGGATAGAGGCGTGATGTGTGTTTGTTTATTTTAGTTTGTGCTATATCAATCACGATCGACTAACTTATCTGTGTTGCCATACTGCGCGCGCCCTGTCCTGCGCCGCCGCGTGTTCATGTAGGCTGCTATTACTGTTCCTGCGACAAGTTCTTTCATTAGCGCGGTCCATCTCATTCTTGTCCTATTTCGGGCACGTCTGTATTGCTCATTGCTTCACGAATTCGATGTTTGCCTCATTGGACAAGGGGCTGCTTATTCCGGTTGTAACACCGACAGGATCTTGAATTTAATCTTCAGTTCGGACTTCATTTTTTTTTGCTCTAGTTTCCCATGATGTGAAGCTAATATACTTCTCCAATGGTGGGCCAATTGTACTTTTGCTTTCCCTTTCAGACAGAGTTGCGATGATTATGCATCTCGAGTTCGTCTGCGTGTCAGCATGACACGGCCTCGCGCTAGTCGCAGCGTGTTATTACGAGGTGTCACGCCATGAATCCATTTGCCGTGTTAACTATTTAAAACCGGGTCGTCGCGTGTTCCGACACGCCCGCAAATTTGCTGTTTATTGAACTAATCAGCCGGTACATTGCTTTGTGTAGATTATCGTGTAAAACATCAATACTATTTTCGTTGCGTATGAGTAATAGTAACGTCACAGTACATACCGTGGTAACGTATAATGTATAGATAGTATAGATTATGTTGCTTGGTAGGTTATTTAGGTGTGAGGAACCAGGAGACACTTTCAGTCCTGAATCAATAAAATAAAGATATTACTAATATTACCTGCGGCATGTCGCTTCACAGTCGAGCAGTAGCTCGCTGCGCCGTCGTGTGGTATGTTTCTGTAAAATTAGGTCGGTTCGTTAAATTTATGCTATTAAATTCCTGTTACACGCTCGCAGCGTACATATTTGTGTGAATTCATTATAACTTATAGGGCTACGTAGGTAGGTAGTAGATGCACAGGAAATTAATATCGAAAGATAAAATGCTATTGAAATGGAAATTGACGCAGATTGCAGATGTCCCTAGCGGTTAGATGTTAGCGTTTGTGTGGTTTTATCCTGTGGTGTATGATCGATGCTCGTATGATGTAGTGCAGTATATGGGCGCTGTGCGATGTGTCCCACTCTCTGTCAGCGCCGCCGCGTCGATGTGAAGCCCGCGCCTGTCGACATGTCGACTCATTACTACTACACTCGCACCGTCCGAGACACGGCAGCCAGCGGGTAGCGATTCAACGTATAAACATGTTTTATTATTTACCGTGAAGTAATAATACCTGTACCTGAAAAGTAGTAAACGATGCAATTATTGTGAGTAGGTATTTATATTTCGTAATGCATGGTATTTCCTTTCCATGATATAATCACGGAATCTTGTAAGTTTTGTTTACAATGACGTCGTCACTACGCTAGTGATTACAGTCCTGACTGACTAGGCTATTTTTATCGTTTCAGTTTTGACAAAAAATATAGCATTTTCTTACGCCATTACACAATTATTAACGTATGTTTTGAGTTGGCAGTGGGTTCAATGTCGCGCTGGGGGTTTGTCTCGGCTGCCGGGCGCGCGGTCACGGCCAGCCGCCGGTAAACATTGGAGCGCTGCCATCACTCTGTCATCGCACTCGGTCCCCTCCCCCGCCCCCGCACACCGCTCCTCCGGGAACATGTCGAAGTTACTTAATGGGGAAATTGACGCTCATGCTTTTGCCTAACGGTGCAGTTTCACGTACGATTAGCTTTGGTATGTCAGCGATGTAGATTGATCCAGCCAGTGTAATTACTGAACTTATCTCAGGATGACGCGACCTCTAGGTCACGAAAGAATCACGTGACTTGTCCGGGTGTTTATGTTTCACCTAGTGGTAGGCTGACCGAAGCCAGCCATCGTATTTTAGGACGGAAATGACGAACTATATATGTACTCGTTTGTTTGTTTATGTACTTACTTCAAAGGCGCATGGACATATTAACTAACGTTCCCCCGACCGCCTGTGGGTTGTGACACGCCATTTCTCACAAAGGGTGTAAATTTTCCTATTATAAGCGTTTGTGAATTACTGGCGCCGGCGGAATGTGGACACACTAGCGCGCGCCGCACCGCCCGCCCGTATCCACCATCTACACTTTATACAAAGATGATTATACTTTCGCGGCCTTTGTCCGTAAAAACTGGGCCGACTGCAGGCGACGCGACCCAGTTATCACTCTTTTGGAACTACTCCGTACTTACGTATATTACTTCTATATTAAACTTTATGATCGCGTGGTTTTTGTCGGTGTGAAGTGTGTGTGGTATTCAATATCGACAACCCACACTCATGGCGTTTAACCTTTTTACACGAATTATCGTAACTTACTGAGGATAAGCCTGGACTTTTTGAGCCACGGTAAGCAACAGCCTCTGTAACTCCGTTGGCACCACGCGCGCGGACTTGTCACTCCTTATAAAATTATAATACAAATGTATGTAACATTTTGATTGCATATTTCAATTTTTGTTTGTAGTTACAGTATTTATTATGTCGCCTCCTTAGATTAGTGGTGATGTATGTCAGTTATGGATTTGCAGATCTCGGGTTTAAAGAATTTAGTAACAATTGTGCATTTTCTAAGACGATTTGCTAGGGGCTGAATCCGTCATTTAGGTACGGCATCGGGCAGGCGGACGATTTATAAAAAAATGTTGCGACTACTCAACATTGGATTAGTATAGAGGCAGATAGAAAAAGTGACAGTAAATTTGCATTAATAAAAGGTTTTAAAACTTGGCCAATACAGTAGTAGTAACCCCGAGGAGTGAAGGCGGAAAACTGAAAGAACAAACAAACGGTCGTGTTGGTATTGTGGCGCGGCGCCAGGAGCCGCTGCTTTCTGGGGCGCAGCCTCCGCGGCGGGCCGCAGCCGCACGGACTAATCTCACCCCCGCCCGTCCCCCCCGCACCGCCCCGCACCGCCGACACCCGCCGCTCTAATTACTCCTGCACTCAGCCGCGTTTGAACATCGCGCTATTGTTACGACGCCTCTGTCGGTGTTTTCTTATCATTTTTCAGCAGAGACCTGCAACTTGCAAGTGGGTCATCTTAGGTGATTACCACTGTCCATGAACACACAATGCGACGTCGTGGTGGTTTTTAATCAGGAAATACAGAGCATAGACATAGAGAAAGCTTTCCTTCTTGAAAAAATATATGCTTACACGTGGTCGGCGCCAAGCTTTTGCTTGCAACCTGGTTGAAATGTAGAGCGTGTTTGAATTTTCCGTGATTGCCGTTATTTCCGCCGTGTTATGCCATTCGTTTGATGTGCGGAAGCGCGCGGCTCTCGCGGCGCCGAATTAGATCATAAAATATGTTTATTCCCTGTATTGTTACATTGTTCAACAATACAGCTGATGTTAGTTCTGATCACCTTTACTACTTTTTAACCGACGAAAAAAAACGCAGGAGGTTCTCAAGTCGACGTGTATATTTTTTTATATACCACGCATAACTACGGAGTAGCCCGATTTTAATAATTCTTTTTTTACTGGATAGGGTATACCTCGAAATTGGTCCCATATTAATTTGAAAAAAAAAAACATCTACCCTAAGGGAAAATCCCTTTTTTCCCACCCTTAGGGTAGATATATTTTCAGGGATGATTTATTGTTTACTCACAGATTTTAATGCTGAGTTGTGTTTTAAAAATTAAGCATGTAGTTTAAAGCCACAAAAAATTATAAAAAAAACTTTTTAACAAAAAAATTTAACCGCCGAAAAAACTGAAAAGCAAAAAATAATAAAAAAAAATATTTAACCTTAATAACTAAGTTCTTAAACTAATTTAAGTATACTAGGTATACCTACTTGGTAATTTTTTGCTTTTCAGTTTTTTCGCCGGTTTAATTTTTTTGTTAAAAAGGTTTTATTGCACGTGATGATTTCTAGAGTTACTTGTGATAGCTTTTTCGTTGTGAAGTAACTAAGTACAGTGCATCCAAGTATGTACGAAGGTCGCTACTTCTGTTGATGGTCGTCAGAATATGCCGGCTTGCTTTGTTGGACGTACACCGCCTGACTAGGGAGCATGATTCATAGAAACAAGTTGCATTGCGTGTGCGGCCGTCATCTAGTTACCCACCACACAATTACCAAATATTTGCGAATCACACAAACATTTCACTCGCATTGCGTGTACATTATTGTAATGACTCGTTTATAGCGTTGACCTTCGTTAATGTATTTCATGAGTGATTTGGTTCCACTAGCGGCGACTGAGTGAAATGACGCATTTCGCGGCGGTAAGTGGTGTTTGCGTTACGACCTTCAGACGGTAATGGCAACCCGATTGCTGCGAACCCTGCCGACATTATAACAAAGCTGTAACATAAAGTATACAGTGTGTCATCGTGTAATGTTTCATTAATAAATCACACTTGCCACTTCTGCCGTAAAAACTAAATATGCGTGGTTTTCAAATCATTTGGTAATGTAATGAGGAACTGCGGGGGATTGTGTGCCGGAATTTGAAAAGTGCACTAGTGATAATAGCTCCGTGAGTGTGCGGCGTGTGCGATACATGCGCCACGTGCGGTGTGTGCGGTTTCTTGACTCGCATGATCTGTGCACTCACGAAACTGCTATACGCTTTACGGCATCGCTCAGCCGCGTGTAAGTTGCTGTAACAGCTCTTCATGTTGATTAAAGACTTGAATCAGTATGCCAAAGCGGTGTAATCCTTGAATGAACTATGTTTGAAATTAGGAAGCATGTTTGGGATGCATGAGAAATAGTTTTTTTTAAATTCATCTATTCACATGATTAAGGATACATATAAACCAGAGTTACAGAAACGTTAGGTACTCTAAGACGGATTACACATGGATTGTTACCATAAAGGATGTGATGGGAGTGAATGACAAAATGAAGGCTGATAAGTAAAGTAGGAGAAAGAAAAATAGAAATCCTTCACCGACCGTAAACGAACGGGAACCGGGGCGGAAGAATATTCGGTTTAGTGCCCGACAAATATTGACAGGAGCAAGTAAACAAATATTACAAATATACGAAGTTAAAGTGTATTTACATTTGCCAGTTTATGGGACATGAAGGAGTGTAATAAATAAAGCACACTGGGTCCGGGTGCCGGAACACTGCACCAAAATACTTGCGCTAGGGTGCTTGTCCACTGCACCGGGGCTGATTTCTGAGCTAGGGTATACCAATAGGAATGCTTAGGGGTAGGGGAGATCTGTGTTGGCAAGAACTCGGCTGAAACATTAAACTCGCCATAAATCGCGAGATGATGTGTTGCTCGATGCTCCCGCAGATTTACAATTTCAAAATATTTTGGTGAATTTATGTGGTGCCCCGTGGTTGAATCAATCATTATTTCTGAGATTCGCTACTACTAAGAATTTTGTAGATTTATGCCCTTACTTTGGATGTGGTGAAATTATTATATTATTTGCCGTCATTACGGTCTAGAATCTGACTAATATTATCTACCTACCGACTCCCGTGCCCGCGAGTCCGTCCGGACGGGATTTAATTTGCATTATTAATCCAGACTTTAACATAATATTTATTATTTCTTTTTAGCATATGTATAGCACATTATGGTTTAGTAATTTAAAAAAAATTAAACCTGTTCGGGCTATACTTGATGCGGGAAAAAATTATCATTTAGACACACTGTAGCTACTGTTTATTAAATGTATGATAATTATAATATTAATTGGAGTGATAATATACCAGCCCTGTATTAAATACTGCCCACTGCTGAGCACGGGCCTCCTCTACTACTGAGAGGGTTTAGGCCTTAGTCCACCACGCTGGCCTAGTGCGGATTGGCAGATTTCACATACCCTCGAAATTCTTATCGAGAATTCTCAGGTATGTAGGTTTCCTCACGATGTTTTCCTTCACCGTTAAAGCGAACGATAATTGATAAACAATACACACATAACTTCGAAAAATCAGAGGTGTGTGCCTTGGGTTTTGAACCGCCGGACATTGTCTCGGCAGACCGTTCCATTCCCAACTAGGCTATCGTCCACTTTCGTTGGTATATTTTCACTACTAGTCTGCTGTAAATCGTAACAATGTACAGAAAACGAAACTACAGTCCTCTATATAGGGCCGAATATCTATTTCTATACTTTAAATACGAATAGTATAGCCGTACTAGGTATGTTTATGGCTTAAAATAACGTAGCGAGCTAATTGCTCGGCTGATGGGGAATCTCAAGTCATGTCCCTCGCACCGAAACAACAGTTTTCCACATAACTGCTAGCCGACACCCACGTAACATAATAGGGACTATCCACAGTTGACATGCACACACGCACACACGCACACACGCACACACGCACACACGCACACACGCATACCGAAGATTGAAAATTTTATCTAATAACCACATCTGACGTAATCTAGTTGGTGAAAAATAATCGAATCTTGACCAAAAGATGTGCAATCTGGCACTCGTCAAATCCGTCGAACTAGACGGAGCGAACTCATCACAAACTCTGTCGGTACTAAACAAATTCCAAACAACGCACAAAGGCGACGGCGGCCCTTGTTCATCGTCTTTGTCCCACTTTTATATCCCCTAAATAGCTTCACTTTAAGGGCGCGAAACTAACCATTGGGTGGCAGAGGGGCGAAAAATGCAATTACAAGTTTCGTTTGATGTACAGTTAATTATAAGCTCAATTTGCGTTTAATTAGTTTACCGTTTCGCTTCGCTGGTGCTCATTGTAAATTATTTTAATAGGGTATTGAGGCAAAAATGTATGATTATTAGGGGATCGATTGAAAGCGACCTCGGGACATAAGAGGAAAGCCCGGTGTAGTAGCTCGATGAGATCGGGTTTCAGATATGAACGGCAAGCATGCAGCTTAGGCAGTTCGGCATCTTTTCTGCATAACTTACCAAGTGGTGTAGAATTGATGCCATATAAGTAAATATTGTAACAACCACTTTCCGATACGAAAATAAATAAAAAAAGTATAAAAAACGTGTGAAGTGTAAATTGGAACATTAATAAAATCACGTAGGTACCGGCCACGAATTACCCATTGTATCATTCATACGATCTTGAAGAGATGTGTGCACAGGGCTCCAGGTGCGTCTGTCGGAGCCGCGGGCGAGGAAACATTTTCCCACATTTGTAAACGGGGCGCAAGATAGTAAACTTTACTGTTCTAATAAAATAAACAGCAGTACAGTGGTGTGCTGCTGTGTGGGGCGGATGGTGGAGTGCGACAGTAAATTGTCACGGCTCGCGGATTAAATTTAACTAGCCTACCGAAAATGAACATTTGTCCCAAATTGTCTACGCAAATATATTCGGGACTATCGAATTATTTACGAGTGCCTACAGCTGTAAAATTGACACTAGCGCGGGTCGCACTAAGGGCGCACGAGCGTGCACAAATACAATGTGATTGGACGAGATGTTATAAATACACATCTAATATTATTTACGGATAGTATAGTTGCTCTTAACCTCATCATTGTTAAGTTATTGTCTGTAAAAATCAACTATTGATAGAATATTAAACGTGCTTACATACTTAATATTATAATATTATAGTAGAAGACAATAATGCGTAGTTAGTAGTTACCGGTACGTTACCCGTTTATTTGTATGGAGAGTGAAGTGCATAAATATGCAGCATTATGAGTGACGTCAAGCGACGTCGGCGCTAGTTTGTCACTACTCTTGTGCTGCACTCGCTCTCAATATTCATGACCCGCCGCGGGAGGGAGGGGAGCGGGGAGCGGGGGGGGGGGGGGGGGGGTGAGCGCCTCCTATTCTATGCATTAACACTAATATTGAAACGTTATCAGATTATCAATGACATGAACGGTTCGTACATAAATGCATAACACGCTGACATGATTCCGGCGAGATGACCGTTGTGATATGAGGAGATGACCTTTGGCCGGCGTTGTGTACCTGTGTGCTGATTGTTGGAGGTAGTGTAAACATATCAAATAATAAAAGAAAACGTGATGGTTATTTGATGGAACTACTGAGTTCAGCAACGTTCTCAAAGTACGATGTATATTGTAGGGGTGTTTGTACTATCAGGTGCTAGTCCATTGGTATGATGTATTATTTTGGCTTAGAGCCAAAAGAAATGTCAGCATTGCCATTTCATGCAGTTCAGCAAACGATTTATTGAACGCTCGGACTTTACAACGTATGGCACCAGTCCAGATTCAAAACTTCATATTATGTCAAATTTAACACATTTATTTATACCCACCTCTTTTATACGAGATAGAAACCGAACCTACGTTTCTCCGACTCTGAGGTAATTCACTGGCTACTGAGCCGGATAAGCTAACGGTGTTATTTGAGTACATAATCTGGTAAAACTTAAAGTTGTGAGATGTAGCGCTATTTCAACGGTCCAAGCTTTATTACTTTTTCATGTTTGAGATACTGTATTACTTACATAATTCATCCGGGAGATACGATGTAACTTCGTTTAACGGGTATTTGCTTTATATTGTGAGCACAATGCGGTTTCAATGTTGCTGCCGACGATTATTTGGCTGTGAAACGATAGGTCCTGTAATCGATTCCCAGAGGCAAAAATTTACTTCTTTTTAAAATATTTCTTTCGCGTATTGTAAGATCGACAAAGGCTCTTAGTTGTTACTCTTTATATTTAAATCTAGTTCGGGATCAAGGCTTTGTCAATGCTGGGCTTGTACCTATATTTGTTGTATGTAAGTGTATTTTGTCTTATTTATTTGGCTAATGATTCCTTACGTTTACGCGAATGTTAAGCTTAATTTCAATGTTATTTATTTGGCCTTAACCCTCTCAGTTGTAGAGGAGGCCCGTGCTCAGCAGTGGGCAGTACCTATATAATACAGGGCTGGCATAGTAGTATATAGTAGTAGTGTATTTTGTAGATTTGTTGGTGACGGGTAAGTGGTTTGCATGTGGCTACTAATGTGCCTTGGAGTGGTATTTTCTGTGGTTGTGGGATTTTTTAATTTACTTTTTTTTGAGTTTTGTTTATTTCTTTTCAGGTATGTACCCTTTTGTATACGGTAAGAGTACGTTGCTTTTTATTTGCAAAGGAAATCTAATAAAGTTTATTTTATAAAGACCCCGGAGTGTAAGAGATATGTTTACAAACAATATTCCCTGCGGCGATAGTTTCTGTCGGTTTATATTTAATTGCGGCATCGTTGGTGCAGGCGTCGGTTATTTGCCGTGCAAACAGACCCCCGTTTAGGGTTGCCATTAAACTTGCTTCCCAGGATATTCCTATGTGTACAAAGCATCTGTCGTTCACAAACAATATGAGGTAAACAAAAGGATTTTTGTGTGTTTCGAGTAACCGATTAAAATAAAAAATATAAAAAGATATGTTATGAAGGTTTAAATATATTTTACATGAATATTTGTGCTTTTTGACGGAATTGTTTCGCATTGGTAACGTAAATGCCATGCATGCTGTCGTCGCCGCGCCTGCTCCGGCCCTGGCATCAACTTTGACATTACATCGACAAACACCATTACTGCGTGTCCACCGCGCTGCTCATTTCCAAGTGCCCCCTCCTTCCGTTCCTTGTCAGTTTTCCTTCAATATTAAATGATTGCGTTCCATAAACTTTTTTCGTCATTTTCCGTAATTTATTCGTCAATTCGGAGTTATATATTTGTGTAGGTAATTGAGTTTCGGATATTATCAGTGAGATGGTTTTTATACGTAAAAACACAGGTTGTACTCAGAAATACACGAGTATTTTAGCTTTTCTGGCAAATAATATTATATCGACAATGAATCAAAAGATGGAAGTCTAACTATGTGCATTTGAATAAGCTTTCCTTACTTCTACAGTAAGTAGTTTCAATATGTGGACTGGTATCAAATTAACAACATAATATTTTAGTATAACAATGAATACATTCGCGATAAAATGGCTGTTTCTTAAGAAGTCGACATTTTGATATACCGCTATTGCTCTAGCGCGGCTGTATCTGTATTGAACATATTAAACGAAATTAAGAAAATGAATTTTTAAATATTCAGTGGTTCCAGGCCCCCGTCCCGACTCAAGAGTGCGTCCCAGAGGTCTCATATGCCGCCAATAACATTCGTTATATGAATATTTGAAGTGTTTTTTATGATACTCATCCCCGCGAGGCGCTTCTCTCGTGTTTAGGCAGTTTACCTCTTTAATGACAAACGCGGGTTATGTCCCTCAATATCAAAATATGTCTCTGGGCGGTTGGAACCCAAAACGTGCTACTCCTCGGTTAGAACCACCATCATCTAGTTTAAAGGAACTATTAACGCTCGTCATGCGTCAAAGACTATTAGAAATTGTTGTATAATATATTACGTATACTTGTAACATGTAGGTATGTTATACGTAAAACAGCTAGATTAAATTATATCGATGCAAGTATCTAATGCAAGATTCAAATAAATGATTGAGCTCGAGCTGAGCGTCGCTTCCCTCATCTATCTGCCGTCGCTTTAATTTGTGTGATACAGCAGCGCTGCGTTCATACTTGTCTGCAGATCGCGTTGGACTGACAATCACTGTCCAGAAATCCCATGTGAAATGTCAGCTTTATAGTATTTTGTGTAAACAAATTTATGGATTCATTTTCAATTCAATTCATTCAATACTTATTTCTTTCCTTAAAAAACAAAAATATTATTATAAATTCTCCCATTCCGGGACTTCAGGGGTGGATGAACACTTAAATAGTTTCCTACTTGTTTGTCGCGGGTCTAAAAAGTCCTAACTGGAGAACGTTCTACAATACCTCTACAATCTGCTTGTTATTGTTCTGAGTCTACAATACATAAACGAATTTCAGTAATTACATATAAGCGCCGGTGTTTACCGTCTGTACCCGCCGCGCCGCGCTGCCGCGCACAATTGTGTGTTATTAATTCGGGTGCTCCGAGCATTGTCAGCGATGTACCGGGCGGACACATGGCACAGAGTCGGGCAGGGCGCGGGCGGCGACAACAGGGTCGTAGATTTATTGTGAATATAAATGGATAGTGCATATTACTCTAATTAGTATTAAAGTTTTGAACAAATTTTAGTGGTATTTAAAGATAATAAAATAAATTATTTTTGATACAAATATTAAAAACTAGGTATTGCTCACGGCCTCGCCTGTGTGAAAAGCCTTACCCGCTATTAAATTCCCTAAATTAGGTGCTATAGCGACCCACAGTGACATCTGTAAGACGCTCACGCATCTACTGACAAAAATCTGATTCAAAATTCTAACTTTCCCTACGGGAATTCTATCATTGCGTAAAATTTCGTTCAGATCAGTTCAGCAGTTTCAGGGTCTTATCCCGGAATACAAGTAATAATACTTAATAGTTGTATCAAGAGCCAGATGCAGAAGGCAGTACTGTTGGACACGGCACGCATTGTGGGGAAATTCCTCACTTTGAATCCCTAACCACCGGTGGCTTGGGTCTTGAGCCTCGCCATCGGAGGGTCATTAATTTTTTATATTTTTATAACTTATATATAAAAATGAAAAAAGATAACTTTTAGAATAAAGGATGTGAAGGTAGTTGTATTAAAATATAACATATTGTGTTATTTAATGACTGTAATTTTCTGTTAGTAAGACATTTTTTTAGAATCGGTACCGCTTTATAATTAATTTATTTCAATAATATATTTATACTGTATGTTTTTATTAATAAGATTTCATTGTTAATTATGGTTAGTGTCAAGTATGCTGAACCTTCTCAGTTCTCACACGGTCTCGTCCCCGCTCGGTCCCCGCGCGTTTGTGTTGTCTAGACACTAAACACTAGTCGTGGTTGGTTTAATACAGAAGCGACGCGTTCCCTCGGCAGGTTTACGAATTTCATTCAATGTAACTGAACCAGCATCAAGCACTTCATTAAGATCTGGTTATGTAAGTAATTATTGTGGCCCAAGAAAACCATTATAGCTTTTTTTTTTTTTTTTTTTTTATTGCTTTGAATGACGAGACGAGCATGCCGTTCGCCTGATGGTAAGCGATACGACCACCCATAAACAGTAGCAACACCATCCAGCACCTTGACTGACAAAATACTGAGTGGCATTCCACTGCGCTCGTCATCCTGAGACATAAGATGTTAAGTCTCATTATGTCCAGTAGTTATACTGGCTACAATATCCTTCAAACCGAAACACAACAGTGCATGCCCACTGTTGCTTGGCGGTAGAAATAGACATTGCGGTGGTACCCACCCAGACGGCCTCTTACATAATGAGAGACCTACCACCAGTACCACCAGTAGCTATTTGGATAATTGCCTATCTTTAATGAGTGGGAATCTGAATGGAGATTGGAAAGCGAGATGCTATTTTTTGAGCATACATAAATAAAGAAATGAAATAAAGTTTATATTATTATTATTATAAAATAAAGTTTATATTATTATTATTATAAATCTAATTGATCTTATGTAGGTAATCCACTAGCAATTAATACTTATTTTTTTATTATACCTTGCAATAACACAAATACTGTTAATATCGACCAACGATTTAGAAAGCTATATTGTACTATAATAAGGGGTTTCTTTATGGAACCCCCATCGTTTTATAATACCATAAACGCAGATCAAATTTTATTTATCACTCGACGGAAAAACCAATTTAAATGTTAATTTTGAAAATGAAATCGTCTTAAATATAATTCAGCCCCCTTGCGCCGAACCTTGCTGTGAATCCGTTGATAGTATAATTGTCGAGTGTCGTGTAGTACACGCGGCGCTTGCATTGTGCGGTGCGCTTTGTGTGCTCTTATTCAAATTCAGCGCATTGTGTGAACTGCGGAGCCGCCGGCGCGGGGGCTTGCGGCATACAGAGTCTCAAGCCACGGGGGCTAATACTGTTTACATAATATGAACATTAAATTACTAGAGTAGGTGTTTTCTAAATCATCTTGTATTGTTCATTTAATGGATTTAGTTCCCAGATCATAAGTTTTTATTCTATCTAGATTACACGGGTATATAGTTTTACAAACTGGAAAACAACAGTGCTGAGTGAAAGAAATGAATCGATGCCTACCCTAACATACTTTTTTCGAGCGATTTAACTCTTAGTACAGACAGTATTATTCATACTCCAATGACCATGGATGGCGCCATAATTTCTTAAAACCTTCATAAGAGCTCTACCTTTTAAAGGAGTATGTTGATTGTGTATTCACGCATAAACCTATCCGGATACACACGAATCGCTGACACGAATGTTTAATTAAGGAGCAGACAGCGAAATCTGTCGTACTCCTTTGCGATACCTCGTTTCTTTGTTGTTGTGCCGCGCCGCAGGCATTCCGTGCCAATTGGCGCCCACCGCGGTGTAACTTGGTGTTTTCGCCGAATCGACATTACACAGTGTGGGCTTCATTGGCAATTCAGAAGTTTGTAGAGCGTGTAGTGGTACGGTAAGTTTGATGGTTATAATGCAGGTATAGTTAGGAGGGTGGTATTGAGAAGCAGGGTTTGCTAGGCAGTGAATCCGGAATAAAGGTACTTTGATTTAGGTATTAATATAATTAATTAGTAATTCATAACTACCTATGAAAATTGTTGTAGTTAGGGTAATTACTAGGGAGTTTACTAGTGACCAATAAATGTATGAAACTCATAACACAAGTTTTCTTCCACTATACCATCTGTTCATCGGCTGTTTTCGTATTACATTTTATTTGTAGTGCTACGATGTATAAATACTAAATAAGCCAACAATGTGACTCGTAACCAATTTGTCATTAAACACCTAGATGTGAACACCTATGTTTACACAAACATACACAATAATTAGGGAAGTTATAAGCTTTGTACCTAGTAACAATAGCTAGATGAAAATAGCAGATAATCCGTGTTGGCCCATTCTGATACACTGGCGGTAACGTGCGTGGGGTCGGTGCGGGGTCGGATCCGATTAGAACCTTTGTCTCTGGCCGATAGCGACCTCTTCACTTACCGTGCTGATGCTTTTATATACCGCGCTTTGTTTAACGACTTTTTTATGATATAGGGGGCAAAAGAGCATACGGTTCACCTGATGGTAAGTGATCACCGCCGCCCATGAACATCTGCAATACCAGCGGGCACAGATATGCAATATGTTTACCATATCTTTCACCAAAGAGCTTCTTTGATTATATTTTATATAAGATCTATAAGGGAATATATAGCGGACTGGAACGTACCTAAATGCATTAAAAAGTGGAAATCATTTAGGTGTCTGTCTAGGGCCTAGGACGCGTTGTATTTTGTCAACGTTACAATATTTAAACTATACATTTTATAGCCAGTTGTAACCAGTACAATTAAATGTAAAACTTTACATACCAAGATCAGATTAGTTGAGAACAATGCAGCGAGGTAACTCTAATTAGTAGAAACAGTACAAAGTAACTTCTTACTACCTGATTCGCAACATCACCAAGTTGATATCCTGCAACAATGTTCCAAGTTGCGATGACTTTGACAACAAACTAGCGAGTGAAGTTGACAACACACCGGTGTTGCGACAAACGAGCGCCCTCCACTACCGGTCTCCCCCTCCACACCCGCCGCCGTCGACGCCGTGCAATAGCTCGAGAGCTGTTCACTGCAGGGTTGCAAATTGCTAACAAAAAACCATGCTGTTGTTGGAAAAAGGATACATTTTTCAAAAGTATAGTGTTGTGTGCAATAAGGTTGCTGGGCGACAGAAAGTTGTGAGTTTTAAAAATTCTCTGTCACCACTGAGTCGGAATTGGAATTCACGCCCTACTAGGCTGTAGAATCTCCCTTTTAAATCACGGGACGGATATTGTTCGGCGAAACCTCTGCCTAATCCATTGGGGACAAAGACCATGATTGTTTTTTTTTATATTGATAGTTATTTCATTGATCCAATACTTAAAAACGTAAACTACACATAAAACCCTCTACGTCACTTAAACCATGACCCACATGGTGGATTATACATTTTAATCACCTTATAGTTCCTACGTGGACAACCCTAATGTAGAGTCGGTGTAGAGTGGAGTGTCGCTCTCCAGGAGTCGCGCTCTCGTCTGTCCAACACACGCATCGCGCCGTTTTTGCGCTTCCTTCATTTATATCATCAATTAAATATTAAAATTCGTTCCGACCTCTCGACGCCTCTTAACTAGGTTCGTTTCTGGAGTAAACACAAGAGAAATCGGCGGCTCATGTTTGTACAGCTTCTTTAATTGATGTGATGTCGCTTTACTTAGATTGTGGAGTGATTCCGTTTATCGGTCAATATTGTTAGTAGGTCTGTTTATTTCTTTGGCCTTAATAAATGATTTTGACTAGGAAACGATCACAATCTATGATGATGACAATGTTGTCAAAATATAATGTCGATTAACGACAGTCACTGCCTTAACAGTCGCTAGAATTATACCGATTATTAGTTCATTTTTTATCTTGTATGTCATGATAGTTAGTACCTATTTATTTGAGTACAAAATAAAGTGTAAGAAGTAACGAACTCTTGATTGATGGGAATCTGACTGGCCCATAATTATTTGTGACAAATTACGTTGATCCACCGAGATTTCGTATTATATAATTCGTAATAAATCGTTTAGGATTAGACCCAGTTCGAATACAAACACCCGATAATTTTTTACATGATATTTCATATTAACTTTTTTGTGCGGTACAAAAATGTTCCGTGGAATCCAAATTATCACGCAGAGCAGGCCCTAGTGATTTAGTGTTATCTCGTCCAACCACTCGAGTTTTTGACGACTCAGCTGTGTATCGGCAGCGGGGGTCGTGTGAGCTGAGGTCGCGACCCTGACCTCTGGCAGGGTGCGACGCAAACTAATTCTCTCTTTAAAGCCCCGGACGTGCGCGTCACTTCCGCTCTAAACTGGAGTGTAAATGTTAAGTTTACTGCAAATAATAACTTCGCGTAGTTTCGCTTTAATAAAAGGTGGTGTAGTCTGAAGTAATTTAAGGAGATCTATAAACCGAATTCAATTAGATTAAATGTATGGCATAAAACTGAAATAAATATTTTTCCCGCGCTCCAAAGGGTATATATACTCAGGCCCTGGTAAAAACTAAATTGTAGTCTAAATAATATAATGTCTCTCTAGAAAGGCGCAACATTTTTTTTAAAGTAACCTTTAAAATATGATCAAAAGTAACGGTTATCGCTCGATATGAGATAATATCAGAACGGTAAATAGCTTTATGGGCACGTAAAAATATAACTTCACAAACTAGAATTCACGAATATATAGGGCAGTCGTAGGCAATGTTTGTAGGCCGGGGTTCCTTAATTCGCTCATATCAAGAACAAAATTTGAAATAGTGTTTCCGTGTATCAATCAGTGAACCTCAGAAATGGAAGTTTTATATGGGTTTTAGGTGTTGTTTATTTAGCCGTTTGGCTCCGGTTTCGTTCCATAGAACTTCATGACATAATATAAAAGTTTTGTAGCTAAACTTTTTGAATCGTCATTTTAGTATATCCGAGGGAACTTAATATTTTATAGCTCAAGTTGGGGACTTAGATATATTTCAGTAAGTTTCGGAATTATATTCCCACAGAATGAGACATCGCTTAACTTTAGTACTCTTAAAATCTTCATTTTTTATATTGAAACACTGGAATATGTTCGCGATTCTGCTGAATAGTTAGGGCCTTCAAACTTCCCAAACTGTAGGACGCTGCGACTAGACCAATCAAACGACTACAATGTTAGTTTCCTAGTATACATATTCGTATAAAACGTCCCCAATTTCCACATACTTCAGAGAGATACACAATGTAAATACTCGGTAGTCGCGCTGTACGGCCCGTTTGGTGTAATTGTGAATGTTGTCCGCGCGCTAATGACCGTTGTTTAAACTCTGGTGTTGGGACTTTGAGTTTTTTGCTTCGGTAACAGCGCGGCAAAGAGCTGTCGGCTGTTCGCATAAATTCAATTCTTTCGGCATTCGCCCCTTTCCGGTCGGACGCTTATAGGCATTAAGCCGCACAGGTGACGTGATTTATTGTGCGAGGGCGGGCGTCCTTACCCTCCTTTCCCCCGTGCCTCTCTAGGTCCCCGTAGAGCCCCGTCACCCGCGATGTCGCCGTGACGAGCCAACGCGAAGGGTTTGCATTCCTTTCACCAAGTATGACGTCTTGTATTTAAAAACGTGGAAAGTAAAATGGGAAAGAGTGTCCATTAATCTTTTTCGTTTTTTGTGTGTTATAAACACTGTTTCTTAACGGACTATTTTGTCTTATTTCAATGAAACTCATAAATCATGGAAACTGCTTCATATTTCATTTTATTACCCCCGCAGCACAGTATCGGCGCTGAAATAATTTCCCATTTCTATTTTCATTGAATTTAAACAGCTGAAATATTCGCACAGTAGGTACAATAAAGTAGCGGCAGACTGCGCGCTAGGCGACATTGGGCGAGCCTGGGCTGCACGCGTCTCGCAGGCGGTGTAATGCGGCACAATGCGGTGATTTATGTGTCTCGGTGGCTCGGCGAGTACGTGCGCGGTCTCTGCACACGCTCACCAGGACTACACCTTTCGGTTTTCAAATAAATAAATACAGCCAACAGTCACATAGTGAGGCGTTAAGCCAGACTTGAATTCAAGTCTTGTCTCTTGAGAATAAGGTTGTAAAGTAGCTGCTTTTTATATTTTAGAGTAATCTTCTATCTTATTTTTCAAAATAAGATTATCTCTCTAGTCGCAATAGGTATTTAATTTCAAAAGTTCTGGAAATGTGCAAGAATAAGCTTAAGTCTTCATCCCCAACGGGATCCCTTGTACTCAGTAATGCAACAAGTGCATGATACATCGTTCGTCGAGCGTATTTCAGTCCTGTGTTAGACGTCCTACAAACCTAGGTAACTCCTATCTGTTGTTCCGAATATAAGAACAAAACACAAAACTTGTAATTAATTACGAAGAACATTTGTTATGACACATTTCTCGTGGAATATGTAAACAGGGTGCAAATAATTGGCAATCATTAAATACCAGTATTTGGATTCGAATAAATGCATTCGGGTTGCAGGTGATGACGCCATGAGGCTATAGGTCCGCCTCGTTTATATGCTTGATGTAGACTTCATGAACCGTAAACGCGATAGATGTGTCTGTGTAATCTTTCGAGGATAAAACCGTTACCGTATCACACATTTCCAAAGTACCATTTTCAATACGTATATTTAATACTTTATAAGTCCGAGTCTGAAGCATTAACACAATGAGTACAATCAGCAGACGCGCGGCGCTCCCGGGGGTAACGGCAGCGATACATCCGCTTACTTCGCCATGTATTATGGCGGCCGTCAATGAAACTTGCCGGCATTCACACCGAGAGATGGGAAACGGAGGGAAACCGGGCGGAGGGATGGTTTCCCTCTCGATGCCGGCTCGGTGGCAGTAGCAGCGGGGCGGGCGGCCGACTCGCACGCGTCACGCGACCCGTGCCGCGCCCCACGCGCCTCCGATCGAGTGCAGTGATTTCAAATTATCACTGTAATAGTGCGTGCTGATTACAAGTGTGATACGCGGGTGCAGTGAGCTGCAGCCGGCCGGTGCGAGGAGTGCGCCGCGTCATCTGTAACCTGTCTCCTGTAATCATCACACTACGGTTTACACTTTACGTGTTGTGAACTTGTAAGTCGCCTATGTTTGTTGTTTTCGTTTGGAATGTAATTATGTAATGGTAGTTAACAATTCGTTTGTTATGAGCCCTTATTTTGCTTGTTTTTTTGTTAATGTTGAAAATTAACCCGACTAAAACACTGACTTGTGTGACTAGTTCTATTTGCTCCGAGTTGATTTGTTTTGACATTGAAAACTGGACGTATATTTTGTTGTCCGTTCTGTTTCTTATTATTGCTTGTTGTTTTTCCATATTTAGGATGTTTTAAAGTAAATATAAAAAGTTTTGAAACTACCTTCAATCTAATCGTTTACCAATAAATATAAATCATCATTAATCAGTGTTTAACTACAACGCTGGCACTTAATCGTTGAAATATGATGCTTCGCGAGGCTCAGTACTTAGATTAATTATATACGCTCAATATTTGTATTAATTCTACCATACCATATTTGCTCATCGACTGAATGTCTTTTCTAGTCATTTTGGACTACACCGGGACATAATATATCAAGTGTAGTGTAATAGAATTAATGATCGTAACTTTGGTTGCGGATTCATCTGCGTAAAAATAGGTTGTTTACGTAAATTGTAGCTTCCTGTGAGGAAGGGCAATAGTTCGAGATTTTCTCAATCTGCCTAACTGCCTCGATGCTTGGTAATATTGCGTGCGCGCTACGACTTTCGCTCCGAGGTCTCGGGTTCGAATCGCTGGTCGAACAAATTGATATTGGGTTTTTCTTCGGAATATCAGACTGAAGTCTGGAGTTTTTGCTCGATATGGTGAAAGGCTCGCCCCACTATCACATCATAGGACGGAATACACATGGTGATAAGTGAGTACACTAGTTGCGCCTATGCCTATCTCTTCGGGGATAAAAGACGTGAGTTTGTGTGTATATAATCGCGTTCAAAACTTTAACTATAAAGTTTAGTATGTAATCTTATCTTACTTCTTACTAATATTATAAATAAGAAAGTTTTTAAAATGTTTCGATGTTTGTTAGAAGTAACCGCAGAAACTACTGAACAGATTTGAATGAAAGGAAATGTCCGCTTTTCGTATGGGTGTTGGGCCTCAAAATCTAACCAGGCTCAAACTTATGGATATTAAAGGAGCAAAATATGGATCTTGGATCCATTAAAAATGTTTTTAGACCCTCCATTTATAACTATTTTTTTATAACCGTAAATTTTAAATGTAACAAAATAATCAAAATCGGAGGACTAAAATTATACGATTTATTGCAAAGGCCTATTTTTTGGGAGTACTATCCAAATATATATAAAGTATCATGGTTAGAATTTTAAGCCCGTTTTTGGACATGTCCTTTGGCACACTGATAGATCATGATTTGGATTAACAGGCCGAGGAGGCCGATGGCTGGCACATGCGTCATACTCGTGAACGGGTGCTGCTTGTGTGGACTGGTCTGCCCTTTACGCTTACTATATCTAATTAATAAGCTTATTCTTTTGAAGAATATCAGATCAAATTATTATATACATGATTCCTGCGAGGGTTGTTCACTCGCATGGGAATTTAAAATTTATTACCTATTTTGCGAGTATATAAATGAACTGCTCTAAACAAAATAAACAAATCCTTAATTGTATTTTTTTGTTTAAAAGCTGATGTGATCGAGATGGTTCTTAGCTATAATTTATGAAGATCTGATCAGGCCTTTGAAGATTATCAGCTCATTTCCAACTTTCACAAGGCCGATTGTTTTGAAATTTGGTGTACTGTGACTTCGGAAATATTTTTAAGACATGTTAACCTTGAGCTGTTGCTGCAGCATCAAGTAGTCTGCGGGATACAAAAGTCTTTAGCAGATAGGTATAGCGTAAGTGGGCTCATAAGAATGGTCTTAACGAGTAAGTGTTAGGTAGTTATAAATAAATAAATAAATAAATCTTTATTGCCACAATTACATAAATGTGCTTTTTATTTTGAATCCCATGACTCCCGAACTAGTATTAACTGTATCTCGGGAGTCAGAGTCTTCTCACAAACGTTATTCATAGTTAATTGCCACAAAAAAGAAAAAAAAAGAAGTAACTACATATTCACTATTAAACAACTACTATTATTACAGAAACTAATGTTAGAGAAGCCAGGTCGGAGTGACTACAATTACATTAGTAGTGGGTATGTGCGTGTGTGTGTGTGTATAAAAATAACTCTCAAAGATTTAGACTATTATTAATATGCACATGTATCGGTTCCTTAAGCATGTTTTCGATATCCAAGTAACCAAATTTTTCTAGCCTAATAAGCAATTCTTTTTTGAAATTATGATTATTAAATTTTTTTAATGCATTTGTTTTGGATTCTTTAATCATTTTGTTGTATATAGTGGGAGCTACTACATCTATAGTATGTTTTTGTGCAAGCGTTGTATTAATTCTAAGTATGGGACATCGATCTAGGCGTCCGATTGATTCCGGTAAGGTAGGCACAGTTTTTTTATGTTACCTTTTTAGCGTCTCAAAAATATACAATTTTCTTATTGACAATACACCTGCTTTTGAGTATACATCAGATGTTGGATGTCTATAGGGTAAGTGAAGTAAGACTTAATTTAAAAAGTTTGAAATAAAAATTAAATTATAATAATAATAACAACACAAAAAATACCTCTAAAAAGTAAAATAATAAAAGTTTCTTTGTCGTTTAGTAAAACCTAGTAGTATTTTGACCCAAGCGTCCTCGCGTCGGGGGACCGCGAAAGAAGTATTTTCATCTCACTGGTCCGGAGTTCGGTAATTTTCTATCCCGGTAATGTGTTCCCATGGGAAATAAACACATTTTTAATCTAATTTTTAAAATAGATGGCACTGGCGTCGTACAGTGTGTTAGGGACTTTTGTAGCGGGAACGTTTTATCACGCGGGCGAAGCCGGGAGCAACACCTAGTTACGTGATATAGATAATGTGACTTTAGGCCAAAATAAAGTTTATAATTATAACCATATCTCAATTTATAAATTCATAAATATTTTGCCCTGTCTGTAGAAAAACATGTTTTTAAAAGCGGTGTAGTCATAAATAATGTTATGTTTGACGTGCACGTCACAACTCCCGCGTCAGCCGTCAACACGACGCGACGCTCCATGGTTAGTACCTAGTCTCTTGGCGTCCGTTACTATTCTGATGATACATATACATATACATATACACTCACGCCTTTTATCCCCGAAGGGGTAGGCAGAGGCGCATATTGCACCCACTTTTCGCCGTTATTCCGTCCCATGATGTGATAGGGGGCGAGCCTATCGCCATATCGGGCACAAATTCCAGACTCCGGGCTGACACTGAATTTAAAAAACCCAATATCACTGCCCGACCCGGGAATCGAACCCAAGACCTCAGCATTGCAGTCATACCGTAATACAACTACGCCACCGAGGCAGTCTGATGATACTATTGTATTTTGTGTATTGTATGTAATATGCATAATATAAACTCACGGCATTATCCTTGAAGGGTTAGGCAGGAGTAACTAGTGAACCCACATATCGCCGAGATTATGAACGCCTAAAAATATTACTGCCTATCGCCTTAATATTGAAACATTTATAACATTATTTGTTGCTCAATATAACAACCGTGCCCAGTATCATACGTACGTATCTATCGTACTTATGCGACCGGTAAAAATACTATCTCATAATATGAATGATAGGCTACCACCGCTTACTTGAATAGCCTATACTAATATTATTAAGAAATAAAGTTTGTGAGTTTGTTTGTAGGAAGTTATCTCTGGAACTAGTGACCCGATTTCGATGAAATTTGGCATGGAGATAGTTTGAGATCCTGGGAAGTTTATAGGCTTTTTTATCCCGGGAAATACACAGCGGGACATTTATCTCGGAAAACTTTTTCACGTGGGTGGAGCCAACAGCAAAAGCTAGTTAATTATCATTTGCGACGCAAAGTTCACGACGGCAATACATTTTCAATGATTAACAACTCTTAAAGCTTATGTATTCGAGTTGTGGACAATAGGTATTATGTGCAATTAATTTAAATACTAGAAATTATGAGATATATCTGTACAATTTTTTTGGTAAAAAGAAAGTCACATGAGTTGAAAAATAGCTTATTGTTTGATACAATCGTTTGCCTATGGCAAGAGCAGTACCTACCGTCCCTAAAAATTCTAAGAGAAAGTTTCGAGTGAAAATAGTACGGGTGAAAACGGTATGTCTAGTTTTTTTGTTATATTTTTTTGAAACTAGTGCTATGTATTATATGTTATTTCCAAACGCCATTCCTCCTCTTTAAAATAAACCATTCGCAATAACCTCTAGCTATTATTAACTACTAGGGGTTGCTCGCGGCTTCGCCAGCGTGAAAGTCTATGCCGCTACAAATGTCATTATATCACTGTAGCGATCCATAGCGCCTTCTAATAAAAAAAAGTCTGATAAAAATGACTATATATTATTCCAGGACATGGTCTATCATTGTGACTAATTTCATACATATCTGTTCAGCGGTTATTGCGTTTACTTCTAACATACTATATCCAAACATTTTCACAAACATTCACGTTTATAGTGTTCGACGCTCGTTGCGTTGATATAAACACAATTTAGTCCGATAAAAATGTCTTGCATTCATTTTCTGTCAAACATGACTGTAACTGTATTAGCACAGTACAGTATTAGAAAGAAAGAAAGAAAATATTTTATTGATGTGACAAGCAAATGACAAATTTAAACATAAAAAAAAGTAAAATACAACATAATATTGTACCAATAATAGGAACCCTCATTCAGCTCCTTACTAAAGTAAGGTCTAACCAATACTGTAGCGCTGATTTTCGATGAGGGACCTAGGTGACATACGGATACCAAGTCGATCAGTACAGATCTATGCCGATTAAATATATAATTAACTTACTAATGCACATAAATAATTAAATTTAAATTCTCTCTCACCCTCATACTCAAACAATAACAATGCAATATCTATACCAAAAATTCACAACTGCTGAAAAGTCATCATCATCATTATCAGCCACATGACGTCCAACACTGACTGACACGACTGCTGAACATAGGCCTCCCCTAAAGATTTCCAGACGAACCTGTTAAAAGCGGCCTGCATCCAGCGCGTTCCTGCGATCTTTATCAAGTCGTCTGTCCACCTAGCAGGTGGAACAGTATTTAGTTATGTTTATATTTACAAAGTAACAGAGGCGGGGCGTTTGAGCCAAAACAAAACAAAACATCCGCCACTAGTCTCACATTCATAAGCGTATTCTTCAATTTTGTAGAGACGTAAAGACAGCATTGCAGCAATCACTCGAGGTTCTTCGGCGCGGAGTTTATGATTCCCGCGGGAAATCCCACGCGGATTAGGGATGAAATGTATCCATTCGCTAGTCGGGAACATAACCTATCACCGCACACTATGTCGATGTAGATAGGAACGAAAGGCAATTAAATAAGCTATTGTTGGTGGCTAGCGAAGATATTTCTAATCATAAATATTTATTATAAAACAAGTTTCATAAATAGTATCGTATGTGCGAGTACTAACGTGTTTGATTACAATTATTCAATACCTCCCTAATAGTTAAAAGACGTGGAATCTTAATTGCGTTCATCCTGATTATAGCACGAAAGGGCCTGCTGCCGCTGTGTCACTGTTTGAGTAAAAACGGAATATGTGAAGATTGTAGCTTTGTTTTACCTAGCGCGATAAGTCCGATGAATGGAGGACCAAATTTCTTTTTATTCCTTTTCCTTGGTTCAAAGATCGGCAATACCTTTACAATTTAATCTGCGAAGGGGCGGATATAATTATAATTAATCACTTACTATCAGGTGACCCGGTCCTTTGTTTTTATATACAACAGCTATTATCGTTGACTGCCTCGGTGGCGTAGTTGTATTACAGTACGACTGCAATCCTGAGGTCTCGGGTTCGATCCAGGGTCGGGCATAGTGATATTGGATTTTTCTAAAATTCTGTTTTCGCCCGGAGTCTGGAATTCGTGCCCGATATGGCGATAGGCTCGCCCCCTATCACATCATGGCACAGAATACGCACGGCGAAAAGTAGGTGCATTAAGTTGCGCCTCTGCCTACCCCTTCGGGGATAAAAAGGCGTGAGTGTGTGTGTGTGTGCTATTATCGTTCACTTTTTTTTATGTATTTTTAAAAATGTGGTTAAAAATAAAGATTTTATTTATTTATATCTACTTAAAAACATGGATATTTACCAGTGGGAAAAGGCCACTAAAATACACGTATCTTTTTCACAAACTTACATAGCATTAGCTCGACTGTATCTACAAAATACATGATGTCTAAATGATCACCTAAAACGATCTTTAGCAGCGAGCAAAGTCTAGTACAAATGTTTCTTTTTCAAGAATTGCACAAACTTACGTAGAAAAACTGTACTACTTACATAGTACGTGATCTGAGCAGAGCAACATTTAGCAAATATTTTCCGTGTGCGCGTTTCCTAAGAGCACGATAAGCTGTTGGCACGGCTGGTGCTAATGGAGCCGCTCGTTAAGCCAAGAAGCCTTATCGGCGCTGAATGATTCCGAGACAGCGTGTCTGCCCGTGCGGTTTTTTATACGCGGGACGTATGTACGGGATGTACTTCGAGTGATTGTGGGTGTCATACTCGCCTATAAGCAACATACATATAATTGCAAAGTTGGCACTGCAGTAAGTTATGCTGAGGTATTGAAGTTTTTAGTAATATATCTCGTCGTAATATTTTCTTTAGTTCTATAAGGTCAGGAGGCAATTCCGTCCCAATACTGTCTACTGGGGCATATCCGTCTTTTCAAAATTACATTCATTCTAATCGAAGGACAGCTTTGGTCTTTGATACTCAAAGGCTTTGCTAGTCGCATAAGTAAAAGAGTAAAAAATCCCCTATTTACCTATACGTCTATCAAAGCTATCCTGCGGTCAGAACGCTCGTAATGGCAAAAACACGGATATGCCCCCATAGACAGAATAGGGTTCCGGACTTTAAAGTATTTGAAAGGAAGAGAGTATCAAAACAGTGATTAAACCCAAGTTGATAACGTTTACATGTACGATGGTGGTCTCATTACACGTAGTATTTCACCGTCTGTTATATCAGGAGACAAACCCCCCTCGGTAATGTTTAAAGGGGATGGAACTCCGCGACGCGTAATTATATTATTCATTATATTCGTTGCCAATTTATTAATTACAAGTAAGATAATTGTCATTTTGATACACAAACAGTGTTGGGACAATTTGCGAAAACAGGATGTAATATAATGTCGCCCGTATTGCTGAAAGGGACAGCTAGAAATGCACTCACTTTAATCAGCGGTAATGAGTCTAAAAGGCACCCGAATTAACCGTTTTTGAATTTAAACTCTACTACTTACTTAAAACTTGTACAGATGAGGTTACAATCAACGGTGTTTCATACATTGAGAATTAGTAGAGATGTGGATATTTCCTGTCTATAATAAAGTATTATAAGCATTGATGTATTAAAAAACCCAATCAATGATTATAAGAATAAAAATATTACGGAGGGTATTTGTGACGTGACGTTATTTTTTTACTATAAAAACACCGAGCGTTTGAGAGATCACGGCAGTGGGTCGTTAACCTCGTACCGTTCGGTTATAGATATTTTTAAGCATAATTGTTAAATAAATTGTAGGTATTTTTATTTCAAACAAATTCGGTTCTGTTTCTAGAGCAACAAAAATATCCAAACTACGATTTCCTGCTTCATATTTGTACAGTAACCTGAACAATAGACGATCCTATCTATTTACAAAATCGACCGATACCCGACGGACTTAAATACAAACTATAGTATCAGAACACCGCATCCTATTGGTTATTGCGAAGTTGTGCGTCTTGCTTCCCTCTCGTATTCCCTCCCGGGCCCCCTCCTGCAGCCATACGCGCTCGTGCGTGCAATTTGCAGCGTACGAGCGCATACGGAGGGATCGTGCAAATTGGTTTCATTTGTTACTCCACTTTATTTATGACGCGTTTTCGATTGTGCATTGAATGCGAAACGTCGAGTGAGATGCGTGAGGTTTTGTGTTTGATAGCCGTGGGAGACAGTTTATTACTTATAGTCATAAAGTGTTAGTTGCTTACGGGTGCATTTTGCAATATTTAGTAATCACGTATACGACACTGTCATTATTTACAAGATCATTTTTGTTTATGCATTTGGCTTCCGATTATATTATGAAAGCTTTCAAAGCTATCGTCCTCTTGTGGGACAGTGGTTATCATCTTGATCGCGCACACACGTATTCGATTTCAGCATGACGCTTTATTATAAATAGTACCAGTCTTGTGTACAACGCCTTCGTCATCCCTATACGAGACTATCCCGCCCTCACACCCGCCACTGCAACTCTGTTGTACAACAACTGTAAGCCAGGATCAGCAGTGGCACGCATTTTATGACACCGAGCGGTGAAGCTCGGCGAGTCTCTGGGAACGCTAATTAGTCTTAACCCGCAACGAAGTTAATCAAATAGAAGAATAGGGAGGAGTTAGAAATATATTTTCCACTTCCCTCCATAGCAAAGCGGGAGACAAAATAATGAACTAAAAAGGTATTTAACCTTAATTATTGAGACTTTTACAACTGGAAAAGTCAGATGTAAAGCACCACAGATAAAATTTTAAAGGGTCCTATCATTTGAGCTGTTACATTTGATTTCAATAGTAGGTATGGCAAAAACGCCGGAAAGCACGGAAATTCTGCCTAGTTTCCACAAGGTCCATGTAGTATACAACTCCAGATGTTATTTGCATACTATCCAACATAATGTTGCGCTCATTTTGCCAAAGACTACACTCCCAAAGTATGTGATGCGCAGATTGTTCGTGGTTGCAGTCAGTAGGCGATCATTTCGTCATCCCTAGTCACCCTAACAACAATAAAACCGTTCTCTTGTTTGATATTCTATAGTAATTCTACATTTTCGAACTTCATTGCTTTAAATGTTTGCCATCCCAAGCCTAATTCCGCCATGAGACGGCGCATGGCACACGTGCGGGCGGCTCTAAGCTCGCTGGGTAGTGGGTACAATTATCTCGCTCAAGCGGAGGTCAAGGTCGCGCTCCCTCTCATTACGCGCCTTGACTCTCGCGGTACCTCCGCTAAATGCGAGTAAGGCAATGGCTTTTACATTAGCTAAATTAACATGCTTTGTATTTCATTGTGTGGAGTTAATATTACATTTAGTTATTACACTCAAGACGAAGAGGTAGGCAGATATAGAACTAATACCCACACATTTCGAAGCTATTCTTCATTTTTATTCCGGTATGAAAGCAGAAATGCATTGAATTATTGGGTTTTATCAGTCTTAACTTAGTGCCACATAACTTTATATTCAAACTACATAATTTAAAAAATCACGTTAAATCTTTTCTTACTATTGTACAAGAAACATCTCAAAAAGTCAACAACCTCACCAGACATTATGTTCAGCGTGTAAAGTGCCCCTACAGGAGTCGAACCTGTAACTAATTTATACGCGACTCCCTCGCCTTTCGCATGACGTCATTGAACCTTTCCTCTCGCACCCTCAGATGGCAACCTTTGTAATAGGTAAATATTGGAAGCTTTTGTTTGAATATTTGACATCGAATACCGGTGTCTCGGAGTGTTCGATTTAATAAACGCACATTTATTGCGTTTCAAAATGTTGTCTTTTCAATCTTTATTAGATACCTAACTTTCATCCTCGAATTACTGCTGAGCTTTGATCCATCCCGTAACATCACGGGACGAACCTACCGCCATATCTTGCACAAAATCCTATCACAGATAATCTATACTTATTTTTTGGAATCTAAAAATAGAAGTTTAACTTGTTTTATCTTCGTATCGAACCAAGAATCTCTCCTGGATTATAGCCTAAGTTTATTCCCACCAGACCAATAAGGTGATTAATGGTAGTAATATTCCCCCCACCCCTTCATTCCTAACGTAGCCTGAGGCTGTGACGAGCCCTGCACTCAACTACCCCTTGCTTGTGCATTCACGGCACGCTTACGCAGGGTGGGCAGTAAGCCTCTGGTACCTTCCGGCTATTTTTCTGTACGGAATATAAATGTTCGAATGGTATATTTACGCCTCGAAAGTATAGAATGATTTGACGATGCATTTACCTACGAGGGGAATTATCATTTCAAACACATATTATTAAGCTATACTTTCGAATGGATAGCCAGAGAAGCAGCTCGTGCCTATACTATAATATAGTTTAGACCAGATTGTGGCTGTTACTCAAAGTTCTGGGTGATGTTACTGCTTCTGGATAGTCGTGGCGCTTACCAACAGCAGCATAGTATGCTACTTTCATTACGTTGTTTTAAACGCGTTTAATTCTAACTTATGTAAACATAAATAACACTCCTTAGAAGTTTTAGAAGCAACTTGTTCTTAATGTTGGGCCATTAATGCATAAACTACAGGCGCGTGCGGTACGTCGCATTGCAGGCGCCGCCGGCCGCGCCAAGCTCAGACTCTATGCAGATTATTTAACTGGTCTTATCTTTATTTTTTATTTTTTTTATTGCATTGAATGACAAGACGAGCATGCCGTTCGCCTGATGGTAAGCGATACGACCACCCATAAACAGTAGCAACACCATCTAGCACCTTGAGTTACAAAGTACTGTGTAGAATTCCACTGCGCTCGTCATCCTGAGACATAAGATGTTAAGTCTCATTATGTCTGGACATAAAAAAAAAAAAAAATAATAAAATACTTTATTCATCACGTAGGCGAACATAGTTGCACTTATGATAAGTCAAGATACATTAAATTGATTATATTAATAATTATTATAAATACCAATGGTCACTTATATAACTACCGACATTTTTATTGGGAGTAAATCTATGATAAGAAATAAACAAAAACAAAAAAAACAGCTCGGGCTGGCAGGAAAGGGGATATAAAAAGGACATCATTTTATTAAAATAATGGGAGGAACGCGTCGCGATCCTCACCGGTGAGGACACTACAGGCCCTAGCCTAGCTAACCTACCAGCCTTTCACTAGCTACCTAAGCGATGACGACCCGAAGAAGAAAGGCAGAAAGAAACTCCGGGCTTACTTTTTTTGTCATCAATTGTTCATTGTTTCTTTCTCTTTTTTTTTTCAATTCTTTTGTGCTGTGTACAAAGTCAGATTAGTTATATAAGCTAATGCACGCACATCACCGTTGAAATAAGATAAAATCCAAATGAAGGGATTTAGGGAATACCTGGACAGGCATGTACAAATACGTAAAACTGGACATAACACAAAAAAATAATAAAATAACGGTGTACAATGTGCATTCGCCTACATTTACAAAATTATTTTTGTTGTATTGCTCTTCCTACTTTCTTAATAAAATGAAACTTATAAAGGCAAGCGCAACAAAATGATCGGTCGGTCGTCTTCCCTAAATTTAAATTATATGAATGAGGGAATATTTATAATTGTAGTAATTAGGTTATATACCTAATAGTCACAGTAGATTTAAAAGTTAAAATTATTGTAATGTCAATATTAAAGATAGATACAGATGAGACACTTTATGCAGTCAATCACTAGTAAGTGTTAACAGGGTTGGCCATGGTGTGCAGGACCACTTCTCCAAACCGTCTTATCATCGAGGTAATCCGCTACATTATAATACGCTCTAGACATTAACTCGCGCCTAACATAACACTTGAACTGGTGTCCGGGCAAATCGGCTACTTCGGAGGGAAGTTTATTGTAAAATTTAATGCTATTCGCTAAGTATGATTTACTCGTTTTACAGAGCCTAAAATTTGGAACAACTAGTTTATTCTTATTTCTAGTGTTCAGACAGTGCAAGTCACTGTTTTTAATAAAAGTACTAAGGTTTTTGCGGACATACATAATATTCCGGAAAATGTATTCGGCCGGCAAAGTCAGTATATTAGCCTCCTTAAACAGTTCCCTAAGGGAATCACGAGATCGAAGGTTGTAAATAGCACGAATCGCTCGTTTCTGTAAGACAAAAATGGTCTGCAGATCTGCGGCAGAACCCCACAGAAGAATGCAATATGACATAATGCTGTGGAAGTAAGCAAAATATACTAACCTTGCCGTAGCCACGTCAGTTAAATGTCTGATCTTTCTAATAGCGAAGATGGCAGAACTCAATTTACTCGAAATTTTCTGAATGTGGGGTCCCCATTGCAATTTATTATCTACTGAAACCCCGAGGAAAACCGTTGACGGAACTAATGCTAGTTTATTTCCATCTAAATCAATATTTGGTTCATTTTTATTACTCAGTAGCGAGAATCGGACACATTTAGTTTTTGCCGCATTTAATAGTAAATTGTTAGCTGAAAACCAGTTAGAAATCAAACTAAGTACTTTATTGGGCTCCACAAAATTTTGTTCCCTTCTATTTATCTTAAAAATTAACGAGGTGTCATCTGCGAATAATACTACATCTGCCATATTGTTAATCATATAAGGCAGGTCATTAATGTATACTAAAAATAAGAACGGACCCAAAATTGATCCTTGAGGAACCCCAATCCTAACTGCGGACCCTACAGAGGAGACATTATCAATAAATACTTTTTGTTTGCGGCCTGATAAATATGAGGATATTAGTTTAAGCCCTACTCCCCTAATACCATAATGGTGTAGCTTTAGGATGAGGGTACTGTGATCGACGCAATCGAACGCCTTGGAAAGATCACAAAATACCCCTAAAGCATCCTGTGATCCCTCCCAGGCATCCAACACAGCTTTTACCAATGCACATCCAGCATCTTGCGTGGACCTACCCTTTGTAAAACCGAATTGCCTATCATGTAAGATCTCATTTTTATTAAAAAACACCAGCATTTGATTAAGCATTAATTTTTCGAATACTTTACTTAGGGCTGGTAAAATAGAAATAGGCCTATAGTTAGAGGGTGTGTTAGAGCAACCTGCTTTAAAAACTGGTATTACTTTACTAATCTTCATAAGATCAGGGAATACGCCGTCTCTTATACAGCAGTTAAAAATATCTGAAAGGATTGGGGCAATGCTTACTATTATTGACTGCAACGCTTTAACAGACAAACCCCAAAGATCTTCAGTGCTCTTCAAGTTTAAGCTCTTAAAAACTTTTATAATATCGTAATGAGTAACAGATTCAAACTTGAAATTTGGAATTGATAATTCTAGATTTTTTTTTAAGAACGACTCAGCTGCCCCTGGTGAGGATGGCAGACATTTTGTCGTCTCAAAAGGTATGTTAGAAAAAAATAATTCAAAATAATTAGCAATGTTATTTTTATCTGAAACTCGTTCGTCATTAATGTTCAATACAATATTGTCTTTACACTTGGTTTTGCCAGTTTCAGTATTAATAATCTTCCATGTTGTTTTAATTTTATTATCGGAGTTTTTAATATTACTACTAATATAAGCAGCTTTAGCAAAGCTGCAAACACTTTTAAAAATTTTAGAGTAAGTTCTTACGTAATTGGTAAAATTGACATCAGGTGTATAGGACCTTCTGTCATATAATTCGTACAGAACATCTCTACTACGCCTAATACCTTTTGTTGCCCAAGAACTGAACGATATTTTATTTTTTAGAAGCACTGATTTTACACAACATGTTTTATTGAATACATTCGTAATACTATTTAATAATTTTTCAAACATATTGTTCGGGTTGCCCAAGTCGCAAGTCAGCATTGGTAACATGGAATTAAATCTTTTACTAAATTTCTGCAAATTATGTTGAGATAGGGGTCTAAATTTAACAATATGTTTACTTCTATTTTTTACATAATTAAATTGGACCATTTGACAAGTGTGGTCTGAGCGTACACCTGCTAATAACTTCTTATAGTTGAGTTTAAAATTTGTAATAACATTATCAATACAAGTAGCCGAAGTTAAAGTTAGTCTGGTAGGCTCGAGAAAATGACAGTTCAGATTAAAGGATTCAAGCAAAGTCAGAAATAAACCTTTATCTGTGGAATCAATCAGTAAATCAATATTAAAGTCTCCGCAGACTAAGATTTTCCTATTCATTTTAATTTTGTTAAGAATATCCTCCATTTTAGAAATAAAAGCTAATATGTTTGATGAAGGAGGCCTATATACACACAATATAATATAATCCCCGGTCTCTGCACACGCGACCTCACACACTCTTTCAACAGAGAGTTTTGTAATATCTTGTCTATCCTTGTATGGGACACCGTCCTTGATCAGGATCATGGTGCCCCCGCCCTCTGCTGAAATCCTAATAAACGAGCTGGCGACTCTGTAACCATTAACACTAAACGCCATTCTATCTGGTTTTAACCATGTCTCCGTAAAACATAAAATGTCAACATTATATCTCTCTATAAATAACTCTATGTCAAGAACTTTGCCAGAGAAACGATTTATATTTTGATGTGTTAATATTAAAAATAGGTCATCTTTCTCTGTTGTCATACTTAAATGTTTAAATTATTAACTACAATATTATTAGTAGTACTACTAAAACATGTAGTAATCGAGGACTTTGTCATAGTACTTATGACTGTCTTAATATTATAAGCTAACAATGTAGCAATACAATGCCTACAAGTCTTTGTGAGATACACTGTATCCCTAGTCAAATTATAAAAACATTTTCCAATGAAATTATTGATGTCATAAGTAGTAGTAGTAGTAGTAGTAGTAGTTACACTGACTACAATGTCCTTCAAACCGAAATACAAAAGTGATTGCACACTGCTGCTTGGCGGTAGAAATGGTCTCCTGGTAAAACAACCGATTCAGTCACAGATGCATTGTTAAATACAATTCTTGTGTCGTAGCTTGAGGAAGTTTACCGATAAACTCAGACTTGACACGAATATTTGCGGACCATACGAATACTCCTCTTGATGGCCAGAAACACTAATTCTTCTTCTATTGCCCTCAGGGACCGAAGCTAAAACGCCTTTTTTCATTCGTTAACGGTATACATCACTAAAAATGTACACGAATGACATATAGATCGATAAGTCTTTCGCTAGGATAATATATTATTCCCATAAACTTTTTGTTTTCTATCATCGTTTTCGACCTTTTTAGGAAGACCCTTTGTTTACGGAACAGGCTACGGCCCCAGAAGCTGTTAAATAAAGATTTACTGGTTTGCTTTAAGGCACTGTCAATTTTTGTGACACCAGGAATGACAGCATAACAAGTCGGACAAAGATTATTTAAGTGCATTCCACAGTCCCGAACTGACGGATTGGAATGTCCGATCCTACTAAATGCTCCCGTGGGATACCTTCCCGCAGTACCTAACGATGACGGATCACGGGGGCCCGGGTTCGAACTCGCGTCCCTTGTAGTTCATGGTTCTCCCGGGAATAGATCCCTTGCTTAACGTAGGGTTGAAGGTGTAACAACGATGTATCTTCGATTATACGTTTATGTGTTATTTATGTGGGGTGGACTGCGAAGTAGGAAATTCGGTGTAGCTCGTGACTCATGCGTTTCAATTACATTTCAGTTAAACGAAGTAGCAAAATTGCGACTAATAAGTGTCGATGTCGATAATCTCTGAAGCATAACCAGCGAGATGGTTATGAGATGAGAGGTATTCGTCGGAAAAGAGGAGGCTATAGTATGTATCAGCGCCAAGCATTCACTGTTTGGTATATGCTGATCTAGATCCTCTTGGCACTGTTGTGGTAGGACAAATACCAATCACATTGGGTGAGTATATAAGTAACGTACTACGTACCCACCTAACTACAAATATTGTATTCTTTTCCCCCTACCTAATAAGAACCTACATTTATTGTAAATCTTCGTTTTTTACCACGCAACCAGTGGCCAATAAATGTTTTTTCATTTTCTTTTCTGTATACCGTGACAAATATTTATATGATTTTCAAATATCGGTTTTAAGTCTGAGTGTTGTGTATAGTATTGTATTCTCTGATACTCACTTGTCTAGTGGATGTATCTAACATTAATAAACTTCATATGCCTCCGTTCCACTATCATATTTATAGCGCTTTGGAGTTCCTATTCTGTTACATGAATTCGCGCTCACACGAGCGTATGAGATATCCAAACGTAGTTAAAGTCAAAGTGTTAGTATAATTCGCGGCTTTTGAAGATTATCAAATAGGTCTGTAGTCACGCCGCTGGTATACATAAATAAACAACGAGCACATACGTGACAAACACGACGCTGTGTTTTTAAAAATAGTTCGTGACGAGTCCCGAATTTACTGTAATTGCAATATACGTATACGTCGAATACGACACATGCCTGGAGGGAGCGGCAATTAACGTCGCCCGGATATGCCCTCAGTACGTGCGAGCGACGCCGGGAGACAACGCTAGCTCAATAACGAGGGTAGACAGCCGCCGTCACACGGACACGTGACCTATCTGGAATTCGATTTGATAGATGATAGCTGCGTCTATTGATAAAGCTGGATGCATTTCTAGCTATCTACGATGCAATACCCCGGTATAGAAATAGGCAGTTATCTGTTAAGCTTAATGCTATTGAATTCCCTAACAATTTCTTTTCCTATTCTATTTTTCTCTCTATTTTGTTTAATATAAACAAAATATGATATAATATTATATCTATTGCATGCAATCGTTTTCCCTGAAATTCTGATTTGGTTGTAATTTCTCTACTTAACATTTGTTTTCTTGAACCTGGCGTCTGGCACTGATTCGGTTGAGTTGACCCATTCATAATATGACCAGAATTGACTACGGCGTAGCACCGTAGTCCGTAGCATCAATTGTTGCAGTATAATAACACTCTGACACTCCTTTAACACTGTAGTTAGTAACCCGGTTAACCGGGACAGTTATAAAATTTGTAATGAAAACATGAATAAACTGTAATCTTGAAATGGGACACAATAAACGTAAACATGCTTGCCCTTACAATAGCGCGGGGGTGCGGGGGCATGGGAGCGGCGAGGGTGTAGGGAGGTGGGGGTTGTCTCGCACAATGCGTGGACCCACGGGTCTCGCATTCGATTCCGTCCCGGCGAGTAACGAGCAGGCTGATGTCATTTTTATGACAAAGTCATTTGGCGGAGTGCGGCGGCATTGTATCGGCCGCGGACGGATGCTTCGGTAATGACGGAGAGGGAATTACTTCCGAACTAATACGTGGCATAATTCATCATTTCAGATACAATGGCATCAAAGTCTTATAATACTTTTGGTGTTTGGAGATATTTGGCTACAACTTGGGCCCAATTGGGTTTTCCTAGTCAGTGAGAACCTGCAGTCTGGGTTTGTGACCGGTATATGGCAATTGGCAATAGGCTCGACCTCTATTGAATAAGCCACTATGATTTGCCTATTATCTGTGCAGTGGTCACTATCCAGTATACATAATGTTTTCAAGATAGTCCTTATAATGTACAGTCACTGGCCAATTTAATGCAAGCGGACAGCACGGCGCCCTTCCGCTGCCCTTCAGCTTTACGTGGCTGAATGACAAGCAGCAACAGGAGCCCCCTCCCCTCTGTCACCCCTTCTCACCCCACAACCCGCCCGCAGCCCCAACATACTTGTAAGGATCCCTCAGGCGTAGAGCCTACAGCGAATATGTCTGAAGTATGTGCCTATAATGTAGGAATGTGGTGAGGAATCTCGGATATTTGTTTGTGGGAAACCCTTACTATTTTTTTATCAGCAAACGAGTAAGTCGATAGTATGTGATTACAGCACATAAACAATGCCTAGGGAATCGTTGGAAAGAACGAAACTTTTGACCCACGGGGAAATGGAGTTTTCTACCGCCAAGCAGCAGTGTGCATGCACTGTTGTGTTTCGGTTTGAAGGACATTGTAGTCAGTGTAACTAATGGACATAATGAGACTTAACATCTTATGTCTCAGGATGACGGGCGCAGTGGAATGCCACACAGTACTTTTGTAAGTCAAGGTGCTGGATGGTGTTGCTACTGTTTATGGGTGGTCGTATCGCTTACCATCAGGCAAACGGCATCCTCGCCTCGTCATTCAATGCAATAAAAGAAAATCGCGGGAGGTTTTAATTTGGTTGGAGACATAAAGATTATAAAGATTTCTGATAGAAATCGAAACTAGAAAGACATTATATTGACCTCGAATCGATTATAGTAAATCGATTTATAGGATGACTACATGTTACAAATTATAAACGTAATTCTTAGGGATATAACCATTATAACAGATTTTTTTAACCGATCTTATAAGCCCTTTTTATAAGCGTGTTAAATCCGGATAAGTTACTATAGTCTTTATATTTAGTTTCAAAAATCTGATCGTAAAATGATCAAAACGTAGAAATTTCATCTAGCCTCGTACGACGTGAGAATTTTAATATGAGCCCTTATTCGGGGGTGATCCGAGACTTGGGCGCTCCCTCGAGGTATTTGTTACAGCGTGTGGTTTTAATTTAGCGGCAGACGAATGAACTCTAATATAGCTGTCGAGACAAGCGTGTTTTATTACCACCAAATACAAGGTAATATACAAACCGATTTATGTGCCGTCGACAATTTGTAATTGTCCTTTTATAATTGTCTCTTTTGATTACAAACGCTTATTAATATGGATTATTGACGATTTATTCGCTTTTAGGAAAGCTTAATATGATAGATCTACTTTGTTATCTCTTTTTTATCAGCAAGCAATGTGCAACAATTGTGTTACGCTTCGCGTAGTTTATTTTTTTAATAATTATTTCTTTATTCTCTTACACACATATACCTACCTATAGTTTTCTTTCAAGAAAGAGTTTCTGTAAATATGAAAATTAAGGTATCGTTGAATACCATATTTATGCTTATTACTATTATCATTAAAATATAAAGTATTGCTTGCTATTGATCGAACGTATAAAATACCAATGTATAAAAAATATTGGCGTTCCATTTTTATCCTGTCCGCGAATATCAAATTCATATCGTAATATATACCGACATTTGTCTGCGCGGAACTTTATGTTGACATTAGAGTGAAAGTGTTCTGAACATTTCAGGGAAGGTTGTCTGGTGGTATTTGTGTCGGGCGACCTTTGCGTCTGTCGGGGATGTGAACCGTAGCTTTCGAACAAGCGATGCTCTATTTAGACTCATTTGTGACTTATGAACTTACACAATAACCAGGACAAAAAATATATTTTAATATGATTATGTTCGGACCTGTCAATTACATCAAATATAACAGTAGGCAAATATAAATTTTACTATCTCTCCGTAAAATTTAGCTTTGAAATAAATATATTTTTAATTATTATGGTACAATTTAGGTCATAAAATATTTAGCAGAACGTAAAAAAACAATCAAATGCATTATATTATTATCAATGCACGCTGAAGCGTGAACGCTCGAGGTTAAATATTGAACTATTTGTCTAGAGTCTGCTAGTTCTAAAGAAAAATACTCTACTAGAGCTAATTTCGCGCTCATAATCATTTGACCAAATGTTTTACTTTACATCCTTATCCTTACATATTGTAAAACAAACGACTCGGCCCCATCTCTCCATCTGTCTATCTGAATGCTATAAACTCAAAAATATCGAACGGATTACGATAAAATTTTGTATAGAGATAATTTGAGACCCTGGGACAGATATAGGTTACTTTTTATCGCTGAAAATATATAACGGGACTATTATCTATAATTAAAGCTATTAAATAATAATAGATCTTTTAATGCGTCTTTGCTTTAAAGGTTAAATAATATGAGTTTCTCGGGATGATTTTTAGTTCGTAGCTTGAAGTTGCTACAAGTTTCTCCGCCTTCCCAATACATTAGTTCCCGTTCCCTCAATGAGTAACACGCCGAGTTGTTCATTCGACACACTCATTAATACTGGTGAGAGACGAGTGGGCGCCCGCATTATATGTCAAAACGGCTCTTTAGGGCGGTTTAGAGTCATCAAACAATTTAGCTAGAATTATAGATGTTAGCTGCTACCGACCGTAGGAGGCTGACTGAAATAGTATTATTGAATAATTATTGTTCTTCCTGGTGACGAAATTTACATTATGAAATCTGAAACAGCAAAATTTTGGCAATCGCCATATAACGATTTAGTTCTAACTCAATGAAAATATTTCTCCAAGATTCAGAACTGAACTCAAGATTGTTTAAAATAATGCGAAACAATCAGGGTTCCATTCCACGTAGGGATCTGCAAACCAGTACCTCTATGTAGTTATTGTACACAAAATTGTCCTCGTTATCCTCTATCAATAGAATAACACATACTCATACACTACTTATCCTCTACAAGCTTTTAGTCGCGATTTCGCCCGCGTAAAAGATTTTTTCCGGGATAAATTAAAATTAAATTTAAATTAAATTGAATTTATTTCAGGATATTCACCCATAGTATTAGTAAGTTACAATACTTATAGCTATGTTAGTACGTACATAAAAAGAACAAAATATAACAAAACACATCACAACGGGCGAATCACTGACCCACTAGTTGAGCGATAGGTTTATGCAACTCAAACCAGCGTCTCATAAAATCGCTCGTGTAATCATTGCCTACAAGGGCTAAAATATTATTGGGTGCACCCCAGACTCGGTGCATCAGCGATGTCGCTCGCTTTCGAATAATCGCACTAAAGTCATCTGTGTGACTGACAGCGAACATTGCCGAAGCACTACAGAAGCGAGGCAAACCCAACAACATTCTTATTTTATTTTATTTTATTTTATTTTATTTATTCGGGATAAAAAACAATTGTACAATAAGTTTTATACAAGTAAGTTTACATATAGGTACATAGGAGATAATTGTACAACTAACTACATTATCCACAGTTTATACATTCGTATTTACGAATATTGGGAGTACATGCACCCGGTGAAACAAGACTTAACACAATTATTACAGATAGAAATTACATTAAACAACTAATAAGTGTAAGTAGGAAGATAAGAATAAAGCTACTTATCTTTGTGTTCTGTACTATTAGCGGTATTGTTAACAATGTTAAGAGCCAAATTTTTAAATGCAATTGGTGTGAGCGAAAACAAATCCAAGTCGTTATAACTGTTATTATAGTTAGTCATAAGACGTCGTAGAGGCGCTCGCAAGCCAGCATTAGTCCTGCATGAACTCACGGCAAAAAGTGGTCTTCCGCGCGCCTCACGTCTTAATACGGCCCTAGGTACTATATAAGATAGTTTGCTTACTATATCTGGGCAATCATAATTGCCACGACAAACATTATACAAAAAGAAAGCATCGATTAATGTACGTCTAGATTTTAGATCGTGAAGGTTAAATTTTCTTAATGAATTAGAATAAGAAGAATTTGAATGAAAGCAACGGTAATGTAATGCTTTTAGATACTTTCGCTGGACTGTTTCTATAGAATCAATATACACTTTATAGAAGGGATTCCAGACCACAGCTGCATATTCTAATTGAGGTCGTACTAACGACTTATAGAGAAGTAAATATGACCGAGAATTGACAAAGTGTTTAGTTTTTCTAAATATATAACCGTACATACGTAGGCCCTTATTTACTATGTGGTTAGTATGGGAGTTAAGATGAAGTTTACTATCCAGTAACACGCCAAGATCACGAATCAATGATTGCCTTTGAAGTAGAGACCCTTGTAAATAGTAAGAATATTTCATTACATTCTTGTTTTTAGTAAAGCTTATGCAATTACATTTGTTAAGGCTTAAATAAAGTTTATTTGATTTGCAATAAGTACCAAACCTATTCAAGTCCTCTTGGAAACGATCAAAGTCTTCTATATTTTTAATTGTTCTGAATGCTTTAAGGTCATCGGCATACAGTAGGAATTTTGTATTTTTAAAGCACATTGAGATATCGTTTATAAATAATATAAATAGTAACGGTCCAAGGATTGAACCTTGAGGCACACCAGATGTCGTAAGTACGGTAGTAGATGACTGAAACCCTTTTATAACCACTTTTTGCGTTCTGTTAGAAATATAAGAACCGAACCACCTGAGCAAATCCCCGCGAATTCCGTTATATGCAATTTTTTTCATAAGTATTTCATGGTCTACCTTATCAAATGCCTTGCAGAAATCGGTATATACGGCGTCTGTTTGAAAACCACTATCCATACTATTAAATAAATAATCGGTAAAAATTATTAAATTGGTTGTCGTTGACCGTTTTTTAACGAATCCGTGTTGTTGTGGAATGATAATATTTTGGACAACTGGGGCTATTCTCGCATTCACGAGCCTCTCAAATAGCTTAGATAAGGTGGACAAAATGCATATAGGGCGATAATTTTCGATATTTTCCTTGAGACCTGATTTATAGACGGGAGTAACATTAGATTTCTTCCATTCATCAGGAAACTTTCTTAACGCGTTATTGTATTGGATTCGCAGAGCATTATAAGTTTTCTGCGTATAGTTGACCCACAGGCTGCAAGTGTAAAATGTTTGACAATACGCCTTGAATAGAGTTATTTTTACTGGAACTGTGCAGCGTGCGAACGAAAATAAAAAGTAGCCCATCTCCTTCTCCAGGTCTCAATCTACCTTCGTACTAAAATTCATCGATATTTGTTTGGTAGTTTCTGAGTTTATCGCGTACAGACAGAGAGAGGCCTTTGTCTTACAATATGTAAGGACTTAACTAAACATACTTAACCTTCCACTAAATTCAGCCAACCCATATGACTCGTCAGGCTAGGCGCGAGCTTCAGTCTATCTAATCCGTGAGTACTGGAGCAGTGTTTGTGATGGGCGTGCGCGCCGGCGGTCAGCGAGGCACCGCCGCGGTATGGACTCACACGTGGTCGGAGGTCGGCGCGGGCATCATCTGATCCGCACACATTGCTGTCTGTACGAAGAGAAATGCGCGATTTATCATATAAAGATTGAAAAGCACTAGAAGGGAAAGAATATTTTATTTTTGCTCAACATCTGCTAAGAACGATTTTTTCTTTCGTTAGGTACAATAAAACGATACCTACATATAACAAAAACCCCATCCAAATCGGATCAGTAGTTTTGTGAAAATCGCGGACATACAAACTTACCTACATACATACATACGGGTCGAATACAGAACCTCCTTTTTTGAAGACGGTTAAAAAGAGTGTTGATCAGTGTTAAAAATGGTTAAAATCAATGTTATAGAAAAATCTACTTTAATAAAAAATATCTATCCGAAAATAGGTTTCATCAAAAACACCTAGCTAATACCTACATCTTAAAATTTTGGATTTCCCAAAACACTGTTTATCAATGGCGAAGAATCCATAGAGCATTGATTCTTATCTTCTTAACTGCAAACTTGAGACGTAGGTACTATGAGTTATAGTTATAGTTACTTTGTACTGTTTATGGGTGGGTGGTCGTATCGCTTACCATCAGGCGAACGGCATGCTCGTCTCGTCATTCAATGCAATAAAAATAAAAAAGTTAATAGAACTGCCTATTGGTTTCCTTTTTAATTGTTTCACTATTCGCCGCTGCACAACAGCACAATAGGTATAGAATAAAACAAGACTGCATTATGAGACTTCTCATTAAATGTATCAAGGTGACGAGCGCAGTGAAATGCATGAAGTATTTCTAATACAAAGTTGTGTTGCTACTCTTAATAGATAGTCGTGTAGCTTACCATCAAGCGAGCGACTTGCGCGTCTCGTCATTAATTGGTAATAAAAAATACGTTCGCCCATGACTTGTCCCTCACGCCGCGTCTAAACCGCGCGCGGCTCGCGGCGCGGTGCGGCGGCGGCTCTCAATCGCTCAGATGCGAAGATTAGCAACGCGCCGGCTGCGGCCGAGCTCATCCCGCCCACATGTTTGCCACAGGATTACCACCTTTATTGGCCCCGGACTCGGTCATTACACTTCGGTCTTTGCGTTTATTCCGCTTTTTAAAGGTAATTACTTTCGCTTTTTATTGGCAAAGTTTGGGTGAAATGAAAAAAATGTGGATTTAAGTAATGTTTTCGGTTTTTGATTAAAATATGGAGTTTTAATAAATTATGTTAAACTTTTGTGCAGAATATTGAAAATTCATGCTTGTACCTATTCCTACAGGATTAACTGAAATTGGTTTTATTCTAAGCTAAAAAATAAACGATCACTATTGTGAAAAATTCCAAAACCGATTTTTTTCTAATAAAGAATTTTAAGTTCCCCCTCCGGGAACTGATCATTAGTCCAATGATTTCACTGTTTAAGCCTATTACCTTCGTACCAATGAGTTTCTTTGCAATACTAGCTTCTAATGTAAATTCATATTCTATTAAAATCGGACCACTGTGTTACACACCTCTGCTTACTTCTGAAGGGAAAAGGCCAACTTTATTACAACTACCGGTCAAGGGCATGCGGTCCTTAGACCAGAATGTGTATTGTGTCGGGTGGTCAACGCATCTGTGTTACTAGATTAGTGCTGGACTCCGGCTGCGGTCGACTGCGGGTAATAGCTATAGACCCCTTTAGTTAAGCTTGTTTACGTCTTCTCTTTGGTGCATGAATCTGTTTATATTGGTCGCAGATATATTATATTTTCAAACGTGAAGTCCTTTTTATATCAAACTAGCTTTTACTTGCGGTTTCGGCCGCATGAAAGACTTTTTCGAAAATATATTTAACCGGGATAAAAAGTAGCTTATGACATTTTGAGGGCTCAAACTATTTCCATACCAAAGTTTATCGAAATCCATAGGCCAGTTTTTGAGTTTATCGCGTTCATGTAGACAGACAGACAGACGCGGGGGGGAGGGGTAAAAATACAAATTTGTTTGCATACCAAGTAGGCAGAAATTTAATTAAATACTTACCAGTATAGTCACAGAACAAACATAATATCTATCCTCCATAAGTATATGCACGGCGGGCGCAGGTGCGCCCTCTGCAGAGCATATTTCACAAGGGTCTGTATCGAGCCACCGACCGTTGCTTGCATCTTACTCATTTGAAACTGAACGTACATTTCTAAAGTACTACTTAAGGTATTACTTCGCTGAGTATAGACGAGCAAGTTCTCGCAGCAATATAATATATATTACGCAATAACTACTAGAAGTTTATGGCTGTATGATCTATGATACCTTTGCATTTGTGCACGTGAAATATAATTTGAAAATAGAATAACTTGGCGTTGTTTCCATTTTGTTGAAAGTGCGTTACGATTTAACTTTATATTCTTGTAACGTTCTGCCTTTTGTTATAATGTGTACTTTGAGGGATTTCATAAGTTTGTATTTATGTTATGTCGTTTAGACTTCCCGCTGTTTTCTTTTAAGTGGCAAGGTAAGAAATTTTGTTGATATCAAAGTGGTGTTACTACTATTAAGTCACCTGTCACAGTCAATTACAATCAGACAAGCGAAACACAAGCTTCACCTGCATAGTAACATGACCTACAATGTTCATTTATTTGTAATTCTAATGAAATATGATTTCATTATTTTAATTCCGCGACGACTTTCATTCACTGTAGCTGCCAGATTAACTTAATGTTTTTATACAGTTGCCTAAATAATAAATAAGGCGTGTTGTGTCGGCTTTGTGGCGTGGTGACTTACGTGTACGGCAACTTTATTGCGGCGGGTCGAGGCTTTATGGGCCAGGGTTAGGCTCGCAGTTACACCAACTGCCCGGGATGCGCTCATGTTTATTTTATTTCACTTTTGCTTATTTTATCTGTAGAACAGATTTTACATCACGGCACTATCTCCGATTGGGTAGGCTGATGAATAAATAGTGCACTCACGCTTAGCCAGTCAAGATAAAAAGTTCTAGTATACCAGATTTTTCCCCTAAATCAAAATAATATTTAATTCTTCTGTATACTAACAGTTACACAAGTAAGCCTAAACCTACACAAATTTTACAACAATCGTGGGAGTCAAGTTCATTCTTATAATTGTTCTCAAACCCATGCTCTATAGTATGTAATCTTCATAACAATGTATTGTATCCACGCAATGTACTGAACAAACCTCCCTTCCGATCTCAGAAGTTATAACCGCAGCCGAGGGAGCGCCGTGATTCACTAACAGACGCACAAACACATTTTCGCTCTTACAATATTATCATTATTTCCACGCAATTACTTCATTCCATTACTGCGACATTAAAATCCATGGTCAATCGATTTGCGGACCTACGGGTTAGGCATAGGGTGAGCTTTTGCTTGTGAGTTGTGATGTGCAATTTGGCTGCGGGGTGTGACGGTTGGCAGACGCCATTACCACCCCGTGACGTCACCAACGCTACCCTTTATGCGTTTGTTTTGGAGTTATCGCACGCATAACTACTAATGTCAGTTAAGCCGAACGCACACCGATGGAAATGCATCGCAACGCATAATTTTGACAGCTTTTCTATGTTAAGTTATAGATACATTGTATGAAACGCTCTGCCGAATAGGTCAATTATTAAACAATAGTGCTTGATGCGTAGAGTTCGACACAGTGTATGCTGTATTTCACAATAATCATCCTTAGTACACGAAAGAAAACGTAGTTTGGCGTTAAGTATATGAAAAACCTACCCATTATGAATAATATTAAAGCTAAAATAAGACTATTTATAGCGTCTGAAATTCTGTATACTAAAATAAAATCAAGAACCTACTGTTCAGTATCCAAGAAAATTAGCTTTTTATTATAAAGAATTCAAATTAGCGCGGCGCGTTCCTTCGCGCGCCATTTACTTCATACCGAAAATATTCCAAAATACGGACAACGGAAAGGACGTTAGACATGAAACGAATAAAATACGGACCCTGCATAACAGTAGGGATTTAAAAGTACTAAACTATGTCCGATGGTAGTTTTCCTAGATGAACTGAGTAGGATAGTTGTCCTACTCGGTTTTTATCTATTTTCTTTAAACCAATGAAATAAGAAGCGGCAATGTGATGACCATCACAAAGCCAGCATTTAATCCTGAGAAATAAAAGAGAAAAAATATTCCATCAAAGGTTACTCATTGACAATGATATTTTTTTATTCCATTCTTTTATCTCCTACACATAATCACAAACTTAGAAAATCCATAAAAAACAAATTCTTCAATCAACACTTAAAAAAATATTGGAACACAGCATAAATAAAATGTCAGCTATAATACAATAATGCAACTTTTCACTTTTATTCCGGTAGGTTCAAAATTTTTATAGATGATTTTATTTTTGAAATTTCGACCCTAAAACATGACTTCTATGCCTAAAATGTCCAATATACAGCAACAAACTTGCATGTCCAGTGGATGTATCTGATACCGGCCGGGGATAGAGCCCGCAGCCACTAGGTTATTACAACGGGGGTAAGCAATACGGTACCTGTCCCTTACATCCCTGACAAAACTTACCCATTATTTTGGGATATAGATTTATTATGGGTCTAACTTTAATTTAGGAACTGTATCCATTTATTATTATATAAATGAAGACTTGATAAAGGTCGCAGAGACACGCTGGACCCAGGCCGCTTTCAATAGGTCCGTCTGGAATTTGTGGCTGATGATAATGGTCCATTTTTTTATGATGGAATTATGTGGCCTTTTGGATTTCATGTTATGTACACTGTACAGTGTATTTCAAATATAATATTTTTAAAGAGAGAACTTGCGTCACTCCACTGTCACCAGAATATGCCTTTCGTTACCAAATGTAAACCGGTTGGTCTCGTCATACGATTCTTAAAACGAGTCACTGTGGAGGATTTTTCACCATTAGATATAAAGGCAAAATATATTTTAGAGACGGGTATCTAATAAGCGGCGATAGCCTAGTTGGGAGTGGAACGGACTGCCGAGACGAATGTCCGCAGGTTCAAAACCCAAGGGCACACACCTCTGACTTTTCTATAAAGTTATGTGTGTATGCTTTGTGAATTATCGCTCGCTTTAACGGTGAAGGAAAACATCGTGAGGAAACCCGCATACCTGAGAAGTTGTCTGAATTTCGAAGGTATGTGAAGTCTGCCAACCCGCACTAGGCCAGCGTGGTGGACTAAGGCCTAAAACCCTCTCAGTAGTAGAGGAGGCCCGTGCTCAGCAGTGGGCAGTATATAATACAGGGCTGGTATGGTATGGTATGGTATCTAACAATAAAGGTTAGGATTATAAACCACAAACTGATATTACTCGGGAAATTAGGTATTTTACGATGTTTTTATTCACTGTTAAAGAGGATAATTAACATTGGAATACACACACGTTCAGAAGTCGAGAGTTGCTCTGGGGATCGGACGGAAATTTCTAACTCCATTAAAGTAAATTGTCAAAAGCATAAAATATTTTAAGCCCCTTGAGAATAGTCAACTGTACTATTAAATGTGAATTAATTACATCTATATTAACAGCTCATGACGCAATTAAAATGTATTACGTTTGTCACAACACAATATCCTGCTGGTTAGGAAATTAGCTCCAATCCCGGTATCGTGTAACAGCGCCATCTATTATTCATGTCGCGTAATGAACGCGTTATTGTTATCAATTGAATTGCTACAGCTCGTCTCGTCCGACCCGCTCGTGACTCGCGTGGATCCCTTTTGTATGTGGTTAGGCCATGTGAACGTTGGTTGCCTCTTTAGTCTGGTAGCAGAGTTCATGGCTTGTGAACTGGAAATTGTTTAGTTCAGTTTTCTATTACTATTTGCTTTAGATGGGATTTCTCAGAGGGCTGATCTTAGGTTGAGAACCATTCGTCAAAACGTAAGTCAAATGAAATGAAAATATTTTTAAAGCGTCGATTTTGTAGCATGTCAGGCATCTGGTGGGGTTTGTCGAAAACTTGTGGCATAGGTAACAATAATTTAATTCATCTGGCATCAGGTAAACCACATGCTCGTTGGTGAGACTACTCCTAAAATTAAAAGCCTGTAACGTAACATAACCCTTTACCTCTTTTATCCTCCGGCGATTACACCAGGTGACCTGTTTGTTCATTTACCTCCTGTACAATATATTTTTAAACATTTCCGAGCTACCCGCCGTGTAACAGCGCGGTGACCGTATCAAATCCGACATAATGTTCGAGCCAGCACGCGTGGCTAAGCCAGTACTAGTGTTGCCACGTGTATAGCTATACTTACGGATTTATGGATTCTGTAGTAGTGTACGAGTGTTCATGACCAGTTTGATTGTAGACATAATCCCTCTATGCCATCTAAATAGTATTAGCGCTGTAGTTCAATTTGTTATTGGCAGCGTACCTGAGCCGCGTTATACGGTCCCGTCCTGGGTTAATGTCTAGGTTGGAAAAATTCAATAACCTGGAGTTTTTGTGTCTTGAATTAGCGCGCGCTATACAGCAGTACTAAACATACAAGATAGCTAAAATATCATAACCGCAAAATGTTAATATAAATGCGGTCTAAAATATTTTTTCCTATGAGTCCCGATATTTATACCTTATGAGGCAGCCTCAGCCTGGAGCCAGCGCTGCCGGCGCTTGCGGTAACACGGAGCGGTGCAAGCGGCCCGTGAAAGCTGGCAGTCGACCTCTCTGTGTTGAAAATATGCTCTCGGCCCAGTTCCTACACGATGTCTGATAGTTCTTAGGCTGAACTACTATGCGGAGACGTAATTTATTTAATGGAGAAAAGTTTTCTGATAGTTTTATTCGAGCAAATTGAACCTACGTCTTCAGCGTTGGTTGATTTCGCACCACAAATAACAGGATGGTTTATATACGTTTCTTACAAGCCTTGATAGCCGTTATTGAAGTTGGTTTAAAATATAACCAGAATAGACCAGGAAATTATAAAATAAATTAGTTTACTGATAAATTTAACTAAGGCCTAACCCCTCTCAGTAGTAGAGGAGGCCTGTGCTCAGCAGTGGGCAATATATAATACAGGGCTGATGATGATGATGATAAATTTAAAGCAAACCGGGTAATGATCTGACTACACTACTTCAACATAAGTGCAGATAAAAATTATTTTATGATTTGATGTAATGAATTTCACTCACGTCGTAAAAGGAGTTTCATACATAATAATATTTAAATCATAACACTTAGAAAGATAACGTAACATATAATATATTGGTCATCATTATCTCACTTCGGTCCAGACTTTAATTGGTAACAATTATACCTTAAAACAGCAAAGCCCTTTCCTCCAATCAGTACCAATTGCCCCCACTTAACGTAGCCGTACCACACTCCCCAATCTATCCCCCTTACACTAATTATCCATTACCGACAACTCGGAGCTCGTCGATGGTCACTTGACATTTATAGGCGAGATTTTTTTGATTGAATAATAATTGAATCTTATTTCAATAGAACTTGAATAAAATGTGAACAATGATGTTAGTTTCATTACTTAATTTGGTTGTGTGTTCTCAAGAAAGATGTACATTACGCTCGCTGTGATACTACTCTGATGTATTATCTTGCTAAGAATTATATACATACATACAGAGTCACGCCTTGTATTCCCGAAGGGGTAGGCAGGGGCGCAAGCGCAACTAGTGCACCCATTATCGACTTATTGTTCAGTATTTATACAAGTTTATTATACAATAATACAATACATCCTTCCTTCCAATAATCCTTCTTCCCCCTGGATAACCATACGGTGTGGACGTACAGTAAACCTTATATCTCGTTAATTAAAATTATTTAATTTTTATTATAACAACTTAATTGCTAGTAAATAATAGGAGTGCATGAATTTAAGAAGATTGTACTCAACACGCTGCCCATCGCCTTTACTACTGAGCTCCTAGTAACTTTCTACTCACCACTGGAGTAAGTCTATTGCTAAGCAAGTCCCAATCAGCGCACGCGCCTTGTCATTGTAACCCGCCAATTTTGAAATTACAACATTAGCCACGCCCACCTACTGATTACTTGGTCGGACGAGACACACCTCCTGTAACTCGCACTTCATTCATAAGGTGTACGTGTTTAGTTTGTGACTGAACTTCTCGGCGCACATATTGCCCTAGTACAATGGATAGTGATGCGGAGCGATATTCCGATACCCGTAGTAAAAGAATGACTAACAAATCGCTCACCGTTGAATTCAATAATTTTAAAGAAGAGATAAAATCCATGCTTTCGGATCGTGATAAAGATCTCAAGAAAATCCTCAAAGAAATAAAAGGAAGCAATCAAAGTATCGAGGTGTCAGTTAGTGCTCTCGCCGCTCAAAATGAAGAGTTTCAAAAGAAAATAGAACAGCTTCAAAATAAAATACAAGAAGACGAGAAATATATAAAATTATTAGAGGATAAAATTGAAGATTTGCAGATAGGCAGTCGCAGGGCTAATTTCGAAATAAAACATGCCCCGAGAAGGCCTAATGAAACTAAAGAAGATTTGATAGACATGGCCATGTGTCTAACCAATAATATTGGATGCTCATTTAATAAGTCCGATTTCAAGGATATTTTTAGGATTCGAGCAAAGGAAGGGTCCCAGAATACACCTATTATAGTGGAAATGTCGTCTACAATCATGAAGACTGAAGTCCTAAAACTGAGTAAAGCCTTTAACATAAAAAATAAGACAAAGCTTCGTGCTCAGCACTTGGGACTGCGATCACAAGAAGACATTCCAATCTATGTATCGGAACAACTGACAGCTAAAGGCTCACGCTTGCACTTCTTGGCTCGAGACCTCGCCAAGTCAGTTAAATACAAATTTTGTTGGACCGCATATGGTAAGGTATATGTGAGGAAAAACGAAAACTCTCGCATTATATGTATTAAATCTGAAGCCCAAATACAACAACTGTTTCAAGAAAAATGACTATCCCTAATATCTAAATGCAAGCAATATAACATTATTGTATTTTACTTATGTCTTCGTTTTTACTCACTTTGCCTTAGCGTGTTGAAATAATATTTCGAATTTTTGTTTCTATTATTGCTAAAACATTTGTTAACTTTTCAATCTAACTACACACACACTTACACTCACTCGCTCACAAACCTAAAAACGTACACAACAATTTATTACCCATATTTAGCCAACTTGCATATAATATTATATTTGACCCTCTGTTCACAGTACATACCGTTGCCCTTCTCTATCACCCATATTTCACTTGCTATAAATCATTTGGTTATTTTAAAAAAATCTAAAATTGCATATTTACATTTATTATGTGAATGCACCAGTTTGTCTTGTTTTCATTATGGATAGCTTTCTCTCAATTTCGGAAGATATAGATAAATCCGTAATAGCACAAGCTATTGACTGTGATATTGAGGATCTTTCCCAAAAAATTCCTGTGGAAAATAACGACCTTACAATTATCTCTCAAAATATACGGAGTATATACCGTAATTTAGAAGACTTAAATGTTACTTTAAATATTCTTACCTTTATTCCAGATATCGTCATATTAACTGAATGTCGACTTCACCCAGATAAACCTATTCCATATTTAAATAATTACTCGGCTTATGCCACGTCTTCAAACCTTAATCAAAATGATGGGGTGGTGGTGTATGTAAGAAATGATAGTCCTATTATCATAATAAAAGAAATCCATTTAAATTGTGCAACATGTCTTCAAATAGAAACACCTAACTGTATTATTCTTGGTATATACCGCTCCCCTTCTAACCATAATGCTGAGTCATTTATTAATTCTCTAGATCTGCACCTCAATACTCTAAAATCACATAGAAATATAGTGGTAACTGGGGACATTAATATTAACTTAATTTCTAAATTCAATGAGATCTCGTTTGAGCGAAACAACAGGACAAGTTACCTTAATATGTTATCCGTGCATGGTCTCATTCCCGGACATTATATTCCAACTAGGGAATCTAGTTGCTTGGATCATTTTATTATAAAGTTAAAAAGCACAAATTTGTCTGCCAAAATTGCCATATTACACACCACCATAACCGATCATTCCATGATATTCCTAAACATTTCATCTTTAAAAACTCTTAATAAATGTATTAAATTCAAAAAAGTGATTGATTTTAAGGGTGCTCTTGATAGTTTAGCGGAAAAAAACATTTAGGAACTACTCAAATGTGACGATCCCAATAAATTCGATACCTCCCACGTAAGTTGTTGTATGCCACAAAAATGCCGTTTAACGTTTTTACTGAAAACTATCCTAATTTCCATTATTTAATGCATTCAAAGTGAAAAAATTACGAAAACACGATTTTTTCAAGGATTTTCCAGACGTATTTTGTTGTAACTTCCGAACGAGAACGGACTACAATAGTGTATAGACCTTTGCAATGGTTTACGTGGGGTGTGGGACGGGGAGAATTACGCGCTCGCGTCTCGTATTGGTCACATACAACAGAAAACGCCGGAGTTTCAACCGGCCGCACGCGGAAGGAAGGAAGCGGTTAAGTTCTCTCAAAATTAACTCACGTAATTTAATTACTTAAAATATATTATAACAATGAAACGTACAAGTATAACAAGAAGGCGTAGACTATGTGTTTTGGTCAATAATACGAGTACACAAAATAGTAACTCCGAGACACCCTTTCAAAATAATAATGTTTCTTTAGATGAAATAGAACTAAATAGTTTTCGTGATTCAAGCCTCCGAAATATCACAGATATGTTTTTATTTGCAATATTTTATTGACACTTATTAGGTTAATGTTACTTTTTGATGGTGATACCAATCTAAAATGTTGTATAGATTAGTTACAATATTATACGTCGTTGAGCATTCATTAAAAATATTATACATAATACATACAACATTTTACGTTTACATTAAAATTAAAATATTGTTGTATGTTATAAATAAAACATTCTACTTCGGGAATGGTTATTTTAAACTGTGTTGTATAGTAAAATGCTATTTTATACGTTGCTATTACTTTTTTTTTACTCAAATTCAATGTTGTATGTTAAAAATCTATTCTAAAATTGGGTTTTAAAAGTAATATATAAAATGATTTGTTCTGCCTGACTGACTTAGCGAGCGATCTATGAACGCAGAGCCTAAACCGCTGGTCCTTGAGACGTGAAATTTGGTGGATTTGTCCTTATACTCTTTAAGCATTCGATAAAAAAGGATTTCCCGAAATTAAATTATTTAAAATTACTGTTTCAGAGTCTTCATTACCAATAAGTTTCAATGAATAGTTAGCAAATATAATAGATGGAGATGTTTTTGACAATAACTTCGAATAGAAATAGATTCTGATACAGCAAATCTTGTTGATAATTGTGCTGGTCAGAACCACAATCGCATAATGTTTTCGTTTTATGTGTATATTCGTTAAATAGGGCAAAATAAAAGAAGTGTGGGTATGTGCAAAAGATCCTTTTACAATTTAATATCGGTACGATTTGGCATAATAATAATCCCTTCCTAGCCGATTTCGGTCTCGGCGGCCAATCTCAACAGAGATCAGCCAATTAAGTAAGAGATATTATAGTGCACAAGTGTGTGCGCAATACACAGGTGCATTCGCTATTCCTTCACTTTCATAGTCCGGTGAGACGGCAATCCGACATGACCGGAGAGAGATCAGGCGCAGAGCCCACGTCTTTACGTGCTTTCCGAGGTACGAGGGTATCACACCGCTAACTTTCTGACTCCGAGCTGTAACTGAGTAATTTTTAAGATGTAAAATCCCAGGCACTATGATTTTGGCCCGACCCGGAATTCAAAACCAGGACCTCAGCGCGCAAATCGTACTCTTAACGCATACGCAATACAACTGCGCCATCGAGGCAGTCCGATTTGGCATAAACTAATGCTATGACGATTGCCATTAATATTAATACCCGAAGACGCCAAATAAATAGTATGGCTGAGCTGTGCCCTCTCTATTCCAACCATCTTCACTTAACAAAGGCAAAATATGATGACTTAATGAGTCTCTGTCACAGTGGAATCATTCCAGCCACATATCACGACTTTTTAAAGAGTCTATCTTTTGTTGCTGGCTCTCATAATGATGTTAATTTTTTTAAGAATCTTTTACATAAATTAGTCTTTTCTTTTTTAACATAATTAAATATCTTGTAATTATGTATCTTCATTTTATTATAGATTCTCATAAAACTAATATTAGTTTTTTATTGATTTAAGTTGTTTGCTCAAGACCGGCATGGTTAGCGCTCACTTAGGGAGGCTTACGTTTAGCAGTGGACAAGCTAATTGATTTATTTAAGGCTCAAATTAAACCAAAAATTAGGTTTATCTGATTAAAAGTAACTCAACTGTTTTAATTATGAATTTGAAAATTCTCGACTGCTCTGTTGTATTCGACTGCCTTGGTGGCGTAGTTTTATTAAGGTACGGCCGCAATGCTGAGGTTTCGGATTCAATCCCCGGGTCGGGCAGTAATATTGGGTTTTTCCAATCAGTATCAGCCCGGAGTCTGGTATTTGTGCCCAATATGGCGATAGGCTCGCTCATAGGGGAGCATCATGCGCACATCGCACATCATGGGACGGAATACGCACAGCGAAAAGTGGGTGCATTAGTTGCGCATCTGCCTACCTATTTGGGGGTAAAAGGCGTGAGTATGTGTGAGTGTGAAAATGTTTTTTTTTAACTTCGAATAAAATCAAATATACTTACAATGACAATAATAATTATAAAAGATTAGGTACCTAATTTCTTGTTATCCTGATTAAGTTAATCTCTTAGAAATAAGTAGGTTATTGTTGTTATTTTAAATTCTGTAATACTTTTTATTATTCTATTTTATGTAGATTTTAATAAGAATTTGTAATGGTTTTAAAATATCGTGGAGAGTGAGTTATGTTTCGATTTTTGTCTTTTTTACTATGTTTCTAAGTAACCTTACTATGATTGTTTTATTTTCGTTTTTTTATTACCTAGTAATGGAAGACATTATCTGTTACCTAAATGTATGTTATGTAGGTATACCTAAATTTTCATTATTTTATTTTTTCAATTATGTTTTATTTCTAGTATGTGTTATATCTATTAAAAAAATAAAGAAATTTATCTTTTATAATATTTCTTTCTTATTTATTAACCTACATTTGTTCACATATCATAATACACACATATTTTTTAACCAATGTATATTATTATTACCACATACAGTGGAATGAGGCTTATATTTTTCAGCGTATATTGTTGTAAATATTATATACAACAATTGACGACACCTAAACTCCGCGGTACAGTGTTGTAATTATGAGATACAACATCTAGCGTAGCCTGTACTCCACAGTAAAATGTTGTATGAACGATATCTCAGAAAATATACATAATTTTTTAAATTATGTTTCAACATAGTCAAGAATATTATAAGTTACACACATATACCAAATTTCACAAAGATACAACGATAAATGAAGTTTTTAGTCCAATTTGAATCTTTAAAATGCTCTACTGTAAAATTGTGATTTTGGGGATACAACAACTTACGTGGGAGGTATCGAATTGGTTGAGCTACTTATTAACAAAATTAGTGTATCTTTGCTAGATAATACTGTGTCTGTGCCCATTCCTAAAAGTAAACGTATTATCAAACCATGGATAACTCCCGGTGTCCTAAAGTGCATAAGAAATAGAAATAAATTACAAAAGAAACTCCGACTAGATCCTCATAACGAAATTCTTAAGATTACTTTTAAAAGATATCGCAACTTTTGTAACAACCTAATTAAAAAACTTAAAAGAAAATATGACAGAGAGCAACTAACTAAAAATACTAAAAACACAAAAAGACTTTGGAAAAATATTAAAATAATAACTAATATGAGCCCGTCAAAATCTGATAATACTAAATTATTGAATATTAAATCTTCTTCTATTGAATCAATTAATTTTGTTAATGAATATTTTTGCTATATTGGTAAAAACCTGGCAGAAGATATTCTATCTTCACCCGGCTCTAAATTGCATATTCAGCTCGATGATGCTGTGCAGAGAAATTCGTTTGTTCTTTTAGATACCGACTATGAGGAAGTACATAATTTACTAATGGGATTAAAATCTGACAGTGCACCTGGTTGGGATAACATCCCTACCAGCTTTCTTAAATTGGCAAAGGACCATATTATTCCCTTAATTTGCCATTTAGCAAACCTCTGTTTTTCTAAAGGTGTTTTCCCTTTAGTTTTGAAACAGTCTATCATCACTCCAGTGTATAAAAGTGGTGATGTACAAGATGTAAATAATTATAGACCGATCTCTGTATTGCCATCAATTTCTAAAGTATTGGAAAAACTTATTAACAAAAGATTACTAAACTATCTTGAAAGTTTTAATTTACTATCTGAGAATCAATACGGTTTTAGAAATAAACGTTCCACTGAAGACGCAGTTACAGCACTAAGCTCTTTTATAATAGACCATTTGGATAACAAAGAAAAGTGTTTGGCTGTGTTTATAGATCTCAAAAAAGCTTTCGATACTGTTCACATTCCTATTTTGATTAAAAAGTTGCATAATATGGGTATCAGAGGAACATGTCTCTCATTATTTAATGACTATTTAAGTAATCGAAAGCAAAAAGTCAAAATTGGTAATGACATAAGTACTGAAATGGACATTAGTTTTGGGGTTCCGCAAGGTAGTGTCCTTGGTCCTACTTTATTTCTAATATATATCAATAGCTTGTGCAATCTGAATCTTAACGGTGCCAAGATATACTCCTACGCTGATGATACTGCCGTTGCATTCTCGGGCACAACTTGGGATAATGTCCGGGAAAAAGCGGAACAAGGACTTACTAAAATTGCTCTTTGGCTTAAAATGAACCTTCTGACACTAAATTCTGAAAAAACAAAGTTTATGTGTTTTTCCCTGTATAAAAGTTCACAACCTGATAAAGACTTCACCCTGCGTATTCATAACACCTTAGATAAGCATAACGGGACTTGTAGCTGTCCCGTTATCCTCAAAGTGAGTTCCATTAAGTACTTAGGCGTCATAATAGATCAAAGATTATCATGGTACCTACAGATAGACGCATTAAGTAGCAGAATAAGAAAGCTTATATGGATCTTTAAGACTCTAAGACATGTAGCCTCAAATATACTTTTAATAAAAATCTATACTGCTCTAGCTCAATCAGTATTAAGCTATTGTATACCTATCTGGGGCGGTGCAGCAAAAACAAGATTTTTAGATATTGAAAGGTCTCAAAGGGCCCTATTAAAAGTTGCATTTTTCAAGCCATACAGGTATCCCACTAACATATTATATTCAGAGAGTAATATACTTAGTGTAAGAAAACTATATATACTTCGAAGCGTCCTAAAAATACACAAAATACAAATTTATGACCCAACTAAAGAAAATAGAAGAAGAAGAGACAATGTTGCTGTAGTAAATGCAGTTAATTCGAAATTCGCTAGTATCCAATTTTTCAATAGCTCTGCTCGATTATATAATACCCTTAATAATAGTCTAAATATCTACCCTATGAATGAATACGAGTGTAAGAAAACTCTAATGAGATGGCTAATAAACAAAGATTATGATGAGATCGAAGCTTTATTACAAGTTATGGAATAGAATCACACACACATACACACACTCACACAAACACACACACACACACAAGTCCACACACACAAACACATACACTTTTGATATTACTTTATTTTATGTTTTGTAATAACTTTTAACTATTTTAGTTATTATATTGATAAACTAAGTATGTCATTGTTATGGAGGAGCGAAGTCTTCTGACACAAGTATTCTTGTACTTAATAGAAGGCTTCAACCTCATTACTAGATAAAGAAAGTTTTGGTTACTGAATAAATTTTTATTATTATTATTATTATTATTAATACAAATATTCTTTATTGTAACCATTTTAAAATAGAAAAACAATTAAAAATTATACAATTTCCTTAAATTTATGGTGTACAATGGGCGGCCTTATCGCTACAAGCGATCTCTTCCAGGCAACCTTTGTATGGAAAGAATCTAAAATCACACATAGATAGCGGTGTACAACAAAAAAAAGAAACAAATAAAAAGATAAAATGAATCCTTAATACATATTTAATAATATTAAAATACACTAATTTATATAATCATTAATTAATAAATACAGTGATATTTTACACTATGTCATGGAGAGATAGTGGTTTTTTACGAAATTCTTAAATATAGCTAAGGATTTCGCTTGTCTTATTTCTAGTGGCAAGGCATTCCAAAGTCGGACAGCTTGTACAGTGAAAGATCCGTCATAAAACTTAGAGGTATGAGTAGGTATTTTCATAAGAAGAGTGTGTGAGGAACGCAGGGACCGAGAGTGAGAAAGATGTAAAAATTCGAAACGTTCTTCGAGATATTCAGGGGTAGTCGGGCTAAATAATATCCTTGAAATCAGACAACATTAGCACTTACGTATTGTTTAACAAAAATAGAAATAACTTCAATAGCCACACAAACTCAAACTAGTCACCTTCCACTTGCCTAAATTATGAAACTCTCATTTTCCATGATCCAATCCATATAGTGGTAGTCTAGACGATCTAAACATTTGGAGGGTGGCGAGGGATTGGGAGGGGAGGTCAGGTGCAATTCAAAGAATTCCAACGAATTTAATCCGTGAACTCGCGTGTCTCAGCGGACTTCTGAAGCCACGAGATTATGTCTATAGAGGTGTGGAACGTTGCAGGGACGCAGACAAAATAATAACTTTATCGAGAACCGACGTTCATACCGCGAGTAAATCATCATTGAGACATCATTCGAACACCAAATGTGCTGACTAGTTTGTATTCTTTTTAGGGTTCCGAACCTCAAAAGGAAAAAAGGAACCCTTAGACGTTACGTCACTTTGTTGTTGTCCGTCTGTCTGTCTGTCAATCTGTAAGTCTGTCTGTCAAGCCCCTTTTTCTCAGGAAAGCATAGAGATATTAAGTTGTAAATTATATCAAATACTCGAGTCTACGGTCTCTTTCAGCTGTGAAAAAATAAAACTTGTAAGTCAACGCGATCAAAAGTTATGACCGTTTATGTCGCATAGTTTGCGATTTCGCAAGGGAATCAAAACCTAAAGGGTACTTCCCGTTGACCTAAAATCATGAAATTTGGCAAGGATCAACGTCTTACAGCACATGTAAAGGAAAAAAACTGAAAACCGTAAATATGTACTTTAATAACAAAAAAGCGAATTTACTAAACTAAATTATTAATTAATTTTGGTGAACTATTTATTGTAAGTGATCACTTGATAGTAATTTCCGAATGGTGACTTACGATAGACCTGCTTCGATTATGATTATAACATGTTGATCTGTCCTGTAGGTTCAGCAGCTGAGCTCGGTAACTATGACTTCCATGTTGACATTATCTTAATTGCTATTTTAATCTCATTCAGCTGTGTAAGTTTTATTTAAACCTAAAAACCGAGTGAAACCAGCCACAGTCGAACGTGTCCCGGTTGTATTACCATATTTATGTAAGAGGAGTCACCGACAAGATTGGCTACATCCTGAAGCGTGCTTCAATCAAAACTTATTTCAAGCCGCCTAAAAAGATTAGTCAATTTTTACCACCTGTCAAGTGCCTCTACAAGAACCAGGCGTATACAAGATTGATTGTGACTGTGGCCTCTCTTATATCGGCCAAACAAAAAGAAACGTAGGGACCCGCGTAAAAGAACATATAGCTGACGTGAAACACCGACGCTCTACGAAGTCTTCAGTTGCTGAACATTCAGAACAAGGCTCCAAGCATTACCTTAGATTTGACAAACCACAAATCCTTGCCAAAGAACACCGATTCCTACCTAGGATGATTCGCGAGGCTATTGAAATTAAAAAACATCCAAATTTCAATAGAGAAGATGGTTGGAAGCTTGCACAAGCCTGGGATCCAGTTATACATCTTATTAAATCGGACCCCAAAATACCAACTGCCAGACCTCAAGACACTGTGAGCTCTTTCTGCGTAGATCGGACCGTCATTAACAACTACTTTTTTAAAAAATGTATAATTAAAAAAATGAAGGTAGATATTGTAACATTAACTTTTCAGACCACCAACACCTCAGTCCGCCCCGTGACCACGAAGCGCTGCAAAGCCTTCGAAACGTCGGGAGAAAATAATAATTAAAAAACCGCGATAAAATCCGCAAAATAGTTTTATTTCAATGTCTAACATTCGCGTAAATATAAGAAGTCATTATGTAAACCTAAATATTGGTTCGAAGTCAATTGGCGCTATAAAATAGGTAGCGTCCTACAACTTATAATATTTACCATAATATCGTTCGCGAAGTCGATTTTTGATCAGTCAGTTGGTTCGACAGATGAGTCATACCATAATGGATAGAAGGAAAACGTAATGGCTTTAAACAATATTTTATTTTCGTAACACACGAAAAAAAAATAGTTTTCATAAATGATACTATTTCTTGTCGAAATTTAACCGTAAATCTAGTTTATTGTACATATTTCTTTATAAAGTTGAATGTAGCAAATGTATATTCAATTTTCCTTTCACCATAATATCCATGTAATGTATTTTCTATGTATCACAACAAAGCACGTCTAACCTAGTTACGGAATATGAGCAAAACCATATTTCTATTGTTTCACGAGAGGTAGAGAATTTTCCACAATCCCTACGGAATCCTTTAGCGTCGCGTAGATGCCGTAGTATCGTAGCCTCGTAGCGGCGTAGCGTATCGTTCCCGATTAAAATTCCAAACGAAACTACGTAAAAAGTGCGCATTTATTAAGTTCGTGCCTTAGCTTTTGTGAAAACAAAATAAAGTAACTGTAGTATCGGATAAGCCATTAAGGCAGTGGAGCGTGGCTCAACTTTGGCGCGAATTAATTGGATTTATTTTCAATGGTTTTTCTACGTGTCTGTAGGATGCCGGTGTAGCGGTAGAGAGTAAGAATGCTCTCAATAATTATCTTTCTATCTCTGCCAGCGACTCCAAATGGGATTTTATTTGCGTTGTTTGTACTGAAAATAACATCAAGGTTAAGAAAAATGGATTTTTGGCTTATGGCTCTTACTGTCCCCCTAAATCAACAGATTTTCATAATCAAAATACGTTTAATCAAAGGCGATTTAAACAATTAAACGGAGCGGCCTCGGGTCAATGTCGTGTAATGAAGAGGGGCGGGTCGACCACTCGGGCGGGCCGCAGCGTACGCACCGCGCTGCGCCGCTCCAAGCCGCGCGGGGACTGCGCTTTGTCCCGGATTATTGCGTGGATTAACACTTACGACAGAGTATGAGCTCGAGGAGGGCGCGGGCGCGATGCTCGCTTGCTCTTATGAATTAAGCTTCTGAAATATTTGCGACAAATGTGTTTTTTTTTGATTCAATTTGTTTATTTTTTACATAATTCAAAGTAGAAATTACTGTCGTAACTACATGTAAGGGAATCGCTTACCCTACATGGGTAAAGTTTTTTATTCAAATTGTATTTTAAACCTTATTATAATAATTCTATGCATACAAATGTTTGTACTGATAATAATAAAATATACATGATGAATACCGGCCGTACTAGTAAAAACGTATACATTATATTAAATCGCACTACTGAATCCCCAAAATGTACACTGTATTAGTGTGGTGTGTCTCTATAAATTAAGCAGCATTATTATCGCAGGACAACCCTTCGCTAATCCGGGAGAGTGACGTCAGCGTTTTCCCACCGTGTCCCGACCTTAAATCAGGGTGTAGTATAACCGCACTTACCGACCGAGGTGGCAACTGGCAGTTTAACTGACTCACCGCGGTTAATATTAACTGTTAAGCCGTGATTAACCAAAACATAAGCCTCTCATGTAATTAAAATTTTACAAGTCGCAGCAGTGTAAACATAAATATTTAAATCCGTGGATTTAAAGGCATAGTAAACTTTATCAAAGTAAATTTGGTATATTTTAAAATCATGAGTTCAGCTTTGTACTATGGAAGTGGAGGCGGGTTGCAACTAGTGTAATTATCAATTATTAATCTATAATTCCCTACAATTGTATGTAATTCATGTTCTTTTTTCGTCTAAGCATTTTCGTCCTAGTATGACGTCATAAAGAGCGAATCTTGGGTCGTTTCGTGCATAACTACGCACCTAGGCAACACATGTGTCTTTCAGGTCCGGTATTCTGTTATAAGTTTTGATGGCTGATGCTCATACTAAAATCGCTAGCTCGAACTTCACTTGGTACCCAATCCAAGTAGGTTGATCACGATTACTAGGACACTAGGAATGTGAGACATTTCCAGAATAAAATTACTTCATCAAAAATTATTTATAGAAAATATCTTAACGATTTTTGAAGATCAAATTCGGTATATTTTCGGTTTATTGTTGTGAGTGTATATAGACCACCATGTGCATCCCACACTGATTTCTTAAGAATAATTGAAGATATATTGCATAGGATCTGTAATACAAATAAAATAGTTATTTTTTGTGGAGATTTTAATATTAATCTATTGGAAGAGTCCCAGTTAAAAGTTAATTTTATTAATCTTTTTAAATCTTATGACTTGTACAATGTATTCCTTGAGCCAACTAGGATTACTGCAACCAGTGCTACATGCATTGATAATATTTTTACTAACTATAAAATACTATATAAGGCAATAATTAATTTGATAGATTCTGACCACTGTGGTCAATTAATATCATTTATTAGTAATAAAAATAAGGTTCAAGGGAAACATATTCAATTTGTTCCTTGTAATATAAGCCGCATGAACCGTTTTAAAAGTAACATGATAAAATGTCTTCCTGGGTTGCCCTTTAAAAATGATCCAGACAAATTGTATACTTCACTTTTTGACTTGATAAAGTGTGAATTTAGAAAAATTTTTACTAGTAAGAAATTATTGATTAGTGATAGACTTATTTTTAATGAATGGGCAACCGCTGGTATTATTAAAAGTAGAAATAAACTTTATAGATTGTATTCCGAAAGAGCTTATGACCAACGTCCCTCTTTTAGGGAATATGTGAAAAAATATTCCAAAATTTTTAAAAGAACCTGTTCCACTGCTAAGTCATTATACATAAAAAATAAAATTAAATCAGCTACAAATAAGATTCAGACCACCTGGAACATTATAAATAAAGAATCAGGTAGGCAAAAAGCACGCAGCCTTGATTTTAATATTAATATTAATCAAAAATATGTAACAGCAGACGTGGAAGTAGCAACCGTTTTTGAAAATTTTTTCACTGACATACCGTCAAAGACTACTCAACATCTTCAGTCTTCCTCCACGTCAGCTGAGTTGCTGCTTAAACGTAATGTACCTCAATGCGACATATTTTTTGATTTCAAACCTGTTAATACGCGAGATATATTAAAGACATTTAAATGTATCAATCAGAAAAAGACTGCTGATCTTTGGGGAATTTCTGTTAAAAATGTATCATCTATTATTGATGTCATTGCTCCCCATCTAGCAGCGGTTTTTAATGGTTGTGTCGCATCGGGTGTGTTTCCTGATCTGATGAAACAAAGCAAGGTGATACCTCTCTTCAAGGCTGGTGATATATCGGATCCTTCGAACTTCCGACCTGTCTCAATATTACCCACTCTGAGTAAGTTATTTGAAAAAATTATTCTAAATCAATTATTGACACATTTTGACGATAATAACCTACTTCATAGGAAGCAGTTCGGATTTACTAGGGATCGGTCCACCATTGATGCGGGGGTGGATCTCTTGGAAAATATTTTTGAGGCCTGGGAAGAGTCGCACGATGCTCTTGGCGTCTTCTGCGACTTGTCTAAGGCATTTGACTGTGTACATCATGATACTCTGCTCAGGAAACTACACCATTACGGCATTAGAAACACGGCTCTCAATCTTCTGACATCCTATTTGAGTAACAGGGTTCAGAGGGTTGATATTAATGGAAAAATCTCACCTGGATCTGCGGTTACCATGGGAGTTCCACAGGGTTCAATTCTGGGACCATTTTTATTTCTTGTATATATTAATGACTTACCTTACTACGTAAGGGATAATCATAAGATTGTATTGTTCGCGGATGATACATCATTAATATTTAAAATTAAGAGAATGTTACAAAATTATGACGAAGTGAACGATGCTCTCTCTAAAATTGTGCATTGGTTTAATTTAAACAACTTGTTGCTAAATGCTAAAAAAACTAAATGCATTAAATTTACTATGCCCAATGTAAGACAAGTAAAAACCAATGTACAAATAAATGGGGAAGAGTTGAATCCTGCTGCGTCAACAACTTTTCTGGGCATCACATTAGACGCGAGACTCCAGTGGGGACCGCATATAGCAAAGTTAGCAGGTAGACTAAGTTCAGCGGCTTATGCAGTCAGAAAAATAAGGCGTCTGACTGATGTAGACACGGCAAGAATTGTTTATTTCAGTTATTTTCATAGTATTCTGTCGTATGGTATTCTTCTTTGGGGCAATGCGGCGGATATTAATACAGTATTCGTCTTGCAAAAGAGAGCTATTAGAGCTATCTATTGTCTCGGACCTCGCGTTTCTCTTAGAGAAAAGTTTAAAGAGATAAACATTCTTACCGTAACATCGCAATATATATTTGCAAATCTTATGTATGTTCGTAAAAATATTGCAAATTTTGACTGAATATGCGATATTCATAATAAAAACACTAGGAATAAAGATAAACTTATAGTACATGCTACTCGTCTCCATAAAATAAGCAATTCTTTTGTTGGTCTATGCGTACGCTTCTTCAATAAACTTCCTATGCATATTGGTAATCTTCCAATAAAAAAATTTAAAACTACTGTCAAAGAACGTCTTTGCAAAAAAGGTTATTACAGTATAAGAGACTATCTTGAAGATACAAATGCTTGGGATTAGGTTGCTCAGATTCACACATGTTCTATAATTAAATTGTGTCTATTATATTGTACTTGCAATTTGTAAAAAATATATATAAAAAAAATATAATAAAAGACCTACGCTGAGTTTCTTGGTGCTTCTTCTCAGGTCAGTGGGCTTTTCCGAAGCACTGGTAGCATCTTTAGATGATAAAAACATTGTAAAAATGACGTGTAAAAGTGCCCTTAGGGGCCTAATTACTGAATAAATGATTTGAATTTGAATTTGAATTTGAATATATCCCTGTTCACAGTCTGTATAAAATCACCAAGGCAGGCGGAGACCGAATCTCATTATTTAATGAGACATAATTTACAGCAAACTCCACCCAACATAAGCTACCAAGCAAACTGTTTGTCTTTTTAAATCTAAAAGTCCATTGTGACCTTAAACCAAACTTTTTCTCATTAAAAAACCTTTTCCTGAATAAGTATCGTAAAGACCACGAATGCTGTGGGAAAGGACGGCGGCTCATCTAACTTGAGCAAACTCGCGGAAAACACGGGATGTGTCTTACCAACTTTGTACAGGCTCATTGTGCTGGACTTAACGAGATTATGCCGAAGGAGAGATTATTCCGCGCGATTAATTTGTTAAAATTTATTAATAAGAGTAACTGACAAATACATTAATCAGGTAGATAAGTTTTGGAGTTATTTCTGTATTTCAAATTCAAAACAGTGGAATAAATGAGAGAGTGATTAATGACTATGATCTAAAATTAAGATTTTTTTTTATAGTTACCGTACCATACCTGTTCTGTATTATATACTGCCCACTGCTGAGCACGGGTCTCCTCTGCATCTGAGAGGGTTTAGGCCTTAGCCCACCGCGCTGACCTAGTGCGGGTTGGTAGACTACACATACCTTCGAAATTCCTATAGAGAACGATGTTTTCCTTCACCGTTAAAGCGAGCGATAATATTGAAAGAACACACACATAACTTTTTTAAAAAGTCAGAGGTGCGTGCCCTTGGATTTTGAACCTGCGGACATCCGTCTCGGCCTTTGAGTGTCTCGACAGTCCGTTCCACTCTCAACTAGGCTATCGCCGCTTATTTATAGTTAGATGTAGGCAAACAGGGAGGCGGTCATCTTGTGGTAAATTATGATAGTAAATCATCCAGGGATGTATTTATCTTAGCGGTCGACATTTTTCGGCCTCACTTCACTTAACATCAGCTGCAGTGAAGACACTAGTAATGCCTTCGATAAAATACGACTATAGCACTGCTGTTACTACACAGTTGTATTAAAATGTATTTGTTAAATCTAAACCCACGTTTCAGCAGCTTGTTTATAAAACCTTAATAGAATGTGTTATTTTAAAAGCCTGATTCGTATCAGTGTGTGCTAATGTGTCGTGAAGGAACCCTCGCGGCGCCGGGCACTGGCGGGGCGGGTGCGGGGCGCGGCCGGTGGTGAGGGGGGGGGGGGACTAGCCGCGATCAGCCAATTATAGTGCAACGACATCCACCCGCCGCGATAAATACATTAGAATTGCATTCAATGTGTTTAGGGTTGTCACGAACATATTGCGCTGAATGAAACTATTGTGAGCGGTCATACGGAATGCCATTTTCAGCATACATTGTGATTTAATATGCTAGGGTTACGCGTGTTTATGCGTAACTATGCATGGCAACGCAATGGCATAACTATGCCATTTACCAATAGATAACGTCTTGGGTGTCTTGTAGTTCAGTTAAATATCAAAAGCAGGTGTAAATTATACACACACACACACACGCCCTTTATCCCCGAATAGGTAGGCAGATGCACAACTAGTGCACCCACTTTTCGCCGTGCATATTCCGTCCCATGATGTGATAGGGGGCGAGCCTATCGCTATATTGGGTACAAATTCCAGACTACGCGCTGATACTGATTAGGAAAACCCAATATCACTTAGCCCGACCCGGGGATCGAACCCGAGACCTCAACATTGAAATCGTACCGTAATACAACTACACCACCGAGGCAGTCGTGTAAATTATAATTTGCTGTTAAATTTCGTAAAGTTATTTAGATTGCTGGAAATCTACCTTTCCGTGTAAAGATATAAAAGGAGATCATAGTCATTGATGAATATACTTTTACCATGTTCGACTAACTTCTATAATATAAATGTACGTTACTACTTACTTCAAAATTAGTCCAAATAACGAAAAAAATACTAATGTGATGCACATAGCAAGTTCATTTGTAATTAAGATGCTGCATTATATTGAAAGCCCACGTCCCAAACAAAGTTTAGTCAAAAATCATCAGTTGACATAAAACGTAAAAAAAAACAGAGTTAATGCACCAACAAGCGAATCCCGCCGAATATTTGTTCCAACATCAGTAATTGTTTCCGAAACTTCAGTATTTTCTGCTGACTCTGATTGTTATTCTGTTTTGTTCTGTGCACGCGATTCACTAATAAGGAAGGCTTATATAACTGTTGCAGTGAATAAGCTAATTAAATCGCAAAGAGATTTATTTGTGTTGACTCATTTGTTTTTTATATCACGCGAGGTAGGGACTTAGGAAAGGGAGAGCTGTGGAGGCTTTTATATTAATTTATGCCAATATACCGTACAGGTTACAATAAAAAAATGCAATAATTGTTTGAATTATGTATAAATGTGATACTAACCCAAAATTTCAGAAATATAAACAAAACACGAGCAAAAATAAGATAAAACAATTAAAAATAATGTTTAATTATCCTCATACTAAATGTTTTTATCTGAATATATACTTGCTTCAAACCAAAATACATAAAGGCCTTTGAAGAAAACACGGCTTGAGTCTTAGGGATCTAAATTATTTCAGAAGAATTTAAAAGAAACTTTACAATTTTTTTTTTTTGTAAAACAGATACGGCATTTTACTTTCGTGAAAGTTCCACAATCGACTTTCAGCTTTTATTGTTATAATATTTGAATAAAATATGAATAATATTATTTTTGTGTGTATATACTACGATCTCTGCGTAGTTGCGTAGCAGGTGCTTATATAAAGTGTAGCGCTATTGCACCGCTACGCATCCACTCATGAGCTCGGACCTACGTGCTACGAGAGCGTATTAACGTAGCACGTAGCGCCCTTGTAGCATCGCAACTTAGAGGTTCTAATTGGTTGAAAAAAATGCATTTTTTTTGCGTTTATCTATTAATTTAATATTTATAAATTGATGTATTTAAATTAAAATCTGCATTTCTCCTTTCAAAATAAATCTTAAAAAAAGGTAAGAAAGGAAAGACTAATCTCAAAGTTTTCTTGGGTAATAAAACTCCATCAATACAACTTCCAACTTAAATTTATTAATTAAAATCTACTCGATCTCAATGCGTATCTAAATGCACAAAGTTGATCGGGCGCCGGTAGCGCCGGCAGGGGCGTCACTTTTCTAACGTTCGATTGCGCGCCAGTTTCCTGTCGCCGGTCCTGCCGTCCGTCCTGACAACCCGCCAAACCGGCTAGTCCGAAGCAACCCGCTAAACCGGTTATAGAGACAGAGCATACACAGAGCACCGTTCTCACTCTCCAAATTTGAACAGCAGGCTGATAAAAGGAAACGAGATGTCCTTTTATGCCGTTCAGTTAGTTTTCTATTTCCTTTACATCTGCGCCGCTCGTTCACCGTTTTGCCGGTGTTCGGCGCATTGCATTAATTGCCATGTGACGTCACAAGTAGCGAGTTAACGTTTGCCTCCGCTGCGAATACGGATTCGCTCTTTTAATTTTGTTTTGCAGCGTAGATTCATTTATTTTTGCTTTGATTCTATTTTGACCTCCCACAGGGAGATTAAAGGTATTTTATCTGATTCTATATTATAAAACAAATATGCTCAACCTAAAACAGTTATACACATGTACAACTTGCAGTCTAGTTAAAAAAATACTAAGTAATAAAATAAATCGGATGTTCAATTTACAAAAAAATATTCCATTACAATTTAAGAAACACTAATAACATAAAATTAAAACAGCACAGAACTAATTCTGGCAAGAGAAATAAAATGTTTGAGGGTGTACAATTATACAACAATCAACCAAATGAAATAAAGGAATGTGAATCAATCATTGATGTATTAAAAAACCCCAATGGAATCAATAGAGGTATTTATAACAAGGCTAAGAAAATTTGTGAGCAAAGAAATATTTTAAATTATTACTAGCGGACCCGACAGACGTTGTCCTGCTCTAAAAACGAAATAAAATCCTAGAACCCGAGTACAGCGCCACCTACCGGATCCAATTATTAATCTAAACCATTCTCTAATCCACCTGAAGACACACAAAAAATGTTGTCCTGCCCTAAAAAAGAAATAAAATCCTAGAACCCGAGTACAGCGCCACCTACCGGATCCAATTATTAATCTAAATCATTCTCGAATCCACCTGAAGACACACAAAGAATGTTGCCTTGCCCTAAGTAGGAAATAAAATCCTGGAACCCGAGTACAGCGCCACCTACCGAATCCAAGTGTTAAGCTAAACCATTCTCGAATCCACCTGAACACACACAAAATTATCATTAAAATCGGTCGAGCCGTTTAGGAGTTCAGTGACATACACACTCAAAGAAGAATTATATATACAACCTCTTTGACGATATTTGCAGCACGCATTATGTCAATGTTATGTCAAACGCCATAAGGTTGAATGAAAAAAGTTTATATTGTCAAAATCGCTAAAGTTACATTTTAATATGGTGGTTGTGTATTCTTAAATTTTCTAATTTTCCGCGTAATTTTTTTTTTATTTCATAAGAACCTTCTCCTGACAATAACAAAAACTTAAAAACGAAATCGGTCCAGCCGTTCACGCGTGATGCCGTGACCAAGGGATAACCAACCGGGGTTAAAATGTATTAAAAAAATAGGGGTTGATCGTAGAGGGTTGACAATTTAGGGTTGTATGTATTTTTTAATGCTGTATCATAAAAAAATAAAAACAAAAATATTTTTATATAAAAAATAAAAAAAAAAAATATGTGTGAACAACCCTTATCACTTAGGGGTATGAAAAATAGATAGTAGCCGATTCTCAGACCTACTGAATGTGAATAAAAAATTTCATCAAAATCGGTTCAGCCGTTTCGGAGGAGTAAGGTAACTAACATTGTGACACGAGAATTTTATATATAAGATTACCTATTCTTATGTTTTCTTTTTTAAGATTGATTGAGCTAACCATAGTTTTTAAATTCAATTTACTGATACTCATTGTAAGTGGACAGTAAGTTTTTTATGAGTGAATAAAATTCTCTAAAACCATATAATTTAGTTTCTTTTTTGTACGTAAGAGTATTGTAGTAGTTTATTTCTAAAACTTACACGTAAGTTTTAGAAATAGAATAAAACACACGTGTGTGTATTATTTAAAAAAATGCTTAGATACTATAAAAGTTTATCAAAATGTTTAAAGTTTTATGTAATTTCGTGAAATGATGATAATATAATAAAATATCTACTAGGAACAGAATAACAATTTGCACTTGATAAATATAAAGAGAGATTTAATACCACTTTTGGAGCTGATATTTTATACATACAGTTTTATTACCCACGTGTTCTTCTCTCGAAACGATAAGTTTTATTTCAATTCCGCTCGAGTCGGCTATCGTGAGACGAATCATAAACTTTGTCGAATTGTTTCGACTGTCGACACTTCACGAGTCGACACTTGCAGAACAGTTGACACATTAAAATCAGGTTTCATGTTAATGACAAAGTTCTAAAGTCACGGGTATTAAGTAGAGTACACAATTTTATATTCATTATGTTTTCTATCGACTTGGTTTAGCAATGGCGCACTTTGGCTTTGGGGTGGGCTCTGGGTTCATTCGCAAAAAAGTTTATTTTTAATCGAATTTACACATTATATTGTGTAACCTATACAACACCTACCATTACCTAATCACGTTTCTGCATATAGTAAACAAACTCGAAGTAATGTGCAACTAGTTACCCATCAGCTCTACAACACGACTTTATGTTGTAATTTTGTATGTTAAATGTGTGTTGTTGTTGCAGACTGGAGCGGGCGGTCGTCGGGGCGGCGGCGCTCGTCGCAGCAGTCGCCGGCCGCGCTGCTCGCGCACTTCGACACCACCGTGCAGCAGGTACCGTACCACCACCACCATCATCATCAGCCACATGCAGTCCACTGCTGAATATAGCCCTCCCCTAAACATTTTCAGACGGACCTGTACTGCTACCGTACTATAATTTTATTTTTATTCCGGCTCTGTATAGTGACCCCACTGCACCTGATGTTAAGTGGAGGGTCAAGATAGAGTGTCCAATGACGAGAGGTTATTACCCTTAGCCAGTCTCCACAATCATGCCGGCCTGGAATAGCATTCTTATCACCAAGGGATGTAGGAGCACTCGGGGATCAAACGGGCTCATTATATGTATGTAATTGTGTGTAATATCTAGTGTACCTAACCATTGATTTATTGATCGGGTTTGATGATTAATTTACACTGACTCATGTGATCTCTGATACCACAAAACCATACAAAATATGTCCATTCTATACTGTATATACAATACTTCGAACAAACTGCATACAAAATCAAATAGTTGTCGAGTAAATGCAGCAACTAAATCTTGGAAACGAGTACATTTCGATGCACGTTTCAGTGGGTTTAGTGCAGCCTAAACTTGTTTCGATAAACATGCGCTTTGAACCCGGCCCGGTTGGCGAGAGGCGACGAGAGGCCGGTCGCAATTCTAGCCTCTATCCATCTCGAGAAACAAATTCCCCCAGAGGATCGAGAGCGCGCCTCTACCTCAGTACTCACTGCAGTCGGATTCAACGTCCAAGAATATGTTTTTGGAAACTGATCGATTCCGTTTTGATTGCTGTGTTGCTTTGCGTCAAATGTTATATTCGCAAATAATTTTTGTATCAATAAATTATTATTATTAGGTGGTTGATATTTTGTAAGCGAGAGTCTAATTGTTAGAAAGCACAATTTTGTCTATAACTGGCATTAGGCACTCTGAGCATAATTGTGTTATAAAACGTTAAGCTGTACATTTCATATTTCAGAACTCAGAGACATATGATATCAATTCGGGGTCACGCATATTTTTAGGTGATGTTTTTCCTGTTTCACATTCGCGTCGTAGCGTTTACAATAAGTCGAAAAGTAATCACTTCGACATTATATCTAAGAAAAAACAAACAGTAATGTAAATAAAATCCTTTTTCTTTATTAAATCTTTTCTCATACTATGTGCGAAACAAATTCAAAAAAGAAGTAGTGAACGTTCTCGCGGAGCCGGCATTTATCCGTTTCCCATTGAATGATAGCGGGAGAGGTCACCTTCAAGGGGCAAACGACGCTTCCGATACTATCCGCCGCACCCGCTTAGGACTCACCTCATGTGGCCCTTTTCAGGATTCATGCAAATTATACGGGAGAATATTTCCTTTACGTATGCTAGCTAGCTGCTTAGCTATGAAGGAAATATTTTATGAGTTTAAGCACAATTTTCAAATAGCAATACTGCTAGTTCCTTTAATGATAGAATGCTGCATAGTTCTAAATATATAACGTGGTAATAGTTAAGTTGGCGAATTAGAATTAAGAATTATACAATTTATAAAATAACAGTTAAAATAGAGTGGTAGATATAGATTTGCTTTCAAAAATATAGAAAATTGATCGCATTTTGTTATATCTTAAAGCTTTGTATTTGTAACTTTACCGCACAATACTAATTTTCCCAACGTAAAAAGTCTGGTTCCATAAACTATAGGTACAAATTACTTGCAAAAAATGAAACATAACACAGTTTCCTTTTAGAATGTAAAACATCGAGCAATTACACACCTTAAATTATAGACGTGAAGAGTCGCAGCGTGTCCGTTTATATTATGCGCCCGTATGTTTCTCATCATGTAAATCAGTTGGCAGTGCGGTCACGAGACGGGGCGCATTGCAAACATAACGCGTAGACCCGCGGCCCAGACCCTATCGGAAAACTATAAAATGTCGGAATGTTTTTGAGGCGCGGAGGCGGCCGGAGGCGCGGCGCGTAATCTCTTACAGATGATACTGATGTGCTGTGGGTATAGCGATATTTGAGTTGTGCATAAAAGTTCATTATATTTGGATTTGTGTTTGATCTAAGGCTGTAGGGATCTTTTTTGAATGTAAGAACATTTTATGTAACAGTATGTTTCAAAAGCGGCGATAGCCTAGTTGGGTGTGGAACGGACTGTCGAGACGAATGTCCACAGGTTCAAAACCCGAAGTTCTCTGAATTTCTAATGTGTGTGAAGTCCTGCTAACCCGCACTAGGCCAGCGTGGTGGACTAAGTCCTTAACCCTCTCAGTAGTACAGGAGGCCCGTGCTCAGTAGTGAGCAGTATATAATACAGGGCTGGTATGATATGATGGTATGGTATGGTATGTTTCATATAAAATATATTGTCTCTTTTAATTCAATAGTCTTCAATACTCTTCGTTTATACATGGTAACTTTGTCATTGCGTTACTAAATGAAACCACATACTTACCTACTTGAAAATAACACTTTATATAATAAGTTATTCGAACTGCAGATCTATACCTACTATAACATTATAAAGAGCGTGGCCACCCATTATACTGCACCGTCGACCTGATTTCGAGACCGACTGTGGCGAAGACCTTTCTGCTACTTTTTCTTGGCGTGGACGCGCATACCTCATATGTGTGGTTTATATAAAGCCAACGGCCCCTGACGTCGAATATATGCATTTTTTTTCTAAGATAAAGTCATTTGTTAATAATTTTAATGGAATTGTTGTTATTCTCGGAGATATTAATTTAAATAGTGCCTCGACTAGTATTCAAACATTCGATTAGGCATAGAACTTAATATGTTAGAAGAAATCCTTAAATAATCACCAAATCTACTTTCTATATACGCTGACAGTTGTGATAATAATAATTATTATTTACTACTAGACTTTTGCTCGCGGCTCCACCCGTGTGAATTACTTTTTCTGGGATAAAAGACCCGCTTTATATTTTCTTGGGATAAAAGTAGCCTATGTTACTCGCTGATAACGTAGCTTTATATTGGTGAAAGATTTTTTTAAATCGGTTCAGTAGTTTTGAATTTATTTATTAGAAACATACAAAAATAAAAATCTTTCCTGTTTATAATATTAGTATAGACTAGCGACCCGCCCCGGCTCCGTTTTAGATTTAGCATTAATAACATCTATACCTAGATTACTGTGGTGGTCCGATCGCTACCAAAGTACATAGGATCAGCCGCTGGGCTAATCTTGAGATTACCTTAAAATATCCTTAAAATAGCCATAGGGAACATAATATATACACACATTAGTTTTATGTACATATACATACATAGCATCACGCTTTTTCCCTTACCTGGGGTAGGCAGAGGTGTGAGACACCCACATTTCGCCAGTATGTTAGGTCCCATGTAATAGGGGGCGGGCCTATTGCCGTTTACTGGGCACATTTCCAATTTTATATACAAAGATTAATTTATAGACTTTACCATTACAAAAATTCTATATGATGTAGTTATTGACGGTGATTGTTGTGCAGATCCGCGACTGGGTGTCAGTGGAGGTGGACATGTTGCGCGCGCAGTCGGTGGCCGTCGGCGACGTCGACGACATCCTGCACCAGCTCGACAAGCAGAAGGTAATGTACTCACTTTATATTGGGTTCCTAACTTAACCATCTCGAAGGAGCTCTAAAATTTATATTTTAAACATGATGGTAAATTTAGGCATCTCCAAGACTTCCCACGAAAATCCCCTAAGGCATATGAAGTGGTAGTAATGGATATATTATGGGAAAAAGATTTATGACTAGAGGAGCGCGCTGCGCCTTCGTCTCGCTGTGAATTCGGTTGCAATTCGGCAGTGTGATAAGAGCCTTAACTTTATCTGACCACGGATAAAACAACGCGGCCTAATTATTAAAAAATATACGTAATAGGAGCCCTTATGGCTTGCCAAATATACTTTGTTGAAGACTGGTTCAGCGTTATTCTTTCTTTATGGGTTCGCAAAGTGACCCCCTCTGCACCTGATGGTAAGCGCAGAGAGGTCCAGATAGAGAGTCGACTGACGACTGATGATTATCCCTCGTCAGTCAGCACAATTATGCTGGCCTGTTTGAACCGGATATACACGGAACGCCGAACACTTACGTGGGCCACTATGGTGGGTAATAACACCTTATGTACGCTGGTCACTCACCGGACGGATACACGATGTATCCTACGAACAGCGACAGTTAAGATAGTAACCATAGGAGGGTGGGTACCTCAAACATATCCTGATCCGGCCAATTGACCACATTGCACCCGAAGATACCTAAAACACGTTGCAAAAGGAAGTAAGGATATACCTCGTCAGTTATAATTACAATCATTATTCAAATTGCATTTATGGATGTACCCTTAGATAAACAATTGAACACCGAGTACCGACATCCATTCAAAACTTCTAATCGTAATTCTACCGCCATCTACAAACAATTTATTGTAATAACAGGACAATGGAGTACCGGCACCGGCACACAGATGGCGCTAAACACAATAAGTTAACCAATCACTGTCCTTTGTAGGGACATAATATTATCATGCAAATGAAAGAGCCCTTATAACAATAAGTCATATCGATTGGGCTAAAATTAGACAAGAGATTTAATTTACGGCATCGAACTTGCATTGTTTTCGAGTTATGACGTTATATCTTTTGTTTTAAAGTCTATATTGCTTTGTTGAGAGATATTGAAAGGAGTTGCGAAGAGGGTCGGTCCCTTAACGACGATATTGAATTAGAAAGGAGCTATGGACTATAGGCGTTAGGCCGACGTGCGAACATGTAACCATAGCGGATAGTCTAGGAGCTGATCTCAGGTGTCCATACAAAAAAGTTGAAGCCGAATAACATAAAAGTCGAACTAAAAACAAAACTATAAAATAACACATACCAGTTTTCAATAGCTAGATTCCGGTACCTCACTTTCATTTGCAATATTTAATCGTTTCATTTAAAAACTTTGAATTGTACTCACGGGGTTAGTTATTTTGGGTGTTCATGGACGGTGGTAATTCTTCGTTATCGAAAGACCCACTAGACCTCCTGGCCAGTTTGCGAGCCTTCATCAATTATTAAAAAGTTGCAATGAATGGCATAATCTTTAGTGTTTCTTCATATTGTGTAAGCTTTTGTTATAAACTCGTTAAATTTATGCAAATTTTTGTTCTAGTCATATTTTATTATCTGTTCGTTTGATACATTAGATTGTTTACGTTCAAAAATAATTTGAGTTTTCTAAGTCGTTGAAAGACCGACAACTCCTAGAGGATAATAGAAGATGCCTATTCTCAACAATTAAGACAATTGAATATAGTTCTGACATAATATTACGAATATAGGTCACGGATACGCAAAAACCTCACAATATCCTGGTGTTCGCAATAAATCATATGACGTGACACATCCGACGTGTTCACACAATGGCCTGGTGCAACCGCAGCCACAGAAAGTTGCACAATTCGCACGTTCGTTATGATGCTGTTACTATTGACTCGATATACTTGTTACTAGCTGGAGGTAGTATATATAGGGATATTATAATATGCCACTTCAGTTTAAACATTGAACAAAATTTGTTATTTTATAGATTTATTATTGCCAGTTTTTTTTTGGCATTGAATGACTAGACAAGCATGCCGTTCGCCTGATGGTAAGCGATACGACTGTCCATAAACAGTAGCCACACCATCCAGCACCTTCAGTTACAAAGTAGTGTGTGGCATTCCACTGCGCTTGTCATCCTGAGACATAAGATGTTAAGCCTCATTATGTCCAGTAGTTACACTGGCTACAATGTCCTTCAAACCGAAACACAGCAGTGCATGTACACTGCTGCTTGGTGGTTGAAATAGACATTACGGTGGTACCCACCCAGACGGACTCTTACATATGAGAGACCTACCACCAGTAATTTCTGTCGTTTATGAGCAATAAGTAATAGGACTGATGAAGTAAAAAAATATTGACACAACTTGACCGTAATAGATATTTTGTTTTCATCATTTTAGCCATAATTTGTACCATGGATTTTAATATTAATTTTATGCAGTAACTCTAAAGTCATCGTCACTATCAGAAGTAAAATAAATGTAGAGCCCCTATACATTATTTTATATTTCTCTAGCTTTTGCCCGTGGCTCCGCCCGCGTGAAAAAATTTAAAAAATATATATTTTCCCGGGATAAGTAAAAAAAAGTATTTAGAAGTAACGTAGCTTCCTATTAATGAAAGAATTTTAAAAATCGGTGGAGTAGTTCCAGAGATTAGCCCCTACAAACTCACTAATTTTTCATTTTTAGAATATCAGTATAGATAAATTTAATGACTTTTTATTAACCGTGACTGAGCTCTCGGCCTATCCGTTAGTATTCTCACCTCGCGCCGGATTCCTCTCGTGGCAGTCTCGCGGGGGACAATTAATACCGCGTGCGTGACTTACGTGACGTTCTGCTGACGCCGCACACCACACGTGAAGATAAAACAAAGTTCCACATAAGTCAAAGCTGGAGACGAAAACAATTTAAAATAATTGATTTTACGTGTTTGTGTTTCGAACGGAGAGCAAGTGGTAGAGGAATGCTAAAGACAAATGTCTTCAGCATTGATTAGCATTTTCGATCGAGGTAGTACCTTAGACTTTCATTGTCTTTGAAATGAAGGCATAATTAAAAGTTTGCAATACAGTGCAATGAGCCCTGTATTATATACTGCCCACTGCTGAGCACGGGCCTTCTCTATTACTGAGAGGGGTTAGGCCGTAGTCCACCACGCTGGCCTAGTGCCGGTTGACAGACTTCACATACCCTCGAAAATCTTATGGAGAATTCTCAGGTATGTAGGTTTCATCATGATGTTTTCCTTCACCGTTAAAGCGAACGATAATTGATAAAAAATACAAACGTAACTTCGAAAAGTCAGAGGTGTGTGCCTTGGGTTTTGAACCTCCGGACATTGTCTCGGCAGACCGTTCCATTCCCAACTAGCCTATCATCCACAAAGTCTGCAGAAAGTTTATTTAACCGTTATTTTCCATTTTTATTTATGCGCTTAGGATCAAAAATATCTAAAATGGAATTCCATGTTTAATTAAATTCTCTAAAGCCGAAAGTACACAAGGAGAGATTTTCGCATACGAGCGGCAGTTTCTTGCTATGCGACAATCTATCTCCTAGTGTAATCAAACCGTGCGAGTGTCGCCTCTCGAACGAAAGTATCGCCCTATAAACTCTCTTTGGTCACCACGTGTGTAAAAAAATCGTACAAATCACGCCATTCAAATTTCGAATGGCAAGTCTTGTACTAAATCAGTACGGACCGAATCGTTTGAGGCTCGCATCAACACTTGCGAATCTCGCCAAGTACTGTTTACACTAGGCGAGACACGTATGTGAATATCACCCTACGAATACTTGCCTGTAGTGTAAACCATATAAGAGGAGCGAGCCTCGCTTTTGACACTCGAATGCGAGTATCGCTTTATTGCTACGAGTTTTTATCCTAATGTAAACAACCTCAGGAGAGAATCGCATGGAGAGTTTTCGTGTACGATAATTGCTTACGATTTTTCGCCGCTCGCATTCGAGAAACTTTTCTTGTTTACATGACGCTTAAGACATTGCTTAAGATGTTTAAAGATACATAATCATTATAAAAGATAAATAAACCAACCAGTACTAGAATACAACAATTTCATTTTAAAATTTCAGTTCATCCGCATTTATATTAATTCCCAATAATACTGTGAATAATTTCTCTATTTACTGTGTGGTGCGGGTCGCGGTAATTAAGCTAGCGGTGTGTACACATTGCGGCTCATTGTGGAGTAAACAGCCCGCGGGCACGGCGGCGACTGTGGCGATGTAGTACGCACATCGCTTTATAAACGTACGGCGGCGTTGTGTGCGCATGCGCGGAGTTTAGTGATGGCGGCTGTCGATGCAAATATTTAGTTTATTTTGTTTAATTTCGTAATTAATTTGCATAGTTCATTTTTAACTGAAAATATAATTTCCTTGATGTTGACTATTAAAGTTCTAAGTTTTTTGGACTATTAGTTTTTATTTTTCTATTGTTAAGTCTCTGGGACGAGTATGCTGTAGCTCTGATATTAAGCGCCACAACACCCTATAAAGAGATTAGCAATAGAATTAATGTGTGGTATTATTTTCATCATTGACCTAATCTATATAAGATTTTCGTAAATATGCCCAGTGACAGTATTATAGTGTACTATACACTAAAGTCAAATCGCCTAGCTATATTGGCGTGTCGACGGCATCGGCGTGTAGAGCGCTTAACAAATGATACCTTTTCATTTACTTTAGAAAATAAATTTGGTAGTGAAGTGTTATATAATTTGATTCGATGTTGCATTAGCCCCGATTCTCTAGTCAGTGAAAATAATGTTTTCAAATTATGACTTGTTTATCGCATTACATTGTCTAAAAATTTACGCATACTCACGCCTTTTATCCCCGAAGGGGTAGGCAGAGGCGCAACCAATGCACCCACTTTTCGCCATTTTTATTCCGTCCCATGATGTGATAGGGGGCGAGCCTATCGCCATATCGGGCACAAATTCCAGACACCGGGCTGATACTGAATAGAAAAACCCAATATCACTTTGCCCGACCCGGGGATCGAACCCGAGACCTCAGTATTGCACTCGTACCGTAATACAACTACGCCACCAAGGCAGTCTAAAAATTTGTTACAGTATTTTATATTTTTAACTTACAAAATTAAAGAAAATATATTCTTTTATCATTTAATAAAAAATACTTTTATCGATAACAACATCTATCGACAAATTTTACTCAACACTGTCACATCTCTATCCCACCCTACCCCACTACAAACCCGTAGTAGCGTGGTGTGGGTGTGCAGGTGGTTGCTAGGCAACGGACAACCGGCAAGCCGCACGCGGCACGTGCAAACTGTCAGTCTGGCTCCGGCCTTGTAGGCGGGCGGTCTTGTTGTAAGGGGGATTTATGTAGGTCCGTAGCGTATAATAGCCCGAGGCATGTTTGCCTTTTAACCGGGCCCAACGTTAATTATTCATATTTCTTTATGTTTAGATGTTAAATAACGTTATTAAAGTTACCCTTGTAACCATTTGGGGGAAATATTTCATTTCGGGTTTACTTTTCATATGGAATTAAAGACAATAAAATGAGAGATGGAAATTCTTCTTATCGATATATTATAGAGTTTTAGGGAAGTAAATCGTAATAAAAAAAGAATAGCTGGGTCTTCACTCTTCCCTCATTATACTAGACTTATGAGGGCTGCAGCCAAATTCACCCCTTGTCGATTGTGGAATAGTCAAACTCTTTCAATTATTATCCTTGTGAATCGTATTAAAAACTGCTATCATCTAAAAATTTATCAAATGAAAAGCAATACTCTGAATGAAGATTTATAATGTCTCTTCAATCGACATTTAATATTGGTATTCCAGGACAGCTCACAGCCATAACCCGCGCTACAAGTTCAGCCTCGACATATAAATAGACATTCGATATAAAAAGGTTGGACCCAAAAAACAACAAATCCAGCCGAAGCCAAATTAACTTCCGCACAAGATCAAAGGGCTCCGATACAATATTTGCAAATATTTCTTAAATTAAGACAAAAGTCTACTTACCGCCGGACCCAATCATAAAAAGCCTACCTGCCACTATCCACAATAAAACGACCTCTCATGTTCTAAGAAAATTATTTAAATTGCACGAAATCTTTCACCGTTGTGCTGTTGTTGTGAGTGGACGTGTGATCTTGTGCTCTGTGATTTTGTTGTTCTCGATCTCTCTTGATTTGAAGTGACAACATCGGACCCTCCTGTTCTGGCCTGGGGCTTGGACCGTAAGTGTCGGGAGCCATCTTTGAATTTGTAGGGTGGCGTCCCTTTCACTCAATAATTTTACGGTTTTGATTGAAATCATTTTGGAACACTTAACCTTTCAGTATCGGCGTGGTCGAAATCGACCATGACGTCATCTGTCATCTCTGTCGTCCCTACCATTAAGGTTATAGACAAAAAATGATGTGTGCAGTGTTGCCATAAAATACGAATACTGGAAGGTTAAAATTGCTAAATTGAAAATTCCGCAAATTTGGGAGCGGTGCTAACTGTTGGTGTGGATTTGAACACGCAGCTGTTGGCGCGAGCCCGTTTGATTGTTGCGTTGGGCCGCTGAGCTAAAGTTGCAACGACTCTGCAGTGCTAATTTATGCATCCACTTTATTGGTACAATGCTTCGCTCACCTAGTAAACATCATCAATTTCACTCTGACTCTGATTTGTCAACAACTGATAAAGAACATGGTTTGTTATTATGTAGAAAACGTAAACAACCGGAGTCTGACGTAATGCAAGCTTTCCATGCACTGGAATCAAAAATCAATAAGTCGCTTACTGAATGGAAGGCTGAACTTCAAGACTTTATGAATGATATCGGATGCAATATAAGAAGCGATCTTGAAGCCTTTAGATCCGAACTAAGAGACGAAATTAATAGTATGCGCACAGAAAATTTAAAAACCAGGGAAGAAGTCAAGGACTTATCAAAGGAAGTTAATGATCTCAAAAACTCTTTTAATTTTCATACAAAGGAACATGAAGACCTTAAAGTTAAAGTTGATACACTTGAGAATAGTCTTCGCGATCTTAGTGGATCAACTGATTTCACAAAAGGACTGGAGTTTAGGCTGGATTCATTGGCACAGCAAGCACGTATATGTAATTTAGAAATATCGAATTTATCTGAAAAAAGAGGTGAAAACTTGCTGAATATTATAGAAGGCATCGGTAGTGCTGTCGGATGTTCAATCACCCAAAAAGACATAATTTCTATTCATCGTGTGCCGCATGCAAGATCCGGTGATTCAAAACCTAAAAACGTCATTGTAAAGTTTAATTCTAAGATCTTACGTGACAACGTACTTCAAGCTCACCGTCTTAAGAAGAAATTGTCATCAACCCAACTGGGAATTTCGGGACCCCCGCAAGAAATTTATATAAATGAACATTTAACATTAAAAAAGAAGGAGCTTTTTCGAGTCACTCGTGAATATACTAGGAGATTTAATTTTAAATTCGTATGGATTAAACATGGGACCATATTTGTTCGCGAGAATGAAAATTCAACTATTTTTGCCATTCGGCACCGTGAAGATCTTGATAAAATCAATATTCATAAAACATCCCTATAATTGTATTTCCTATAAGTACTCCCTCCCCTGCAGTGGCGTGCCTAGTGTTTTGGATGAGGGCAAGCCAAAGCAGACCTAAAAAAAATTCGCACCTCCGATACATATAAAATGTGCAACTATAAGAAAGAAAAGCAATATCTAAAAATAAAAATGACTACCCGTACCGGGATTCGAACCAGGGCCTCAAAACAATGTTCGAACCGTGTACGCAATACAACTACGCCATCGAGTCCACTAGTTACTTTTTCGAAAATAGGTACCTTTATTTAAAAACGATTTTGACCCATCGCGACTTCTAAATGAAGTTCTTGTAAAGATTAACTATTTACATAGATTTTATCTGTATCAAGTAATTTAAAAAAAAAGTAAAAACACTACAATCATCATTATTACTGTCGACGCACAAGTTTTGTTTAGAAATTTTCAAATTTCGTCACAGCTACTGTATCTATTTAATTGGACGAGATAATCAGGTTACAATCGGCTGTTTACCGAAATTATGAAATGAAATGAATGCATTTAACATATGTTTTTATGAATTGGAATTACTTTTGATAACACTGATTAATTATATCATTTTACTAGCCAGATCTATGTACCTACCTATTCCAAACACTTGTTTTGTTCGAGAAAAATATGAAACACCAACAATACAACTTAATATGTAGTCGTATAACGTATTAGAGCATCCAATAAGACAATAAGTTTTGTTGTATACTGATCTAAATACCTTTTATGATTCTTCAGACACATTTCGCGCCATTCGCCAGCTCGTTAAAAGTTGTTTTTTCCATCATAACCTAACAAATTTAACTTATTCTCGCCGATAAAAACTTTCACTCACTTTAAACTATTACAAGAAATATATTCACTCATCTTTATTGTGCTTAAAAGTTTAAAATAACTCAAAAACCACTTAATAAACACAAATACTTCACAATGTAGATCGCCGGCACAATCAAAACAAATAACTGATGTTGCCTAGTTGGAATCAAAATTACACCACAAAACTAATGCTAAAATTGTGAGAAAAACTTATCGATAAATAAAATTATAGTACAATACCTTAAATAATTATAATCAGATATGTAATTTTAATTATGTTATCACTAAAATCTTTACATATTCATGATAAATAAAAATACACATTAAAATAAGCAAATTAATGCAACCATATTAGAGGTAATTCGTTTAATTGGCAACCCTGTATTTTATACAGTATCTATGAATGCATTAAGCCTGGATTATTTTCTAGTACTGATTGCTATAGAAACTTACTACAGCTATACGTATGTGGTATCAGTTTATCCATTAGTGTGAATGAGAAAAATATGGCGGCGAAAAGCCAGGTAAAACCCAACGAGAGAGAGAGTGATAAGTATATTTTGTGCGCATCTAGCTGTTTTGTATAAAATATGAAATGAGTGTACGGCGCGGATGTGGTTGTGTGTGTGTAGGTGTAGTGGTGTGTCTTTAGGTGCGCTCGAGGCGAACCGGTTCAGCGAACCGTAGCGCGGGAATATTAAAATTTTAAAGAAAATTATTTCGAAGCGTTTTGTTACCGTAAAATGTTGGTTATTGTTTCATATTCGATTTTGAGTACTTAGGTAAATAATTTTAGGGCAAGCCAGGCTTTTCGGCTTCTATGAAAGGACCGCCACTGCTCCCCTGGTATTTATTGTTAATTGATCATAATGTCTTTTTGTATTTTTGTAAATTTTGTATCGATTACTCATTTGGCCCTTATAAAATTATGCCTTTAACTTACTTTTGCTTTCTTATGTCTGAACTCGTTTTACTAGACAATTTTTTTTGTTATATTTATAGAATCTACCTCTACAAGTTAATCAAACCTCATGTTATCTTACTTTTACATTGCTTTACCTTGTACAATATTGCTAAACTCTCGTTATTGGCGCATCATTCTTTTACATTGCAAAGTTTTTACGCTAATACTGATACTTTTTCATACTTAAATAATGGCAACCTGTAGTAACGATTTATCTGTATACTACCAAAACTGTCGGGGGATCAGGACAAAGCTTAAAACCTTATACCTTAATATACTTTCGCATGAGTACGACATTGTTATCTTAACTGAAACTTGGTTGACTCCGGATATTTCTAATAATGAATTCATTGATCAGCGGTACTTAGTATTTCGGTGTGATCGTAACCGTATTATGACCAGTAAAAAAGACGGCGGAGGAGTCCTCATAGCCGTCTCAACTAAGCTAAAACCCTCTCAAGTCTACCTATCCCCATCTTTAGCAATACCTGAGCATGTATTAATTAAAATTCCAGTAATTAATGATAGATATCATGTTGTTTGTGCCGTGTATATCCCTCCCAATTCCTCAGAAGAGACTTACACCCATTTTTTGAACTCTCTCTCGATGCTCTTGGATAACCAAAGTCTGGATAAATTAATATTGACAGGTGACTTTAATATGCCCGGAATTAACTGGACTAAAAATCTCTCATGGATGGATAGCGTTGTTAATAGTTCCCTCACGAATATATATCGTAATGTGCTTAATATATGCTGTCAGTTAGACTTAAAACAATATAATCATTTATCTAATACAAATAATCGCATTCTAGATTTGTTTTTCTGTAATTCGCATTGTACAGTTTTTAATCCCAATGATTCACTTTTGCCTATAGATTCTCATCATCCTCCTTTCTATGCCCATATACATTCTAGCATCTCTAAACTTCAAACGTCAAAACCCAATTTTATTAAACAATTTAATTACCATAAAGCTAATTATGTGAATATAAATGCCGACATAAATAATATTGACTGGAATAGCTTGCTCAAAAACTTGTCGCCTGATGATGCGGTATCTGTATTCTATGACAAAATTTATAAAATCATACGTGCCCATACCCCCTTACTTAAACCTAAAAATCACAAATTTCCTAATTGGTTTTCAAAGTCACTTATACATATTTTTAAAAAGAAAACAAATGCTTGGATAAAATGGAAAAAATTTAATAACAATAGTGATTACGACATATTTTCCATCTATAGAGCAAAATTTAAAAAAGAAGTACATAATTGCTACAAAGTATACATAAATAGGACTGAAGAAAGTGTCATTTCTAATATTAAAGCCTTTTGGAGATACGTTTCTAGTCGTAAGTCTATAAACAGCATACCAAGCTCAGTGCACTACGATCAAACTACGGCAACTGATCCCGCTACTATATGTAATTTATTTTCCACTTTTTTTAACACTGTGTATGAACCATCTACATTTGAATATTCCTCATGGGAGCCACCACCTCCTAATGTTAATAGCGATGTTAACCTATGTAAGTTACACTTTTCCTTAGATGATATACGTAATGAACTAAAGCTAATCGACCCAGCCAAGGGACCGGGGCCTGACGGTATTCCTCCGGTATTTTTGAAAAAAACATACGATCATTTATGCTATCCCTTGTTTATAATTTACAATAATTGTATTTTACGTGGAACTTTCCCAGATGTATGGAAACGAGCTAACATTGTGCCCGTTCATAAAGGTGGATCTAGAAATGATGTTTTAACTTATCGTCCAATTTCAATATTGTCAGCATTTTCGAAACTGTTTGAGAGGCTTGTGCATAAAGGTATTTTCCCATTCATACGTCGTGTTATAATTGATGAGCAACATGGTTTTGTAAAGGATAGATCTTGTTTAAGTAATCTCTTAATTTTTACAAGCTATCTTTTTGAAAGCATGGACAAGGGACAAAGAATTGATGCGGTATACACGGACTTTCAAAAAGCATTTGACAAGGTTGATCATAGATTACTACTCAATAAAATAGCATTCAATGGCATAAGAGGGGATCTCCTTCGTTGGTTTGCCTCATACGTAACCAATAGAACTCAGAAGGTAGTTATAAATGGTTTCGAGTCCAACTCTATTCATGTCACGTCGGGTGTCCCGCAGGGCTCTATCTTGGGTCCATTATTATTTATTTTATTTATAAATGACATAAAATATTGCTTCAAACATTCAAAATTTCTTTTATACGCGGATGATCTAAAAATATTCAAAAACATTTGCAATGACGTTGATTATGTGAATTTTCAGAGTGACCTTGACCGTCTTTCAAACTATTGTTCTATTAATAAATTGTTTTTTAGTATACATAAATGTCACAGTATAACATTTACAAAAAAAAAAAGAATCATACCTTTTCATTATCGTTTAGGACATACAACAATTAGCAATGTAACAAGTGTTCGAGATCTTGGTGTAGAGCTGGACTCGAAACTTCACCTGAATACCCACATTGACAACATTGTCAATAAAGCGTACCAAATGTTCGGTTTTGTAATGAGAGCATCCAGAGAATTTCGCTGTCCTATAACATATTTACATCTATATAAAGCTATTGTCCGGCCTCAGTTAGAGTATGCTGTACCTATTTGGAATCCCTATTACAAGAAATATGACGAAATCTTAGAGCTGCTTCAGCGTAAGTACTTACGTACTATGCATTACAGATGTTTTCACAGTAAAATGTCTTACCTATCGCTTCTAAAAAACTATAATCTCCTGACATTGAAATCTAGACGTACGCTATTAGAAGTTATGACTCTGTTTGGTATATGCCGTAACAAATTTGACTGTTCTAATTTAGTTAACAGCTTATGCTACCTGGTCCCCCGCACGGTTCAGGGGCGGGAGGTGCGCACGAGACGTTTATTTGCTTCTTCCTCTTGTAAGACCAACGCTGGTTTGCGCTCACCGCTGCACAGAATGGTTGAAACATATAATCGACAATTTAGCACTATTGATATATTACACGTTAACCGTAGTAAATTTAAAAAGAATGTTGCGTCGATTTTAGAGGAAATCTAGTTATTAGAATTATAATATATTAATTATTTTTAATATCTAAAATATATTCTTTATTATTATTGTTTTCCTTTGAATCAGGCAATGTAAGCCTGTTCTCTTAAATCAAGTTACGTTTACCTAGTTTTTAAATATAATATTTTTAGCATTTTTTGACTTACTGTTTCTGTTTGTTTAAAATTCAAAATATTGTATTGTCTTTATCTTCCTTAACTTTCTATATAACATTTAAGTACTTAAATATAACTCACATGCTCACAACAACTATAATTTCAAATGTAATCTGTGGAAAATGTTGTGGGTAGCATGTTTTATTAATTATGTAAATTTAGATTAAGTATGATGTACCAATGTATGCTACTGTTTGTTTTCCTTTATCTATTAAAATAAAAATAAAAAATAAAAAGAAATCGCATTCGAAAAAGCATACTGTGAAAGCTCCTTTTATATTGGATGGTAGGCAAAAAGGTGAAGGGATCAATAAGGGGTATGAGGGCGGGAGCGAGGCGGCAGGCAGGCGGGCGGCACCGGTAGCCGGCCGCCACTCTATCGCCGACCGGCAAGGGGGACGGACGTCTCCGCTGTTTTTGCACTAATTGTTGCTAAGTTTAATTGGATGGGTACGGTCGTAATTTTAAATAGAACGGGCTAATGAACTAATTCGCGATGATTTACAGATATCTAACAAAAGGTGGACGAACTTTTTAATCCATTGGTGTTGGTGTAAAGTAGATAATACGGTTAGCGGGGTTTGAGGTTCGACCTAAGAAATACGGCGAATCATTTATTTGTTTTTTTTTCTTTCCTTCAAGTCTTTTAAGGTAAATGCTGATAAAAAAATTTGCTCTCGAAAGTAGATTAAACGGTCGTTCCTAGTATATTGCGGTTTCTGTCATTTCTCCCACAGTTCTTGACATTGTAGATTTTCAAACAGAATGGCATAATTGTGTAGCGTGACGAGGAATAATCATCTCGTTAGTCGACACTCTATCTGGATCTCACTCTGGTTACCATAGGTGCATTATTAAAACAATATAGTTGATGACCTAGTTGCTCATTAGACGGCTTTTTATGAAACCTGATAGGGTCATTCGGCTCAAAAGTACGCACTTTTTTTTTATCGTCCACACAGTCAAAAATGTAATACCCTGAAAAACTTTTTAACACTCTATGTAGAGTAAATTTATTCTACTTTTAATCATGTAAACTTAACATAATTAACGGACTTTTGTTAACTGATGCACCGTCTAGCCATACACTTTTTTCCCAGCACAAAATATTGGTAACTAATCAATAAAATCACGTTGATCACCATTTTTCGCTAAACAAGTGAGGGTTGGTAAAATAGCTTGAGGCTCTGACATCGTCCCTGATCTAGCCGAAAAGGCCTCCGAGCCCCTTCAATAGGTTCCGAGATATTGACCATGCGAACTTTTACCCACTGCGTGCTGTTGCCCCGAATGACCCTATAACTTTTTGGATTAATATGTTGGCAAAAATGACTTTCAAACCCGAAGACACCATTGTGCTAGGCGGCTCAAAACAAACACATCATGCATATATTCTTAAATGAGTTCCATCCCATGATGTGATGGGGGTAAACCTATCGCCACACTGGGCTAAAATTCTAGACTCCGAGCTGATACTGAGTAGAAAAACCCAAATACTACTTTGTTCGACCCGGGATTCGAACCCGGACCTCCAAAGCAGTGTCGTACCGCGCACGCAATACAGCTACGCCACCCAGGCAGTAGGTGGCAAAAATAAGTAAAAATATTTAATATTAACTGACAGTTTTTGCTTTATCCCCCACGCCTATATTCCAGTTTTCCCCCGAGCGTCTTACGATCCTTATAACTTATAACTGGATTGCGTTGAAGCTATCCTGGCGGGCGACAGTTTGCCCCACATCCCCAGCAGTTAGCGTGAAGTTATCTCGTTACCTCACGTGAGGGACGACACTCTCACGACTCTAGTTATCTTGTAAATATGAGAAGTTTAGACCTTTCTTGGAGTTCGTAATTGACAATTTATACTGTAGTGGAATAATGGTGCTTGTTGACATTAGGTAGATTGTCTAAAGCCTTGTAGGATACATTTTTTTTATTAAATTGAATGACGAGACGAGCGTGCCGTTCGCCTGATGGTAAGCGATACGTCCACCCATAAACAGTAGCAACACCATCCAGCACAAAAAGTACTGTGTGACATTCCACTGAGCTCGTCATCCTGAGACACAAGATGTTAAGTCTCATTATGTCCAGTAGTTACACTGGCTAAAATACCCTTCATTGCAAAACACAACAGTGCATACACACTGCTGCTTGGCGGTAGAAACAATAATAGTAGAAAAAATACCACCACAGCCCGAAACGGGTATGAGTGCGGGCTTCTGTTATAATTATAAGAAGTTATGCGTAGCGCCCACCACATGGTCTCTTCAGATTGGTAGACTCCGCACGTCATGTAATTCTTATAAAAGTTTTCTTTCAATATCCAGTAAAACTAATTTAAATAAGGTATAGGAGGTCTACCAACTGCACCAGGTTAGCTTAACGTACGAAACATTTAAACTTCCAATTGTAGAGGTCCGTGTCTAGGGGCAACACAATTTGATACAGGCCTGATATTAAACCCCAACTAAAAGTAACAAGTTAGTTTAATCCCTGACTAGAGATAACTCTGTTCCGTTAATCTCCGACGAGGGTCATTACCTATTTATGTTGTTAATCACATTAATTATAAAGTTATCGAGTTGTTCAATGTTTTTGAAAGGTGAAGGGCGGGACGCTGTCACTGGAATTGGGAAAATTAAATAGAACATAAAATCCTTGAGATCTATTATATTTTGATAAAGTACACGGATCTTATTTGCCCTTAATCTATTTCAATTTGTCAACGGTGCAACACACAAGTTCATAAATGTTGAAGAGAGATTTTGGCTTTGTTTAGAAAAATCATTATTTTTATTGTTCTATTTAGGAATTGAATCTGAAAATTTTGTCGGGTTTACTTCAAAGTTGCATTGTCCTACAAACATTCTGAAACCATTCGCTGTACATGGACGCCGCGCCATGTAATTCTATCGCCCACCTGCGGGCGGACAGACACATCCCAAGGTCGGCATTATGTTTGGAGTGACCTGTAATTACCAACTGTAGTACATTTACCGACAAAAACAATCTAAAACAGGAGTAATTAGCTAACAGCACTACATAAAGAGCGTACAAATGGTTATCGAATTAACGCGAGCGTCACGTCGGAGGCGTCGCGTCTGGAGTGGCGCCAGCGGCCAGATGTGACTTGATGTTCACAAGCATGCCGTCTTTAATTGCTTTAATTAATGCAAGATTCACATGAATGTCGTGTCTAGACAAGGTCTGCTTTTCAACCTTTCTTGGGACTAGTGTCGAAATTGTTGTAGAAGTCGTTGGTTATTATGTGTGGACGGCGATGCTCATTAACTGTCGCGTATCTGTTTGATTGGAAGCTTTCGTTTTCATCCCTTAAGGTTGTAAATCCCATTGGGTAAAGCAAATAATGAATACTATGTTGGTCCATATCTCATAGAAATCGGAATGTACTTAATGTAACTTCGCATAAAATGTATTCTTTTGCCTATTTTGCCTGGTGGAAATTGCTTTCCGATCTGGTAGAGTAAAAATTTAATTGGGATATTTTTTTCAAAAGACTTTTGGAACTTTTCACGTGTTATCAAGTTTGATAAAATAATGGTAGAATGTACTTGCAAAAATCATTCATGACAATTAACACTAATATTTTTAAGTAACGTCATCTCACTCACACTGATCATAATGCGTCTATCCCTTAATATTGAAGCTAACCTCACGTAAGCTTGGCGTTACACACGTAACTGTCAAACCCAGTGCGTTGGACGCTGCGCAGGGTGTAGCGGGGGAAGGGGGGGGAGTTGTCGGGGAACGAGGGGCGGGACACGGCAGCCCATTAGACAGCTCATTACCACCACCACGCCGCTACACTGTTGCACGCTACGCTACACTATTGTTTTGAGCTTAGTAATATGTCGGCAATTAGCGATAATTTGTGGGTCGGTTCAGAGTAAACAATATAGATGTCGCTAGATTCATGTTCCAATGAAAAACTTTTTGTTTGACCATCAAATTTGAAAAATAATTACGTTAAGCTTGAACCAAAAATACGACATGAGACAAACTCGTTAGTCAACAAAACTGTAATAAACTCTTCTGCTTTATATATTAGTATAGATTAGTATATTAGTATAGATGTTAAAGTTTAGTTTGTTTTTATTACATCCATTAATATTAATGCATAGTTATATAGTAGTTTTGAAGAGTTGATTAACCCAGCCATTGTTAAATTAAAATTTTATTCCGTGGAGGAGTGAATCACGTTTTTACCAAACTGATTCTGTTTGACGTGAGGTGGTCGGGCGGGCTTTATTATTCGAGTGTTATATCAGAGCTGACCTGCTGACATCTACTTGTGCTGGGGATTGTTTTTAACCCCAGGGTAATGAGGGCAAATAATGTTCTCATCGGACGTAGCGTGGAATGACCATGCGTGTAGTTCCAGTTGCGTCACTGCAATTTAAATTAAATATGGCTACAGTTTAATTTAAAGTGTGGAAGTTGTAAATGTCTTCCACTAGTACGGGAATATTTTCAATTATTATTTAGGTGTTGCGTCTACATTGTTTTGGCGTAGTGGGTTGGTAGGAAATACGCGAGAACCTTGTAGTGCATAAAGTAGGAATTAAGCCAGATATGACTTCTTCCTTCTCACATCACAAATCAGAAATAAGATCGGTGAATCATGGGCAAAGAAATTTGAGCCTGTTCATCAGTAACTCAATCTACCGTGAAATAGTAAAAAAACCTATGTAAAATGCATTAAAACACACTTCGACATGATGTAATGTGCAAATTGGTATATTGTCGTGCGAAATATTGGTTTCTTTAAAAAATATAAGCATGCCGAAACGTCTTGTGACACGGAAGTGTCAGATAAGACAGCGACTTATTACCAATGGGTAATAACGTTTGGGCGAAAAATTTAGGCCTGATGTCCGGTCTATAACCATACTGTTTAATGTCTTTGATCATGGGGGTATTAGTTTCTCCTGTGTCTACCAGAGTAAAGAGTGAGGTTATGTTCCTCTATAAAAATAATTAGTGACCGGTATTCAAACACAGTTATATCCTTACATATTATAAAACAAAGTTCCCCGCTGCGTTTGTTTGTATATCTGAAGGCGATAAACTAAAAAACTACTGAACAGATTTCGATAAAATTTGGTGTGGAGATAGTTTGACACCCTAGGAAGGATAGGCTACTTTTCATCCCGAGAAAATATATTGCGGGACTTTTATCGCGGAAAAACTTTCTCACGCAGGCGAAGGCGTTACCAATTAAAATTAACTGCAATAATAATGTTAATACGATCAATTAATAAAGCTAATGTCAATGAACGAGATCGCGTTCATCAACGCAGGAGATTGATGTGACGTCACGCTGATTAATTGCAACACTACACTACATTATCATACACATTGATTACTGATATCGAGTCATTATTTAAGTACTCTATCTGATGTGTGGTGTAGGTATATAATAATAAATTGCAGTCGTGTTGTATTCATATGCGTGAGTCCGTATGAGTAGGCTTTATTGCTTTATTTATTTTTGTTTTCAAGCAGTGTGCAAGCACACAAAACATGTTAAACTTGCAAATTACACTGGCTACAATCTCCTCAAACTTTACACAACTGTGCTTAATTCTTTTCCATATTTATTTAAAGAGCTTTATCGTAACTTCAGGAGCATGTCGCTCTATACGGCCACGTTTCTTAGTGGCTACTCAAATAAACTCTTAATTCCATATTATATATATTTTTTTGCCAAATACTGGCACCCTCTGACGTTCGAACTGAGAAAATACTGTTGAGATCCTCCACATTCATACCTAAGCCTTACAAACGCATTTAATAAGTGCGACGAAGTTAAAAATAACGCGCGCACAGTATAAAATATTAAGTACCAAGTTATAATACAGAACTAAATACTACTATTTACATATAGTAATAAGTAACCACATATGCCAAGTTGTCACGCCGGGAGTCGAACCCGCGTCCCCGGGGACTAGAGGGACCCTCATTTACAAAACTTTTTATCTGCGTTGCGTCAGACCTTCGCAATACATTCTTATAAAACCCCCAACTACACTCGACTTGCGTGTGAACAGTTTTGGAAGGTCGGGAAACTGTTTAAGAGGAAAGATCAATTATGATGAGACAATACCATTAGTAAGCTTGGGTTTTCCAATACTGAGTTTAGACGTCGCTGGTTTAAGTTTAGTGCAAGGTTAAAGTAATATAATAATTGAGTCTTCATTTCTGCTACTAACATACATTTCTTAAATTTATATTTATACTAGCTTATGCCTACGGCTCCGCCCGCGTTAGAAAGTTCTTCCGGCATAAAAGTCCCGCTTTATATTTTCCCGGGATAAAAAGTAGCCTATGTGTTGATTCAGAACATGATCTACCCGTGTGCCAAATTACATCGAAATCCGTTCAGTAGTTTTTGCGTGAAAGAGTAACAAACATACATCCATACTTACAAACTTTCGCGTTTATAATATTAGTAGGATAATAAACTTTTTGCACCTTATATACGCCTTTATGTATAGTCGTGTCCTGGGCGTAGGCCTCTCCTTTAGACTTCTACAGCTTCTTATCTCTTGATTTCGAAATCCAGCTACCTACAAAGCAGTATGAGTTGTAGGGGGGAAATAAGAGATGGGTAGTAAGAGTGGATACAACGTACTAACACTAGAGGTAAAAGTCGACCAATGAAAGTACGAATTAAGATATTATTTTTTTGTTTTTTTAAGACTCATATGTGTCCCACTGCTGAGCAAAGGCCTCCCCTTTTTTTTCCAAGTCCTTCGAATTTCCGCTAACTCTTTCCAGTCTGTAATTAAGATAATATTACTTTTAAAAAACACAATGTAGATTTCGGAAGAACATAAAGGTTGTCGTAGACCTAACCTATCTTCTATAGCTTTCCAAACCCCAATGCTATTAAAATTTCGGTGAAAATAAATATTGGTACGTTTTTTCACTTATCGAAGTATTTAAACACGCAATTCCTAAGTTCTGGGTCCTAATGCTTACGAAAAACGTTTACAAATCGTTTAAAACAGCACACTTAAAATCTTTTTTTGTAGCTGTTATAAGGACAGAAAATATAACAACAAAAATGGCTTATTGTCCATTGATGTATTAATGTTATTGTCATTGTTATTTTTGTTTTAAGTTAAAGACACGTTTTATCTGACATAATAACAAAAAAATATAATAAGGAAATAAACGTGACATTTGAACAAATGTTTGCGGACAATGAAGCAATGGAATCCTACTATCCTACTAATATTATAAACGCGAAAATTTGTAAGAATGTATGTATCGATGTATGTTTGTTACTCTTTCACGCAAAAAATACTGAACAGATATCGATGAAATTTGGTACACGGGTAGATCATGTCCTGGATTAACACTTGGGCTACTTTTATCCTGGAAAAAATTTGTAACACGGGCGGAGCCGCGGCCAAATGCTAGTTTGTTGTATTTTTATCACGAGAAATTCAGAGCCGTAATACATTTCAAGTAGGTTTCCATTAAGTTTATGTTATTTGACGTTTGATTTGGTAACAATCTTTCAAGTCTTTTTTTGGGCAGATGTAATAATATAAAGTACCTATTCGTTTAGAATTTCAAATTTGGTTAAAATTAAATCAGGTTTTTTTTATTATATTAAGAGTATTCGAGGTTTAATATTTATATTTCTTCCCATAGGGAGTTCTCCGTGAGTTAGAACAGAAGAAGCCTCAACTGGACGAGTTGCTGCACACCGCAGAGAGCCTCAAGGGCACCGAGAACAGGCAGCAGCTGCATGGCAAAGGTAAGTCCACTTTCTACATGATAATAACTAAAGCCTATTTAAGTTCTTATCGTAAACCAGTAGCGAATACACCATTCACAACGACGATTCTAATTATAGAAGACGGAAAGCAGTAATTTTGTTATTTGTAAATAAATAAGCAAAGAGGCGTTATAATTCCAGCTAAAGCTGCGAATTATCGCTAAAAATCCCGTAGTCTTTTTAAATTCCATCGAAACGGATTTAGCTGGCAACAACGACGTAATCCGATTAATCGAACAATAATTATCCCTAACGTTTGGCGTCGGACACGCTCTAGTCGCGTGAGTAATGCGGATTAGACTGGTCGGCTAGTCGGATGGTTTCCTAGTCAGCTAGAGGCGATTACTCTACGAGATTACCCAACTGTGCCGACTACGTTTTATTGAATCGTTTAATCGTGTTAATGTTCTCTAAACCTTGCTCTATTAGCTCTATACGAGGCTATATTGAGCTACGTTTTGTACTTAAATATGTCTCAATAAATAATTCACAATGATTTTATTATAATGTTTGTTATAAAGCACACTGTATCAGTGTATATCTGTCAAACGAAATGTTAATCGGTTTTGTATCGAGTGTAGCATAAGCAAAATATGCCTGACGTTTTTATACAAGTTCGCCTATTAACGAACTTTCACGCCTTTATCCCATTAACGGTAGGCACGACTAGTGCACCATATGTATTCAGTCCTATAATGTGATAGGGGGTGAGTCTGTCGCCTTATCGGGCACATATTCCAGACACTGCGCTTATATTGAGCAGAATATACAAATCCCAATATCACTTTCGCCGACCGGGGATTCGAACGCAGGACCTCAGAACGGTGGAGTACAGCGAGTCGTAGCGTTTCGCTTATTAATTACAAAATATGGAGTAATGTGGTCACTACTTTCTGTTCTATAGCGTCGCTTCGCCCTAGTGGGTGCTTGTCATCGCGTAGCTTCGATTGCGTAAAAAGCAATTAGCGGCGGTCACAATGACACTGAACGAGCCAGTTCGCGCCACAGTTTATTCGAGTGCGATTTTTTCACTTTAAATCTTTTTCATTTTATTAGTTACACGCATTTGGTGGTGAAAAATCGTTTTAATTTGTTTGCCAGAAAAAAAATGGAGAAGAAAATAACTGTATGATTTTGGTTACTCGGAATTTTTATATTTTAAGGTTAATCCCATATTTTAAGGTTACTGGAGGTTTAATCCCATTTACGAAACCACCTAAGGTCTTTTCCTCATTAATGACGTCGGCAATGCCGTCGCGATTAGTTTTTGTAAACAAAGGAAATACATACTTGTCCTTCCGAACAGTTTGTTTCATTGGAACTTGATGATATTCGACGATTTGGTTCTATTTAATTTGAAACCTTTACGATTTTATTTGCAGCTAAGTTCCAACAAATCTGCGAATTAGACGCTTATGAACTAATAGCAGTTCTAGAAAAATCCGAGCACATTTTCCCCTGAATCTGTAGGAATTCATTATCTCCGTGCAGTCATTATAAATACGTAGTTTAATTAAAACCTTCGCGTGGCGTCCGCGTCGCACTCCTGAAAAACTCCACTTCAGTGGGAAAACTTTTGGGCCCTCCTTAAGTGTGACGCCTGAATTTCTTTCACGCTCCTTAAATTTAATTTTCGTTATACTGTCGGAAGGTAGGGCTGTTTTATTTCAGAATATATTTTTGGGTTTAGTTGGTATTATAGTCTGCTCTCAATAGAAGTTTTGCTACAATAACTTACTAAGCCACAGGGGTGAATTTATAAGGGTGCATATCGAATTTATTTTTGATTACGTACAGCCTGTACCTGAGAAGTTTTCTGAACTTCGAAGGTATGTGAAGTCTGCCAACCCGCACTGGGCCAGTGTGGTTGACTAAGGCCTTAACCCTCTCAGTTGTAGAGGAGGCCCGTGCTCAGCAGTGGGCGGTATATAATACAGGGCTGGTATGGTATGGTATGGTACTAAGAATTGAATCCAATGCTTTATCTTATATACTATCACTAGACTTTTGTCCGCGACTCCGCCCGCATGAATGAGTTTTTCCGAGATAAAAGTCCAACTTTATATTTCCCCGGGACAAAATGTAGCCTATGTTACTCGTTGATAATGTAGTTTTATATTGGTGAAAGAATTTTTTAAATCGGTCCCGTAGTTTTTGTGTTTATTCGTTACAAACATACAAAAATATAAATCTTTCAAGTTTATAATATTAGTATAGATTAGTCTATAAGGCTAAACTTACAAACCAAGCAATATTTACCAATTACGTTCTCGTCTAATCAGTTACCGTCTGAGATTTTATTCTGTGGAAATGTTTTCAAGCAGATCCGCAAACAAACCCGAGTACTTATAATAACATAATGTAAGTCTGTTCGTCACAAAGGGTTGTCGCCCGACCTCGCTTCAATGGAGTCATATGCTTAAGTTTAGCGATCCACCTACATTTAATATAATTTGGTGTACTGATGTGTTGTATATTCCAAGAAAGAGACTAAAATTATTACACTAATTTGAGTCTCTATTTCGTTCATTATAAGCAAATTCCTTGAAAAGTTTTATGATAAACAATAGCCTTATTGGTTTAGGCGTTTTTAGAAATACTCAGAACTGATTATTTTTAGTCTAATTAAGTTTATCATTAAACATATTTCGTTTAATAATTACACATCCTTTGTAACTGTATTTTGGAAATGTAGGCCTGAGTTTGTTAACTTATATTATTTTCTTTATTATTTACTAAAGGCATGAGCCTTATAAAACTTACAATATTATTTTATTTAAAGCCACTAAGATATTAAACTTATTGACTGCCTCGGTGGTGTAGTTGTACTACGGTACGAGAACAATGCTGAGGTCTCGGGTTCGATCCCTGGGTCGGGCAAAGTTATATTGGGTTTTCTATTCAGAATCAGCCCAATATCTGTAATTTATGCCCGATATGGCAATAGGCTCGCCCTCTATCACATCACAGGACGGAATACGCGCGGCGAGAAGTGGGTGTACTAGTTGCGCCTCTGCCTACCCCTTCGGGGCTAAAAGGCATGAGTGTGTGAGTGAGTAAGATATTAAAATAATAAATGCTTCAAAATTTAATCAGGGGCCGTAGTGGCAAGATGTCTTTCGACAATCGTCAACGCTAACTTTATGTAGGAGAATAACAATCCTACAGTATGTCATACCCACACATTTTTTTCTATTAGCGTTACAATAGGCTAGTAATTAGTTATGTTTTGTGCATTATTTTATATGTAACAAAAAATATTACGAAAAAGAAATTCTTCTGTGAAATCAACATCAAAATTGGTTGAAAAATAAAGCAGTTATTCATATTTAAAATATTGTCGTGAGCAAAAGTGGGATATCGCGCTATCTCTTTCGCACGCACGCAAAGTTCTGGCCGGTGACACTCAGTGACGTCACAGTCCAATATTACTGTTATTTGACAATTACCCTTTCTACCAAACTTCAAAGCCTTATTATTGCGTGAATTTTGAAAAATGATTTTTCGTTAGATATTGGATGTCATACATTTTTGATAAATGTTTTTAAAAAAAGTAGTCAACTACCCTATTATAGAAAAGCATCTACGCTACGGGCTCAGTTGTAGCTAATCTTCTGTGTGTAACGAAAGGTTCATAGCAACATGTCATAGGTTATTAAGTGTCACTTAGGGTGAAGGCGCGGGGCTTGTAACCTGCAGCCTTCGCGAAGCGTATGACACTTATAATGAAATCGCAATCAAAACGAATATTATATAGCACCTCGGTTTGCTTTTTTTATAATTATCATCATCATCAGCCACATGAAGTCCACTGCGGAACATAGGCCTCCCTTATAGATTTCCAGACGGACCTCACAAAACCGGCCTGCATCGTTTTTTAAGAAATGTTTAATTGTATAGGTTATTAATAAACTATCAAAATAAATAAATGGTATCGACATTTATGGTAATTATTCAAAAAAATTGTATCTGAGAATGTTAAAAATCTATAGTATTCTGATAAAAGTAATTATTAATTTATATTATCTTAATTTAATTCATACTATAACTCATATTTTTGTTATTTAATTGACTGTGTAGTTTTATCTTTTTTATATAGTATGTTGTGGTTGCCTGTAATCGGAATTGCAATTAGTACATAATATTTTTTTTAACTACTATTTTAATTGTATTTGTGATACTGTAAATTTTGTTGGCAATCCTTAATAAATAAATAAAATAAATAAACTGTTTTCACTGACTACCGGTTTGTCATAGCTTGAAACCGTTTTAATGAAGTTCTGATAAAAATCTCAATCACGTCTTTCTTCCGGAAAGGGTAGGCAGAAGTGCAAGTAGTGCGCATGCAGCTCACTGAGCTTATTTCCCGACCCGTGATGAAGGGCGAGCGTGTCGCTATATCCGGCACGAATTCCAATCTCGAGCCACTCTTGATGCATATAGTATAGTAGTTCTCAGCCAACGAAGCGATCAAAATATTTTTGCCTATTAGATTTATTATTAACAAAATATAGCGGGTAATAATAAAAATTAAATATCGCACAGCGAACGTCGGTGCCGCAACTGGTGAATAATACATAGTTTTACTGGTGGTAGGTCTCTCATATGTAAGAGTCCGTCTGGGTGGATACCACCGCAATGTCTATTTCTACCGCCAAGCAGCAGTGTGCATGCACTGTTGTATTTCGGTTTGAAGGACATTGTAGCCAGTGTAACTACAGGACATAGTGAGACTTAACATCTTACGTCTCAGGATGACGACCGCAGTGGAATGCCACACAGTACTTTGTAAGTCAAGGTGCTGGATGGTGTTCCTACTGTTTATGGGTGGTCGTATCGCTTACCATCAGGTGAACGGCATGCTCGTCTCGTCATTCAATGCCATAAAAAAAAGGTAAAATAATCTCCACAGAATTATTGAATTACAATAACAATGATTCAATATGATCTGAGACAAGAACACATCTTAATACTGCGTGATCCCCTTGCTAAGACACTCGGCAGAACACCGCAGTTCGCACTCGGCCGCGTTACCCGCCATAAATCCAATCATATCCTCTTTTGAGGTTCCCGCAGCTTAAATATTACTTCTATTACCCGTCGCAATAACCAAATATAGTCTTTATTTCCACTAGTGTAAAGCTCAATCTTATTTATCTATTTTCGTAGATTAAATTTAAGCATGCACTCAAAAAACACTCTTCATACATCGCTCTAGAGTAGTTTTTTGTTTGCATGGTATGGTTAAGGAAAATATGCATTCTTAATAGTAATGTAGCTCTTTATTTATGTGCAGTGTTGTACAGAAACCTATTTATGTGAGAGTGTTTCTAATTTACTTTTAAGTAAATTCACAGTAATTATATTTATGTCGGAGATATGTGCTACGTGTCAAGATCAAAGTACTGTTTAGAGCCTTAAGTATCTAAGTATACCCACGTAGCCTGCCTTGCTAATGAACTTGAAATTACTAGGGGGGAGATAATAAGTGAGATTCTGAGTAGTATTAGTGTATTCTGTGTTTCTACCACCAAACAATATTGCGCGTTCCATATTAATATTATATTGGCATTATGAGGTTTCAAGTTGGCGTAGTGACGAGCTCAATGGAGTGCTTTACCGTATTGTGTGATTCAAAGTTTTAGGGTGGACCTAGATTTGATGATAACTTTTAAGGGAACGGTACTCTGGATTTATAAAATTATTAAGAAAAACAAATTGAAAACATTTTAAAAATTAAGTATGCTGAGTAAATGCTTGTAATCATTAACTTCAATAATATTTAGTGATATTAAATTACATGCAATAACATCCACAACTTGAAACTTCTTTGAACAATACAAGACCCTTACTCATCCCACGTTCCACTTCATTCACATAACCATAATTGGATGACTCAATAATTCTGCGGTCCTTTAATAATATCTCGTAACTCTAATTTCATTATTAGCTCGTCTAATTTTCCTCGGTTTTCTATCCATCCGGATATTGTACAAAAAGACTTTGCGGAGGTCGTAGCTTCGTAGCCGTGTAGCTGCGTAGAGGGTGGGGCTACGAGCTACGGCGTAGTGAGCGTAAATCGTCTACGAGTTTTCTTATAGAATTGTGAGTATAGCGCCATATCCGTACTTATAAGTTTTAGTACCACAATTATTTTTTATCATTCCATTATCATTTCTATATTGAAAATTCAACATAGTAACGTAACAAATTCATATATTTATTGTAAGAAATAGTACTTAATACCCAGTATAACATAAATTATTATGTTTATCTTCAATCTATTTTAAATTTACGTCTATATTAGTAAATCAATCATTCATTATTATTCATCTAAAAACAACAAAACTATCAGACAATGTGTACATGTAAAATTTAGTGTTATATAGCAAAAGAGCTAGTGCGGGGATCGCTCTGAAATACTCGTTAGTTGCGGTTTATAATTGACTATAATATCGAATTATACGCATACTCACGCCTTTTATCCCCGAAGGGGTAGGCAGAGGCACAACTAGTGCACCCACTTTTCGCCGTGCGTATTCCGTCCCATGATGTGATAGGGGGCGAGCCTAATAATGTGAATGAGCCTAATTCGAATTATGTTTCCAAATAATTTATACGTAACTTAATTATGTATGTATATATTTCGGCGCAATGTAATTTTATTAATTATGCCATAGTATATTATAAAGTAGTAATAATTTATTTATTGACATTACATATCCTACTAATAATATTATAAACGCGAAAGTTTGTAAGTACGGATGTATGGATGTTTGTTACTCTTTCACGCAAAAACTACTAAACGGATTTCGATGAAATTTGGCACACGGGTAGATCATGTCCTGGATTACGCATAGGCTACTTTTTATCCCGGTAAAATATAAAGCGGGACTTTTATCCCGGAAAAACTTTTTAACGCGGGCGGAGCCGCGGGCAAAATCTAGTAATTTATAAGGCTGATTTAAGGGAATCAATATGAATGGCCGTAGGAATATTGATGCATCTTCATAAAGTTTATAAAATGAAAGCGATTTCAACATTTTGATATATGAATGTTTAATCATATCGACAGTGGTGCGTCCCTACGAGGTGCGGCCACGGCGCCACTGTCAACAGCGACCGCCGCCGTAGCGTTCATGAACAAACCTTTCAAAACATGGGATATTCTCGTGACGCGGTTGTGGATCGCTTTTCAAAATAACAAATTTGTATTTTTAGGTGAAAGTGTAAATTTTTAGGTGAAATAATGTTAATGTAAATGTGGCTTTTCCTGTTGAGTTTTTATTTGAGTAATTTTTTGTATTACGTTTTCGGTTATGTAAGATTTTTCACTAGAAACAATATATCAAAACTGACGGATGAGCTGTGGACTCGTTAGTCGATTCAAATTTTTCTTAATAGGACGTTTTTCTAAGGATGGTATTAATAAATCAATCTCAAGTTTAAGTTACATCTCAAGTAGACATAATGTATGGAACTATTAATACATTATGTCTACTTGAGATGTAACTCAAACTTGAGATTGATTTATTAATACCGCCCTAAGCGATTTTCTCTGTATACACAAAAAGCCTTCGACTCGCAGAACTATATTTCCACGAGTAAGTTTTCATATTTTCCACAATACCTCAGTTCTGTTTACTGGAGGTTTAATATCAAAGTTGGATCTACTTCCAGTCCTTTGATTTTCAAGATACAAGCTCGAGAATTGTGAGTTCTCGTATTAAATGCCACTTGTTAGTCTTTCTGATGTTTCTTTATGTTCCAGTTTATGTTATAAAAATATGAAACGAGGCATAATTTTCTTTTTTTGCGTTGTTTTTTTTTGGTATTCGCTAGCCTATGTAGGTCTTTAGAATATGTAATAAAAATAAGACGTTGTAATAACATACCTAAATGTCTTTAGATTTTGATAATCACTTTGAGATTTTACATATCAAGTCCAGTAATTACTCAAGCTAAATTATCTTATAGAATATTAAGATAATTCAGTTGTACAAGCACTGATGATTGCTGTACAAGGTTGTACACTACTGCTTCATAAAGACAATAAGAGTCACCTACGTGACGGATTCATATACGACCACCTTAAAGGATAACACGCAATACACAAAGTGAATATTTTGAAGCTGTAGCTCATTACAAAAGTACTCGAACTAAAGGTACCCTCCTAACTACAGTTACGTTACAGCACAATGTTTCACTTTACTTGCGCGCTTGTTGTAAGCACGAGCTTTCCAAGCTTTCATTTTACCTGTTATAATTTCATTACAACCAAGCACGTGGATCAGAACGCTACAAAGGCTACATTACCATACATACGACTCTACGACTCTACGTTTCCTGTAGAGCGAGGCACGGCGCTCTGTAATGGCGTCGATTCACGTTCACAAATTAATGGCTACTCATTAATGTTTTTTGTGTTATTTTCGACATAATATCGGGTGTTAAGATTTCTTTTTGTAACATTACTGGTAACAATTCATGACCTTGAGCAAGGTGTGAAAGGAGATAGGGATTCGATTAAGTTACAAATGTTTATCTCGTGTATGAGTATTATGAGGAATGCTTCTCGTGGATACTGATACTCACGATAAAAGACTTAGTGCCTGTTTCACACGTGTCAACACATGCACACACACACACGCCTTTTATCCCCAGAGGGGTAGGCAGAGGCGCAGTTAGTGCACCCACTTTTAGCTGTGCGTATTCCGTCTCATGATGTGATAGGGGGCAAGCCTATCGCCATATCGAACACAAACTCTAGACTCCGGGCTGATACTGAATAGAAAAATCCAATACCAGTTTGCTCGATCCGGGGCTCGAACCCGAAACCTCAGCATTGCAGTCGTACCGTACAACTACGCCACCGAGGCAGTCAGGTTTTAAGTAAATGTTATTTAAGTTATTGTCAATTTTATTACCATTTATTTGGTAGATTAGCGTGTGAATTTTGTATTTCATCGGCTTACACATTAATGTGACTAGTAGGATTTATCAGGCTCAAATCGGCCCTTAGGCACAGAATTCTGAATACTGCCTTAGGGCTTATTTCACAGTATTTAAGTAAATGTTATCCGTCAGTTAAGGATAAGACAGTTAATGCAAGTATTATTTTTATTGCTTTTTTATTTGGGAGCATGTCTTTTGTATTTGGTCGACCTATATTATATTCGTGTATTATATTAGTGTGTATTGTTTATCAATTATCGTTCGCTTTAACGGTGAAGGATAACATCGTGAGGAAACCTACATATTTAAATTAAACTATTATAAAGGATTTTATCGCGGTTTTTTATTTTATTTTCTCCCGAATTTTCGAAGGCTTTGCAGCACTTCGTAGTCACGGAGCGGATTGAGGTGTTGGTGGTCCGAAAAGTTAGTGCAACAAATCTACCTCCAATTTACAATTATACCACACAGCGACGAGCGCAGTGAAATGCCACACAGTACTTTGTAACTCAAGGTGCTGGATGGTGTTGCTACTGTTTATGGGTGGTCGTATCGCTTACCATCAGGCGAACGGCATGCTCGTCTCGTCATTCAATGCTATAAAAAAAAAAAAAAAAAATACAATAACAATTTACAATTTTACAACCTACATAGCTGAGAATTCTCCATAAGAGTTTCGAGGGTATGTGAAGTCTGTCATCCCGCACTAGGCCAGCGTGGTTGCCTAAGGCCTAACCCCTCTCAGTATTAGAGGAGGCCCGTGCTCAGTAGTGGGCAGTATATAATACAGGGTTGATTGCATTGCATTACATATTATATTCGACGATAAGCATTTAATCAGACATCGCGAAACAGACCCTTATAGTATAGTTAATATGTTTCTTCAAATGTCAACAAATGACAACAGTGGTAAGTATGATGTAGTCTTCATTAATCTATCAACGGGAGACGCTGTGTAGCTCGACGGTCGCCAAAATTATGCGAACTAGCGTGTGTGACTGCTCAGTTTATTTATTATTTATTCGAGATGAATATTTTAAGGGTTGGGTTCACAGCTCAGTTAGTAACGAGTAGGGCGTGTAACGATTACGCTTTAGTGAGTTCGAATCCGGTGAAGGAATACGCTTAACAATTACAGGTTCTATTCCCTTGGGATATTTTACATTACGAATTTATGGAGCGGTATCCATGATGCTACAGTCAATGTTTAGTTGCTGTGGAGTTTAGAAGTAAAAGGCCATATAAGGAGTTTGTTGGACACCTACATTTAATTGATTGTTACTACCCATTAATCTATACACACATATAAATAAAATTGGAGTGTCTGTTTGTAATATTGAAATAACCGTTTTTTACTACATATATATGAAGAAATATACGGTACATACACCAAAATAACATTTTTTACAATTTCTGTCTGTCTGTCTGTCTATCTGTCTGTCTGTTTGTTTCGGCTAATCTCTGAAATTTCTGGACCGATATTGACGGGACTTTTATTGGCAGGTAGCTGATGTAATAAGGAGTAACTTAGGCTACTTTTTATCCCGGGAAAATATAAAGCGGGACTTTTATCCTGGGAAAACTCATTCACGCCGGCGGAGCCGCGGGCAACAGCTAGTTCCAAATATACCAAAAAGAATTGGTGTCATTTCAATGGGTTCTTTTGCAAGATCTCATCGTTATAGGTAAAACAAAAAACTCGAACTAAATTACTTAGTTTCTAAAGTGTAAACACCGAATAATTCTTTTCAATAACAAATACAATTTTCTACATCTAATACTCAATATATTATTTGCTAGAATTATTTTAATTTTGATTGATTTGAGTCTGAGAAGTCTATTATAACTTAATAGAGAACTAAATAAATTGCTTACTCAGAATATCTGATCAGGGCGTCTTTTTGATTGATGAGGTATCAATTGCGTAAAAGCATTTTGTCAAATTGATGAAAACAAGTAATTTGAGCCAATAATTTATTAATATTCGTTTATTCAAGCCTAAGTAAGCCTTAAGAGGACGATAGCCTAGTTGGGAATGGAACGGTCTGCCGAGACAATGTCCGCAGGTTCAAACCCAAGGCACACACCTCTGACTTTTCGAAGTTACGTGTGTATTGATTATCAATTATCGTTCGCTTTTACGGTGAAGGAAAACATCGTGAGGAAACCTGCATACCTAAGAATTCTCTATGAGAATTTCGAGGATATGTGAAGTCTGCCAACACGCACTAGGCCAGCTTGGTGGACTAAGGCCTGAACCCTCTCAGTAGGAGAGGAGGCCCGTGCTCAGCATTGGGTAATATATAATACAGGGCTGATTGCATTGCATTCAAGCCTGACATTAAAAAGCCGTTTTATGATTGTAGTTCTCTCTCACCATAAGATTGTCGCATTATTTAGACTTTTTTAATTAATAAAATGTAATTGTTAGTGGTATACGAAAAAGCAAAAAAAATCTGTGATGCTTGTGATAACTTTATTTTAATTTTGAAACAAAGTCAAGGCGAAGACTAATAGCTTTGCTGTTGCATTTCGTTGTCAGATCGCCCGAGGCCTGCATGATAATCTTCTTTCAAATTCCCTTTAAAGGTGGTTCAGGCATTTACAATTACATAGGATTACGATTCTCCATGGGTGGTAATGATCACCTACCATCACGTGGTCTATTTGAATATTTTGCGGTCTATTGTAAAACACGAGGAAGCAAGGCATTTTCATGGAATATAATTTTTTATGACTAAACTTTGCAACAGCTTCTCAGACCACCTGTAGTCCGCGTAAGATCGATCAACAAGTGGACGCTGTTTGCCTTAAGCCTCATACTGCCTCAACCATAAGTCCATGAGTCCGATTAGACACCAACCATCGCAACCACGAATCAAGACGAGGAAACGAGATCGTTAACCTATTTCATGAGGAGGAACTTTAGTGCAGGCCCGACGCTAGCTGTTTGATTTGTGAACAAGGACTTTTTTGAGAGAACTAGGTTGTTATATTCGTTTTAGATTTATTTGTGTTTTGTGTGTTTAATTTATTTTTTGTGTTATGAAAAATATTATCTTAAGAGAAGTTTAAATAATTTTGGTTCCTTCAATTCCGTAGGTATATTGGTGAATTCTATATAGTAGGTTGTAGGTAAATGTGTTGGTAATTGACCTGATGGTAACTAGTGACCACCTATAAACACCCGAAATCCACAATTCCAGAGGATTTATTTATAATAAAATATTGCCGATGCACCGATTTGGAAAAATAAATCCAAAAGACCACACATATTTTCCACAAATACTACCACATATCCCAAGCGAGCGAGCGTAGTGAGGTCGCGCTGACCGCTCGGCGGCGGCAGGTGAGCTCGCGCGGGGCGCCCTGCGTCAGTCGCCGCCCGCCCTCGCCGCCGGCCGCACGCGATGTGTCTAACAGAGGCCTCTCAACACATATCATATTGTACTGTAGATCTTTACAACGAATAGTGTAAGTGCCAGTGACTTTGTACGTGTTTGTCTCGGATTTTGTCAGTGATAAATAGTGTCGGTGAGGTTGCAGTTTTTCCGGCAATCGTTTTTAAATTTTGCCATAATTACTATCGGATAAGGTTCAAAATATGTTTACCTACTATGTCTTATAGTTAATAATCCTATTTTAATTAGGTTCAAGTAGTAAATAATCTTGCATCGATAAATCTTCTCTCAACCCTTTCGAGGGAAACGTGAGCTTATGCATGCTAAGGTAATGCTATAATATTACACACTTTTTTATTCCCTAAGGTTAGAAAATCGAAATAAAATCATTACGACGTTTTCGTAGTTACTCCTGTCATATTCCATCTTATCAGCTACAATTTAAGCTTTGTTTTGATATTGTTTAATCATATAAAATTCCTCGTAAATTATAATACGCAGAAATGCAAGCCCATAACCTCACGTAAGTACAGAATAGAACTAGACGATATATTGAGGACCTAGGTTCGAATCCTATATCAATCAATTGTATTCGCTAGAATAAACACGTGCGTTCACCGAGATGAATTCCGTGTCCGATATGACTAAATCGTGGTCATAGACGGAAACACGCTCGTCCAACCATGAGTGCCCTATTTAATCGTCTACCCACCCCCTTGTGGATGTATGCGTGAATTTATACGTTAAATGCAATAATTATCGAGTAATTAAAGCTATTACATAATTACTACATATAAATCATAAAGTAACAAGGTCAAAGTCTTTCGTAGTTGATGCTCACGTCTGAATGTGTCGAGAGTGTGTCAAAAAACGGCCAAGTGTGAGTTGGACTCACGTGTTCCGTATCATAGTAGTACTCCAGCATTTGTTGTCTTTATTACTTACTAGGTTTCTTCGCGGCCCCGCCCGTGTTAAATTTATTTTTCATGAAGTTCCAATGTGTATTTTTCCGGTATAATAGTCAGGTCTTGGTAGATAGCTTTTTATAAGTGAAATAGATGAGCCTTAGTAAGTTCCGTTAGTACTAATTAGGTATAAAACCTTACATTAAATTAAAACATTGATAATTTATTTAGAACTGTGTACATACAAGCCAGCCACGATAGCCATGTTGGGAATGGAACGGTCTGCCGAGACAATGTCCGCAGGTTCAAAACCCAAGGCACACACCTCTGAATTTTCGAAGTTACGTGTGTATTGTTTATCAATTATCGTTCGCTTTAACGGTGAAGGAAAACATCGTGAGGAAACCTACATACCTGAGAATTCTCCATAAGAATCTCGAGGGTATGTGAAGTCTGCCAAGCCGCACTAGGCCAGCGTGGTGGACTAAGGCCTAACCCCTCTCAGTAGTAGAGGAGGCCTGTGCTCAGCAGTGGGCAATATATAATACAGGGCTGATGATGATGATGATGATGTGTACATACATGTTTTAAACCATTCGTAAAATTTTAATGTTCGTAACATTTGCTTACGAACGAAAATGTAAGTTGCGTTTGTTATTTATTGTAATTGGAACACGTGAAAAATATTTCTCCTTATCTGATGTTTGTAACAGGCTTTCAATGTTTCAAAAATAGTTATAACAATTGTAACTTTGTTAAATATTTTTATAAACACACACAACACTGGAGCAATCTATGTACTGCTGGTTTAAATATTTTGTTTATTTCTAATATTCTATTATATTTATAAGTGCTAGTGAGAAAATAAATGTTTAAACCAAAAAACTTTTGGATTAAAGGAAAGGATAAGGAGAAGGAGAATATATTTCCGGAATTTCAAACAATCTATCATAACGAAATAGCAAGCTGTCAAGTAACATCTGTGGGTCAGAGGCATTTATGCATATAACTACAGCATTTAACTACCCTGTGTATTATCTATATTCAACTTTATGCTACATAATCTTAAAGATAAAATGTTAATGTAAAACATTGATGTTTCTATCGGTCGTTATCACTTCTTGTTACTCTACATCTTCGTGTTCGATCCATAACCCCATTCGGTTAGCTTCAATTTTCCGTGTTACTGTGTCATCTTATCACGGCTTCTTTCGTTTCATATTCTTTGGTTTATTTATTTAACTAGTTTTTCTTAATTATCTAAATTACTTTACTGGGATTAAAAATCACCAAAATTTTGAATCAAGAATTGGTTTATTTGTGTGCCCAAGTTTCATATTCATTTTTTTTATGGCATTGAATGACGAGACGAGCATGCCGTTCACCTTATGGTAAGCGATATGACCACCCATAAACAGTACCAACACCGTCCAGCACCTTGAGCTATAAAGTACTGTGTGGCATTCCACTGCGCTCGTCATCCTGATACATAAGATGTTTAGTCTCATTATGTCCATTAGTTACACTGACTACAATGTCCTTCAAACCGAAATACAACAGTACATGCACACTGCTGTTTGGCAATAGAAATAGACATTGCGGTGGTACCCACCCAAACGGACTCTTACATATAAGAGTCCTACCACCAGTAATAATTGATTTATGATTTGCATTTCATCAATTTCACAAACCTATCTATAATATATTAGTATACCCAATGCTGAAATAATATAAGCGTAAATGACTCAGTTAGTATGAAGCTTACCCAACTGGCAAAAAGGGATCAATCGGGCAACCTGACCGAGTTCTGTTCGCAGCAAAAAGATCGAAGCCTTTTTATGCTGAGTGTTACGTCAGCATGATAATATCTAGTAAAAGCTCTTAAAGCGTGAAAAGCATTTGCGCAGTTTACATAAGAATTAAAATTTGAAGGTTCTTTTGAAGAGCTACGGCATTAGCTATTATAGTGAAGAATGCTTCATCGTGTCAGCGAGTTGTATTCTGAGTTGAGTTGGTGAAACAAGCTGGGGTAGTACTAAAACCAACGCAGTGTCTCTTGCCGATTGATATATAAATTAAACTATAGTGTATCAGCCAGTTTCGTAATTACTTCCTAGGGTAAAAATATATTATGGGCTAAAAAATGACATTGTATAGATTGTGTGTCATTTTGAATTGTTATCAAATTTATGAGCTTATTTTTAGCTTAATTAATCAAAATAGACAAAGCAAAACATTTTGATCGACGACAAGGACTGCTCAAGGACATTTGTTTACAACCGACAGGAATTCAAGAAATTGTCTCAAATATGTACTAACGCCTCTTTTTAGATATTCAATTTACTACTATATCTATATTTTGTATGACATCGCTTTAGTTGATTACTGTTATGTTATAAAGTCAAGTGCACAGTGGCTAATTTGCCTACTCGTACGAGGTATATGAGTAATGGATGAATGCTAAATTGCTTTTTCAGTCATGTTCTGAGTGCGAACACCCTTTCATACCCACTATTTGGTGGCCACGGTATGAACCACAGTAAGCGTATGGGCGTTGGTAATCACTTTGTCTCTACGAAAGTTCCCAAGACCCAAATATCGTATTGTAATTTTGGCAGCGGCCATAATACCAAACCTTGGATCGTGAGCTCGGGCCAACAGCGAGCTTTATAGCCGTTAAAACATGTTGCACTACAATGTATATACAGTATATCCGAATCTCGTTAATTGTAGTTTGAACAATGACCTGGACGAGAAACTTCTAGACGTGTATTAGTAGTAAAACTTTACGCGGCATTCAATCCCGTGGCTGCGAAAGTGATATTGGATTTTTCTGCTGCGTATCAGCCCAGAGTGTGGAATTTGTGCTCGATATGGCGATAGAGTCTCTATCATATTATGGAGCGGAATACGCCTGCCCAAACGTGAGTGCACAAGTTGCGCCTTTACCTACCCCTTTGGGGATAAACGGGGTAATTGTGCCGTGAGCAGTAGTATGCTATATATTGTTTGTTTGGAGGATATTATAGACAGGACTATTACAGGGCATTACGAGACACATCTAATATATCAGAGATGGCGTAGTTAAGTACCATGTAGAGCTTTGCATTATGTTCTGAGTGTTGTTACATTACTGTTTATGAGGAGTGGCGCTTAATATCAAGCAAACAACTCGATTGTCACATTATCTTATCTTACTAAGATTATAAATGCAAAAGTTTGTGAAAATGTTTCTTAGAACTAAACGCAGAAACAACAAAACGGATTTGGATGGTACACGGGTAGATCATGGATTAACACATAGAATAGTTTCATCCCGGTATTTTCCTCCCATGGGAAATAATGGATAGTTCTGGCGTCGTAGAGTGTTATAGTGATTTTTGTTGAATGTCTTTTCACGCGGGTGAAGCCACGAGCAACACCTAGTTAATAATATAAATAATAATAGTTATTTATTATGCCCACTGCTGGGCACGGACCTCATTAACTACTGAGAAGGTTTCGGTTTTAGTCCACCCGATAGCCTAGTGCAGGTTAACAGACATAAGCACAATTCTTCTTATTCATTAATTGTATAAAAATAAAATTATCTACCCACTTCACACTGCAAATAATTCGCTTTTGCGATGTGAACGCTTGCATGCTCTACATTTTAAAATCGAATAATTCCTTTATTTGCGTTCGGGATTCTTTCCGAGCTCTAGTCTAGAGTAGGAGGGGAGGCGAGGAGGTTTGGAAGTTTAATAGTGCGGCATTAGGTGAGCCTTGGCACTATGTTTACTCGAAATTATTTTGTCGACTATTTGTTTTTGTTATTCTGAATTTTAAATTTGGTAATGTTTGTTTAGCATTAATATTAAACACAATTATTGGCTGGCCATGAAATCCTCTATGTTTTCTCTGTTCTGATGCCTTCTCCTTTACACACGCATTAAACTTTTTCAAGTATTAAATCACACACACACACACACTCACGCCTTTTATTCCCGAAGGGGTAGGCAGAGGCGCAACTAATCCACCCACTTTTCGTCGTGTGTATTCCGTTCCATGATGTGATAGGGGGCGAACCTATCGCCATATCGGGCATAAATTCCAGACTCCGGCCTGATTCTGAATAGAAAAATCCAATATCACTTTGCCCGACCCGGGGATCGAACCCGAGACCTCAGCATTGCAGTCGTACCGTAATACAACTACGCCACCGAGGCAGTATTAAGCAAAACAAATATAACAATGTGTAAAGCGGGTCAAAGCCAAGAAACCGCAGGTTATGTCCCCGCGATGTAATTTTAATACTGTTACGGCAAAGTAACCCCATTGCACCTGATAGTAATTGAAGTGGGGAATAGATAGTGTCGACTAACGGAAGACGATTATTCCACGCCAGTCGCATCAATTTTGCCGGCATGTTTGAATCCTATACAGGGAGACAGGCTGAGCCCGGAACGCAACAAAGTTACGTGGGTCACTATTGCGTGTTTTTATGTACGGTGGTCGCTATCCGGACGGATATAAAGTCCTTCCACCGTTGTGAATATTTATTTGATCTTCAATGTATAATACTATAATAGCACATAAAATAACATATAAATATAGCACGGATATTATTTAAGGTTCTCGATCACTGGTTCACGCCCATAATGTATCCCTTCCTAGTTGATTTCGGCCACGGCGGCCAATCTCAACGGAGATCAGCCAGGTAAGTAGGAGATATTATAGTGCACAAGTGTGTGCGCAATACACAGGTGTACTCGCTATTCCTTCACTCTCATAGTCCAGTGAGACGGCAATCCGACATGACCGGAGAGAGATCAGGCGCTGGACCAACGGCTTTACGGCTCATACACATAAACACGACACGGCGTCGCGCCGTCCCACGGCGCGGACCGTAATAGATGTATATTGAGGTCCATTTTCGAGATTAACTGTCGTCGTGGATTTCCACGACACGGCGTCGCGTCGTGGGACGGCGCGACGTCGTGCCGTGTTTATGTGTATGAGTCGTTACGTGCTTTCCGAGACACAGGGGTACACCGCCAACTTCCTGACTCCGAGCTGGCACTGATTATTTTATTTAAGATGAAATAACCCAGTCACAATGTTTGTGGCTCGTCCCGGGATTCGAACCCAGGACGTCAGCGCGCAAATCGTACTCGTAACGCGTACGCAGTACAACTACGCCAATGATAATTATAAGTCCACAACAGTCACATAGATGCCTGTTAGCCAAGGCATCCAAAATATCTTCCTTCTAAATAGTAAGTGCTAATAGTACTTTTTAAACACTATTAAAAAGTATAGAAGTGTTTTAGCAGACGTGTCATCACGTCGATACGTCAATGTTGTGAATTAAAACGAAACGTACGTTCGATTAGAGAAAATAGACTCAACGCCAAGGCCGCACCGTTTTTTTCGCCGGATTGATATGTAACTCGCAAACATTCCTAATTGCGATTGTATACAAAACGTCTAGGTTGCCGGAACGTTTTACGCGAAGCTTCATTATTTTTAGTTTTATTCGGTCAGGAATATCTTATGCTTATTGGATTAGTATTGTTGTAGAGTTTTGGAAGTATGGAATCTATTTGATAGCAGTAAAAGCGGTTTCAGAATAGACAAGGTTTTTTTATGTGCAAATAATAAATATATAAATTCTGGGATAGTACACCGCAATAATAAAATATTATCTACTATATAAACTTTCCTCTGTGTAATTGTCACAATATTAGAAGTAATTGTTACGTAATATACATATCGGTAAGCATAACATGTTTTAAGTTAAAATGCCCGAATCACTGGCTTAAAATAGATCAAGAAGAGTATAAGGATTTTTGCATGAGGAAGACGTACCTCATGAGTTGCTAAATCGCTGTACAATCAAAACTAGATTGATTTCTCTAATCCTGGATGGAAAGTAAACTCACCCCTATAATCCGGCGGGGAAGTTCGATTATTGCGTCACTTGATACAATATTTTCTATAGCGTATTTCATAAGATAGTCTTACTTTCAACTATAAGTTGTTATGAAAAATGTGTAGTGATGTACAAAGTTCGGCTTCGAGTTCGTTCGATATTCACGTCACAGTGAGTTAGGCTTTATTCTTCAGGCGTTTGCATCGTATGTGATAGTGATGCGCATTACTTGTAGATATCGATAAATCATTGAGTAGATACCTATCAAATTATACAGGATTTTTATATTTTGCAATTAGAAATTACATGCCATAAAACTAATGTGCCTTAAATTTATAAAAAAGAAAATTTGCGAGAGAAAAGTTTAATTTATAAATCTTAATTAGTGAATATTTTTCTGAATTCGTAACGTTACAAGGAAGTTGTCATTATATTAGGGCATCTATTGTATATTTTATTATTAGTTTACCTTTTTTTATTCATAGTATGAAAATGTTTTTACTATTCAAAACGCAACCCTAGTTGCCATAAATTATATGCGGACCGTCACTAAGAAAACCACAATGTTTTGCGAAACAATTTAACAAGTAGATATGCGAGTGGGCTTTACGATGTTGAGACTCTGGATATATTATTACAATGAGACAAACAAACTTTTAATAACTACTTTTACTATAAGGATTAACAGAATTATTATTATCTAGTATAAAATTATTTTTGAATTTATGTACAGGTAAATATTAGTAGTATATCTTCTTATTAAATGGATTAATTTAACAGAGTAGTTAAGGCAATTGCCACTAATTAATTATTTATTAGTTAAGCAATTTTGTTGAAAGAAATATTAGTTCATCGTAATTGTACAAAACTAAAGTAGCTTGCCGCAATTTCTCCGTTCTTCTTTATCCTATAATTTTTTTAATATTTAAATTGAATGAAGAAACGAATTATTGACTCGGCCCATTTCCTTGATTTACAATTCTCTCTATGTTCACGGGTATACCTGTTGAGACTGTATTGTTCCACTCTTAGGTCCCATTTCATCACTTTCTTATTTAACGGGCGATAGTTAATAGGGCATTAAAATTAACGCGAAAAATAGCGCGTCCCATGAAAGAACGCTTAGTTAAAGAAGATTATCACCTGTTACGGCATGGTGGGACATGCAAAACCTTAACAGTCCGTTAAGATAGTTAACAGGCTGGTAAAGTAACTAATAGGACACGGTGAAAAAGGGCCTTAGTCTGTAAATATTGACATAATTTATCGATTATTTCTCCTCTATCTTTTCCATTCTTATTCGTCAATATCGACATATCGATATGATCCCCTCCCTACACGTGAGCGCGTTGGAAACGATCCAGCCAGCAGCGCCGGCGGCTCAATAAATATGTACCGAGACACGCCGTATTTTATCACTGATCATATTAGACTGTGCGTCTGTACTGTGTAGATCCCTTCTCATTCTGATATGAGGATCATGTATTCTAGGCACTAATTTGTCTGTTTATGTCAACACACAATAAACAGTGTTAGAATTTCAAGGATAATGACATTTATAACTGGACATTATGAGAGTTTTGATGTGTTGTGACTTGTGACGAGTGCAGTGTAGTGCCATGCAGTATAAACTGGCTATTTATGGTCCAATAATATGCAGCATTCGTAATTATCTTAAGGTAATTACATTAATAGCCCACTACTAGTAATAGGACAAACAAACAATTCCGTGTATTAACTAGAACTGTCGCAAAATATCTTTAGTTTTCTATACAAATAAATGAAAAGACTAACTAGCTGTTCGCCGGATTGTAAATAACACGACCGACAATGCCGAAATATATTTAAAATTAAAGTATAATGCTTCATCACGCTTTAATTACTATAAAATAACATTATTTTCGCCGTATTTATTTTCTCGTTCATTTTCCGCTCTAAATGCATTCGAAATATTTTCGGTGGTCTGAATCAATATTTAACATTCATAATTTAATATGGGTGCGGTAATGAAAATAGTGTGCAGTAGGTAAACACTTTATAAATTGCATATGCAGAAGATTTCGTATGGAGCGAAAATACGAAGTTGCCAATTTATCAGCTGGTATTAGAAATGTTGGTTGATTGATGATACAAATAATAAGAGGTTGCGGTTTTTTAATTATGCATTGAGGGGCTGAGCACGTCATAGTAATAGCATCATGTATGATAATAGGCGTTACAACAATAAAAAATATAAACTGACAAGTTTTTTATATAATAGGGTGCAAGTGAGCAAATTAATAAAATAGCTACACTTCACTGGTCATCCCGGAGACATTAGAAGCCCCATAATTCCGAGTTATTACACTGCATTCGTCGATAACGGTTTTTATACACTGCTACTTTACGGTAAATATAAAGAAAACTAACACCCGTCTTCACAAACAATACTATGAGGACGCACGGTGCGCCCGAACGTATAGTGTCAGCTATTTCATAGTTTTCTTTGGCCTTGTTCAGTTTTGTTTAACTGTCAGCCAACTGAAGCAAAGTTGTATCTCAATATTAGCCAATCACAGCGCTCCTATGCCTACGCACTGCGCAGGCTGTCATGTCGTAAGCATTGAGAAGTACACTTATTATCATAGCTATGTAACGTTTGTGAATACGTTGCAATTAGTTGATACCAAAGAGTTCTAATATTACATAGAGCGGACATTGGGAAAAATTTAAAATTGCTATACAAAAATTTTGAGCCTGTTCGTCAGTAACACAATCTACCGTGAAATAACAAAATACCTATGTAAAATTCATTAGAACATACTTTGACGTGGTCTTAAATTAAATGCGTAAATTGCGTAAATTAGCATATTTCCTTCCACAGTATTGATTTCGTCACAAAATTTAAGCATACCGAGACGTCGTATTACATGGACATGTCACATAAGACAGCGACTTATTACCAATAAGTCATAACTTTTGGACGAAAAATTGTGAAATGGAGACGGCCGCGTTCAGTCCTAACCGATCCAGAGGACGATATCACTCTGGCCATTCGCAGTAAGAACGAGTTCCTAAAACTCCTACACTCCACACGACCGCAGTTCTGTCCTCGCCGCCGAGGACCGCGCCGCGTTCCCCCCCCCCCCCCCCCCCGATCCTCCTAACAGTTCCAGCCCGCGTGCCGACGAAATAAATGGATAGGATTAGGTTAAACACCAACCTTCCCCACTAATCGTTGATGTCTCATCCTCTCCCAGTCACCGCCCTGAGCCGAGGTTCGTAACCCGTTAGTGGGTTGCCCTCAGCATGGTTACTTAAATCAAGGGTTGCGAGCGCCTAAAGCGTTCACCTGAATGTCCGGTGTGGCCAGATAAGCCGACTCGCGTGAGGCTACAGGCCGGTAGGCCCAATAAAAAAAACTAAATATTTGGTCCTGATGTCCGGTCTATAAGTATACTGTTTAATGTCTTTGGTTGATACACACCCCACACATTACCTTATTAACTGAAGGAGTATGTTAGATATTAGAAATTATATTTTAGGTATAATTTTTGATACTTGTTGAAAGTAAACCTGGTGAGTGCCCCTCGTAGCTGACTACTTAGCTTTATGAATGTTTAATGAGATGTAGTGTCTCCGTCTCAAGTAGCATCTTAAGCTTACATTAATGCTAAATAGCTGTGTTGACAGGATTTTGCACATCAGGGTTATCATTGGTATAAACATTGATGTTATAATTTCTGGATCATCTTAATTTTATATGGTTGTGCCTTATCAGTAGGTGACCGACTGACCTTATTGTCTAGTTGTAGAAAATTTAAGAGTGATGACTGATGACTATCACACGCTTGGTTTTAGTTGATTTTGTCGTGCGTAGACTTGTTATAGTATTAGGGACTCGACGTTCACCATATTTTCGTACGGCTCATTACCGAGTCGTAAGGCCGGCAAACGCAATATACCCGCCCAGTCGCGCTTACAACTGGGCGGTAGTGGTAAGAAAGCATTTTTGTCCGAGAAATAAAAAAAAAATGACCTACTTCTTCGTTTGCCTTTCGAAGTCATTGCTCCTATATTTTCTTGACTTATTACTGACCTTTATTCTATTTTCCATTTGCCGAGGTTTAAAAATCTACTACATTTTGTAGAAATATCAGAATAATGACCTCAGATGTGTGTTATGTTTTCTGACCTCATTGCGCGCTCTATAGCACGTAGTCTGTCGTAACGTAGCGAATTAAAATTAACACGCGAGTAACAGCCGTGAGTAACATAAACAATATGTGATTCTACGTAACGCACATAAACATATATTTTTAATAGATAATCGAGGTAACTCATAAATGCTGCAAGTATTGTTTTTGGATGATAAAACAGTCGAAATACTTTGTAGGTATACTATGAGTTCAGTCCGGTATTGAAATTCCATAAAATGTGTTTAAAACTTTAATTGAGATTAAGTTATTGTGTGCAATGGCATGTTATATTTTGTTTGCACAAACAGTAACAAAACCATACAAAATTTCGAATCATGAAGCGATCTGTTCATTCTGAAACGTTCGGTATTAATTCAAGAGGGAACACAATAGTCCTTGCATTGTAGGCGGTACTAACAAAGTGATAGTACCCGAACGAAACCACATATAAGAGCCACACATACCATTAGTTTTAGCATTTCAGACAATCAAAACGAATACAAGTGGAAGCTACACGAAACAGTAATAACTGCAGCGCGGCGATGTTTTAATTAAAATCGCAATGCTTATTGCGCGCATTAATACCAGTAGAAAACTAGTTCGATTTAGACTTCCCCCCATAAGTGCAGGGATTAAATCATAGTCCTATACAATTAAGTCAAAGCAGGTTTTCTGTCGGGGCTATAAACTATACGAGACTGCAACTGATTTCTGAATCACTTTTGTATCTTTAATTAGTCTAAATAATTATTAGTTTATAAAACAATTCAGATTGTCTAATTTATAAGTACTGTACTGGTCTTTATTCGATTCTTGGGTGGGGAATTCTCATTTAGATAGCACGAATAGCTTAGTATTCCATTTACACCGGAACATAATCTTGCAGATACATTTGAAACCAGAACTTATATCAAAATCCTGCAGTACAATACAATATCTACAACTATACATAATATAACGTACGTCTGATCTCCGCCCTCCCCTAATCTAAGGGGACTTACAAAAGTGCAGCCGAGTACCTCCTCACAGTAAAGTGCGAAGTCACTTGCTCCTTTATGAAATATACGTACAATCAACGACAGATTTTACAATTTATTCGAACTACGTTAGATCTTATTCGGACCTTTGTAGCATACGAATCAGTAAGGTACAGAATGAACAAAAGAGAGCGCCTTTTGCAATGACGTTTGTTGTGTTGGTTTTTTATAATTATTTATTTATTTATTTATTTATAACTTTATTGTACATCACAATATAACATTAATTACTAATCATATTGCTAAAACCGTGGGTAAAACTATAGTTTAAATTGGAACACGTAACGAAAGTATTTTTATAATGGTGCCTAGTGAGGTTCTGGGTTCATTTCTCTGAGTTTTTCCAATATTGTCTAGGATTCAGGGTCGCATGCAAGCCAGGTGGTTGATCATAAAAAAAGTCTAGTCATTCCTGCAACATTCTAAGAAAAGTGTGTTCTACCGACCCCACACAGTGAGGAAAGGATGATTTTTTTATGAACAGGAATGGAATTCACGCTCTTATCCCACTTGCCATGTTTCTCATAACTCGTATAGCCAAAATATTATCCCTTAGATATCGCCTTAATATTTATTCTGCCGACGGTACCATCTGCGCCCCCTGTAATGTGCATTCTGGAGGGCGCGTTGAAAGCCCTTCGCGATTCACTAAATTTCCATCGGCTGAGTTATATCGGAGACAACTGAGGGATGGGGGTTCGGTGCTCGGTGATAAAGGACTGTACTTTTAATACTGATATAAACGTTGTAGGTATAGGATATTGTATTAACTACTATATATTTTTACATCCAAACCAAGTCAGCTCTGTATGAAATTGATTAATTCCTTACGTACCCTTTTATTATGACAAGTACTATATCTTTCATCCACATATTAGACTTTACCGGCCTAGAGATTCCTTTGAAAAGCTCCCTGAGACGCATTATTTTCAGCCATACTTTGTCAGGTTATCGGTGTTTATTTTACTCTGAATCAACAGTTAATCAATAATTGTACTATTGTTCGATAATATGATAATCGAATCCACCGTCCAACGAGAAATGCTACAACTCTTTATAAATAGTAGAAACGCCGCGCCATTCAGTACTTTACAACGCTTTATATTCTACTGAACTCGACATCTTAGAACATGAGATGTAAAATTACTTAATTCCCAGTATGACACTGCTAGTTTATCCTAATTTAAGCTAAACTAACGCTACTCATTAACTAAAAGCAACAATTTAATCTGAGATGAAACTTTATAAAACTAGGACTCTTGGGTGAGTATTCTGTAGTGGAATTTTACAGTAAATACGTTATTTCATTTAAACTATCGTTCTATTGAGTGCATGTAGGAGTGGAACGTCTTTAACAAAAAGGTTTTCGATGTGAAAACATGTTTTGAGTGGATTAAATTTAATTTTGCTCGTCCGTTGGATTTTGTAGAGTAGACAAATCTGGTGGTTCGGAGTATTATTACCCATCAATCCGAGATTTTACATGGAAGTCTCATACCTAGTGACATATATCTTTCAACCAGAATACAAAAAAAGAACTGATAAACCTTGGACGAAAGTTTAAACAAAAATAAAACAATTTACCCAAAATAGACGTACATTGAAGATCACAAAATGCATAACAAAACTCAATCGTAAACACTGAAGAAACTTGAACTCTTAAGTGCCGTAATAAGTTGGTGCGTCTAGCCAGTGTAAATCAAGGGTTACAAGTGCCGACCCGCGCGGCCGCTCGATATACGAGATACCCCGGCTGGATTCGCGCCAACAGACTTATTAATGCAGTTGCAACTGGCGATTGGTTGATGTCATTGTGCAATTATTATAAAAAAAGTATTTTTTTCCGAAATTATAATGATTAATCTAATGATTCGTGGTCTACTGCCGTGCTGAGTTCGATCATCGGGCTAGATACGGTGATATTAAATTTTCTTGGTCACATCCAGTCCAGAGTCGAATTGGGCCGATAAATCACAATAGGCTAGGCCCCCTATTACATGAGAAACAACAAAGCTGGTTCGATACATCTGTTTACTTCTGAAAAGGGAATAAAGTCTTATGCTATGTATAACCTTTGCCACGGCCATATAATATGAAGACTTGGAGGCACATTGACCCGTTCCTCCATAAGTTAGCAATTGTTCGTTAGTTAATATCCAGTGACACGGCATCCACAAACCAAAACGCGACAGGTTTAAGATTTATTCCCGGCGCGGCCAGCTGGCCAGCGTAACAGGAACTTTGAGCGTTCGAGTTATGGATGTTTTACTGGTAATTAAGGCAAGGGAGATTAGTGACTACACTCTGCGCTGGTTTATATTCGTTTTCTAGGTCTAATAATAGTTCATAATATTTCCTACTCTATTTTGGGTATTTCCTAAAATATTGTGAGTTCGATTTCTTAAGCAGAACATTTAAAAATAAAGGAGTTGACTAATTTAGCTTTTTTAGTAATCTCGTTAGTTAAACAAAAAACAAATTTTCACAAAATGTTCACTTCTGTCAATTCTGCAGTTTGCAAAATATATTAAATTATAGGGTCATTCGGCCTAAAAGTACGCACTTTTTTTTCTATCGTCTACACAGTCAAAAATATAGTGTCTTGAAAAACGTTTTAACACTCTATGTAAAGTAAATTTATTCTACTTTCATTATTTAATGAGTTTTTGTACATTGCTTCATTGTTATTTTTGCAATACATGTTTAAGTGCATCGGGAGAAATTCGTACTATTGACCCGTTATGTGGGTAAAACTACGCAGAGTGTTTAATGAGAATATTTTTTTCTGTATAAGGTCTAAAAATCTTTACAAATCATATTCGACTTGATTGCACCTTAAAGATAAAAAAATCAATTGATCATTGTAACGAAGTTATAATAGCGTGCGTACTTTCAACCTTGTACTCTTACCCAAACAGGGAATATTTTAAAAAATCACACGTTAGTTGAGATGCAATTATTTGCTAGGACAGAATTAATAACTAAAATAAATACTATAATAATCATGTAAACTTAACATAATTAATGCACTTTTGTAAACTGGTGCACCGTCTAACCATACACTTTTTTCCCAGCACAAAATATTGGTAACTAATCAACAAAATCACGTTGATCACTGTTTTTCGCTAAACAAGTGAGGCTTGGTAAAATAGCTTGTGGCTCTGACATCGTCCCTGACGCGCCCCTGATCTAGCCGAAAAAGTGTCGGAGCCCCCTCAATAGGTTCCGAGATATTGACCATGCGAACTTTTACCCACTGCGTGCTGTTGCCCCGAATGACCCTACACATTGTTTTCTAATAACCTAATCAATTTATATTATTGTTTATCGGTCGATGATTACCAGGTGACCCGCTTCTCCCTTCTATATAAAAGTCATTCAATATTCCGGTCATTAGGTAGTTAACATCCCTAGCTTTCCACCCTCTCGGAGGCACGCAAAGGGCTGTTACAGCGCATGGTTATTTCAAGTCAATACGCCGTAACGAGAAACATTCGCGGATATGGGAAGTTCTGAAGTTTTATGGGTTTGGTCGATTGATTAGTAGTTTCTCGATTGTCTCGGTAGCGTAGTTATGTATGCACGTTACGATCACCGCTCTGAGGTCTTGAATTCGAATCCTTAACTTTGTGCTCAGTATTAGCACGGAGTCTGGAATTTGTGCCCGATATGGCGATAGGTTCGCCCTATATCACGGGATTGAATATACATAGTGGAAAGAGATCGAACCCAGATCTTTAGTACCACAGCTAAAGTGCACTATTCTTACCCAACGGACTGCCGTTGCTTAAGTTAACATTGGTACAATGTACTTATAGCACACATTGAAAATTTAATCAAGCATAGTTGAGTTCATTAAAATATAATTATGTTCATACCTCGAGGCAGCTATTTCAATATTACAAACTTTATTGGAAATCCTCTGGGATCTCCGTCGACGCGGTGAAAAGTTATGTGTTAATCGGCAAGTAGCTAGGATCCAAAATGTGTCACGAATTTCGATAATATACACAGTTGGCTTTGAAACGATAGGTCTTGATTTATATTCCAGTAAAGATTTTTTTATGTATCCTTAAACATTTGTTTAGAGTCTGAACTCTTAATGTTGCGATGAGATTTAAAGTTCCTTGTACTAACACTCACAACGACTACGTTACCATTTAATATAGATCTTGTTGTAATCTAATGACTGCAATCTACGTTAACTATATAATATTATGTTAACTGGTGGATAAGATTTTTATGGGCACTGTGAATCGGACTTTATAGTAATTCCATTAATGACCAGAATCAGTTACAGAATGGACCATTTCGTCCTTATACTTTTAGCGTTTTCGATTTTTCTGGTCAATTCGATTTGGCAAACGATCGAGTCCAGAAGCGCTGTCGTGTCTCAAACTCCAATAGAGCTGTGAATAAAATATGAACGAGAGGAGCTCGGGGATTATATAAAGTGCTTTTTATCTTGACGTGGCCATTTGACGATAGGGGAGAGCGGGGATTGATTTTGGGAAATAATAGTTAATTGACAAGAGGATCATAAAATAGCCAATTTTGTTAAGTATAACTTTTTGTATACGTTCTTACAGCAGATATAGTCTTAGTAGCGGGCAATGAACCTGTTACACAAGATGCCGCGCGGTCACCGAGACAAATGTTTGTGAGATCTGCAAATGTTTGAGTCGGGTGTGGTTGTTATGTTAAAGTTGTAGTTGATACCTATGATACAAGACTTGTATCCTAGCGGGATTCGGACTAGGTGTAATCGTTGGAAAAGCATTCCTTTTATTATGCATTTACTTTGAGATAGCACAAATTACTCTAAGCTTGTTTACTGAAAAGTATTTGAGACAAACACGTACAAACTGAACCTATTGAATCACTGGCAGCTATAAAAATGTGTATTACCTAGTTTGTGTAACCGGTTGTGAACGTATCCTAGATAATCAATTATAACCAAACGTAGTTAACCGCACTTTTGATATACTTATATGCGTAGTGTTTCGAAGTGTTTATAATGGCGCAAGTACCGCCGCAGGGTTTTGTGCCGGAAAAAGTGCAGGAATTCAACAGGAGAGCATCCCAAGATGTCTCGGATTCCCCTAAAAAATTCCAGGAGACTCCGAAGAAAGAGAGTCAAGTTACTGATAAGACAAACCAGCAACCAGATAAGAAAGATGACAAGAAGCCTGAGTACATTCCGAGACAGGGTCAGGAGAGCAAGAATCCCTTCTCCCCTCATTACTACAGAAGCCGACCGCATGGCCATTTTGAGATGGGTCCTCGAGGGTTGGACTACTCTCCTCATAGAATGGGGATGGACTTCTCCAACCGCCTCCGAGACTATGGACCTCAGCGCTCGACGTCCATCCACGGACACGAATTGACCGATGAGCCGATAAAGCCGGAGTACCTCGGCCATAGAAGCCACTTCGGTAGCCAGATCGTACCTGGTGGGATGAACCACCCAGACGTGGTGTTTAGGCATGATTACTACAACCAGATGGGGTTCTCTCCACCGCGCGCTTCTCGGTTTTCGTCCCAGGAGTATCTGAACGCGCCTGCGCAGTACGGCCGCTGGCCTGACTACCGCGCCGAGTACCGGCAGCGGCGCCGCTCGCAGCAGGATCTGCACTCGTTAGAACAGGGGCCTGAGTCAGGTAAATGTAGATGCAGATGTTTTATTGTAGATCTTTCATTTTGAGAATGTGTTCCTCCATACGAATCGAAATTATTTTTAAACATAGAAACTGCGAAATTACCTCCATTGCTTTGGTATGATCTCCAACTTCGTCTCTTTGTCTGTTGTCTTTTATATTTTTTGTATATAACTTATATTGATTATTATAATTAATGTCGGAAATGAGTTCGTCTCAAATCAATTTGGACGTCTTTAGCAAATCTAGCTGCATTTTGCCCTGACGATTACTTGAAAAAATTTAAAAAATATCTCCTACAACACATTTATAGCTGCTGTCGTCTAGAATGTTAGACAATTCTGTCCAAGAGTATTTTTTTTTCTACCTTCAATTGCACACCGTTTGCAGTGATTTAAAATTAGATTTACACGTATGTCTCAAGTGAACATGCTGGACATTTATTTAGCTCGTGTAGTGGAAATCATGTCTGCTGCTAAATCTATTTTATCTCACTTTTATTTACGAAGGTAGTTTCTAGAAAGCTTTCTTCAAGTTACGAAGTTTGTAACGTTTTTATTCAACGAGTAGAAGCGTAAGAAGTTAAGTTGATTCCTTTTAGTGGAATCAATTGGTATGCTTCACAATTGATGAAAGCAATAGAAAGAGTTTTATGGCATAAAGTAAGATAATGAGTACTTAGGTAATCATAGCATGGGACTTATCTAGTACTGTGATGTCATAACTTAGGGTTTAATTTCTTGATGAATCCAAACATTGTAATTGCCTGACCTTCTTTGTGGGCACGGCAGTGACCCCTCTGCACCTTGTGGTAAGCGGAGTGGGTCCAGATAGAATATCGACTGACGAGAGAGACCCCTCGCCAGTTCATACAATTATCCCGACCTGTTTGAGAATCGAACATAGGTCCCCCATACACTGGTAGTAGGTCTCTCATATGTAAGTGTCCGTGTGGGTGGGTACCACCGCAATGTCTATTTCTACCGCCAAGCAGCAGTGTGTATGCACTGTTATGTTTCGGTTTGAAGGACATTGTTGCCAGTGTAACTACTGGACATAAAGAGACTTAACATCTTATGTCTGTTTGTCATACGATGACGAGCGCAGTGGAATGTGACACAGTACTTAGTAAGTCAAGGTGCTGGATGGTGTTGCTACTGTTTATGGGTAGTCGTATCGCTTACCATAAGGCGAACGGCATGCACATCTCGTTATTCAATGCAATAAAAAAAAAGAAAACAAAGCTGTTACTACACCAATTAGGCGACTGTACGTATACATGTACAATATATAATTTTATTAAGAATAGATTACACGTGGTCTCACGCAATACGCTCGTTTGACCCCTGATCGTGGACATGTTTGTATACGCTGGTTTTAGTACGGCGGGTTACTCGATAATAGTATGAGGGAAGTAGAGACTCTATCATTAGCTGGAATTTCATATTTGTATGCATACGTTTCTTTATTTTTTGCAATGGGCAGTTTATTGGTGAATTTGTAGACTGATTTTTATATCATCATCTTGACTACAGTGCAAATGTTTTTTACCGAACAATTTTCGACCTCTTGTAGTAGATAATGTTTTTATTTCATTACATACAATTTCTACTTTTCATTTCAACTTATTACTGGGCAGCCAAATTATATTTATGAAATAATGTACTTTCAACATCTAAAAATGCGAATGAACCAATTTACCCCATATTCATTAGAAACACCAAAGTAACTAAGCATAAAAAACATATTTAAATAATAATAAACACAATCCGCTCATCCTCGCTCGTAAATAAGCAGCAAAGCGAGAATCCCATTCCCGCATATTTAAATCTAGATAATACATCTCTGGAACAATATGCAAATGGTCCCTCCGGATCCCTCCGCGTCCCTCAGTCCTTCACTCGAGTGCTTACCGGCCGTCAAACTTTGTTCAAATCATAAAATGGTCGAAAATTTCAATTGAGACTCGCTAACTAGTCATCTGCCCGGACTGTGGCTCGGATTGCGCGGTGAAACGTGTACGTAATTGTTTTTAAAAGTTATAGTTAGAGCAGGTAGTCAAAACTGTGTTTGTGGATTTGAATTTTGATAGTTATACACACACACTCACGCCTTCTATCCCCGAAGGTCTAGGCGGGACGCCCAATTTTCGCCATGCGTATTTCGTCCCACGATGTGGTATGAGGCGAATCGATTAGAAAAGCCCAATATCGTTTGCCCGACCCGGTGATCGAACTGGAGACCTCAGCATTGCAGTCGTACCGTAATAGAGCTACGCCACCGAGGCAGTTTGATATTTAGTTTTTGTTATTTATTGGCATTTGAGACTTACTTCTTTGGCCAGTAAATATTAAATCAGATTTTTAAAAACAGTTTTTACCTTCTCTTTAATTAACTAATTAACCTATTAGGATTTTCCTCTTCGCTTCGAAAATGATGAGGCAAAACGCTGACGTTAATCACTGTTTAACATCGTATATTTAAGTAAGGGGAGAATATCCATTATTGATAAAGATTAAAACCAAACAACCCTCTGATTCTGCGCGTGGGAGCAGGATGATCGCGGCCCTTCATGCCGAGGGAGCGACAGGGGTTGTTTTACTCAAAGCCATGCGCCGGGCCAAGGTTACGAGCAGATTCCCTTCATGCAGCTTCGATTTTTATAATCACCTGCACTCCCTAGTGATAATGATGATATGATGATATGCACTCCCTTTTACGCAGTGTTAATTCAATGTGGTTCTAAGTAAATTTAAAAGCACGTATGGGAAAGTCAGTATGTTTGGTTATAAACCGTTGATTGAGTTTGGGTGAAATGTAACACAAATGCAGACGTCGTTGGGTTTAATCTTGGATCAGACCATAAGAACCAATTAAAGATTTCGGCCCAAGAAAGGACTTTCTCGCTTGCGTAGCTACGGACAAAAGCCAATCAAATATTATAATTATTTATATCTAATTACCAAGTTCGCATCAATATTTTCATTACCCATATAGAGTAACAAAGCAAGCGTCTCGAGTATTAGATATTCCTATTGTTACGTAAATAATGTCTACGAGTTGTTCAAACGCTAACAGTACAGGTATGCTACAATTTCTAATAAAATATTTAGTAAAGCTATTCTATAGGCAGTTTCACCTGCACGAACGTATTGAATCAGCTGTGGTCTTAGTTGTGGTATCAAATGTTACTGCATCACTGAAATTCGACGAAAATGCATCGCAAACCTCATTTAGACGAAGCAATAGTCTTCCAATCCCCATATTATCTCTTTGAAAGTTGATTACATACTGATCATCTATAATAGCCGGTAGGAATCATTTACCATCAAAAGGCTAAATACTTGACAGTCTAAATACAACACCACTTGTTAACAATAATTGTGGAGTGCAATAAATTCAAATAGGAAACACTGGTGTGAAAAAATCTACCCAAAGCGAAAATAAACGCTACCAAAAGGAACACGCAACTAATTGTGCGCGTGACATAGATTTTGAATTTGATTTCAACTTTTTACATAAACGTAACGTGTAATTTATTTTTGTTTATGCGGTGTTTTTATGGGAACATTTAAAAAATAAAGTTTAATAACCTTTTTTGTTTGGCATTGTATTTAGGTAGTATTTCTGGTTTGTGAGTTTGTCTCGGTTAATATGGAGAGAGGTCTTCGTTCCTAACCTGCAAACATCCATTATCTAACTTTTCAAACTTATGTCCATAATAGGATTAATGTGATGAGTATAGATTCTGGGTGACATTGTTTTTTCCTGTCGTTAACGGCTATCTAGCCACTGGCCTGTCTTTAAGTCGTAAAACAAGTCAATGAGGCGATCTCAATGATTGCACACGTAATAAAAACTCCTCAGACGATTAACATTGACCCAATGAGTGGAGATACCGCTGCGCCGTGCACCGGGGTCGTCGACCCGCGGCGGGGGCGGTGCGGGGCTGTGGTGGGGGGTGGCCCACCCCTCTATCGATCCCATTCATGCGTGCCGCGATACCAACTCATTTACTTCAAGAAAGTGTGATTTTCTTGCGAAATGGGTAATTAAGTGTCGATTTCAAATGACGTGTTTGGAATTCGTTATGGGTATAATCTGTATGTTAAAGAGTTTGAATGTAAAGTGTGAAATTCTATATGGTTAATACATGGCATACTCATTGATTACGGTGGTTAAATAAATAATTATACACGTAATCTTGTCAATAATTCCGAAAGGGTGCATCGTGTAGAGAAACGCAAGTACCGCGCCAATAGTTCAAAGCTTTCTTTTCCTGTGGTCTGTGACAAATATACCTTATTCTATTAAAGACGAGCTTTTTCCCGCGGCTCCGCCCGCGTGAATGAGTTTTCCCGGGATAAAAGTCTCGCTTTATATTTTCCCGGGATAAAAAGTAGCCTATGTGTTAATCCAGGACATAATCTACTCGTGTCCCAAATTTCATCGAAATCCGTTCAGCAGTTTTTGCGTGAAAGAGTAACAAACATCCATACATCCATACATCCATACTTACAAACTTTCGCGTTTATAATATTAGTAGGAGTCTAAAGATGGGGAGCGCAATATGGAGCAGTTTCAGAGGGTCAAAATTCTAAATAGTGATGTAATTCGTCGAGGCGTATACCATAAGATGATCGGCATGCTTGTCACGTCCTTTAATTAAATTTTCTACAACGACATTACAATTGTTCTGGTAATGTAGAACTTTATGCTGTGCTGCACTCACTGTGTACTAAAGTGTTAGTACTTAAAAGGGAAGGAAGAACTAGGAAATATACAAACTTAGTGTTTGCAAATAAACGTCTGCAGAACGCGTGTGAATAGGAGTAAATTAAGAGAGATTCGGGAGGACACATTTTGCGAGAAATTTCATACTCCACACATTTCGAATTTTCTTTTGACGTTTTTCATTTCTTTCAGCGTTCCTCATTTAGTGCGCGCGATGTTTACTATTTGTCTTTTTGTATGACTTTTATATTTTTCCACATTTTTTCGCGGCAGCTTTACGAATATGTTGGAATATTTATTTTTATTTGATGTCGTCGTTATAAAATATTTTCAACGCCATTCACGTCTATAATAATAATAATATAATAATAAATTGTTTATTTGCACAGAAAATATATGACATAAATAATGGGTGTTACCCTAGTTCCTGAACTAGCGTTAGCTGTATCTCAGGAACCAGTGTCTTCCCCTAACAATATACGTAGCTTTTTATACAAATAAACTCGCCTTATTTAATTAAACACATACAAAACTATGAATAAAGAAAATGTATTTTTATTAGGTGTGAAAGTATTGAGTGTGTTGTGTGTGTGTGTGAGTGAGTAGAGATAGTAAGCCTAGATTTTTACTGCATAATTATTAGCAAATTTTCTGTCTCCTCATATGAGAGTTTTAGAAGCCATAGAGAGACTTCTTTTTTAACAGCTATTCTGTTCATGTTATAAATTTTAATATAGTCTATGCTTTCGACATTGTCTATTGTTGCTTTAAAGTAATGTACGATGTTTTTTTTCCATGTGGACCTTTCACCAAATTGTACTACAGTCATCTAAATAAGCTGGACAATTTCAAAATATCTAATACCGATACGCATTAAGATTAACTTTTTGTCTCTGTTTGAAGTAAAGTACATATCTTTAATATCATTTTTGCAAAGAAAATAAAATACTTTATTCATCACGTAGGCGAACATAGTTGCACTTATGATAGGTCAAGATACATTAAATTGATTATATTAATAAAAAAATGGCTATGAAAGTAAAAGTGTATATAGGTGATTAAATTTATGAATTTGTTCACCTACTTACTTTGACTGCCTCGGTGGCGTAGTTATATTACGGTACGACTGCAATGCTGAGGTCTCGGGTTCAGTCCCCGGGTTAGGCAAAGTGATATATACCTATTATATATTTTTTTCTTTATTATTACACTAAACAAATACTGAATTGTATATATTTTTTTTCGCTACATAATGCATTGTATTTTATACCTTGAACTGATTTTGAAAAGAGCAACACTAGAGTTTCTTGCCCGTTCTTCTCTAGTGAGAACTGCTTTCCGAACTGGTGGTAGAGTTAATATTGACGGAATCTAAATAATGTATAATATTTTATGGGTTCGAATAAATTATTTCATTTCATTTTATTTCATTTCACTAAATTATAACATCAATTACAGTTTACAACCAATACGATGCTATAAATAATACATTATATCGTTAATATTATTAGTAAATCACAGTGACGAGCACTGTATTTACGTTATAAACTAAAAGTTGTAAAAGCAGCTGGCTGCACAATCACTTTCTCTCTCACATATTAGCAAATATTCACTCGACAGCTGCAAAGAGGCGCACAGTATCTTCTCCATTGTAAAAAAAATGTTTTATATGAATTTATTGGTAAGTTAGCATCGTGAACTAGTTGTATCTTGAAGTTTAAGTAGGGTGTAGCTGAGTTTGCTAGTCGCGGATAGTTCGGGACGCAGCGGAATGAAAAAGTTTGAATAGCGCTTTGTAGGGTGACCACGCTCACGCCTATTCTATTCGATATAGTTAGTTTCCTATTTTTTTTAAATGTATTTCCTCCAGTATGGTTGTAAGACATTAGTTTGGCACTTGCCGCATCATAATTGGATACATTACCGGGTAGTAATTATCTCTCGTCAGTCGATAGTCGATCTGCCACTCCACCATCAGGTGCAAAGAATTCATTTTTTTATAGCATTGAATGACGAGACGAGCATGCCGTTTGCCTGATGGTAAGCCATACGATCGCTCATAAACAGTAGCAATCCAGCACCTTGAGTTACAAAGTACTGTGTGGCATTCCACTGCACTCGTCATCCTGAGACATAAGATTTTTTTTTTATGGTATCGAATGACGAGACGAGCGTGCCGTTCGCCTGATGGTAAGAGATACGACCGCCCATAAACAGTAGTAACACCATACATCACCTTGAGTTACAAAGTACTGTGTGGCATTCCACTGCGCTCGTCATCCCGAGACATAAGATGTTAAGTCTCATTATGTCCAGTAGTTACACTGGCTACAATGTCCTTTAAACCGAAACACAACAGTGCATGCACACTGCTGCTTGGCGGTAGAAATGGAAAATCATTACGCCTTATCCGAAAATGAAACGTTTCGGAGAAATGCCGACCTTAGCCGCTACTTCCTTTAGACGCCATTTAACGCATTTTAAACACTAAGGAGCTATAACACATATTTCACCACAATCCTTATCACCCGTTTATGATTTGTACCGCGGCGACCATTAAGCCGCTCGACTCGATCCTTATCGCGCTGATCGTCCGTACCACAAGCTGGAGCCTCGGCTTCCACACTTGATTTATTTACTGATAACGCGTTTATTCCTCTATAAATTGTTTATGCGGTCTCAGATTAGGTGCCGGTTAATGTGAAAATATTTTAGATGTTATTTAATAAGGATGAATGGCTTTTTACGAAAAATGATATGTTCCAAAATAGAAAGAATTATTAAAGGAATAAATAATACAAGACATTTATATTCTGTCTCAATGTGGCCTCCTATATCACAGAGATAATTTAGGCCTTAGTCAACCACGCCGGCCTTGTGCGGGTTGGTAGATTTCATAGATTCGGAATTCTTATGAAGAATTTATGCGCAAAAACAGAGACAGCAAATTGGTTATTGTTTGTTTTGTTATTGTACAAACAAAAGTCAAAAGTAAGGTATATCTTACTGTAAAGACATAATGTGTAAGAAAATATTAAGGACTAGGTGTTGCCCGCGGCTTCGCCCGCGTGAAGCCTTCCCGCTACAAAAGTCTCTAAAACACAGTACGACGTCAGCGCCATCTACTTAAATAATCAGATTAAAATCCATTATTTCCCATTGGAGCAATTTACCAGAATAAAAAGTAGCCTATGTGTTAATCCAGGACATGATCTACCCGTATGCCAAATTTCATCGAAATCCGTTCAGTAGTTTTTGCGTTTATTTCTAACAAACATACAAACATCCAAACACTTTCACAAACTTTCGCATTTATAATACACACAGTACACACACTCACGCCTTTTATCTTCGAAGGGAAAGGTAGAGGCGTAGCTAATGCACCCATTTTTCGCCGCGCGTATTCTGTCCCATGATGTGATAGGGGGCGAGCCTATCGCCATATCGGGCATAAATTACAGACTCAGGGCTGATACTGAATATAAAAATCCAATATAATTTGCTCGACCCGGAGATCGAACCCGAGACCTCAGCATTGCAGTCGTACCGTAATACAACTACGCCACCAAGGCAGTATAATAATATTAGTAAGTTAAGATAAGATTTACCGATTTCACCGCTTGTTAATGAATGCTACTCGTCACATAAACGTATAAGCCAACCAAATACAAAAGTCACATTATAATCAATGCTTCCAAACAAATGGTAAGAAATTGAGTACAATTAGCTGTAGTCAAATAAAATATTATAATTAATGAATAAATAATTATTTATCACCATGAATTGCTTCGAAAAAACTTATTTCGCGTGACTTTGTTTGATTAACTTTACCTATCTGTGTAATCTTCAATGGTTTCGGTGTTCTTATCTTGGAAACAACAACAATTTTGGTAATATACTTGTTGTCGACTTGTTTTATGGACTTTTTGTTTAATTCTCTATTTTTGTTCACAGGTAAGTGCGTGTAATTGACATCTTATGAATTTTTCATGTAAGTGAATAGGTTATTATTTGTTCATACAGTTGCTCCTTTTGACATGTAATTTGCGTACTATAATACATTCCAGAGACACATAACTCTTTTTTACATTTTTGAGTTTATACGTGATTTATCATAAAAAAAATGTGATAATTACTCGAACTGTAGGATGAGGATTCAATTCCGCGATAAAAGCCTTAAAACATGAACCTTCACTGTAATGAGATTTGGGGTACTGATTGGGATATGACAAAGTATAGACCCTAATTGTCCCAACTTTAAAAATGCGAATAATTGCAAGTCACAACAAATGAATATTATGACAGATGAAGAGCCCTTTTTAATAGATAGTAATGTAACCACAATTACTCTCTGTGGGCGTTCATGAACGACAAAGATCAGTTTTCAACAAGTTATTCATTCTCCTACCTACTAAAAAGAAACATACTTTTTGCTCGAACGCACTCCATGAATTGTCGATTTTGTTGAATTGCCGCGGTCAAAGAGCTGACGAGATATTGTTACGCGCGCCGTCATGCGCGTTATGATATTCAAACAACTGACCATTTTTCCGAGAACTGCCACATTTTATTATGAAGGTCTTTATGGTTCAGCGGGATCCGGCTTCGAAGGGGGGTTTGATTCCAACACCAAGTCAAATATTTGATCACGAGAGGCTCATGGGACACCCTCACGGTTTTTGGCTTCATCACTCGGCTTGCAATGTGTATGCAAAATAGTTCCAAACAGCTGATGTAGACATTAACCTGAATAAATGATTATTATGGACTGCAGATTATTTTCGTTTGTTCGCTGCAGTGACGTTATTTCGTTCACCCAATTACCGTATGCACCCTAGCGATTATATATTTATTTACTGAATTTACGCATACGCATACTCACGCCTGTTATCCCCGAAAGGGGTAGGCAGAGGCGCAACTGAATTTAATTTATAATATAATATGTTTTCTAAATATAGATTTTTTTATTTTTATTTATTTATTTATACATATATACAAAACCATTACAGATATACTAAAGCGGTGTTGTACAAAGTTATTTGCTATTGACCTCAATACACCTGTAGGCCACTTCTGTGAATTCCTGCAGGTTGCAGATAAATATATCAACGTTCTCGGAAATAGTATTGAGCAATCGTATGGCCCGCGACAAAGGCGCAAACCTAAGCATATTTGTTCGTGGTGTTCGGAGGTGGAACAGCGGCGGGAGACGCCGAGTGGTGACGCGGCCGCTGGGCACGCACAGCTGCAGCGCGGACAGCACCTCCGGCTGGTGCAGCCATCCACGCCACACTCTGAACACCAACATGACGAGCGCAACATCCCTCCTCACTTCCAACCTGCAGTACCCTACCATGCCTAAGACGAAAAGGCTGGGGTACATCAGAGGGTAGTAAGGGTACACACCATATTCTTTAAAATATAGAAAGCGGGTGAATTTATTTTGAATTTTTTCTACCATTAATTTATATTTTGTCTCATGTGGACTCCAAATTATAGCGTTCGTTTCGAGCCGACTACGAACTAACGCATTGAATAAAATTTTGATTACTAAAGTACCGTATATATTTTTGCAATGTCTCAGGATAAAGCCTAGATTTCGAAAAGATTTTTTACAAATATCAATAATGTGATTACGAAACGATAGCTCAGGCACCATCTGGATCCCTAAATCCCGTACAGATATAACACGGGGTATGATTACAGAATCCATCATGTACTGGTAGTTGAATGGTGCTCGCGCGCGGCTATAACTCATCACACCGCATTTGGCAACGTTAAAATAGAGTTTGTTGACGTTACTCCACTGCACCACTTTGTCAATATCCCGCTGGAGTCGCACAGAATCAGATGCATCAGTTATCACCCGAAACATCTTGAGGTCGTCAGCAAACAATAGACATTCCGCCTCCACGATGACCGATGGCAGATCGTTAACCATTATAATAAACTGCAGAGGTCCTAGATTGCTTCCCTGACTTACGCCTGACAAAGTGAGGTACGGACGAGATTCATATCTTGCATATTCAACATATTGTCTGCGATCACTAAGGTAACTTGCAAAAAATTTCAAAAGATGGGGGGTAAAACCTATCGCGGCGAACTTTCTTAGCAAGACATCATTATCGACGGTGTCAAACGCCTTCCTAAAATCGAAGTACGCGGCGTCGACTTGTCCTCCAACATCAAGGACTGGTGTTAGGTACGACATGAATGACAGTAAATTAGTCCCCGTACTCCTACCCGGACGGAAGCCGTGTTGTGTATTAGTCAGCCGGTTGCTCACTTGCGTCAATATACAAGCGTACAAAGCAGTTTCAAATACCTTAGCAAATGCAGACAGTACTGCTACAGGTCGATATTCTCTGACATCAGATTTTAAGCTTCCTTTCGGAACCGGGATCACTCGAGTGATTTTCCAGTTCTCCGGATACCCACCTTCCCTTAAACATAAATTAAAGATGTGCAATAGTGGTTCCTCAAAGATCTTACTACAGTCTTTAATGATATATGGCGGTATACCATCAGGGCCAACTGAATGCTTAGGTTTAATACGGCTAAGGGCTGTGCGCACTTGGCGCGCGGTCAGTTGACCGACGTGAACACGGGCTGCGCCCGCGCGTGCTGCCGCTTCGCACTCTGCTGCCTCTGCATCCAGCCTCGGTCTCACATTACTATATACCGATTCAAAATACGAAGCAAACGCTTCCGCGCACTCTTCATCGGCCATCAAGATAGGATGCGCACATCGTTCGACTGGTGATAACAATCACAAATACCTAGTGAATAGCCTCATAGTTTTGTATGGTGTTGCTACTGTTTACGAGCGGTCCTATCGCTTACCATCACGCGGGCGGCATGCTCGTCTCGTCATTCACGTGCAATAAATAAAGAAGATCCTTTGGCATCATGGCTGAATATTGGCAGCAGTATTTGACCATCAGTTGACCCACTCGCTGGCACTGCTTCTGTAGAAATCTACTAGCAACATTCCTGTCAGTAAATCACTCTAGAGTTATGGCCAGTGACGTTTTGACGTTTGACGTCAATCATCTTTGTAGTAAAGGGATTGTTCGTTATAACTAATTGCTTTTGGACGTCAACCAAGAGCGATACGCTCGCACTGACCCGTCCAAACGTTATGACGTTTTATGACGATATACTCGTGATTGTAAATAACAAGCATTGTGAAGATATTTGTAAGGTTATCATGCATAAACTAATAGAAAGATATAGATGAAATTTGCCATACCAGAAATAATTTCGAAATGTGAACAGAGAATTTTGTTCTAGTAAATGAATAGGGACAAATTTTTGCGGGCCTTTTAAAACGGTACACACAATTTTGATACGCTTTTCAAAACGGCTCTGCTTTTTTTAAATCGTGTGACTTTGGCTTCTGCTAATATTGATATCAGAACTAAATAAACTAAAAATGTCTAAAGTTATACTCGATGGTTCAACAAAATTGACTGCCAAAGATTGAAGTAAAAAAACCACGAATCAACTCACATTGCGAACTCATTCCGAGAACGCTTTCAAAACATGCGCTCGGCAATTACCGCGGCCTGAGTCAAGCTCAGTTTAACTGAATGACACATTACTCGGTTATAGATGGCTTCAAACGTGCAGTTACCTGTACTTTTAACTGTTTGGTAGACTAGTGTTTTTAGAATCAGTAATGATTATAATTTAAGCTCTATAGTGATGAAAATATTATTTTTGCTTCTGATTTAAGATCTGAAATAATTACTGTATTATCGGGAAAAAACTGTTCATCGGTTTCATAGCCTGAAAAGAGTTTTTAATTATAATTTTTTCTCTGATCTGCAAGATTTTGTATGGGTGTATACAGCTTTTTCTATTTCTGCTATTATAAGTACGTGTATCTACTTATAGAGCATTATAATTATTATAATCATAAAGAATTATAATCAATGTCTTAGAGTCAGCGACTATACAGCCCTCAGAGGAAAAAAAATAAATATTTTATCAAGTTATTTTGCTACAGTTTACAGGCAGTAAACTGTAGAGAAATCGGCGTAGCATGAGTTGGCACCCGGGGCGGTTATCTATCTGGCTTCCAAAGTAGTGTTCTGTCAAGTACAAGTGAGTTGAAGTTGTCACCCACTGGTGCTTCGTACCCGGGGCGGACTGACCCCCCCCCCCCCCCCCTTCGCTGCTAGTGTTTACAGGTAGGCATGGCTTACTAAGACTCACAAGCCCTTTCTCCCGTCATTAAGGTAAAAAGTCTAGACAGTATTATTCGCAACAGCAACAGTTACAGTAAAGGTTCGTAGCACGCGATATTTTAACACTCACCGCACGCGGCGCCACGCCACGTTGCGTGACACCAAACCCTTTTGTATAACATCTATAATCTTTTCACCATGTTAAATTACTTTTGTAACGTACACCGAATTCCGAGGTATTGTAAGAAATTCTATCGGAATAAGAATTTATCAAGGAAATATGTGATGGACGGATAAATTGATAGCTGTTTTTGTTTGTAGGGCACGGTGTTTCTTACCAGAAAATGTATTGAAAAGCTACATGTAAAGGTAAAACTTTACGGAAAAGCGTTTTCCTACACTTTAATACGAAGCGTGGGCCCACTTTTTTTTATGGCATTGAATGGCATTTTTATGGCTAGACGAGTGTGCCGTTCGCCTGATGGTAAGCGATACGGCCACCCATAAACAGTAGCAACACCATCCAGCACCTTGAGATACAAAGTACTGTGTGGCACTCCACTGCGTTCGTCATCCTGAGACATAAAATGTTAAGTCTCACTAAGTCCTGTACTTACACTGGCTACAATGTCCTTCAAATCGAAACACAACAGTGCATGCATACTGCTACTTGGCGGTAGAAATAGACATTGCGGTGGTACCCACCCAGACGGATTCTTACATATGAGAGACTTACCACTAGTCACCACTTAAAGGAGGCGGTATCATTATCTGACAAAAAACAGAAATCAGCTCAGTTGTAACGTTTGAGCGGTCAGTTTTGAAGTACAAAAATCCATTCACATTTGGGAATCTTCATTCAATGTGTTCTGGGCAGCGATAATTAGGTGTCACTAAGTCGCGTTGATGCGTGTTATTGTATCTAAATTTTTCTGTAATAAGTAAAAAATAACCCAATACTAAAAGTAGATAGTTAAGGATACAGAAAATGTTCAATAAAATCTCCACGCATAACTAGTAATGTCGAAAATTAATTTCGCATAGTTATGAACCACAAATCCATGCAATAATAGACACATAGTATTAATTGGGACCACAATACCTAGGCATATAAGCCGATTATATTGGTACCAATTTAATATTATCAAATCAAAATTCAATTTGCATCTTTATACACGTTCGTATAACGCATAAACATGTTATATAGCTCAGTAATTCGTATACTGGCGTGTGAAAAGTGTGCTCATGTTTTGTTTTGATACAATTACTTAAGCAGGCGATCGAATTGCTTGTCTTGCTTTTATATTAAAGATAGAGAGAAAACACCATCGTAGTGGTCTCAGGGTGTTCTGCTCTGAGGTCCGTCGCTAAACAGAAATGCGAAACTGGAGGTTTTTCAAATGTGTCTCGTTAAATCTACTCTATTCAATAAAGTTCCAGAGATATTATTATGTTTTTTTAAATTATCGAATAACTGCTCAAATTCTGAACATTCCCTAAGACGGTGCTACGTTATTCCTGAGTAGGTACTAAAGTTTACTTATTATCTATCGAAGTATAGACCCTGGAGCAAACCGACTAGATGTTTTGGGACCCCATCTCCTGGAGAACTTTCCACAGGAGCTTCCAGTCCACACAGTCAAAAGCTTTGGTGTAGTTGATGAAACACACAATGAAAGGTACATTGAGTTCATAAGATTTTTCTATAAGTTGTCTAACATTCAGTATCTGTTCACGCGCACCCTTTCCTTTGACGAAGCCCGCTTGCTCCTGCGGGATCTGCCAATCAAGGAAGTGTCGAAGCCTCTTATTTATGATGTGAAGCAGAATTTTGTTGGCATGGGATATAAGGGCGAGAGTACGGTAGTTTTCACACTTGTTAATGGAACCTTTCTTGTGCAATGGAAGAATGACAGATTTTGTCCAGTCTTGAGGCCACTTGCCTGTTTTCCATATTTCGTTGCAGATGAAATGCGATCTATTGATTCAAACGTTCCCCAAGGTTTTGAGTATTACTGCCGTTATTTCATCTGATCCTGGAGCTTTCCTGTTCTTTAAGGAAGCTATAGCCAAAACTATTTCAGCACGAAGTAAAGGCGGCTCACACTCCCAATCCTCAATTGATATTGGCGACTCCAATGACGAAGACGGATTCCTGTATAGATGTTCACAGTACTCACGCCAAAGTTCAGCCACTGTATTTGTATTATTCGTATTTGTATTATATAGAGTGAAAAAACATACTTAAGTTGCTCGAAATTAAGATGACGGACTCGCTAAGACAATAGTCTTAGAATAATATAATGTCTTTCGTTTTAATAAAGTTTCTTTGTTTCCATCTGCTTGGGTATGACATACTCCTTAACTGTCTGTGCCTGCGGCGGCGTCGTGTGCCGGGTCGGCCACTTCCCTGTAATATGGTTGAGGAGGCCGATGGCTGGCACATGCGTCATACTCGTGAACGGGTGCTGCTTGTGTGGACTGGTCTGCCCTTTTCGCTTACTATATATATATAAGTATTGGGGGTATATCTTAAACTTAGATTAATAACGACATCTTGAAGATTTCAGATCAAATTATTACATGATTCCTGAGATAGTTATGCACTCGTGTTGGAATTTAAATTTTTATTACCTATTTTGCGAGTATATAAATGAACTGCTTTAAACATAAGTAAACAAATACTGAATTGTATATATTTTTTTCTCTACATAATGCAATGTATTTTATACCTTGAACTGATTTTGAAAAGAGCAACACTAGAGTTTCTTGCCTGTTCTTCTCTAGTGAGAACTGCTTTCCGAACTGGTGGTAGAGTTAATATTGACGGAATCTAAATAATGTATAACATTTTATGGGTTCGAATAAATTATTTCATTTCATTTCATTTCATTTCAATATTCTTGTAAAAGCTGTCTTTACAACAAATACTAAAGTATTTTCATGCCCACAAACAACCTTATTTGGTAATGTGCTGGCAAAGTTAGAAATAAGTATCCGATAACAAAGCCGGATAAAGTGACACAGACACGGAATAAAAATGTACATTAAAGGAATAAGATTTATGCCTCGCGCCGAACTTTCTAGACTTATGAATGTTTTATAAACTTGTATTACTGAAGAAATGTACAAATTATTCCTATATGGGATATACTAACGCAATTCCTTACTCTGCGAGTTTGCTTTGATACAGTATAAACATTCAAATATAAATAAAGAGATGCTTTAGTACTATCTCTATTCTTCAAACATGTTTGGATATTACTTACTGCCGCAAAGAGTCTTTTTCGTATATGTACAGGATCAATTTGACATAATACGGTATTAAATGAAACTAAGGACTTGAAAATATCAATTTATAACAATTTACTAAAATAAAAAAGTGTAAGTTTTGGCCAAAATAAATACCTACTAACAAAAAGGCATTTTATTTATACACGCCCTAAAGCTACTACTACTACTTTAAAAGAATTCGTCGCAGCGGCAACATCAAACTTTCAATCAGAAATATACGCACACGCCATATTTGCACTAAACTACAATTCTGAAAAATAAAACCGTGAGTTTAGTGAAAATATTCGTTATTCATGGATGATTTTTGGCACAATGTTAGCAGGGGTAAAGACGAGAATGTGATTTCATTTATTAACGCCTTGTCAAAATTACCATGTTTATGTATTAAGGTAGAATATGTAGTGCAGGAGGGGCCTTTTTCGTGATTGGGCTCTAATACAGACGTGTATAATTTATTAATAAGGCCGTATATTAGACATAGCATCACGCGTTTTTCCCTTTTTAGGGGTAGGCAGAGGTGTGAGACACCCACTTTCGCAGCTATGTTAGGTCGCATGTACTAGGGGGCAGGCCTATTGCCATTTACAAGGCACAGTCCAGACTCCGGACTGATGTGATAATGAATAGAAAACCCCAATATCACTTTGCCCGATCCGTGAATCGAACCAAGATCTCAGTTTTGCAGTCGTACCGTAATACAACTACGCCATCGAGGCCATACATTTAAATGACGTAATATTTTGTCTAAGCATTAACCACCATATTGTCTATGAACAGTTGTATATTGCCTGGAAAATATATTATAGAGTTTGAATAGTTGAACCGGCGCAATAACTTGTAGCAGAATACAACTGTTATATTATTTGCAAGTTGAACGGTTCAATAGTTCGAATGAATATAACTTTGGAATTGAAATTGTAAATCGATTTACAACCATTCGATTTATCTATATCCATACAATCAAATATAGAGGACTAAGCATTCGTATGAGAATTGGAAATTTATTTTGAACAATACAATGTAATTTTTTTGTCACTTTATAACTTTGAACTGATTTTTCAACACTAGAGTTTCTTGCATGTTCTTCTCTGATGGAAACTGGTGGTAGAGTAATAATTTACCGAATCGAAATAATGTTTCACATTTTATAATAATATAATAATAATATAATATAAACATTTATTGCACACAACACACACAAAAAAAATACAATTACACATGGAAAAATAAAATAAAAAAAGGAACATTACAACACTGTTGTTTAACAAACACAAGATGACGAACACTCTTATAAACTAGCAAATTATAACAACTTACAAACAACAAGCAAAAACAAGCAAAACGATACACACATCCGCCATAGCTATAAGATGCTCCGACTCGCTTCCTCCGACACTAAATGCCGCTAGACATAGCGAGACGGAGCACAGCACAACCGCTTAATATGTGTGCAACGTTCCCAATATAAAATTACAATTAAAAACAACGTTATAATTTACAACTGAGTGCATTGTTCCAAATGACATGGTGTGCGAGTGTGCAAACGGACCTATTCAGCATGGGGCCGCAGGCGAACCGCGGCGCGCTGGTCTTCCATAAGGCCCGATACGATGAGTGCGCACGATTTTATGAATTCGAATAAATGATTTCGTTTAATTCCACAGTATTTTTAGATAAAGAACAAGTTTCGTTTAATATTGCATCTCTATCTCTTATCTTTATAAAAACGCCCGTAAAATATCCAATACAGAACAAGATTATTATAGTCGACTAAAAATAAATACATGTGCCTCCAATATAGCTTTCATATATTATTCAAAAACAAATCACTACAAAAGTTAACTCAAACACCAAACGCTGGCACTTTAAACTTTTTTCTTTTAAAACTACTTTAAAAAATCAGGCTCCCGTTGGTTGACATTAGGTCCAATGTAATCAGCCGTGTCTCATCAGAACTTTTGCAATTAACGTGCTAAGTGTACAGTGGAAAGTACGATTGTGAAGTACGGTGGTAGTTGATACAGTATCGATTGACGTTATTATAGTTCGGACAAACTAAGCTGGCCGGTATGACAATTCAATTTTTTTCCCGAAGCGATAACTCGGTGAAAACGTCTACCCAAAAAATTCAAAACCGTGTCATGTCATACCGGCCATATTAGTTTGTCCCTACTATAGTGGACTTTTAATATTCCTTCTGTTGGGCAAACACTAATTATTAAAAAAGTTTGGGCTATAATACATACACAAAGTCCCCGCCGTATTGGTCTGAATGCGATAATCTCAAAAACTAGCGAACGGATTTCGATGAAATTTGGTATAGAGATAGTTTGAGACCCTGAAAAGGAAGCTACGCTTTATCCCGGTAAAATGGGTTTTCCAGGGGGGAGCTGCAAGCAAAAGCTAGTTTATTCTGTAAAAAGGTAATATTTAAATAAATAGTAAACGGTTTAGTCGATCGAGTGATGGTAATGAAACCCAGATACTGCACTGCGATCATTACTCTGTGACATAATATTATTATAACTATTTAACTTCACAATAGATTGTATGTAACGTTTCCCTTTGCACTTTTCACTAAAAAGAACAATTTGTCAAAACATCTGATAAAATTACCTCGCTAATTTAACACAAACAATGTATAATCATAAAACAATCTGAACAATCCAAATGAACAGATTGATGTCCGATTCGTTCGGTCGAACAATCGTCGACAGCTGGCCGCGGCCGTAAACCGAATTCATAACAGTTTTTACGGCATTTTTCGTTTTATTACACAACCGAATTAGATTTATGGCACGTTGATGCAAGTTTGGCATTTTAGTTTTAAAATATAATAACATGGGATGATCGATGTATTGCGCTGTTGAAATATTTAGTGGTTTGATGAGGTATTTTTAAAGCTTTGTTTCTTGAACAAACATACACGCCTACATTTACAAACACTCATACATATTTATGCTTTTACAGAATTATATATACATACATACATACATAGATACATACATACGGCATACATATCCATAGGGTCACGTGCCCACGTTCCCCGAATTTATTTCAGTTCTATAATAAAGGTCGATCCTATAGCCATGTCGGGCACAAATTCCAATCTCGGGCAACTCACCTCAAATCGATAAACTTGCAGACATTTGATTGCCCGTATTGGGTATCAACATCAACACCTCATCGATTTCTCAGCTTAACAAACTATTGTTCACTAGACCAGCCATATTCAAAGTGTGTGATTGTTAGTACCGCTCATTCTGTGAGGTTCTATGTGGTCTCCGCAAAAATATTGATCAAAATGGAACATCATGACGTCAAGTAACACGATACTTAATAAAGAATACACATAAAACTATACAAAACAATGGAATACTTTTGGGTTCCGTCAAATATTTAGTTTTCTAAAAGGGTTTTGGGACTTAAATATAGTTTAAGATTGGCTGACCTGGGATGATCTTTTTTTATACCGGCACGGCTAAGTGACGTCACTGCACCTGACTGTAAGCGGAGAGAGGTCCAGGTAGAGTGTCTACTGACGAGCGATGATTACCCCTTACCAGTCGACACAATTATGCCGGATATACACAGACTGATCCCAGAACGCGGCACACTTACGTGGGACATTATGGCGGGTTAACACCTTATGTACTTTCCTACTAATTATAAACGCAAAATATTGTAAAGATGTTTGGGTCGTTGTTTTATTTTATTTATTTGGGAAAAATAACGTTGTTGGACATACAAGCAGAAACCGTTGAATACATTTGGATGAAATTCAAGACAAAGTAGATCAAATTATGAAGTAGGCCCTGATGATCCCGAAAAAGGACACAGTGAAACATTTTTCCAGAAGTCTTGCAATCTATTATTAAGTTTTTTCTTAGCACACTAAGATATTGATCAAAACTATTGTTCCGTCAGCCCTTTGTCAACCTTCACCTTTGTGAGTGGAAGTAGAAGTCAAGGTCAGATTTCAAGGCAGGTAGAGTTTATCACTGATTGAGGTTGCCTACAGCTCCTAATAAACATGGTTCTTTTGTGAAAAACCGGTAACTAAAATGGTGTTACTTTATTGGGTTTTGAGCTGAGAAAATATATTTTCTTCCTTTTTGTTGGTTATTTTGAACCAACTGTGGCGAGGTAAGGGAACGTTATGATTTTGGCAAATATTATCTATGGCCAAAACGTATGTTAGAAATATTTATAGCTGTTTTTATGACATAGGAGGCTAACGACCATATGGTTCACCTGATGGTGAGCGATCACCGCCGCTCATTTATAAGTATTATTTATTTTTATTTTGGTATACGATTTTGTTTAATGTTTAAGGTTTCGCTTGTGTTGATGAGCTACTCATAGTGGGAAGCTCCCCGCAACAACTTTACAACGTTTTCTTTCTCCAGGTTGATTCCTTCTATTTATTTTGTTCGAAATTGATCACAGAACGAGAGTATAGTAGGAATAATATATGGCAAAATGTACGTATGGTTACAAAAATAATGTGACAATTTCTCGGCAAATCGTTATAAACTTCCTATTTTAGATACAGTGGTGGAAAAGGCCTCAACCGTCTCAGTAGAAGAGGTTATCCTTTGTCGGTAACAGTATTATATTCTTAAGCAGCTTATAAATAACGACATTATTTTTATAAATAGACGCAACAAAATGTTACGTTTGAGACGCCACGTCCGAAAACAAAAGAGAACCGCTCGGACCGTTCTCAGGCTTTAACTTTTGTCTCAAAAGTTCCGACAAAAAGCGAAAAAATCTCTTGAAAGTCGTAACTCCCGGCGGGTCGCGAAGCACACCTCTGGTCTGGTGAGAAATGTTAATAATATTAAATCAAAATGCGAATGAATGATGCTATATTCATTGGTTGATTGTTTGCAGTGAATGTAAATAAATGTGTTGCTAGATGGCGTTGTTTTAAAACAGCTCTAAATTTCATTTATGAAAATTAAACTTTGGTTAAACTCTTTGTAGAGTCTAACCGAATACGTAACTTGTAGGTTCTGAATTAAAATTTTAGTTCTAACTGATGACTTTGTGTTTTATTAGACGTAGCTAATTTATTTATAACATCCTTACATTCTACCCTTAATATTATTTCACAATTTATTTGTATGAAATCGTACACGCCACCACATGTAACAAATGCTTATCAAACTACCAATTACATTCACCAACTTTCAACCGTATTTCATATTTCAGCGCGTCTGTGCGCGGCTTTATCTTCTTATTTATTACACAAAGCCTTATTTACGTCTGGGGGCATACCGTGAAGTATTTTAGGGTACAGAAAAACTGGTCCCTTTGCTGTAAAAAGGGGAGTCATTGAAGCTAAAAACAAGCTGGTTTTGTCAAAGGTCGAGGTACGAGAGAGCAAATTGTAAACGTGAGACAAATGATAGAGAAGAGCCGAGAGTTCAATGTACCGATGGTCGTGTGCTTCATAGACTACTCTAAAGCGTTTGACTGCGTGCGGTGGGACTGTTTATGGCGTATCCTAACGGAAATGGGTGTTCCCTATCATCTTACAACATTGATCGCGAACCTGTATGAAGATGGTGAATCGATGATCAGGATAAATGATGTGATCTCAGGACCTTTTAAACCTGAAAAAGGAGTACGTCAGGGATGCATCTTATCTCCTCTCCTTTTCAACATTTATGGAGAGTATATAATGAGGGGTGCTCTGGATGACTGGGATGGAGGCATAACAATAGGGGGCAAAAAGATCAGCAACCTAAGGTATGCAGATGACACCACACTGCTTGCGGCATCGGAGAAGGAGATGGCGGAGTTGTTTAATAGAGTGGAGCAGGAAAGCGAACTGATCGGACTCTCAATTAATAGGGCAAAGACTAAAGTCATGTGCGTGGACAGAGCGGGCCAGCTCCGGCAGACAGGATTATTGTCCAACTTGGAGATGGTGAGTGAGTTTGTTTATCTCGGCTCCTTGATCAGTGATCAGGGCGGATGCGACAGGGAGATACGACGGCGAACTCAGATGGCTAAGAGTGCAATGGGCAAGCTCACCAGAATTTGGCAGAGTCGAACCATCTCCAATGTCACTAAAATGAGACTGGTACGAACTTTAGTTTTCTCTATTTTCCTGTATGCATCCGAGTCCTGGACGATCCGCGCTATGGACAGGAGAAAGATCGACGCTTTCGAAATGTGGTGCTGGAGGGGAATGTTGCGCATACCGTGGACTGCAAAAATAACCAATATATCCATACTCAGCCAGCTAAACATTAAAACCAGACTCTCCACAATCTGCTACCAGCGGATCCTCTCGTACTTTGGCCATGTAGCACGAAGACAGTCAGACAACCTGGATAAGCTGGTTATGGTGGGTAGTGTAGATGGCAGAAGACCTAGAGGCCGAGCACCTACCCGATGGTCTGACACCATCAGAGAGGTCATGGGGATCCCAGTCACGGATGCTCTGCGACAGGCACAAGACAGGGTGGAGTGGAAGCAGCTTGTCAGCGCCACCACCAAGGCTTACCAAAGCGGGCACGACCTTCAGTCATGAAGGAAACGACGAAGAAGAAGAAGAAGAAGCTAAATAAACAAAAGAAATCCCGGATTTTGGACCCTCGTAAATAATTAATAGCGGGAGTATAATTCAAACAGACTTTGGTACTTTACACTAGGAGCTAGAAGTGTTGTCTCTTTTATGAGCGATTGATTTAATTAAATTGCCGCAATTCGGCGATAAAGAACGATAAAATGGTTTTGAGTTTTAAAGAAGAGGCACTAGGGTTTGATTTAACTCAGTTATAGATGCAAAATGGTTTATTTTTAAATTGTTTTTTAGAAGAGCCAAAACTAAGTTATTAGTTAACTTCTAACAACTAATCAACTCATGATCATCTGGCATGTATTATAGGTGAGCATGTGATGTGATAATTTGCCACTACGTCTGTTCCTTTTGACATTTTACCGAAAAAACTAACGTAAATCCCATTTATTTACTTACTGAGCAACAGTTTCTAAACTCAGCCGCAGTTTGCCCAAAATGCACTGAATACACAGCGTCCAGTGTTGTAAAATCTGAAGCTTAAACCCACTGTTGATTCAAAAAAGTCTGTAGCACCCTTCACGATTTGCCCTCGAAGCAGCCAAAAAAATTGTAAGCAAGGGACACGCTTTTGATTTTGAACCTTGAGTCATTGGGTATAGGTTGGAATACGGTTGTGGTTGCTGTAGAAACATGATTGGATCAGCACTTGATCGTTGCAAACAACGAATGCGCTCGGTTCTTGTTTCCAAATATTTCTCGGCCTTGGGGCCAGTGACTGGTCTACATTGATTGGGGTTTACTTATGTACTAATGAATTGTGGGGGATGGCAGAAAAAGTATAATAGCTAAAACAATAAATAACAGCTATATAGACGGATATTAAAGTACCTTATTACATTTCTCTAACTTCTTTGACACGTTACATAACATGTGGGTTAGGGTAGCATATCAGGTTCAAGCTTCATTTTAGGTTATCACATTTTTTGTGAGTTGCTTTGAGGAGATATACTCCACCGGGGCAGGTCCACCTGCGTCTATAAAACCCGACGATGATGATTAAAAGTTGCTCAAAGGCAATGACCTCTGGCCAGATGGCGGGACGACTTGCACAAGAGGGCCAGCAGCAGACCGGGCTCTGTGGCGTATCTTGGGAGATGCCTATGTCCAACAGTGGAATGCAACGGGTTTGTGATGATGAATACTCCGGGTACATTCTTCAAGCAGTAGACATCACGCAAAAGCTCGGCCATAACCAAATCTTTCCACGTAAAAAACATTTCCGCCGACCCCACGTCGGCCAGGGGGATGATATATCTCCCTGGGAGGAACAAAATAAATTATTTTTTATCTGCCTTCAGGCTATAAAGGCTGTAATTGAGTCAAAGCCCAGGATACTTTTGTATTATTACTGAAAGAGCAATACATTGTTTAAATATTTGTGTCGGTTGCCACGCGGCGTATAAATTAATTTAAACAACATACTGACTACAAGAATTGCCCTCCGGGGAGAGGTTTTATCGCCGTTCACAATTTTCCGGAATTTAACAAGGAAATTATTTACTAAAGTTTTTGTAGAATTTACCCCTTTTATTATTTTAGCCTGCCTCGGTGGCGTAGTTGTATTACGGTATGACTGCAATGCTGAGGTCTTGGGTTCGATTCCCGGGTCGTGTAACGTGATATTGGGTTTTAATTTAATTCAGTATCAGCCCGGAGTCTGGAATTTGTGCCCGATATGGCGATAGGCTCGCCCCCTACCACATCATGGGACGGAATACACACGGCGGAAAGTGGGTGCATTAGTTGCGACTCTGCCTACACCTTCAGGGTTAAAGGGCGTGAGTATGTGTGTGTGTGTGTATATTATTCTGAACATCAAACCATAGCGTAGTCCATAATACGATCAAGTGTATATGCTATTAGTTTCAGTTACATTGCTCGTCTAGCTTATTGCCTTATTTGAAAGGAAACTTATAAAGAGGAGCAAGTTATTATGACTTGAATGGTTGTCAGACAAAGTTTGAGACTTGTCGAGAGCTAGATTTACTATAAGAAACGCAAAAGCAAATGTGTCAATTCAGTCTGGTTTTTCGTAGATAGTGTATTACTCAGGCTAAACCAGCATAGTCATCCTATTGAAAAAGATGTCAACAGTGTCATTCTACCTTAATCAGTAATCGAACTTGCGGCATCTCGTTTCAGAACCGACCCGTCGCTCACAAACCAAACTCACGTTCAACATTTTCCTCTTTTATTTATCTATAAAAACAACATTCAAACAATTATGAATATTTAAAACATCATTTCTTTTCAATCTAGGCTTTTTTCTGAGCGTTTGTGAAAAGTACTCTCGTGAATTTATTATGAGTGAACAAAGTGGGATAGAGGAATCACAAAGGATTTGTACCGTCTACCGAGGTACCAAGTGGAAGGGACCGCGCTAGGAACAATTATTGACAGAATAAAATATTCTATTTGAATAAATTTTGTTCGTTTATTGTAACGAATTTGTTTGTAGTTCTTGCAAATTGGGAAAATTCGAGCCGGTGTAATCTTTAGACATTATAACGAGACTAAATATTATTATTAATATCTCGGGATGACGATTATGTGGTGTATACTGCATTAAACCATTGTAATTCAAAGTAATGGGTAATAATCAGAGATCTGATTTATCTAGATACAAGTATCTGAAATACAGATACAAGATATAATTACGTTATTAGATAATACGTATTTTGTATTTAGTATTGAAATACCATTTTCAAAAGTATCTTGTATCTGGTATCTCAAATCCTTTATTTACAAGTATCTTGTAACTTGTATTTCAGATACTTTTATGAGGTATCTTAAACATCTCTCACTGTTTATGTATAGTCATATAAATACCATTAAGCGGTGATAGCCTAGTTGGGAGTGGAACGGACTGCGAGACGAATGTGCGCACATTCAAAACCCAAACTCACGCACTTCTGACTTTTCTAAAAAGTTGTGTGTATTCTTTGTAAATTATCGCTCGCTTTAACGGTGAAGGAAAACATCGTGAGGAAACTTGCATACCTGAGAAGATCTCTATAAGAATTTCGAAGGTATGTGAAGTATGCCAACCCGCATTAAGCCAGTGTGGTGGACTAAGGCCTAAATCTTCTCTTTTTAAGGGTTGCCCGTGCTCAGCAGTGGGCAGTATATAATACAGGGTTGTCAAGGTGTGGTATGGTTAGTGAGCGACTACAATCTCCTACATACCGGAATACAACAGGAGATACTTGCTATGTAATATTGCGGTGGGAACTACCCGGAGAATAATCTTGAATACGAAAATCTAACACCTTAACTTAATATTACACATGTGACATATGAACGCACCTCAGGTGAAGTGTATAGTAGGGCGGTGACGTAACCGTGACGTCACCTGCAGATTTATTGCCCAGGAAATGGGAACAGGAAAGAAAAGCATTGTACATTTAGTGTTACCGGGCCCGGCCCGTAATAGGGTTGCCATGTGTCAGATTTTCACCTGAGATTTTCTATTTTAATACCCTTTCCGGGTGAAGTATGACAAAGATCCAAAATAAACCGAAGATTTATTAACCATAGTTATGGGTATTTATTGCAGTGTTAAAGTGGGTTTTGCGTAGTATTTTAATAACTACCAACCCTAGAGTGGGGCGCGTGGGGAGCGGTGGCCCTGTACAAATAAACAATAATCTATCCTTTGTGCAAATAGCTTGAACACTAGGATTTTGTTTTATTAACGTTTATTTGTTTTATGCTATATTTTTCTACGACTATATTTATTTTGTAGTAGTTGAACATGCATTATATTCATTGAAGCTGTGTTTTTAAGAGTGATCTAATGAATATCAGTGAAAGCATATTATATAACGAGATTAAGCAATACACCAAAAAGTAAGTATTTTTTCTGATAATATGTTTTATATTGTTCCTTTTTGTACGTTATAATTTTCTAGTGAATTGGATATTATGCAAGCACTTTAGTCTTGATTAAAAAAAATAACTCAATCGTAGCTTAACTTATTGTAACTAGGTGTTTTGTTCTTGTATTTAGAAAAATAAACGTTAAATTTTTTTCTATTCAATTTGCACGCTTTTTCATAATTGCGTCGATCAACTAAATGGTTTTAAATCTTATTTTATTATATATAAATTTGAAAGTTTGCAGAGATTTTTTAAATATATGTTAGTCAATCGTGCATATTAAGTTATATTGATTTGTATAAAATTTAGCACACAGAAAGACTAAACCCCGAAATAACACAGATTGTTATATAATATTTTGGAAAAGAGTAGACTGGTACCTACTAATATACCGAAAAAAAGCACTCAAATGGATGGAGCCATAAGTTAATGTATATTTTTAAACAGTCAAGTTACGCATCTACCTTTATAATGTTGGCTTTAAATAATTCTCTAATATATTACCATACATGCCACTAGATATTCCAAGGAGGGCCACGCCAAAGTATGGTAACCCAATTTTGTCTGTTTAAAATGCCATCGTGTTATTCTTATAAACTCTAAAGAGGTTATTGTATAAACTCGTGAGGAAACTTTGCTCTCAGCCGCGATATGGCGTGTGTTATGTATGCATTGGTTTACTTTAACTTTCATCATTTCATATTACATATATCCCATGCTTCGAAAATTGGATTACGTGATAGGAAAATTGTATCTTTGAAGTTTTTAAGATACACCATGTCTTCCCAGCTCTGTCTTTATAATATTTAAAATATCATTGGTTTTAATCAAAGCTTCATGGAATTTATATCTGATACTAGCTCACCCAGTGAACTTCGTACCGCCATTTTGTTTTCCAGTCGCGGACTAAGAAAATGTAGCACTTCCAGTAAATTCAAATCAGTTGGATTATCAATAATTCCATATATTGACACGTTTAATGTGTTGAAAGTGATTAACTCGTCAAATTAAAAAATACCGGAAATGTTACACATTACGTACTTAATGACAAAAAATGAGACAAATATTCCATTTACGATATAAGGATCGCGGGGTGAACCTGGGTGCGATTGGCTCCAGATCGAGAAAGGTGGCATGATATGAGAGAGGCCTATACCCAGCAGCAGGACTCTACAGGTTGTGAAAAAGTAGTCAAATCTACCAGGGTCTCAAAATATCTCCATACCAAATTTCATCGAAATCAGTTCCGTAGTTTTTGAGTTTATCGCGTACGGAGGCGGCGCGGCAGGCACCTCTGTTTTGTACTATGTAAAGATTTCAATTATTATGAACCATCATTTTTGTAATATTGAGGATATAATGCTGTTTTCGTTACTATGAGCGTCTGTAGCCTAGTTGAGAGTGGAACGGACTGCCGAGACGAATTTCCGCAGGTTCAACATTGAAGGGCACATACCTCTGACTATTCTAAAGTTATATTGTGTGTATTCTTTGTGAAATATCGCTTGCTTGAACGATGAGGAAAAACATTGTGAGGAAACCTACATACCTTAAAAATTCTGTAGTAGTAGTAAAGAACTATGTTATTATCTCCGATCTCGAGTTATACTAAGAATTTTAAAAATAGGTGAATATGAAATATATTATTATTATTGCTATTCATTACGATAGCAAAACAACAGCAGTATTATTGTGCGGTGTTTATTTTCCAAGTAGCGGTCCGACCTCGTTGCAGCTCCTCTCTACTGTTGACACAACCGACAACCATTTTTGATTGCTTATTACTGTTTATTGTTTATGAAGGTCGTATTTTGCATTGTCACGTGGTAGAGAACGATCTCGTAAAAAAAAGGAGGAGGTTCTCAATTCGTGTATTTGTATATTTTTTTTAGGAATAGAAAGTTAAAAATATTTACTGCTTTTGCTACATAGAGTGACGTATTGTGGGCGGTCGTATCGCTTACCATCAAGCGAGTGCCTCGCTCGCCTCATCATTCTACTGCAATAAAAAAAGTCATGCAAAGTCATAAGAAGCAAGGTAAAATAGTGTGTAACAATAAATTAAAATGTAACAACATATTGTATTATAGTAAGGCTAAAATGTATGTGGGAAATTTCACATCATGACATAATCTTCAACCCCGTGTTTTATCATGTTTTTGAAATTGAATCTAGAGCGTAATTGGTTTCATAAGTTCTTTATTACTTCAAAATACAGGACATACAGCACAAACATGCTTTGATTATCCAGTTTTACAACGTAATTTTAATCAGCATAAAACATGAATATTATCTCAAAGAAACAGTCACGAATAGATCTATTTTACTTCGTTGTGCGTTTCCTGGGGATTGTGGGGAGAGCTAGGGGAGGGGGGAAGGTGCCCTCTCTCTCCAATTGATCCAGTAACCGCCCAAGACGTCGGTAAGTTGAGATGCACTTGTCCTGGTTTCAATTTTCCGTTTCTAGCGTAAACATTGACCCACGTACCTACTAGTTTGAAAGCCATTTCAAATTTTACTGAAGATTTTGTGAAGTAACTCGTATAATAGTTTCTTTAAAAAAATAAATGTATGAAAATAAAAACCCAAGTGCCATATATGTTCTCGTACGTTGGATGTCGTGTGTTTTTAAGATTTTTCGTTGTAAAGAAATTGTTGTAACGTGAGATCTATGTTATTTGTTTTGTGAAATATTGCGCCATCTTGGTGGAACTGGGCTTATTTCGCTGTAGATCGAACTGCCTCCAGTGTATCTTTATATCTTTACATACCACAATATAACATACAAATCATAACGAAACTAAATATTCGCTCTAAACATTACCAAAGGAAAAAATATAAGAATATAAATAAACCAGACACCATTCAGCAAAATATAAAAATGCTTTAAAATCTAAAATGAAAGAAAACATTTTTCCCTCAAGACAATGAAGTTTACGAAGGAATTGTTGCAAATGCAAAATTATTTAAAATGGCAGTAACTCCGGGACCTCGCCCGGGATTGAATTAACGCGGGACCGGGAGTGCTTGTTTGCCCGGGATGAGCAATATGAGCTAGGGATTTGATCGGGAAACGCGGTTGATAAACATTTTTCCCGGGACTTCAATGAAAGCTTGTTAAGATTAGTCCGGGTTGAAGTGGATTATAAAGTGTTTAGTGAGTGGGATTAAGGATCCTGTTTAAATTTATAATGAAGTTTAGAATTGTTAACAATCAATTTCAGTCAGAAGAGTATGTTAGAATTTTTATTCTTTGATTTAACAAATCAATATTCGTTAGTTTGACAGCTGTAATTTTTTTTAATTAGAACCTTATGCGCCGCTGCGTAAAAACGATGTCCGCTTAATTGACAGGTGACGTCATGGCCAAAGCTGGCCAAGCGAATAATGACCGGTTAATTAAACACGCGTAATTTGAATCACACTATCTCTCTCGCACGCCTGCATTAAAATACCGGTGACGTCACTGCCGCACCCGTGCAGTGTTCATAAGCTGTCACTCGCCTGTCTTACTAGATTTTATATTAAACTGTTTTATTCAGACGTTGTTTTTCTTAATTTAAGAAGGTTCACCATACCAGCCCTGTATTATAATACTGCCCACTGCTGAGCACGGGCCTCCTCTATAACAGAGGATTTAGGCCTTAGTCCACCACGCTGGCCTAATGCGGGTTGGCTTTAAAAAGGTTAATTTTGTGAAATTAGTACTCGCCCTCAACGGTTAAGTAAAACGTTTTTGGAATTGTAGAGTACTCGAAACTTCATTAAGCGCTAGGTTACACTACTACATACGGAATAAATAATGAAGCATAAATTATGTACCCGCTTTTCAAATAATTTATTATTAGAATCTTTGAATTCTGCCGTAAGTACGTACTAATTTACTAGCTATATCGTTTCAATAAATGCTTCTTTTCCTTTCTAAGATGTATGGTGCACAACTACAAATAGTTGTCACGAACTTACGCTATGGAATTAATCTGCAACTTACGGAAGTAAATCAAACACAAAAGACATAATTGATGAGTGGGTAGATATTTAGCAGCTAAATAATCTTTAGTATGTTTATCTACTATTATTATTACCATTATTAAGCACATTTATAGGTTTATGGATAATAATAATTTGTGATAAATAAAACAAGACGAATATTTCTTTATCATAACGGAATGACGGTGGCGTAGTTGTATTACGGTACGACTGCAATGCTAAGGTCTCGCACGGGACTGTCGGGTCTGGGACGGAATACGCACGGCGAAAAGTGGGTGCACTAGTTGCGCCTCTGCCTATCCCTCTAGGGATAAAAGGCGTGAGTAGGCGTATTTAAATTGATCACTTTAATGTCATGCATTTAACTCCATTGACTTGAAATGTTTTTTCAAAATATTACATATTTGTCATAGTTTCGGTGGTTCTTTACCGCCATTCACCCACACTTAGCTTTTGTAGTTTTTCTACAATATCCTATTATCTCAGAAACGTCTAGATAAGAATTGTTGTTGAATCATGAACCTACTTTTTTCGTCGATAAAAAACGTTTTCCGTCAATCAAGACTTACCCAGGTGGGGTTTCGGGCAAACATCAGCCATATACAAGGGTATATACCGAAATCTAGTATATGATTGTGTGTAGTAACTATCAGATAGTAGTCTGCATTATATCTTCAAACTTAATAACTTATGTGGTTTTCAATAAACTAATAAACATGTTACACAAAGCCCAGGTTATCAGTCACCGAGCATTTCTGCCCAGGAAAGACAGTTTCAATTAAGGTTGACCATCTCTTATTAGTATACATATATTAATATTTAGGACCTTCCTCAAACTTTGCCCGAACGAAACAGCACCCTAAGCACTCGCAATAAAGATGGTGTTTGAGGATAACTTTTCCGCTCAAGACTTCGAGATATGCTAAAGTTTCCCAAGAGGAAAATAAAATAAATGATGAATGTTTGCCGACGAAAAGTGGTTCAGGACTCGTCGGAGCTTGATTTGTGAGCGTTGTTCCACTGAATTATATATTAATGACTTATGTATTGCGTTGTTCTTTCATGTTTCGGGCAGTAAAGGGGAATTTTAGATTAAAAATCCACATCAAGATCACGTGCCTTGTTTATAGCTTAATGATGAATTGCTTTATAAGAGCTTAGTGGAGGAGATAAAGCGGTAAACCCAGGCGGAATCTCCAAACGAAAGACCTCATTTACGTCAGTTCTCTTATACAGTATCGCTGTGGTCAAGCCAGCATATTTATAGTTAAAACTGCGGGTTACCTTATCCTACGACGTAAATATTATAGTGCGCCTAAAACCATTCCAATATCCATCAATGTCGCCATAATTATGTCAATAGCCTAAGGCTTTGTTGAAGTTCGAACCAGGAATACGTTAACTAAAGGATTTCACATTTGTAGTCAGAGGTCGACCGAGGTCCACTGTCAAATTAAACCAGACAAAAAGTAACCAATACGGTCGCCATTTTTCCCGCACACACACAAATAGATACAATCCCGTGCAAATGGTGCCATTCGTGCTATTACGCCCACTGTCAGGGTTAGTGCCTGTATTACGTATGGCGATAGTCATCGATCGGTATTATCTATGTAGTTATAGAAAAATATTTTTGATGAGTAATCAAAATAACGGTATAATCATCTGACACTTTCAAGGCTATAAGGATATACAAAAATATAATCAAGTCTGAAAAACATTATGTTATCTTAGAAATCTTACTATGGAAACTCAAAAATCTATGTAAGCTGTGATCAAAAACACACTCCCACAAGGGTAAATTAACGAAATAAAAAGTAGCCTACATGTTAATCCAAATTTCATCCAAACCCGTTCAGCGCTTACTGCGTTTACTTCTAAACATCGAAACATTTGCATTTTTAATATTACTAAGTAAAGTAAGTAAGATAAGCGATCTTTTTTGATATACGTAATGAGGCAGAGTGTAAAAGTAGGAAGTTAGTGTATCGACGAGCAGGGTTGTGTGCTCGCGCCAGACGGACTGAATTGTCGCTTTTCGACTGTGACTAGCGGATCGAACTCATTGACAATTAGAATTTAATTTGTTTCCCATTAATTGTGGTTTACTTTGGTTCAGACGCTAAATGTGTATTAATTAGATGTCTTTATATTAGTACCATAATTGTTATTTATCAAAGAAATTTGTACTTTTTTGTATTTTTTTATAAATCTAGGATAATTTGTCTAAATATTAGAGTAGTATATAGTTTATGAAGGTTCGACCATTAAGTTTAGAATTAATGTTTATTTGAATGCATTACTTCCACAACCAAATAAGTGGCTTACTCATCTCGTCATATGACCAAAGTAAAGATCAAACTGATCTTCAGGGAAGATCAGAAATTCTCAATCTTGACTACCATGCACGTAAATAAAAGTAATGATTTGCTCACTATAACATCAAACTTATAGTTAGGCCCAGCGTAGTCCATTTGCAATACAAGAAACATAGGCGCGTAATCCAACTCAAAATAAAATAAACACATATCATGCCTTTATGACGGGACAGGCAGAGGTAACTACAGCACCCACTTTTCATCATGTGTGACACGTCCCATGATGTGATAGGAGGCCATCCCTATCAAATCATCATCATCCTTCCTATCGCCATAGCGGGTACAAATATCGGAGTCAGGGCTGATACTGGATGGAAGAACTCTACACCACTTTATCCAACCCGGGATTCGAAATCCAAATCCTCAACACCTCTCCCAGTACAGTCAGTGTAAAAGCCAGTACACTATGCCCTCCATTACCTCTATCGTGCATTAGTAAATTCCCGTTTATCTGTAAGGCAGGGAGCGGTGAGGCACGCCCCGACACTTAGCCGAACGTTACAGCTCCAATTAACTCTTCCCTTATTTATGTCCGATTTAAAGATACTGGCGGATTTTTGTTCTGTTAATTAATGGTTTGAAGTCGCGAATGGTGTTCACGAAATAATACATTTTGTGTAGATCCTTTAGACAAGTATTGTAGTAAATACACTGTATTGTTTATCACCAATTATCGTTCGCTTTAACGGCGAAGGAATACATTGTGCAAACTGACTTACCTAAGAATTCCATATAAGAATTTGAAGATATGTGAAGTGTGCCAATCGACACTAGGCTAGCGTGGTGGACTAATGCCTAAACCCTCTCAGTGTTAGAGGAGTCCTGTTCCCAGCAGTGGGACAGTACACAGTAATACAGGGTTGGTATTATTATTTTAAGGCAAGTTGCGTAGTGAAGTTTGAAGTTCTAGTGTCTATAGCCAAGATGAGGAATAATAACCTTACTTATCATTGTTTGTATCCGCTTTCAATTCTTTGCTCACTGCTGCGACAATACTTCTTTTATCTTTCTTTCTATATGGCAATAGGCTTTCCTATCAGATTATTGGAGGGACATGAGCTCGACTGAAGGTGTTTGCTATCATGCACCTCCACCAACCCATCGAACATAGAGCCGTGTATGTACAAGGCTTTAACTATATTTAAGTGATCATTCTCAATGATAAATACCCACCAAGCCACAGGAAATTAAGGGAAGCATAGATAGATTACTTACCTTTACGATAGAAATCGTGTTTGGAAGTCTTAAACGAGGTTTAGTTTAGCGAGAAAACTTGCAGAAGTTGACTTCCGCAAGCAATTTTTAAGTGTAAACAATAACGGCAAACTGACTTCTGTAAATTTTGAAGCTTGCAAGACCTGCGAAAAGTCTCTTGTTTATAGAATTATTAAAACAGTTCCACTAGTGTTGACGCATCTGGAAGCTCTTCCGCAATATATTGCTAGTTAAAACTTAGCATTACAGTTATTTTTACGAATACTGAAAGTGAAGTTCATAATCTTATAAAAAAATGCGCCGTGCCGTCGCGTGCCTTTACCTATAAATTGAGGATTAGCGTATCTATAGCACCATTAACGAGGTTCCCCCACGGCATTAATCTAGGCATTAAAGTCCAGAACTCGCAAATCTTCTGTAATCCAGCCAATAACTTGCTCGATCAGATATTACCGCGGGTTTGAGTTTAACTTGGGATTTGATCGAGCTCTAATAATTACAATATTATGTCTAGGTAGTTGGTATCTATGATAGTCCTTCTAAGTGCCCTTGTTTTATGCATTTTATATTAGATGCTGACTGGATAGTTACCACCGTGAGTATGGTGTTTAGTGCCGCGTAGTCGCTGTGCTAATCAACAGTTCATTAGTTGACATTTGATTCAACTAATCGACAACTGATTAGTTAACAGCTGCTTCAACTAATCACTAGTAATCTATTTAGTTGCAGCAACTGTCAACTAGTCACGACTTAAAATGATACGCCATGTCGTTCAAATACAAAATTCAATTAGTATTAACAATCACAATGAAACTCTGGTTCAAGCCGAATTGCTTGCGGCGCGTGTTTTGTGTCTGCGTCGGTAATTGTACGAATTCATTGCGTCTAGTTAATTGGCGAAAGTCAGGCGACATCAGCCGGCGGCAAAGATTATGCTGCGCTTATAACAGATAGGCAACATATTATATTTTTAAATATATTTTGTTGTTTTTGTGGGGACACCACTACCGCCTAGCTTGTACGGTTACTGGCTATGGTGGGTTCACTTGTATTTTTTGAGCCAGTAAACCGGTTTGGCCGTGATAGTAATTGCACCTACGATCGCTATTTTTTAATTACTAGTTTTTGCTGATTGCCTGCGTAAGAGTCCGTTCGCAAAATGAAAAGCGTACGTAATCTTCCTATTAGTGAATTAGTAAGGGAGCAGTATTGTCAGAAATTGGTGTGTTCAAACATACAAATATATAAGTAATATTATGTTGGTATAGGTATAGTATAGAATTTCAATACCCATCTTTAATTTATAATAATACTTGGTGTTTTTATTAAAAAATCGTTTCACATTAAATGACTCAAACTATTTAAGATTATTTTTACCTAAAATATACTAATTTAGAAAAAATCAAATCAGATATCTAAAGCCAAAAATACCCTCCCTTCTGAAGTTCTATTTATTCTTTGACCCAACAGTTAGGCGGTAGATGATACGTGACACTATTTGTCAGCGCGGATTAGGCGCCCGATACCCTCATATTGATTACTATCGATCCTGCACCACTCATTAACTATCACCTACTTAGCGGGATTGTGGGACCTTAGGCACATATTGAGCACATTTGAGAGATTAAGAGAAAGTTTTGAGATGAAGTGGCTGTATGAAACTGCATGCGACGTGGTTTAAAATTAGTTTTTAAATTTCGAATACAGGTTTCAAACGGTTCTAATTCATATTTTATTGTACGCGAGCATATATACAGGTGGATATTTTTATAGGAGTCAGAATTTGTCTATCGTTGATGTAGTAAAACACCATAATTTATTGGAAAAATAGAGCAAAATTTGCTGCGACAATAAAAAAATACTACGCAATTTTTTTTTGCCGCAAATTTGCACGCCTTCATATATTCAGCCCAGAGAAAATATTTGTTTTGTTCCGTAAAAGCCGTCACACCAAACTACGCAACGGAAAAAATGGTAAAAAGCTACACGGGTTAAAAGGTATCAATCAAATTCATAGCGGGATTTGAAATATCAATATTGCCTTACATGATGTTGTAAAAAGGCGGGATTTTATCGATATTTCTAAATAGTAATCTTATTGTTTAAGATTGAAAATAATTCTAATCGGCAAGTTGTTATTATTCTATGAAATTTGCGTCAAGTCCAATAATACGTTTAATGAGAAAAATAATTGATTAATGTTTCCAAGATATTTCTTTAACACACACACACACACACTCATGCCTTTTATCCCCGAAGGGGTAGGCAGAGGCACCATTTTTCGCCGTGCGTATTCCGTCCCATGATGTGATAGGAGGCGAGCCTATCGCCATATCGGGCACAAATTCCAGACTCCGGACTGATACTGAATTTAAAACCCAATATCACTTTTCCCGGCCCGGGAATCGAACCCAAGACCTCAGCATTGTAGTCATACCGTAATACAACTACGCCACCGAGGCAGTCAGTATTTTTTTAAGTTAATGGAATATACTCGGCCCTGCATCAGACGAGTTTAGCCAAAAGAATATTATGTTAAAAACATACCGAGTGTTATTTTGTTCTTTTGTGACTAAGCTTCACATCCTCATCGCGGTGCCGTAAAGTACACCAACTTTCGGCAACAACTTTCTGAAGCTGAATTAAGTCCTCTTTTAGGTAAAAAGCTCCCGTAAATTCATTTGCAGTTCTCGTACACTCGCGTGAAAAACATTACCAGGAGTTTTCCCAATCTATTGCCGTACGTTGGAAAGCCATAGACTAAACCTTCGTTATTTTTTAGCTCCACAATATTAACTTTTCTGATTTCCCTGTGTACCTTGTAGTTTCATTTCCCCTGAAAATGTATTATGCATATTTCCCTGGTTTATTTTATACATCCGATGCGCATTTCTGTGTGAATGAAACACATTTTCCTGTTGGAAAGCTGCTATAAACAGTTTCCTGTTACATTTAAACCAATAGTAAACTCAGGGAGGAAGGTAGACGCCGTGACCTGTCGGATTGATACACGTAGGGAAGGGGTGTCCGTGATAGGGTGTGTGTCGATAAAGTCGACAAAAGATTTGTGTCGAAAATGTTAGTCATAGTAAGTTTAATTTCTGTATGATGTTCTGGATTATGGCCATTCTGTTATTGCAATAAACATTCAATTTAATTTAAGAATTAAAAATGTAAAGCAAAAGTTTTAATTTATTTAGATTTTCTCTTTGCATAATGGTAAACTTTTATAATATAAAATTAATATAAACCTACAAGAACTGTTGTTATCCGTTGTTTATTGAAAAATAATGATTAATTTCGAAATATCAAATTACATTAAAATGTAACATAATATTCTAATCAAATTAAAAGTCATTTTTCACTGCATCGTTATTTTGTCACGTCTCTATGCCAATAACATCAATAACCCTCTCCCGGTCATCAATTTGAGTAGGTCGTCAACCTGCGAAGCTTTTATTCTCTAATACCCTGCACAAAAGAAAGCTTTACGCGTTATTAAGGGCTTTAACACGTAGCCTTTAAATGGTTCCACTCTATATTGCTGAATGAACAAACAACCTTTTTATGTAGAGTTGAATAGTCCATTTTTTACTCAATTATTATAATTGACTTTTAAGCGTGAAAAATATACTACATTCAAATAGATTTGAGGTTGAAAAATTATGCCTAGATTTACATCGTCAATTTTGCGTAGTTATTTTGTCCTCGTAATTGAGTAAAGGGTTGATCGTAGTATTTTTTTTTTTTTTTTATGGCATTGTATGACGAGAAGGGCATGCCGTTCGCCTGATGGTAAACGATACGACCACCCATAAACAATAGCAACACCATTCAGCACCTTGAGTTACTAAGTACTGTGTGATATTCCGCTGCGCTCGTCATTCTGAGACATAAGATGTTAAGTCTCACTATGTCCTGTAGTTACACTGGCTACAATGTCCTTCAAACCGAAACACAACAGTGCATGCATACTGCTGCTTGGCGGTAGAAAAAGACATTGCGGTGGTACCCACCCAGATGGACTCTTACATATGAGAGACCTACCACCAGTAAATGATGATTTGATGATTTGTATTCTTGAGATTTGTTGGCTTCTTTAGGCCTACAAAAAGAATATTAATTTGATCTTCACTAACTTAAACCCACGATAAAATGGGTAGGCTATTAATTTACTTACGGTTAAGTTATGATATTGTAATCTGTGGAAACTGTTGTGGATAATGTGTTGTTTAATTGTTTTTAATTTATAAGTGTTATGTTTTTTTCTGTGGTTTTCCAAATAAAATAAAAATAAAAAATGAAAAGTTATTATTTTATGTATCATTTGGTAAGCTGAAGGAGATTGGCAGCTTTTGAAAAAGTACATAACTATTTTCTTATTATAAATTATATAAAATACTTGATCTTACGAATTTTAAGTCACGATTCCATAATGGTGGCGATTATTTTTATATGACTATACGAGGAAACGTGCGGTGATTTTCGGTTTCATGTGTTTGAATCTAGATATTTGATATTCTATATCTCCTAAATAAGTTTTTAGATTGCACACACACACACACTCACGCCTTTTATCCCCGAAGGGGTAGGCAGAGGCACAACTAAGTGCACCCACTTTTCGCCGTGCGTATTGCGTCCCATGATGTGACAGGGGGTGAGCCTATCGCCATATCGGGCACAAATTCCAGACTCCGGGCTGATACGGAATTCTAGAAAAATCCAATATCATTATGCCGGAGCCGGGGATCGAACCCGAGAACTCAGGATTGCAGTCGTACCGTAATACAACTACGCCACCGAGGCAGTCACATTACAGATTGTATATTGCATCACAAATTATATTTATATATTTTTGTTACTAATTAGATTGATATAGCTGATAGTTCCACAAAAATATGCCGGCCGGTAACAACATTACTGAATTAAAAATACAATAATTGAATAAAATATGATTCATATTGAGCAAAATAATGTCACTAGCAAGAAGATATATTGCAAGAATCAACAGTTGGCAATGCAGCGTGTTCCCGACTGAAATTTAATATTATTTAAGTTCAATTAATTGTTTTCATAACTAATTATCTATTCTGCAAGCCTTTTAATGAATAACATGTTTTCAACCTTAGAAGGTCGGAATTTCGATACAATTTCTGATACACTTGCAGTTATTTTGTCTAAATATAAACTTTAGTAACGTAGTAACAAATCAATCAACATTAAGTGTAAACTTAAAGTACCAACTATTAAACTACTAACAAACTTCCCCAAGGCTTTAACAAACTTACCAACCGATCCGATATCTTGCGTTTAACAAACCAAACACAACTCTACATAGCTATATAATAGTCGTTTAACAAACAGTACCTCTATCGTGTTTCTCTATGGGGCGCGTGTGTCGTTTCCGGTCTTCCCTTCCGTTTCCTGCGGCGAACATTGTAAGGCGGGGCGCATACGACACCGTCTGCATATGCAATCGAATACGTGTGTATTTGAGATGGAGTATTGATTTAAGAATGACAGTGTAGGTAATTTATATTGAGGTGTTGCTCTTTTGCTTGTGAATTATTGTGTTAACTTGTGTGTGTGTGTGGAGAATCGCAAGTCGATTTAAGTAGATTCAGTACTCGTCTAAATATAGTTAATTTTAATTGGAACATAGTTCTTTTATTTGTAGCGTTTAATGATATCTATTTAAACTAAATAACCAAAATATTATATAATTTAATTACACCATAATAGGTCGAGAAAATGTCGTGACTTAGTATAATACATTTATTTACCAAATCATCATTAGAGGCTTTTATCTAAATTAACTTTGAAAATGATCACCGAATACTAATAAACACATTCAATTAAACGCACACTTCTTTCAAAACCAAAACAATCAAAAAACACTCTAAAATTATTAAATTCAATAAAATCAATTCACGAATTCATAAACACCTTTAAATCATTGAAAGGAAATCTCAAATGTTTACTCCATTAGAATCTATTCCGCGCTCATTCGACGCAACACATAAAGGACTGTTTTTATACAACACAAAAACATTTTACTTTCGCCCGTGTTTGTGTAAACGGAATAAACACGCGCCCCGGGCCAGAGGTGTGACTTGGGGAGAACTCCACGTTAGCGGACCTTTCTTAATGTATCAATAATTATGTATACGATACTAAGAGCCAGTTTCACCTGCTCCCGATAAAGTTCCAGATGATTGCCTCGGTGGCGTAGTTATATTACGGCACGACTGCAATGCTGAGTTCTCGGGTTCTATCCCCGGGTCGGGTAAAGTGATATTGGATTTTTCTAATCAGTATCAGCTCGGAGTCTGGAATTTGTACCCATTATGGCGATAGGCTCGCCCCCTATCACATCATGGTATGGAATACGCACGGTGAAAAGTGCACTAGTTGCGCCTTTTTCTACCACTTCGGAGCTAAAAGGCATGAGTGTGGGATATACATTATATGGTTGTAAATTCATCATCTTTTTCGTACATGTTTTAATGACATCTCGATTATTGTTGATCCCCGCCCATTTTCCGGCCGCACAGCATCATTGTAGACGGCCGTAGCGCCACGGGCGTACACCTTGTTTGAGGTAATTTTGCTCTCGTTATCAGGGCTCCACCCGCAGCCATGTTAGCTCCAAGCGAACGAACATTCGAATTGTTCGTCCAAAATTTTGTTTCTCTTATTGACTTAAATATACAAATTTGCTTAAAAGGGAAATTGGGTACGAATTGAATTTATATAGTGTTATTTCATTATGTTTTTGAACGAATATTACGGTTATAATTAATGGTTGTTTTACTAAAATTTTGGAAGTATATTAGATATTATTGTAATGCTATTTGCTTTTATAAATGACTATATAGATATAATCAAAACAAAACCAAAGGGAATGTTACATCATAAAGTACTGCATAACACTGCTTTAAGTTCATCAAAATTATGTCATAGTTTTTAACTCTCATAGTGATTACGCTGGCTTAATATTATTCAAACCAAAACCCAAAAAAGCTTGCACACTGTTGCGTTCTGGTACAATTAAAGACAATAAACAGTTATAACTTTAGAACTCTCTAGATACAATAATGTCCAATCTGGAGACTTTTTAAAACGGATCTTTAACCATTGAAGTTGTCAAGACTCTCAAACGGTTCGCTCGAAACCTATTCAAAAACTATTATAGAACTGAAATCTGACACAAAGTGACATTCGGTCTAGAAATGTAGGAACTCTTGAAGGCGAAATACTTTTTTCAAGAGGCAATAAAGCAAGTAAGTTAGTAGTAGTAAGTGATGACCACCGGCCGTAAACATAATACAAGAGGAATTTCCATTTTTAGGGAGGTTTTAAGTTAGGAATTTGCTCTTTTCTCTCAGGTCGCTAAATTGTATGAAGTAATCTATGGTTATGTCTGTCACATAGACAACAATATAATATTGGTCTATGGTCATGCCTCTTAGACGGCAACACTGGCTGCCGTTTCCCTTCTGACTTCTAGCGTCTAAGCCGTACTATGTATGTCAAGTATGTTCGCCTAATAAAGATATTCAAAATTCGAGACAATGTCTATTCATTAAGAATACAACCAAAACATGGTGTCAGAAGTGGGTTCTTTTAGTTAATCTAATCCAATATTAAGACATGAAATTTAAGTCTCTCGTAACTTAGGCGGTGAGGGTATCACTTTCGCACCTTAAAGTCGGCTATAATAAAATTTCATGAGCTATAAAAAAGGACGCGAGAGTGTTTTTAGTGAGGCGAGTTAATGTTGTGTAGATTAAGTCTCCGCGCAGACGCTGTCAAAATGTTGTTTTCATGTACAAAGTATCATCATTTATAAAACTGCCTACAAACAAATCACTATACTAATCAATTTAGTTGAAGCAACTGTCAATCGCTGTGTATCTGAAATAAAAATTAGACTCGTTTGTGCGACGCTTAACACTATAATTAGGAGACTATCAGTACTTATTAAACTTGTATTTGATACTTTAATTAGTTAAAATGTGTACTTTTATATACTTTCAAAAAACATAGAGAAATACCTAAAAATAGCCTCCGATTTCCTCAATATTTTAAAAATAGAAAATTAGAAATCTGTAAGTCTAAATAAGTCATATACATTCCAACCCATCGTGTTCCTTAACCGAGCTCATCCTAATCTCCTGGCTAAGCTGGCTTTGAGCTGGCTAGACTTATTGTCTGCGCGCTGAATGCGTACGCAGCACGCTCTCGCGACTCAAAGCCATTCGCAACCGCTCAAACAAACGGAAAAGAGATTGGAACGTGTAAATCCTTTACTCTACCTAGAGTCTTAAGAAACGTTTTTGAGTTCTATACAATAAGATAGTGGCTTCTTTTGGAAGCGAGTATTGGTGGGTACTGACTTTGTCTTCTTCTGCCACCAAGCTGTATTATATAAGCGTCGTCTGTGTTCAAGGTTGAGAGACTATGTAATATATTGTTGCGTATTAAACGACTTAATTCTCAATGCTTTACAGTTCATAGCAGTGGGATACTACTTCTAGTGGTTTATAAAAAATATACTACATTATACTGGTAGGTGATATTAACCTAGTATGCGATTTAATTTTAATTATGTCTTTTTTTGTTTCAGGTAAAATATTTAATACTATAAAGGCATGGTTCAAACTTCAAATTAGCGTAAGTAAAAAAACAATTGACAATTCAGAGAAAAGGACGTTAAACATTTAAAATATACCTATATAAAATAAGAATACCATTTTTGTAATTTTTTGTGCCGAAAATAGAGTAAAAAGTGAACTGTTGGTAGGTCTCTCATATATAAGAGTCCGTCTGTGTAGGTAACACCGCGATGTCTATTTCTACCGCCAAGCAGCAGTGTGCATGCACTGTAGTGTTTCGGTTTGAAGGACATTGTAGCCAGTGTAACTACTGGACGTAATAAAACTTAACATCTTATGTCTCAGGATGACGAGCGCAGTAGAATGCCACACAGTACTTTGTACCTCAATGTACTGAATGGTGTTGATACTGTTTATGGGCGGTCGTATCGCTTACCACCAGGCGAACGGCATGCTCGTCATACTTTGCTCGTCATTCATTGCCATAAAAAAAAAACTATTTTAAAAGGTCATAAATTTAAACATCGCAAAATAATTCCTGAGAGTTCTGAAATGGAATATAATAAAATTGATCTCCATCGAATCATAAAATGTTAAATATTTTTAACAAAGGACATGTCAAAAAACGGGCTTAAAATTTTAACCAAGATATTTTATATATATTTGGATAGTACTCCCAAAAACTAGGCTTTTGCAATAAATCTTATAGTTTTAAAGTCCTCCGATATATTTTAACTAATTTTATTTTGCTTAAAGACTACACATAAAATGAACGTTACTAAAAAGTTAGGTATAAATGGAGGGGTCTAAAAATATTCTTTTAATGGATTCAAGGTCTATAATTTTGCTCCTTTAATATCCATAAAGTTTGAGTCTGGTTATATTTTGAGGCCTAGCACCCGTACAAAAAGCGGACATCTCCTTTCTAATAAATCTTTCATATATTTCTATTAATTATAGTCTTATTTCGTTTGGAAATAATTATTCGCTTTTTATGGTAACACCGCATAGATAATGTCAGTTGATTGATGAAGGGACGTCGGGAGAGTGTTAATTATTGCACCGCAGATTGATGGCATAAATAAAAAGGTGAGGGGAAAATTATTTCGTAACGGATGAGGTTTTTTGCCCTGCCAGTGGGTCTGCAGCTGGCAACACCAATTATAAAATGAGTTGTTTATTGCTGATTATATTTTTTGATACTTTGCAATTGAATATACCTGGCCGGTACATATATTTAATATGCTAGTTCTGGAGTAGGTATAATTCATTTTTCTATTTTTAGGCAACTTATATATATATACACGCAAGTTTGCCTCCAGTTTGCTAAATCCAAACCAGCATAATTATTGGGCTTTAGGCGTAATTACTAATACCTCAGAGACCAGTTTAATTTCATAACGTTATGAAATGCTTTATAGTGCAAAATACAAACCCTTAGGATATGTTGATGTTTATAGGCCTTGATGATCATTTACTATCATGTGACTCACTTGTACGTCTATCTATAATAATAATACTAGCCCTGTATTATATACTGTCCACTGCTAAGCGGGCCTTTGCTACTGAGAGGCCTTAGTTCACGACGCTTGCCCAGTGCGGGTTGGCAGACTTCTCATATCCTCAAAATTATTTTTTTGAATTCTCAGTTATGTAATTTTCCACACGATCCTTCCTTTACCGTAAAGCGCACTATTATAATTAATCAATAATACACACATAACTTCGAAAATTCAGATGTGCTTCGGGTTTCGAACGGAAATCCGTCTCGGCAGTTTCATTCTCAACTAGGCTATATCTTACACCTCTGGATTTGTGCTATATAAAATGTTCAGCGTTCCCTAAGGTTTCTTTTGTATCAAACCAATATGAGAGAAATATCATAAAGGGAATGTGGCTTTGGTCTGCATTGCGACGATCCCGCTAGTATTGCTTCGTTGTTATTCCGTCTCGGGATGAGACCATGCGGAATTTTAAGTAAGGTCAACATACAGATCGTGAATCTGTTCACGATTTTATTACTTTTACTAAATGATAGAACTTTGTATATTTGTCTGGGTGTACCCCTTTGTCATTTTTTTAAAGTCTACGAATATCTGATCTTTTAGACGAGATGCTTTTCTACAATCAATAATCAATTCTAATCTTTCTCATAACGCTAACGGTTAAGCGTAAGCGTCTGTTGAAATAAAATTTGAAACGTTAGCCACTTGTCTAAGGGGATCACCGATTCGAACACCGGACCTTTATCTCCTTTCTTTACAACCTACTGGAAGCCCACTTCGTCACATAGGCTTCTGATAATATTCCTTTGTTGCACGGATGTGATAACCTACGGGGGTCTCATATCAGGCGGGGAAGCCTCACGCCTAAATCCCGTAGGGATAGGCAGACACTACGGATTACCGCTTTGCTCGATTCTGGCATAATTCTTTCGCTTCCTCCGCCTTCATCAATCGTGTCATGCATTCCCGCCGGTTCAGGGTACTTTTGACCAAGAATGTCAGATATGTGACATTCGAAGGTTCAGTGCCGTTGACCCCTACCGGCTCTTCTATCCACACGCTTCTTATATATCCACTTTGTGAGTATCCTATCATCCATTCCATTTTCTCCTATATGCCGATGACCTCAATTTTTTTAAAAGTATAAGACATGCGAGGGTTTGCACACTCCTGCAAAGAGACTTACATCGCTTCTCGGCCTACTGTTTAAACAATAAACTAAGCTTGAGTATAGCAAAATATAACTGTATAATATGCTTCACTAAAAATGTCCGTGTAATACCTCAAAATTATTCCCTCTGTGGTGAAAACTTAAATAAAGTACTTACTGTGCGGGATTTGGGTATCCGTCTGGGCGCCAAATTACACCTGGATCAACATAATATTGATATCATAGTTAACAACGCTTATAGAATGTATGGATTTGTATTGCGAGCTTCCAAGGATTTCAAAAAACCTTCTTCTTTGCGTTACTTTTACTGTACACTTATACGTTGCCAGCTAGAGTATGCTTGTGTTAAAATAAATAAAATAAATAAGTATTAAGTAATAAGATAGGATCCGTTGTATTGCAAGTATATTGACAAATGTGAGAGGGTCCAAGTTAGATTCCTCAAGATTATTTATTATTGCGCGTGGCTCCGCCCGCGTGGAAAAGTTTTTTCGGGATAAAAAGTAGCTTCCTATTAGTGAAAGAATTTTCAAAATCAGTCCAGTAGTTCCTGAGATTAGCGCGTTCAAACAAACAAACAAACTCTTCAGCTTTATATATTAGTATAGATAAGTATCACCATGGGCTGCTACCTTATAACACGCTCCTATATTTTTTTTTTTGTAATTGCCTTAGTAGGCAAACGAGCATGCGGTCCGCCTGATGGTAAGCAGATCCGCTGCCCATGGACTAAAGCAATGCCAGAGGCACAGTCAAGCCGTTGCCTACCGGGAGGAGAGCAATCTTTTTAAGCCTCGTTTAAAGAAGGACAAGTCATAGCGCTCGGGAAACACCGATGCAGGGAGTTCATTCCAAAGTTTGCACGTGCGCGGCAGAAAAGACCGCTGAAAACGCACCGTGCTACTACGAACGGAGTCCACGTAGTACGGATGAACTCCACTGCGATGGCGAGTTGTGCGATGGTAGAAAGGTGAAGCGGGCACCATATTAAACAGTTCCTCAGAGCACTCCCCATGGAAGAGGCGGTAGAATACACAGAGAGATCCAATGTCTCTCCGCATACCCAGCGCCTCCACTGTGTCCGTAAGATTGGGATCATCGACGATGCGAAGTGCCCGTCGTTGTAAGGAGTCAAGTGGGTTAAGCAAGTGAAAGATAAATTTAATGTTCCTAGATAAATTTAATGTTCTGTCATTACCCGATAGATGAATTCTTCGGCAAGTCATGGTGTTGTATAGTCTACTAGACTTGTGCTCGCGGCTTCGCCCGCGTGAAAAAGTTTTTTCGGGATAAAAATATTTTCCTGAGATAAAAAGTAGCCTATGAGTATGTATACAGGATATGATCTACCCGTGTGCGAAACTTCATCAAAATCCGTTCAGTAGTTTTTGAGTTTATTCGTTACAAACATATTTATATACAAATCTTTCCTCTTTATAATATTAGTATAGATGTGACAATAAATTCGACTGCCCAGATTTGCAAAATAAACTTTGTTACATAGTTCCAAGGACAGTGCATCGAAGGGAGGTACGTGCAAGCCAGCTGTTTGCTGTAGGATTCTCCCGCACAAACGCTGGTCTCCGCGTGCCGTTTTGTCGATTATGTAACATTTATTACAAGCAGTTTTTAGATGTAGATATTTTTCTTGACAACGTGTATCATTTTAAAAGCTCAATTGAGAAAATATTGAAAAACTCACCACTTTAGACTCAAATAGTCAACACAATTTAATTTTAGTACTGAAATATCATACTAATTTTATGTTATACTAAATACAATACGCAATCGTTTTTAAACCAGCAGAAATCAATAACGCAGTATTTAAACTAAATGAGGATCTTACTAAAATTGCTGACTGGTCTACACGCAATTGTCTACTCTTGAATCCCGACAAAACTAAGTACATCGTTTTTGGTACCAAGCATCAGCTGCGTAGTCTTTTTTTTTTTTTTTTTTTTTTTTTGGTTTCGCGGAGAAAGTGCGTTACCACTACCGCCCGGCCTTCGTGGGGGGCGACCGAGCGGTTATGTTGGGTTCACCGTGCCTTACGACCCGGCGTTGAGCCGCCCGGAGAGATGGAAAACGTCGGGCGACCGCCGGGCCGAGTCCCTAACCTATGTACAACGCACGGCATACCAACTAAAACTCCGCGGTGGCCATCTTCGGCGCATTAGGGACGGCTGCGGGCTTCCTCTGACTAATGTCTAAGTTGTCGTCCGCAACCGCCCCTGCGCGGTGCCGCCTGGTGCGGCCCGTCTCCTGTTGTGGGGGGGGCTCAGAAGCCCCCGCGCACCGAAGGACGCTCTCAGCGTCTACGGCAGCATGAGGCCTACCTTCCACGCTGCCGTCCATCACGGGGGTCGCAACAATGTGCTAAAAGAAGATATACAAAACTATAGACGGACGGCCCCCTGCCGCCCGCCCGCGACCCCCGGTGGCCCCTATTAGTCGCCTCTTACGACAGGCAGGGGATACCGTGGTGGAATTCTCCAAACGCCCCCATTCCACAGGGCGGGAGACGCCGGTCAGTCGTCCACCCGGCGCCTCCTTCGTCTCCTCTGGCGGCGGGAGGGATCAGCTCGCTCCCGATCCCTCTCGGCACTCTCCTTCTGCGAGAGGACCACCTCGCAGAAGTGGGCCACCGCACGCCAGGCCTCCCGACTGTCGACCATGGAAGCGACCACGGCCGGCAGCGAGAGGTCTCCTCCGACGACTGCTCTGAGAGCGCTGCGCTCCTCGTCCCAGGCTGGGCATAACTCCAATGTATGTTGGGCCGTATCCAGCGGGCAGTTGTCACAATGGTGACACACGGCCGACACCTCTGTGCCTACGATACGACACAGATACTCACCGAAGCAACCATGCCCGGTGAGTACCTGTGTCAACCGAAACGTAGCTGGGCCGTGGCGCCTGTCCAGCCACTCAGCAAAGACCGGGCGCACTGCCGCTACGACCCTGAGCCCCGCTGACGGGGTCTCCAGCCTGAGACGCCACTCCTCCACGGCGGCTCGCCGTAAGGAGGCCCTCATGGCCTCCACCTCCTTCAGGGCCGGACGCTGCCCGCGACTGAACGCCTCCTCCCGCCAATGAAATGCATCGGACAGGGATTGGGCGTCCAGATCCCAAGGCAGAAATCCGGCCAACATACAAGCCGCCTCGTACGAAACCGTGCGGTATGCCCTGATCGCCCGCTGCGCCACTACACGCTGAGGATTGCGCAAAAGTGCGACGCAGCGGTTGCTCAGGGAATCAGCCCAAACTGGACTGCCATACAGGGCCATGGACCGCACGACTCCGTGGTATAACCTTCGGCAAGGGATACCAGGACCTTCCAGGTTGGGCAGCAGGCTAGAAAGAGCGCCCGCTGCCCGGGACAGTTTCGTCCTCATCTTCTCAAAATGGGTGCGAAATTCCCATCGGCTATCCAAAATCAAACCCAGATACTTCATACTCTTGCCGATGGGAATCCGCACCCCCTCAACGATGATGTGGGCACCGGCTGGTGGCCCTTTCCGAGGCCTGTGAAAGCAAATGGCCTCGGTTTTCTCAAGGGCCACCTTCAACCCTAGACGTCGGATTCTATTCACGACGTCGCCGGTGCCCGCCGCCGCCAGAATTGCGGCATCCTGGAAGGTCCCAGAAGTCGCTGTAACTAGCGTGTCGTCGGCGTAACATGTCACGCCGACGCCCCGGAGATTGGTACCACGGAGCACCCAGTCGTACCCGATGTTCCACAAGAGAGGGCCTAAAACCGAGCCCTGTGGAACACCGCACGACATCGCTCTTCGGTGCCACCCGTTGGCGCCCGGATACACCACGTCCCTGTCAGACAGGTACGCGTGCACCAGACGCCGGAGATAGGGCGGCACCACGTGGTACCGCAGTGCCTCGTGGATGCAGGGCCAGGGCAGCGAGTTGAAAGCGTTGGAGATATCCAACGATACAGCAATCACAACTTCGCCCCTGGCCACTGCATCCTCCGCCTGTGCCTTCACCCGCAGAATCGCGTGGACGGTGGAACGTCCCCTCCTAAAACCAAACTGCTCGTCGGCCAAATTTGGACCGACCCTATCGAGATGCTCGACGAGGCGAGCATGAACGATGCGCTCGAAAAGTTTGGCGACCTCGTCGAGCAACACGATGGGCCGGTAGGCCGACGGCGACTCTGCGGGTCGTCCTTCTTTCTTCAGCAGGACGAGCTTCCCGGTTTTCCATCGCGCCGGGAAGACGCCCTGCTCCAAACAGGCGGAGAACAAACTGCGGAGCCTCGGACCCAGGTACTCGAGAGCTAGCACCCAGGCCCTCCCGGGGATGCCATCGAGCCCTGGGGCCGTGTTTTTGCTCCGCAGCCGAAGCACTGCCACCCGCATTTCAGCGGGTGAAACCTCCGGGATATCCCTTGCCGAGGTCTCGTACGACGATGACGCCACGTCCGGTGGCGCCATCGGTGGAGGAGTGGTCTCCACGGTGGCCGGAAACAAGGCCGCGACGACGTTGGCCAGCAAGTCTGGCCGGAGACTCTGCGACAGCGGGGGCGCCGCTGGGCGAAGCTTGTTCATGACCAAGCGATAGGGGCGCCCCCACGGGTCACCGTCGAGAGTCTCCAGGAACTCCTTCCTCGCCGCGACCTTGGCCCTGTGAACGGCCACCCGCAGCGCTCTCTTCGCCTCCTTATAGAGGCCGTAGAGCTGCCGCTCCTGGTCTGCGTGATCATCTGCCCTCAATCGGCGACGGCGATGCCTGGCGTATCGACGGCGCGCAGCTACGCAAGACGCGCGCAACTGCGCTAGCTCCGCCGACCACCAGTACACCTGCCGCCGCGACGGACGGCGGAGGGCCCGGGGCATGGCGGCGTCGCAAACGTCCGACATTGCCACCCCGAACCACTCCGCCTCCTGCTCGACCCGTACCGGCCCGTCCGGCACGGGGAGCCACGACACGACCAGAGCGGCCAACACTAGGGCCTCTTTATCGAGGCGACGTAAGACCCACCGCGGGCCGTCCTGATTCGGGGCACTCGGTACACCACTGGGCTGGACACTCGAGGACGCGGAGACGTCGAACCTGATGTAACGATGGTCCGACAACGTCTCCACGCCCACGAGGACTCTCCAGCCCCGGACACGACGTGCGACGGCGGGGCTCGCAAACGACAGATCCACAATAGACCCGCCGTTGTGCCGCACGCACGTATCCACCGACCCCCTGTTCAGGACGACCAGGCCGACAGAGATCGCCCAGTCCTCCAGGACCTCACCGCGAACACTGGTCGCCGGCGAACCCCAGACCGCGGATTTGGCGTTGAAGTCGCCGGCGACCATCACCGGGTGAGGTTGGCCTTGCTCCACCAGGGTCCCCAGTCGAACGAGAAAAGACTCGAACTCGTATAGGGGTCTGTTGGGAGAAAAATAAACTCCTACAACCCATATGTCTCCCAACAGAGCCGCGACGCATCCCTGGCCCTTCGCTACTTTTTCGAAGGGCGGGGAGCCAGCGGCACCCTGGGTGATGATGGCCACCGAACCGTCGAGGTCCCCGGCCCAGTTATCCCTGGGCGGGACGAAATACGGCTCGGCGACCACGGCCACTTGTACCGACCACTGCGCCAGGCTTTGGGACAACAGGTCCTGAGCGCGGGCGCAATGGTTGATGTTCGCCTGGAGGATCTTTAGGTCCATTATTGGGCGATCTCTTCAACTCCTTCCATCTCGGCCTCTTGCGGTGGGCTCGCCGACTGCGGCTGGGCCGTAGCCTCAGCGGCAGCTGGTCTCCTTCCCGGGCGACGCCAGGTTTTGCGGGAGGAGGCAGAACAAGTCTTCCCCCCAATTTGGTGCCCGGCGGGCTTGCCAGATGCGGCACATAAAGCGCAGTTTGGCGCCTCCTGGCATTGACGGGCTTTGTGGCCCGGTTTACCGCAGCGATAGCAGAGGTCGCTGCGGTCTACGGGACAATCGCAGGCGTCCCGCACGTGCCCTCGCTCGAGGCACTTGTAACAGCGCATCGGGCGCGCCTCGAGCACTGTCACTCGGGCCACAGTCCACCCGACTTTCAGGCGGCCCGCCTTAATTTTTTGGGCCACTTTTATCGGCACTTTAGCCCAAACTGATCCCAGACCAGAGCGATCCGGGCGAATTAGCCCCAACTTAATCGCCTCCGGGGCACACTCACCGGCACCACACAGGGCCGCCGCGACCGTCTCAGGAGTGGCTGTGGGATCAAGCTCCGACAGCCGTAGCTCCGTGCACTTGGTGGGCCGGGAGATTCGAACATCTTCCGACCTGCCGAAACATTCCCTCAGCTTTGTAGCGAGAGAATCAGCCTTCTGTTCTGAATCAGCCCCGGGTACCTCATAGAGCATTGCGCCCGTAGCTGAAAATTTCGGCTTCAGCCTATCAATATTTAAGCCGGCGAGGCTTACTTTTTGCTGGGCATCCGTCAGCACCTTTGCGTAGGTGAGCCCCTTGGCAACTGCCTCCCTCGTCAGAGAAATGACCACCGCCGCGGAGCGCGGTGGACGAAGTTTAGGCTCAGCCCGCTTTTGCTGCCGCTGTGGATGTGCAGCGGGCGCTGTAGCAGGCTTTGGTTTTCGCTTCTTGCCCACAACTACCGTCCACTCAGCATCCATAGACGCTGGGGCTGGCGGGAGTGGGCGGGGCTCCCGTGGAGTTTGCTGCGTGACAGGAGGAGTTTTGTTTTTCCCCCTGCCGGGAGGAGTCGGTACCGGGGCAGACTTCTTTCCCACTCCTTTGCCCTTTTTGGGCACCCCGGATGGCCCAGCAATGACTGCGCAGGTCGGAGCATTGAATTTCTCCAGTGACGCAGTGGAGGGTCCGGCTACGGCGGCAGGGACTATTGGAGCAGGCTGGCTAGTTCCTTTCCCCTTTCCCTTGCCTTTCCCTCTAGCAGAAGTAGGCTGAGGAGCTCCACCCACAAATCCACCCTGCACGGGGAGTGCAATGTCCCCAGGGGTGGCCCTCCTTTCATGGGCCAGCGATGGCCTTTGGGCCGGCCCTGCAAGCGCCGACTCCAGTCGAGCCTGCCATCTGGCCTCCATTCTCTCCAACATCTCTTCTGTGCGCCTGCTAGCAGCCGCCTCAACCTCGTCCAAACGACGACGGAGGGAGGCGTTTTCCTCCTGCAGCTGTTTCATCGCTGCTTCGAGGCGGGCACCATTCTCGCGCCATCTCTTCACCTCACCTTCAAGGCGGGTAACTATGGTGGACTCAGGCTGGTCCACATACTGCGTGATGATGGCCGTAACTTCGTTAAGGGCTTTTTGTGAGGTCCCTTTAAGGTTGCCCGATTTCTTCACCACGGACCTCACAATTTCTCCGCATTCTCGGAGGTCATCGCGCAGAATAACGCCGGGCTCAGCCACCTTAGATGATGCCGGTGATTTGGCAGAGCGGAGTACCTTCGCCAATTCCTCCTCCGCCTTTTGGCGTGCCTCTTGACGCTTCAGACGGTCGCGCTCTCTCTGCGTCTTCTTAAGGACGACAAAATTGCCGACCGAAGACGGGCCTCCTCTTCCATGACCGTTAGTCGCCTGTGACTTTGACACGGACTCATCCGTGTCACTCTCGAGGGGCGACCGACTACCTCTAGAGGTCTGGGAGTGTCTCCTCCAGAGCCTCCTGCTCCGAGCAGAAGAGACACTACAACTCGACTCAGAGTCGACAACTGTGGGCTTCTCACCCACACTCCTGTCTACGTCAACATCGTCGGGCTTGCGCCCTCCGAACTCCGCCTCTCCAGTTGGAACTGGAGTAGGCAATCTCGTCAATTTAATAATTGGGGTTTTGAATATATCCATATGATTCCCACGAGTATGGGGGAAATAAAGAGTCCACCCAGGCAGTGCCCCCTGTACCTGGGTAAGCCTAGCGTAACCCGCCAAGAGGGTCGGCAGGTACTCTGGCGGGGGTCGCACTAGAGACCGAACTACCCATCGGCCATGCATCCCCTCGCGGTGCGCCGCCGCTTGGGATTCGGGGTAACTTTTTATAGAGGTTTTCTCCCTCGCGGTCCGGGCGGTTAAGCCAAGACCCTCGGTCCGGCAGGAGCGCGAGACATAACCACGGACCTCCATACCGGATTACGATCTGCGACGGCGACAGCGGGAGAGAAAGGTTCCCCCCCACTGCCTGCTCGGGGCGGGGTGAGCGCACACCGAGCCCGTCGACACCCCCAGGACAGAACCGGGGGTCGCCCGATGAACGGGCCCACCGAAACGAGACGACGGCCGCCGCAAGAGACGACGACCGCCAACCAACTGTTGTCAGGATATTAGCCGTCGCGGCGATCAACGTGATCGACGCGCCGTTGCCCAGGGTGCACCGCGTGGAGGTTTCCTGACTTCGCACCCCATCAGCTGCGTAGTCTAAGCCAACCAATTAACCTCCAACTTTTGGGCAATCCTATTGAGCGAGTATATGAAGCTCGCAACTTGGGTTTGCATATGGACAGTGAGCTTCGTTTCGAGAAGCATGTTGCAAATTTAGTTAAGAGCTGTTTTTATAAATTAAAGGTGTTATACAAAATGAGGCCATATCTGCAGGAAAGTTTGCGCTTACAGCTTGTAGAATCACTTGTCCTATCAAGACTGAACTACATGGATACAGTCTTTGGCCCTCGCTTACTAGCCAGAACTCAAGGACTTATTCAGCGAGTGCAAAATGCCTGTGCCCGCTTCTGTTTCAAGATTCCATTGAGAGCCCACGTCACCCCTTATCTTAACACACACAAAATTTTAAAAATGCGACATAGGCGTAAACTCCATCTTGCCTGTCTTCTCTTTGGAGTCTTGAAGCATAAAACACCTGGCTATCTTCATAGCAAATTGTCCTGGGCAACAGGTCACACCTCACGTGGGCCTCGGCAGTGTGCAAAACAGCTCTACACTCACAGTCATAGTTCAGCGGCTTTTAGGGGTAGTTTTCGGTACACAGCCACTAAATGTTGGAACAATATCCCTCCGCCAATCAGAAACCTGCAAAACATTAATGGTTTTAAGTTAAAGCTCAAAAATTTTATACTTGACCATCAAGTAGCTCAGGGACTCCTTAAGCATGATACCAGTGCTATATAAAATAAAGTAATGCTTGGTTTTCTCAAAAATGTTGCTCTGTAGTCAACTTTTATACAGAGTTGCTATTATTATGATATGTATTATTGTCTCACTATTGCTCCTACTTACGTTTCAGCTTATGCTCCTTGGACAGTGGGTAACAGATGTCTACACAATCGCTCTTGTCTGTGTGTTAATTAGTGTTGTAAATTAATTAATAGTGTTGTTGTTTTTAGATAATATGATTTAGTTTTATTTTAGCTTCTAATTATTTTTTATGTCATTTTGTTTGTTTTATTTTATTTTTATTTTATTATACAAAGTTTTTTGTCTTCCGTGACAATCATAACAAACGGCCCAACGGAAGACCAGCGTTGGCTGTACTGCCAACATATTGCTGAGTTGGAGCCTGTTTGCAGCAAAGTGTTTTTTATCTGTTTTTATTTTATACGTGTATAATTTGTGTTTGTTGCAAATAAATTTAATTTCTTTCTTCTTTCTTTCTTCTAAAAAAGCTATCAATCGATAATTTGTCGTAAAATTAATTTGAGGGTAACGTTGTGGGTTACACATTGATTATTTATGGCATTAGCATGTATTTTATTAGACTTATTTTTTTATAATTAAAATTGTGCAACTGTTTGTTGTCCCATTATAATAAATAAATAAATACATCCTCGCCAAATGCCCAAACAACCTTAGCATGCCCTTCTCAATTTTGATCACTACATCCTTTGTCACTTCACACATGTCCATCACCATAGTATTCCGCATTTTATCACTCACAGTCACCCCACGACGGGAAATAAACGAATAATATCATGGATGAAATTTTAAAATACATAATTTTCAAATGTGGTAGTCAATATAACTCTTTTTCTAAAAGTCCTCCTTCTAGATAAAACTAGTACTTGTAAACCAGTAAACTGCATAACACGTACTAAAAACTTTTATAAACAAGTCTAAAGTTTGCCTAAGTCGCAGCCACATCAAATTAGGTTACAGCGGTTCCAAACTTAATCTAGACTTTATTCAATATGTACAGTTTGTTGCCGAGTAAAAATTAGTTTGGTGTTCATATTGGTCGGGCATTTTTGTTGGCGAGTCACGTGCAGGGGGATGCTGCGAATATCTTATGACGGCTCTGTGGGATTGTGGTGTGGGTGTGTGGGCTGGGAATTGTTTCTATGCAGTTTTTGATGAATGGGAGGTAGTTGGTTCTTGTGTGTGAGTCCATATTCTACGTAAGGCTTTATTTGTGTTGATAGATAGGGAGATGTAAGCATTATTAAATTCTGTTTTTAGGTATATTTAGGGTCCCGGTGTAACCATCAGGCTAGTTACATGTTTCTTTAGTCACTTTGTTGCATACAAAATAAACAGTATTTTTCTTGAAATACTGTAACTTATATTCTACTACATAAATTCTCACGCATGACGAAGGTTTCTCGAGATAAATTAATCAATATAAAATCTATCCGGGAAGCATTGATATGTAAAAAAACCCAATACATTAATGCCGAGAGGGTAAGAATATCCTACTACCGCAGTAGTATATTAGCACCCAAAGACTATGCTCTATAAAATAATTTACAAACTTTAGATGGTATACTTAATATTCATTCATCCTTACATATCAAAACAAAGTCCCACGCCGCGTCTGTCTGAACGCTATAAATTCAAAAACTACCAAACGGATTTCGATAAAATTTGGTATGGAGATATTTTCAGACTCTGGAAAGAACTCTGGAAGCTACTTTTTATCCCAGAAAACTCTTTCACGTGAGCAAAGCCGCGAGCAAAAGCTAGCTCGTTATAAAAATAAACCCGTCAATTTGCACTCTAATCCAGCAAGACATCTCAGTTTATACTGATGTCATGAGCAGACTGCGTCAGTTCGCACGTCTTTGTTCAATCAATGCATTAACGTCGAAGTAAATCGTAATCTGTTCGAACGAATGGAGACGTAAAATTGGTTTGTGATTTTAGATTCAACGCGATGAGTTGTTTAGACGATCTATTGTTGAACCCAAATGCGATTGATTTCGCATACATTAGCAATAACGCAATAGCATTACGCCTTTTATCAGCAAAGGGGTAGGCGGACATCAATTCAATCACACTTCACCCATATATACGTCCCATGATGTGATAATGATGGGCTTATCGCCATATCGAGCACCAAGATTTATTTTGAACATATTGTAGTAGGTTTTCACACGCTCGCCCCTAGGGGCAAACGGTGGAAACATTTCCAGGGCGGGGCCCTCTGAATGTGGTTTTTCCACGCAACTTGCAAAAACGAGTCGGTCGCTGGTGGTTGCAGCAAGCTGCAGGTGGTGATCGGTTGAAGAGCGGTGCGGTTCTTACACCGGGTGAAGTGATGCTCACGGTCGCGTGCCTCGCTCTTGGGGAAGAGGGCGTCGCGGCCGCTGGGGTGTTCGAGTTTGCGGTTACCGAGGCGAGATACTCCTGCTCCTTAGTGTTCGCCTTCTAGGTGACCGGAGTGATGGTGTTGGGTTGCTTATGTTTTGTCCGTGATGAGGTCGCGTGGGAGCACCTTCGCGTCAGGAGGGCGGGTGTGTTGGGGTGTCACGTTGTTGAGGTGAGCCCAGAGCGAGGCGTCGGCGCGCTCGAACATCCTTTCGGCGAGACGACGGATGAAGTCGTCCAGGGCTTCCATCGAACATATTGTACAACAAAGAGTTCTTAACTATATTGTTTAATGTCTTTGTTGTACACAGAGTAAAAAAAAAGGAATGTAAATTAGCGTGATGTTGAAAAGTAATTGAATTTGGCCCATTTTTAAAGGTTGAGCTGTAAAATCTCTGTTATAAGCCCTTGTGGATTGGCGGCACTTTATTAATTGATATTACGTGTATCGAGTAGGGATCAGTAGGACTTTCTTTGTCTTCATTAAAAAGAGCGGTGTAGTAATATTATTGGGGCTAAACCATATTGATAACTAAATATTTGGTATACTTTGATGACGTCATCACATTTACTTTTATAGTACTTTTTCGGGCATGGCAAGGTGGCCCCACTGCACCTGGTGGTCAGCAGAGAGCGGCCCAGATGGAGTCGACTGACTGAGTCGTCAGTAGACACAATTATGGCGATGATTTTTAAGTCCAAGCTGATATTCACATTACACCAGTGTAGTGGTTGTGTCTAATTATTATTACCTTTTGCTAACTGCGTCATAAGTTGTGCTTAGCATAATCGTAATTGCTCCTCTAGAAATAGGAAGGAAATGTATTTTCTTTGCCTAGCAGTGGAATTTCATGTATAAATAGGATAGTGAAGACGCATTTGAAATAAATAACGACACCCTCAGTGGCGTAGTTGTATTGCGTCCGCGATACGACTTCGCTGTGAGGTCCCGGGCTTAAATCCCGGGCAAACTAATATTTGATTTTGCTTCTCTATATCAGCTGGAAGTCTGGAATTTGTGTCCAATATGGCTATAGGCTCGCCCTCTATCTAATCTTGGAACGGCACATAATCTAAAAGTGAGTGTACTGGTTGCACCTCTGCCTACCCATTCGGTGATTAAGGCGTGATGTGTGTATAAATCACTCATACATTTCATAGAATCTTGAAAATTTAAGTTATGCATTTAATTTTACTATATCATAACCGTTTCAAACATCCGTGGGATTATTTAATCCCCCATTTGTATGAGGTGGGGTAATCGAAGTGGGTTTTTATAACGCGTCATAAAATGTAACACGCGTTTGCGGCGCGAATGTGAATGAGCGTTATGGCGCGGGGTCACGAGTCCCGCGGTGATGATACGGTCAACAGGAGTTTGAATCGTGGCTTATAATTTTTTATCATCTGTAGTGGAGTCACTTTGCCGCGCTTGAATATAAAAAACACAAATTTTAACAAGCTTGTCGCACATCTGCAAAAAGTAATCGCAATACATAAAAAATAGGGTTTGTAACTGAAATCCGTTTTTTTCGTGTTGTGATTGTTTTTTTGCCGATGTACCTAAGTTGTGAGGATAATTCGATGTTAGTTTGAAGTAAACTGAAACTCGTGAACGTATGATGTGTGGCACATAGACCATATCCCGGTTAACAGCTACTTTTTTCCGGAAAACTAAACATTGGGACTTTTATACCGGGAATTTTAATAATTTGAAAACGGTATGAATGTGGAATTAGGAAATGTGATTGGATTTTGACATAACACAGTATTTTTAAACGACTTCCAGAAAAGTGGTCCAAGGACTTCAGGTTACTTCATGTTTTTTTTTCAATGTATTCTTACCGATTACTCTGAGATTTGATACTCATTTATTTACTTTGGCCTCAACGTAAAACGTTTCGCAATAACACCTTTAAATTATTGCATGTTTTTTGTTCAATATGATTACCATCTCTCATCCTTATAGCCCTTGTTTAATTAAGCTAAAGCATATTTAAACCGTATAATACATATCTCACGGGATATATAAAACACAGCGAAGCGTAGTCGCAGTGGGAATTCATATTATCGTGTGTAGAGCGGTTCAAGTGACCTGCCTCGGACTTACATGTGGTCGTAAATCTATTGCCTATATTGCTCAAATGTGGTGTTTATGAGCGAAGTTGGAGTGGTAGTACCACGATGTGGACATATCGAGCGTTTTCAGCAATCACCTCTTAATCGACACCTCTAATATTTTCCTGAAGGATTTTAAGCTATTGCATATCTTCTATCGCGGGCCTTGAGCGTGGAGACCGAATCCAGAAATTCCGTAACGAAAATAACCTGAAATCTTTTTTATCTTACTAATATAAACCTTAAATACAATGCGTAGAAGCTATTTTCCCAGCGTTGGCACGGCACGAGTACAAAAGAATCGAACGTAACATTCTTTTTTCAAATTTTGATTTATTCTACTTTGGTTGTAATGACCATTGCATTTCTGACATTTATCAATAACAAGAATAAACGTGCGTTGATCGCGTTTAAAAATCTACTTTATGTGGTAAGCGTAAGATCGAATTTGTGTTTAGTCAATCAAAATTTGTGATAAAAAATGCTATGCAATAGCTTTACCGCGGCAGTCTCCGAGTGCCACGCGTATTTCTTTTTGTTTCATCATCGTCATCATCAGCCATGTGAAGTCCACTGCTGAATAAAGGCCTCCTCTAAAGATTTTTCTTTATTAATTTGAAAATATTTATGGTATGCCAGCTTTTGCTCGCGGCTCCGCTGGATTGTAATAAGTTTTTGGGGATATTAGTCCTGCTATATATTTTCCCGGGATAAAAATATCCTAGGGTCATAAACTATCTCCATATCAAATTTCATCGATATTGGTTTTGTAGTTCAGCCGCGAAAGTGTAACAGACGGACAAAAAAACAGACACACAGAATTATTATCGCATTTATAATATAACTAGCTTTTGCCCGCGGCTCCACCCACGTGAATGAGTTTTTCCGGGACAAAAGTCCCGCTTTATATTTTCCCGGTATAAAAAGTATACATAATCTACCCGTGTGCCAAATTTCATCGAAATCGAAAAGTTATTAAATTACTAAAATGGCTATTAAAAAATAGGGGTTGATCGTAGAGGGTTGAAAATTTAGGGTTGTATGTATTTTTTAATGCCACAAACAAAAAAAATTGTCCAAAAATTAAAAAAAAATGTTAAGGGTGAACAACCCTTATCACTTAGGGGGATGAAAAATAAATAACAACCTATTCTCAGACCTACCAAGTGTGAATATAAAATTTCACCAAAATCGGTTCAGCCGTTTCGGAGGAGTACGGGAACGAACATTGTGACACGAGAATTTTATATATAAGAGTATGGATTTCCAGCATTTTTATGGAATGGCTATTTTTGTAAGTAAATACTACAAATATACTATAAAATATGGAACAACCCGCTTTAGTATACAGAGATATTTCTACACCTCATGTTTGTTACGTAAATTCTAATTCCTTAAAATTATGTCATCCCTCGTAATCCTCCTAGCCAGTTTCGGCCACGGCGACCAATCACAACGGAGATCAGCCAGGTACGCAGGAGATATTATAGTGCACAAGTGTGTGCGCAGTACACAAGTGCACCAGCTATTCCTTCAATCTCATAGTCCGGTAAGACGGCAATCCGACATGACCGGAGAGAGTACTTTGATATGCCCATTCTGGTATTGTAGGTGTTTACGAGCGGTGGAAATCACGTAAGACCATGCAAGTCATTGCTCAATTGCTGTTATATACAATAAACATTTTGGTTAATTTTGTCATACGTATTATATATATATATATAAGTATGAGATGCTTTCCTTAACATAATCTTTATTTTTCCATCCTTTCAACTCTGATGAACAAGTCTTCATATTACGTTATTTTACTACATTCCTCAAATAAAGGCTAATAAGTGAATGCGTCATAAAGCCCTAGTGCCCGGCGGCCGACCGGTTAAACACGCGAATATATATAAATATACAGCGTTTGATGTCGGTCCGTCCGTCGGTCCGGCCCGGGGACTCGTTCATTATTCATGCGAGTGTACGAATCAGATGTTTTGTGATATGTCTGAAAACATAGGAGGAATATACTTTATTGGAATTTAGACGTATATTTTTCTACTAGGTTGTTATTACACTACATGCCATGCTATGCTATCAGCCCTGTATTATATACTGCCCAATGCTGAGCACGGGCCTCCTCTACTACTGAGAGGGTTCAGGCCTTAGTCCACCACGCTGGCCTAGTGCGGGTTGACAGACTTCACATACCCTCGAGATTCTTATGGTGCATTCTCAGGTATGTAGGTTTCCTCACGATGTTTTCCTTCACCGTTAAAGCGAACGATAATTGATAAACAATACACACGTAACTTCGAAAAGTCAGAGGTGTGTGCCTTGGGTTTTGAACCTCCGGACATTGTCGCGGCAGACCGTTCTATTCCCAACTAGGCTATCGTCCACGACCACATGTCGCGTCACACAACATGATGTTGTTAGAATTGAATTATGTAAGATCTAGTCGTTTAATTGATGGTAAATATTATATAATGGCAGGGTTGTTTAAGTAAGAACAGGTTAAACAATAGTGTAAAAGCAACACCATCCATAATATTGAATAACAATGTAGTAGTAGAACTAAGAAACGTATTGGCGTAAATGTCTTCTGCTTATGGACCAATAAATTCTTAAGAAATGTCCCAGCTATTTCCGGAAATTACCAATCTCAATATGTTATCCACGACTCACAAAATATACGCAGACTCCCTGTATGTTTCATTAAAATAAATGTACCCAAAATATAAGATGTCGTTGTGAGTGGGCCCTCCTCAAGACCCAATTATCCTGTTGATTGGGTTTATTTGTTGGTCTTTCGTGCTTACTCTTGGTCTATTTTTTAACTAAGTAGTATATGAGCACCGCTATGTTTCCATCTATGGATATCTATATTGGTATTACAAATAAAGGCAATTCGTAAACTTAGATTTAAACCGTTTGCAGAAAGAAAACTAAGCTTAGTTTAGGTTAGCTTGAATAACTAAGATGTTTTTCATACGTGTGTGTACTAGTACTGTAGGCCTAGTTACGTTCTACGTGTGATTTTCTCAGCTATACGGGCTAAGGTAAAATAAATTAGCTAAGTTCTTGATCTAATCTCTGAAAATTATTTAATTATAACAGTACTTTTATTATTAGAAAGTTAAATTGTATCTATTTGCTACAGACTACTTTTTATTTCTGAAACTCTCAAACAGCGAACCGCAAAGGTTTATTGTTTTATAACACATCTATAATATTTAAGATTACAAACGCATAGCAAAGCTTTTTTGAGTAAAAAAATATGAGAGTACTGTGGGTAGAATGTGGAAAAAGGAGGCAACCCGTAAGACAATGTCGTTTAATTTTGATGTTTGTGATTGATCGAGAGACCAATACGTCAGTCACGTGTTAGTCTCTCAACCAATCGAATAAAACGAAACGGGGTCGTGCCGTGTTTTTTTTTGCCACATTCTAAGTCCATACTATTACTGGATAGTCGTAGCGTTTTTCATGAAGCGAACAGATAGCTCATTATTCCCTAACAAAATATAATATTTTCTACTACGAACATAAAAAGATGTCTTTCCACTATTTGAATTTCGCTTTATTAAAAATATAATATTTTCTTCTATGAAAGCAAAAATATAACTTTCCTTTATTGTTGGGAAATCTTGTCTTCAGTTACGCAAAATTATTAAACTTATTTTTAATTGACTAGTTCTAATTAAAACAGCAACGGATCACCTTAACCTTAACCTTGACCTTTTAAATAAAATAAAAATAAAGCCGAGAAATTATTTGTTTATCGGCTAATTAAACAGCGAATATGTTTTCATGCTATCTGTTCCTTATTGGCAGCTAAGGACTACGAAGTTGAATATGATAATTTTTTCTTAATATTTTTATACTTAACACCAGGTATAGAAATGTATATATTTTTTTTTATTGCATAGCATGACGAGACGAGTATGCTTTTCGCCTAATGGTAAGCGATACGACCGCCCATAAACAGTAGCAACACCATATAGCACCTTGAATTACAAAGTACAATGTGGCTTTCCACTGCGCTCGTCTTCCTGACACATAAGATGTTAAGTCTCATTATGTCCACTATTTACACTGGCTACAATGTCCTTCAAACTAAAATACAACAGAGCATGCACACTGCTGCTTGGCGGTAGAAATAGACATTGCGGTGATACCCACACAGACGGACTCTTACATATGAGAGCCCTACCACCAATGAATATGAATGAATTATTTGCAATGTAAAGCTTATATGAGATAATCACTGCCGACTATTTAATCTCCTTCCTTGTTATATAACCCCATGTGTAATGGATGCAGACCGGTTTTGGCAGGCCCGCCTGAAAAACTTTAGGGTAGGCCTATGTTCAGCAAGGCAAATCACGTGGCTGATGATGATGTGTAATATTTTGTGCCAAATAGGTTCATTGCTTAGTTAAAGCACCCAATTCCATAGAAAAAGAGACTTTAAATAAATCATTAAGGACAACAATGGTGGCAGAAAGCTACGAGGAATCTATTTAAAACTTTTCCTGGATGTATTGCCCCTGATAGGCGTCGAATTGCCATTAACTTCGAATGGTATAGAAAGGAACGTCGTGTTATCAATCAATGTATACCCCACTGCGCGGAGAAAGGGGTGTCCAGGGGTATACATTTGTATGTATATCTATACATATAATAAAGCAGTAGAGCCCTGTCTGTCTGTACATTAGAATTTGTCTGTGCATTTGAGACCCTGGAAAGGGCATAAGCTACTTTTTATCACAAAAAACTATTTCACGCGGGCGGAGCCACCAGTAAGAGCAAGTTATAGTTAATTAAAAATGGTAGAGCTATGTCATAGTTTTGATACTTTTTTGCCTCGTCATTCCGTTAAAGAAAGACTGTTTAATGAGAGTCTGTATATCACATTATTAATCTAGTAAACGAACTTGGTTAATGAACAGTAATCCTGGGTTTGATTCTTATGATGTGTCATAGTTTTCAGATTTGAAGAATACACTTTCTACCTACCCTTTTGTGTGAGGGTGGCATGAGTAAGGGTGTTATATAAACAACTATAGCAGAGACTACTTTTTATATAACTCTATTATTTATATAAGTGCCCCACTTCTCATTGCATCTAAGAACTGGAACTAGTTCATTGATGGCATCGACTTTACTATGGGCATTGAGGGCTGCGATAAAGAAATAAGAGCAGAAAAAACTGTAGTTATATACTTCTATTTGAACTTTAAAAGCTATGTTATAATCACTGTATTTGAAAGCGTATTTATGGAGTTCAAACTTTTTTAGAATATTATCATTTTAAGGTATTTTGTTCAAGGTAAAAATTCCACCAAGTTTTATATAACATAGCCTTGTAAACGAGTGAATGCGGTACTGGATACCTACTTGATGTTGTGATCTACCACCCAATGCCTACACTACCAGATATATTTATAATACTTTATGGTACATAAAAACATCAATATCATAAATGCACCATCTTAAAAAATAGGGATAAGTCGATTTAGGTGAATGCTTAAGCCTTCTAACATCTCAAAATAACTATCAACTACCCTAAATTCCATTACACAGCATCGAAATAAGTTCCCCCAACCTTATCAGCTGTCATCTCAATACTCAACGCAACATGACACGTGCCTTCTTTCACAATCTATGTATCTTTACTCTCGTTGTTTGAATTTATGAATAATACATAATTCATAGACCTAGTGAAAGAGTGTATTGAAAAAAAAATATCCTGGGCTACGTTTTCTGGTTGGAGGATTTGAAAAAAGAACATATTTGACTAACAGTTTTCAAACCTCATGCAATAAAGTTGAGCTGGAAATCACAAAGTTTATAATGCAAGTACTAGTAGGACAATTAAGCAATTAGGATAATTTCGTTAAATTATTATTAACTTTACCAACTATTAACCAAAATAGCAACTCAAAGTATCGGTAAAACTAATTCAACTGTCCCAAGACAAAAATAACAGTGAACCATACTGGAAATCTAGTGCTAAGCAGTTTCGAGGGGAGAATGACACGTCTTGCTTTCATCTCGTGCCATAAAATTTGATCAGCGCCCAAACCCGCCGCATCTCCCCGAGGCAACAATATCCCAACGTATATTGCTGCTATATTTTCATCACGATCCACGGTAGTGACGTGGAACGTCGGGAATTCAGCTCTTTGCGATGAACTATTTGGATCATCGTAATGTTCGTGCTAAAAGTATTAATTATTTTGTTATTTTAGGCATTTAAGAAATGGATAATTATAATAAGATTTAATAAGTTCACCTTATCCAGTATTTCGTACGTTGCATAATTCTTTGTTTATCTTACGCAATAGTTTCCATTACAATAGGTTTAATCCTCACCAATAACATCATGAATTATTAGAATAAAGAACGCGTGATTGACAAATAAAAAGTAGACATTCAAATATAGAATGTATGAATGTAATCCTCCTAGCCAGCGGCCAATCTCAACGCAGATCAGCAAGATACGCAGGAGATATTATAGTGCGCAAGTGTGTGCGCAATACACAGGTGCACTCGCTATTCCTTCACTCTCATAGTCTGGTGAGACGGTAATCCGATATGATAGGAGAGAGATCAGGCGCAGGACCAACGGCTTTACGTGCTTTCCGAGGCACGGGGGTATCACACCGCCAACTTCCTGACTCCGAGCTGCGACTGAGTAGTTTTTTTAAGATGGAAAACCCCAGTCACATTGTTTTTTTGGCTCAACCCGGGATTCGAACCCAGGACCTCACCGCGCAAGTCGTACTCGTAACGCGTATGCAATACAACTACGCCACCGAGGCAGTCAAATATAGAATGAACAACTGAATGAACTGAATGACTGCCTTGGTGGCGTAGTTGTATTACGGTACGGCTGCAATGTCAAGGTCTCGGGTTCGATCCCGGGGTCACGCAAAGTGATATTCGGTTTTTCTACTCTGTATCAGCCCGGAGTCTGGAATTTGTGCCCGATATGGCGATAGGCTCGCCCCCTATCACATCATGGGACGGAATATGCATGGCGAAAAGTGGGTGCACTAGTTGTGCCTCTGCCTACCCCTTCGGAGATAAAATGCGTGAGTGTATATATATGTATATATAACTGAATGAATCGAACCAAAAAAAAGGAATGGGTGAATTTAACCAAAAATTTAAATATAGAACGATCATATCGAATTCTTTTTCCTCCAACCTTCCCATCCCTGGTAATCCACAACTCAACTAGCCGGCTTATGTTCCCGCGATGTTATGAGGCGATACAATGTGCCAGGTATTGTGTTGTTAATAAACTGCGGAACTGCTGCATCGATGCAAGGGTTGTCATACGCTGTGATACTCTATTGACAATAACTGTGTCAAACCCACGAGCGTTGTCAATATTATAGAGCTTTGAAATAATCTCTGTGGTCAATTTTGTACTTATTATAGAAGTTTTATAGATTTCAATTTGAAGACAGGTTCTGCATGTTGATATGTTGTGTTTTCCCTTGACTATGGAATACTTGGATTAAAATGTGTTGTCACTGTTGTCAGTTATTGTGTAGTAAATTTTTTACTAAATTGTGTCTAAAAAGTAGGTAGTTACTTATGGAATATTTTTGTGAATAAGGCCCATTAAATATGTAATTACTAATACCTTTGATAAATCAAAATCAAATTTACTTACAAAATCAGAATATGTTTGACATTTAAGAACAATATTATGTTATTTATTTAAATACGTCAATGGTGTCTAGACATTTGAAATTTTGTACCATTGTATTATTATATACCAAACAAGCCACATTCCACGCGGATCCGCGTTAAAACCCCAGTGTCGTTCAGTAATAACGCGGCGAACGTTTTACAACGTTCTCGCACGTAACCAAGATCGTATCTGTACGTTATAAATTTGCCGTAAACTCCGCTCCGATATTACTTCTGGCAAACACATCTACTCTACGATAAATCGAACAATCAAATGTTTTGAAGACATTTTTGTTGATTCGATTTTTGGTTGCCTGGTTGGTAATTTCGGCATCCAAACTTTTATTTTCCTAAAATTGCGGCAATGCGCTTATTCCTATTCTATTGGTGATGTTCTCGGGTCGCAGTTTTGCCGTAGTTGTCTTTTATAATAATATTTTTTTTACAAAATGGTGCATTATTCCAGGGTAAAGTTTACGTCATGCTTAAGCTTAGAATTATCTATAAATTTAACATTATATTAATAATGTCCACCCAAAAATTGTAGTGATCTGTTATTTTGTAAAGAAGTACCTATTAAATAACAAACATTCTCTTGAATTTATTTTATAACTACATTGTTGTACATTTTCTGGACAAAGGTAGTCCATATAATTTGAGGACTCATTCTACCTGTGTGCCAAATTGTATCGCAATCTATTCACCGGTTTTTTCCCTGTCTGTTAACAAACATCTTCACAAACTTTCACATAATACAAATAGGAAGTAAGAACTTTATAACAAATAAAATTTATTTATGTTATTCCTGCGCGAATTTCCCTGACATTCACAACAGGAAGTTCTGTTCTTACACATCCGCCTGTTTTCTTCGTATCATTGTAATATTAGTAATATTGTTTCGAGTCTAATTAAAAGTTATGTAATTACGAGGGAGTCGACACATTTCTCGGAATATCGAGTGTATACTGTAGTTAGAACATTGTATGGTAACTTTTTAATTGGACTATAGTTAGTTGTGTAACAAATATTGATGGCAATTTTTAACACATTGTAAATGTAGTTTTCAGTTGTTAATAAATATATTTACATATTTCTTGCCTAACTGCCTTGGTGGCGTAGCTATATTGCGTGTGTGGTACGACTAGCACTCTGAGGTCCCGGGTTCGAATCCTATTTTTTCTGACTTTTCGAAGTTACGTGTGTATTGTTTAAGTCTGCCAACCCGCACTAGGCCAGCGTGGTGGACTTAAGGCCTAACCCCTCTCAGTAGTAGAGGAGGCCCGTGCTCGGCAGTGGGCAGTATATAATACAGGGTTGATTGCATTGATTGCATTATCCACATTTGGATATCTTACCACAAGCAAAAAGGTCATAACACAAAACTCATAACCCTGTTAGTTATCGGTTTAATTAATAAGTCGTATTTTAAACAGGAATTGAGTCAGATAGTAAGTAGGTACGAAGCTATTTCAAAGACAATACCGAAACTTTGAGGCTCATTTTTCATTTAGTAGTAAAACAGACAGGAGCTTTGATATCCTGTTAAAATAGCCCCGGGAAACGTTTCCGCCCTATTACCCTGCCCGGTCGCCTGGGGTCGGGAGTAGCTGTGACGTCACGAGACTCAAAGCGACTATGAACAGTAAAGTATTGTGGAAAAAAGGTGTTTTCTATGCATTGGTTTGATTGATGGTCTAGTATAGGAAGTGTTTTACTTTTGTTGTCGACTTTAATGTTTGGGGTTCGATGCTAAAATAACCAAATACGTGTGAAGTATTACTCGATTTAAGCCAGCAAGGCTTCGATAATTGTTGTATCGTGAATGTATTTAGGAAATAGGGGGATAACCTTGTCTTGAGGAGGCCTATTTACTCATTTATTCTTTCTGGCTCTGTTTTGATAAAAGAGATGACGCATGGCGTAAACCTCAGTACAATTGGGCGTCCAATATGATCGATGCGTTGAAAGTTGTACCAATATGTTTGTGCAGGCGAAGAATAACTAAACTTAGAAAAATGCTTGCTTGCTTTAAAATGCCCAACGTTTAAAAGTAATCGGACATTATAGATTACTATTACACATACACACACACTCACTCACGCCTTTTATCTCCGAAGGGGTAGGCAGAGGCGCAACTAGTGCAGCCACTTTTCACCGTGCGTATTCCGTCCCATGATGTGATAGCGGGCGAGTCTATCTCTCTCCATATCGGGCACAAATTCCAGACTCCGGACTGAATAGAAAAATCCAATATCACTTTACCCGACCCGGGAATCAAACCCGAGACCTCAGCATTGCAGTCGTACCGTAATACAACTATGCCACCGAGGCAGTCAGATTATTATTACATTTATTAGCAAACATAGAAAAATTTAAAAAAAAAAAAAATATTTCCGATCGGCTTGATCCTTTGGGTTTGCGCAGAGATGTAGCATCGCTCTGCATTCTCTATCGCATTTACCACGGGGAGTGCTCTGAAGAATTGTTCGGACTTATCCCTGCTGCTGAGTTCCATCACCGTACTTCGCGGCAGAACTCCAAATTCCATCCACATCACCTCGGAGGTTGGCAATCCACCACTGTACGTTTTAGCCGTCATTTTTTGCCACGTACTACTAAGCTATGGAACCAATTGCCGCCAGCAGCATTTCCGGACAGATACGACCTGGCGACCCCTATACAATAAAAAAAAAAACAAAAAAAATAATAATTTTATAGCAAGAGCGGCAACAAAATGGTTGATTTGGTTCTCATTCGTCTTCGATTATAAACCAAATATGTAACATCAACACGTAAGGGAAACAAACGAGACGCTACCCCTAATTCGCGCATTATCGATGGCCATCATCCATCAAGTCCTATAAACGGCGCGGACTAACAAATTTTTGCTCGGGGTAAGGGTACGGTTCGTACATGTTTTGGCAACTCCTAACTTGATTTGTGAGTTTCCAAACAAAATGAGAAGGCTCTCGCCTCGTGGTAAACGTTTGTCATTATAGTAACATTTTATATTTCTGGCTTATGTACGTGCGCCTATAAACTTCTATTTAATGTACTTTGGATATATGTAGGTACTTTTGTTATTAAATACGAAGCCCAGATTTCATCCGCGGTCAGGTAAAGTTAAGGCTCTTATCACAGTGGCTAATTGCAAGCGAATTCAGGTCAAGGCGAAGGCGCTGCGTGCTCGTCCAAATTAATAAGACCGTTACTTTATTTGATCACTTATGAAACAATACAGTCTAAGATACACTGGTGGTAGGTCTCTCATATGTAAGAGTCCGTCTGGGTGGGTACCACCGCAAGGTCTATTTCTACCGCCAAGCAGGAGTGTGCATGCACTGTTGTATTTCGGTTTAAAGGACATTGTAGCCAGTGTAACTACTGGACATAATGAGACTTAACATCTTATGTCTCAGGGTGACGAGCGCAGAGGAATGCCACACAGTACTTAGTAACTCAAGGTGCTGGATGGTGTTGCTACTGTTTATGGGTGATCGTATCGCTTACCATCAGGCGAACGACATGCTCGTCTCGTCATTCAAAGCAATAAAAAAAAAAAGATACGCAATAATTCCTATATTCCACGAATCAATTACAGTGTTACTAAAAAAAAACTAAAGAAACTTGGAATAACTCAAGCTGTTTCATAAAGTAAACTATGAGACTTTATAACTATCTAAAAATATTTTACAGCGCAATCCTACATCAAATTAGATGTTATGAACTCTAATAAAGGGGATACAAAGAATGCGAAGAAAGTCATATTTCCAACAAATATTAAACTTAGTTTGAAAATATAATTCAAACCGCTTTGGGGGTTTAAACATACAGACATCGAAATAAATTGTATCCCACTACAATATTTCATTATTATTTTCTTTGAAATGATCTTTCGGTTTATTATTTATTTCCAAGATTTTATTTAATAAATCAAGTAATTGTTTATTTATAAATAAGTTAGCTTGTATATTTCCAACTAAAGGACGAGTTACCAGAAACAATAAATATTTATAATAACAATACTGTATTTACTCAGAAACATACAATATTTTGGTACCTATCCAAAGTCTCAATTTAGATAGATGTTTAATAATATTATATTGGTTTAAGTTCTACATTACCTACATAGTTACTGTTAACGGCTTTACGCTTTTCTTAATCCAAGTATCTGTTGTAAGTACCCATAAAGAAAGTCGCATTTTTCTTCTGTTATTTATGATGCAATTAACTTTTCGCTTTTCGCCTGATGAAGGTTATGGCTCATTTGGAGGATTTCTTCGGTGCTTTTGTTTACCTGGTTGTTCATTTTCATCCACATCGAATCTATTGTTAGGATTTGTTGCTCAGTATTAGCCTGGAATCTGGAATTTGTGCCTGATATTGTGATAGACTCGCTTGCTATCATATCATAGGACGGAACATACATCCCGAAAAGTGGGTGACTTGGTTGCACCTCTGCCTACCCCTTCGGAAATAATAGCGTGATTTATGTTTTTTTATTTGATCTATGGTAACACTGTAAAGATAATCTAATAATTTAAATGATTAAATAACCAATTACAATACCAAAAAATACTGATGAAAAATCGATATCGTTTGGCAAAGGACAATGGCGAAATCGTATTTATAAATAAATTATGCGTTTAGAATTTCCAAACATGGTAATCTCAATATAATTATTTTGTATGATTTTTCAGCATACTAACTTTAGTTGTACAAGTGTGTATAAGTTGCATAAATTATTAAAAAAAACTTAATTGACTTTTTAGCAATGTGTTACGGCCATTTTTTATGAATGATTATGTCATTATTTAGGCTACCAAAACATCATTTTCATCATGTCTCTAAAAATTGCAAAAAATATATCTGACTATAAAATGTTCATTAGGAATAACAACAAAGATTTCAGCTTTCTTACCACATTTTTTTTACTATGTATATTCTATTCTATACATTCTTACCAGCTGCCTGTTGGCTGTATAGTTACGGTCATTGCTTATATCATTTTAGAAAAAAAAGCTATTTCCGACATTTCGTTTCTGGCATGTAGTATTTTTGTAAAATGTGTGATAATATGTTTTGATTGAAAATACTGTACCTGGTCGAGCAACCGTACTGTAGGTTGCTGCGCTCATACCATGACAGTTGTCTGGTATTTGGGTTGGGCCGCCAGACAAGGCAATGTATCTGCCCCGGGAGAATTTTTAGATGAGATATTTATCAGAGAGAATTATTATGAAGAAGATGAATAAACATAAAAAAAAACAAATTGTGTTTTATTTTTTTTCAGAACTCGTTTTTATTTAATTGTTATTTCCCAAAGTCTAGGACTTAGGGTCTGAACGTATTTTTCCCAATAGTTTCAGAGTTTATTACAAAATAAAAACAAAGAAACCTTTACTATTTACTATAGTAGTATCTATAAATAAAAAATGATTTGATATATAAGCTTGTATAGCTGAGGAAGGTGCATGCCGCGCGCTAGTATGCCGTGTGGCAGATCACCCTTCTCCATGTTTAGTGAAATGTTAGGTTCGAATGTGATGAGGGAGGGTCTCGCTTGACAATAGACAGATTACCAAACATTTTATGAGTTTCATTATTCATATTATTATGTAAGAATCAATTTATAAATGTCAACTAAATCATAACCTCAAAATCTTTAAAATGAAAAATCTTTAGATTTAGACTTTTTTCACTAATAATCTTGATACATAATTGTTTAGGAATTGCTGCTGAATTGTTAAATATTTTTTTTACTTCTAAACGCTACACATTTACATCAACTAAAATCATGTATGGAGACCTGCCATTGTCCTTTACGTTAGGAGGTAATTTACATTGCAGACACTTGGAGATTACGCCGATCACATGATCTCATAGTACAAATCTATATATTCTGATTGAAAATGCATCGCGATATTTATACATATGGACGACATTATTTATTTTCATCCCTTGTTATTGCTAGATATTTTATGTTAATTGAAATACAAAAAAATAAGAATATATTATAATATTTCCACCTTAGACCTAACTTTCGTAGAGTCAAGATTTTTAAAAAAATAAATAAATTATACAAATTGTCTGGGAAACCGTATTAAGGTAAGCTCTAGACGAATTGGTTTCGCTCGCAATAAATGCAACTGGCACAGGGCGGTGTCACGCCTTACCTGCATGCATAACTTTCCTTTATTTTTGAAGGAACTACATAGATGTACTATTTGATTGCTTCATTCTATCTTATGATAATTACTAAATAAATAATAGCGAAAACCCCGTCCAAATAGTGTCAGTAGTTTTTGAGAAAATCGCGACCATACAAACTTACATACATACATACGGGTCGAATACAGAACCTCCTTTTTTGAAGTCGGTTAAAAACACAATCATGTGCTAGTTATTAGTGTAATACAAATACATAATAATATTTTCGGCCACTTTGTTTAATTTTGCAGGATTTTTTGTCATCGAATACAGCCCATCCTGACTGCCTTGGTGGCGCAGTTGTATTACGGTACGACTGCAAGGCTGAGGTCTCGGGTTCGATTCCCGGGTCGGGCAAAGTGATATTGGATTTTTCTATTCAGTATCAGCCCGGAGTCTGGAATTTGTGCCCGATATGGCGATAGGCTCGCCCCCTATCACATCATGGGACGGAATACGCTTGGCAAAAGTGGGTGCACTAGTTGCGCCTCTGCCTACCCCTTCGGGGATAAAAGGCGTGAGCATGCGCGAATACAGCCCGTCTAATGAATGGTGAATGGTGTGGTAAATACCTACTAGAGAACCGTTTTGATTTTCTGCAACTAAAAAAGGTCTACGTGTGACAAGTATTAATTGATCTAGTGGCTAAAAAAGGTTTGCCACAAAACATTTCCTACGGTAAATACCAGATTTATCAATATTGTGACGGAGATTGGTGTTTTTTTGTAGTATTACATTAAATAACATTATCGATTTTCTTCTCACATTTATCACTTTTAAATTAGTGAAATCCGAGGTGCGATCTTAAGTTTTTTTTTTATATTTTTAATATTTTGTTCGACGATACACACACTAGAATCTTAGTACTTTCATATCAAAACATTGTCATATATATATATAACTACAACTGCCTTAGAAGTGAAGCCACGAAATCTATTGTGATCGCAAGTTTCCTCTCGCCTGTCACTCAGGGAGAGATGTCGCGCGCAGAGCATGCCCTAGCCCCCGACACAGCAAATTGGATCCAAACTCGCGCGAACAACCGAGCACTTACTGTGTAATATGCTTAAATATTTTACATTAAACGTATTTTATTGTGTGAATCTTTCAGGGTAACTGACGCGCTCATAATGTGGATTACCAAGGTCTGCATGGTACAACGCTATAAGTACTAATAACTTTCAAGATTTTACATTTAAGTATTACATAACATAAAATTCACATTATGTATATACCTACATATATATAGCCTTTACTTACACCCGATGGTGGGTAATATGAGACGTAAAATTTGCTATACAGAGTGGATTTTTGAATGTTCTCAAAAATGATGGACAGTCTCCTTAGAAAGTTTTCTTGTCGCTACAGCGGTTAAGGTAGCTGCTCTTGCTGCCCTATCTCAATAATCCACCCTGTAAAGTAGCTAATCTGGTCTATATACATATGTTTTGAGAGACAACCATCCTGACAAACCGACATGACTGTTGTTGCATTTAGCTCGACCAGTAAGATTACCGAAGTCCTGAAAATATTCCCAATTGATTCCTTAAAGTTTGACAACGTTTCCACGATTCGTCTAGCATAGTTTATGTATAGTGACTTCTTACCATAGATTACCAATTGCTAGTTTACACTTCTCTTAATTCTCAAATACATAACTAACAGAAATATACTATAGAATCCTACAAAATGTCTTAACACTAAGATACCCTTCCGTTCCCCAACGTGATATATTCCTTTTTAATCTCACCGATAAAGGAGAAATCAATAACGAAACGGGGCCGCGTCCATGGCATCCAATTCGCGATAAAATAATTGCGAAGACGTTCCGGCGACGTCGCGTAAACGTCGCGGCGACGGATCGGGGTCGCGGCCATTGGCACGGTTCTCTTCGGTTTCTATAAGACGGTTTTATGCTTTAAGATTGTTTTAGTCTAGTGGTTGAGTGGTAAAAATATTGGGGTTCCGATGTCTAGTTTCTGTACTTATTTTCAGTATTCTGATTTAGACGGTGTGTTTTTAATATCAAATTTCGAAAGTTATTAGGTATACATCTTCATATTTATATCGACCATTTTTTCGAAATATTTAAACTATGTTCAAAAGACGGAGGAAAATGTGATTCCAAATATGTATAAAACTAGAATGTCCCAAAAAAGTCGCTTAAGTCAATTAGCCTGCGAACCGTTGCGTCGATATTAAGTTAGAGTTTAAAGCCACGGGTTCCTAAAGCACGAAAACTACAAATAAAGATTCTAATTATTTGGGATTTATAAGCGATGCATTACTTCAAAACTAAAGAAGATTGTGCAGATAGTCAAAATACCTAATAACGGTTCAGTTCGGGGAAAATGTGTAAGTTATAAAAAGTTCACCTACATTTCTGAATTTATAATTATATAGGTCACTACTACAGTCACTTATACAGGTTATTCCTACCATACTATACAACAAATATTTACGCTTGCGGTATTCTAAACTACAAAATATCTGTTATAAATTACGCCGTTTTGTCTGGTGGTACGAAATAATATCATTTAGGAACATTTCAGACCGCATTTTGTAACATAAAAAAATACACACACAAAATATGCGCCATACAAAAGTCCGTGCAAATGGTCGTATAATAAAATCTAAAATACTGTTTGGTCATAAAGTTTTTGTTGTCCTCGTAAACTCTTCCACTGAGTAAAGTCGTTAGGAACGTAACAGGTGTGTTCTGGCTGTAAAAAAGCCCTATATTAGTGATGTAGCATAATCGTATTCGCAATATTCTACCATTCGCTTTCGCATTCGTAAAATAGAATGAGAATAAACTTCTATAGGCGTAAACTTTAACCCTAATAAGAATAAATTGTTAATTCTCAAATTCATTAAGTCCGTGTTGTTTCATCCATCAAGTAATTTTAACGATCTTTATAGAATAGAGGAGCGCGTAGCGACTGTGAATTCGGTTGTAATTCGCCAGTGTGATGAGAGCCTTAACTATACCTGACCACGGATGAAACGACCCGACCTAAAGCTGGCATAATTCTAGCTACCGTTGATGGCAGCATCGTGTCTCGTTGTTCGTTATTATTTTATATTTAGACATCAGTTTTATAAAAATTGCGCAAAGCTATGCTTAGTTACGTGTTGACCAATCTGCTCTAAACTTTTAATCAGTGCTTAATTTTTCTTACTCAAAAATTTAATTTGTACGGTCGACACAGATCATAACATTAAAATGCCTTAATTCATCGACATCATTTTGGGAATCGCGAAGTAGATTAACGAAATTCATTTTTTTTAATTGCATTGTATGACGAGACGGGCATGCCGTTCACCTGATGGTAAGCGATACGACTACCCATAAACAGTAGCAACACCATCCAGCACCTTGAGTTCCAAAGTACTGTGGCATTCCACTGCGCTCGTCATCCTGAGACATAAGATGTTAAGTCTCATTATGTTCAGTAGTTACACTGGCTACAATGTCCTTCAAACCGAAACACAATAGGGCATACACATTGCTGCTTAGCGGTAATTTTTTGATATAAATCACAGTACTCCGCCTTTACAACAGTAGTTAACCTCAAAACACACAAATTTACTCGATCAGCTGTAAGACAAAATCCGCCCACTTGCCTCTTAAGTAGGTTTAAACTAGGCCACGGAGATGTTTTAATTTGACAGCTATTTAAGCAATGCTTAACTACCTCTTAACGCTAAAACAAGTTTACACCGACACAGTCATGCCTCTTTATCCCCGAAGGGGTAGGCAAAGGCGCAACTAAGTGTATATAGTGCGATATGGCGAGCCTATCGCCATTCGCCATATCGGGCACAAATTCCAGGCTCCACGCGGATATTGAATAGAAAAATCCAATATCACTTTGCACGACCCGGAGATCGAACCCAAGGCCTCAGGATTGCAGTCGTACCGTAATACAACTACGCCACCGAGGCAGTCAAACAAGTTTATAAGTAAAAATTTTCTTAATCGATGGCAAAGCAATTGATTAAAAAAGTTTGTGAAAATAAGACGAGTTTATAAGTAAGAGTGCAAAACCTCAGGTTTTGAAGTAACTTTGCCGTACCAAAGTGGATAATATTTAATACCAGTTATTGTCTCGTCGTAGAATCAGTCGTTTTAAACGACTGGTTCTACACGTGTTATCAGAATAATGCTAGTGATTGTATCTTTTTCGCGCACTATTCGATAAATCTATATTCGTATTCGCGATACGGAAATTGAGTTTTTATTCCATCACTAGGCAGTTTATTGTGACCCCATTGGTCTAGAGGCGGTATGCATGGGCCGTAGAGCTAATAAGTGATCCACTGGTCAGGTAATAATTTTGAGTTCCTCGTCTCTAAAGAGTTAAGTATGTATATAGCATCTCTTTACACGTCTGTGGTCTATAATATTTAAAATTTACTTACTTAAAAGTCTATTTTATTAGATATTACTGCATATAGTTCTGTTGCTAAGCAGCGAGAAACAGTGTTTGGGGTTCCCGTGTTAATTTTGGGCCCAAGCAGCGTGCGACAATTGTTTTTCTGATTAAAGTTTATTGTAGCTAGTATATAGCCAGTGTAAGTGGGCGATACGAGACAGCATGAATCCCAATATGACGAATGCAGTGGCAATTACAATAAGGGACCATCCTATCTTTGATTTTGTAAATTATTCTATATACATACTTACATGCTGCCTCGGTGGCGTAGTTGTATTACGGTACGACTGCAAGGCTGAGGTATCGGGTTCAATACCCGGGTCGGGCAAAGTGATATTGGATTTTTCTATTCAGTATCAGCCCGGAGTCTGGAATTTGTGCCCGATATGGCGATAGGCTCGCCCCCTATCACATCATGGGACGGAATACGCTTGGCGAAAAGTGGGTGCACTAGTTGCGCCTCTGCCTACCCCTTCGGGGATAAAAGACGTGAGCATGCGTAACATACTTACATAGCATCACGCCTTTTGCCTTTTTAGGAGTAGATAGAGGTGTATCTCATCTCCATTTCACCAGCTATGTTAGGTGCCATGTAATAGGGGGCAGGCCTATTGCCATTTACTGGGCACATTTCCGGTCTCCGGGCTGATACTGAGTAGATATACCCAATATCACTTTACCCGACCCGGGAATCAAACCTGAGACCTTTAGCACTGCAGCCGTGTAATACAACTACGCCACCGAGGCAGTCCAAATTCTCTAAATCTATAAAATTATATGAAAATGTTAATTTTAAATTTATTACAGCTGACAAGAATCCGTTGTGGTCCGTTATTATTGCTTTGTTGCGCATCGCCTGGAGAAATAGGTCGGCCCTCTTTAGGGAGTAGTGCAGTCTAAATTAAAAAAATATGAGCTGTGGACGAGTATTGTACGTAAAAATACATTGTAACATCTACTCTGCCAATATTAGCTTTCCTTACAGCGTGGGTACAATGGCGATATTAATTTACCAAGCCAATAGTTAATAATAAAGTTATAATACATACATACACACCTACATTTATTATCCCCGAAGGGGTAGACAGAGAGAGGAGCAACCAGTACACCCACCCTTCGCCGTGCGCACTCCTTCCCATGATGTGATAGGGGGCGAGCCCATCGCCATTTCGGGCAAAAGTAAAAATAAAGTTATAATCATGAAAATAATAATAAAATCAAACTGACTGAAATATAAGGAATGAAGTGACTGATTTTATTAGGTATTTATTATACAATTACTTATTATAATCATTATTTATCTAATGTGGCGGCTATTTAGGAGGGAAATTAATATAAAAAATATGCATAAACGATATATACTGTTTGGTTATTGTGTCCTAAGGTTCAATAACCCGTGCAGAGATTTTAATTTAGCATGGCAACGTGAGTTACCGGGGTTTGGAATTTGTGCTAGATAAAGCGGTACGCTCACTCTCTATCAAATCATGCTTAAAGATCCGGAGGAAATTAGTTGCAATTCTGCTCGCGGCTGCGCCCGCGTGAAAGAGTTTTCCTGAGATAGAAAGTAGCCTAAAACCTTTCCAAAGTCTCAAACTATCTCGATACCAAATTTCATCGAAATCCGTTCAGTAGTTATAAGTTTATCGCGTACAGAGATGGCGGGAGACTCAGTTTTATACTATGTAAGGATGGATAATTAAGTTTATTTCTCCCGCCAAAAAGTGTGCAATCACTAATAGTGGTTTGAAAGGCACTATAGCAAATATTAAGTTACAAATTATGTTACTTAATATCTAATGTTACAGAGCGACACTGCTTAGTGATTTTTACTCATTTCTACTCATGTTCGGCGCTATCTTAAACTTTTAATCCAAAATCTTGGGTATTATTACTGTTTATTCACGTGGCACTTACCATCAGGCGACCCAGCAGTCTTGTTGAAAAAGTCACACACCGAAATTTCACACCTGGCTATAGAAATACTAAAATTATATTTTATTTACGCGAAAATACACTGTCGGGCAAAAAAAGTGGTGCATGAATAAAGGACGGCGGTTGTGACATATTATACGAGCCCGAGGGCGTACCGCGCACGGGCGCGCCTTTGTCGATTTTTTGACGTATTTTTTTACGTATGGAGACCTAATGGATTGAATTTTCACGGTAACGCCCTGTATATTTATAGAACTTTGAGAGTAGAGTTGTTGAGTTTTTTTGTAGAGTAAAGAAGTATTTATAGTTAAAAAAACCCGTTGCGTTCTTGATATAGAATCTAGCTCCTAGATTGGCTAAATTCGATTCTCAGGTAACACACATAAATCAGTGACGTGCGATTGCACTACATTCGCCTCTGTTTAACCTTTACGATATGAAATCGTAAGTTAGTATTGTATAAAAATAATTTTACCATAAAGTTAGTTTACAAAACTAATAACATTAAATTACACATTCATTTTATTTAAGTAGCACAATGGCACCAGGTGTAAATAACAATGTAATTGTATCAATTGCGATTGTGTTGGAAAAACTCATTAATTTAGTTTCAAATAGATGAAACATTGGTTAAGCAATTAACAGAGTTTTGGCAGTATAATATTGTTGAAATTAATTATGTGGGCTGATGTTATACGGGTTGAAGTACATTTTTAAGGGATATTGATAACATACACACACACATTCTCAGGCTTTTAATCTCCTAAGAGGTAGGCAGAGGCGCAACTTGTGCACCCATTTTTCGCCGTGCGTATTCCGATATTGATATTACCTACTCCTTTTTATCAGCAGGCCACTAAAACTAATAATAAGTTATCCGTTTTGTATACTATATAACTAGCTATGTCCCTTCTACGTCGATATTTTTTCTTACTAATATTACAAACGCTAAAATTTATGAAGATATTTAGATATTTGTTTAATAAATATCAATGGAATAATTAATAATGAATAAAAATGTAACTCAAAAGTCATTTTGTATGAAATTATGTGACTTACATAAGCGTCAGAGGAGAGGCATCAGCTGCTTAGTGTACAAATACGGTTTTATGAATAGGATGATAAGAAATATTAGGACTTAGTTAGCATGTTAACTATGAACTCGTCAAAGAGCCGAACCTTTGTCTATTGGGAGAAAGGAGGCCATTAATCTACGTTATAATGTTCGGTATATACGCCTTTCTAACTGAAAAACCTTTTGGTCTAGAGTACGACTGACTGATATTGATAAATGGAAGGGATCTTAAAATGCTTGCAATGTTATATTCTTAGGAATGTTTTACTAATTGGTTCTTTTTGTTTTCAACTTATTGAATATAAACTCATCAGTATTGACTATTTCACAATATCACATTACGCCCAGTACATGCCTACACCATAATGTCCGTTGAGCTGCAATGCACCAGAAACAAACCTAGAAATAATTAGCGTGAGAGGATCTTGTATTTAAAGACCTTTGTAAAACAAATCAGTACATTTAAGTCATTCAAACAACTTGTTCTAATTTAATATTCATATCACTTTTATCCAATCACCAACCACATAAATAAATAGTCCATAACCAAACTTCAGCCATACATCACTCTTAATATCAGTCGTTACTATAAATTCACAAAATTATCATACAAATCATACTCATCCAACCGCCATTAAAAATAAATGACACATTGCCTACAAATAGTATACTTGCGACCACAAATATATGGCCACGTTGAATGCATTGGTCACTCGCAACGCATAAACGCGCATACACTAAAGGTCATATCTCACATACGTCGTATTGTAGTTACAACCTTTTACTCCGGAGCGTTCGTTCCATCGATAAATTCAAATATAAAATTCGTTCGTGTAGTGGCTATAAATAATTTTGCAATGCAGTGTAGGGCTGCCAGTCATATTTTTTTTATTGGGATTTGAAAATCTATCATCGCTGAATTCGCTGACGATGTGAATTAAGTTGTATAAAAATTTAAGGATTTAGATATCATTTTTTTTATTTATGCTATGAATACTTGAATCCAGTAACAATGTTTTTGGCCCGACGCGTGATTCGAACCCAGGACCTCAGCGCGCAAATCGTACTCGTAACGCGTACGCAATCCGACTACTCCACCGAGGCAGGAAAATATCATTAATTGCCCTAATATCACCTAGAACTTCAAGGTGCGAGGGGCTGCACAATCCAGCGCTCATTATTTATAGACATGTCTCATTTTAATCAATAATTTAATTGGAACGTTTATTCAACATTTCAAAATAAGAATAAATTTTAATCAGTCTGCTTGCTGCGTGCTGACCCTGCGGCGTGTCTCGCATGACGCGCAACTTAATTTATTTGTCACTGGCATGTTACTGGCATGATTATTTTTATATTTTTTTCAATCATACTGGATATCCAGTCGCCATGCCGTAGATTAATATGAAAGTCTGAAATTGACAGTAGTAGGATGACTGATGCAAACAGAAAAAGTTGGTAGCCGCAATGTAAAGCATTAAGACGGAGCAAGTATTGCAAGCAATTATCGTACTTAATTATTGCTACTCATATTCGTTTTTAGTTTATCTATTAAAAAGCTCTTATACATTAATGCGGGCGACAATTGCCTAGCCATTAGGCTCGTTAAGACGGGGTTCAATAATTGCGTACGATTATTGGTACCGTACTGCCACGGTGGCGTAGTTGTATTACGATACGACTGCAATGCTAAGGTCTCGGGTTCGATTCCCGGGTCGGGCAAAGCAATATTCAATTTTTCTAATCGGTAAGTATCAGCCCGAAGTTTGGAATTTGTGCCCGATATGGCGATATGCTCGCCCCCCATCACAGCATGGGACGGAATACGCACGGTAAAAAGTGGGTGCACTAGTTGCGCCTATGCCTACCCCTCCGGGGATAAAAGGCGTGAGTATGCGTATTGCTACCAATAATTGATCCAATGAGACTTTAATAATAAGGCTGTAATTTTTGGTAAATGGATGACTGCTGGGAACAGAAAACCGTTCGTTGCCGATTAAGAGACAATAGGAGCGGTCCCTAACCGATACAAATGTGCAATTTACTAACATTTTTTTTTCTGATGTAGATGTTATACGACCGAAAACCTTTCGTAAAAATATCTTTTAATTAGGGCTAGGTGTGATATTCAAAAATACGCAATAATTTATATTCATACAGATATTTGTACATTTTGAATCTGTCGACCTTTCATTTTAGAGAAACTAATCCCTTAATTTAACTAGGTTATTTCAAGACAAACAAAGTTACATTACAGCATCAGCCACAGTTACGCTAACTAAGTTTGTATTGCCGTAACTTTATTGTTTTCACTAACTTCTGTTAGCGAGACGTATAACTACATATTAATTAGTTGCTCTCGTTAATGCAACTTAGAAAATGTTAGAATAGAATATTATTTATTGTAACATACATACACAGTCACGCCCTTTATCCCAGAAGGGGTAGGCAGAGGCACAACTAGTGCACCCACTTTTCGCCGTGTGTATTCCGTCCCATGATGTGATACGGGGCGAGCCCATCGCCATATCGGGCATAAATTCCAGACTCCGGCTGATACTGAGTATAAAAACTCGATTTATTTATTGTAAATCCAAAAATGACTTTTTGTATCATATTTTTCCGGACGGAATATATTGTGCGGCCACGTACATGCGACTTCTCCATAAGTTTTCGAAGGTATGTGAAGTCTGCCCACCCGCATTACACTGGCGTGGTGAAATAAGACCTAAACCCTCTCAGCAGAGGAGGCAATTGCCCAGCAGTGGGACGTATATATGTGGTATAATACTCGCCGGTATTTCTTTAATTCTTCCGGGATTGCTTCCCCCAGAGGTATTTGATGTCACAGACCGGCTCGGATGAAAAATGTGTCCCTGTATTTTTTCGGTAAAAATAGCCGATATGTCAAATTAGGGTAGGGTCTATCTGAGTACCAAATTTCCTTTAAATCCGTTCCAAAGATTCATGTGTATACCTTGTTTTATTTCTAACAAACATCTAGACAAACTCTTAAATTTATAATAATAGTAAGCTTTTATGTTGCATTAAATCCAACTAAAGAATTTAAAACAACCCCTAAAAACAAAATCCTTTTTTTATATTACCTGTATTTTGTGGTATAATTGGCAATCAAACTTGCCAGAAGTCGCCGCGTCACGCTGTGTCACTCTCTGTCGTCATTATGCATTGGTCAAAGAGTTCTAAGATTATACAGAGCGGACATTGGGAAAATTGTCATACAAAAATTTTGGGCCTGTTCGTCAGTAACTCAATCTACCGTGAAATAACAAAATACCTATCTTAAATTCATTAGAACATACTTTGACATAGTCGTAATGCGTAAATTGGCATATTTTCTTCCAAAATAGTATTTTCTTTACAAAATTTAAGCATACCGAGACGTCTTGTTACACAGACATGTCAAATAAGACAGCGACTTATTCCCAATTGGTAATAACTTTTGGATGCAAAATTTGATCCTGATGTCCAGTCTATAACTATACTGTTTAATGTCTTTGGCATTGGTGGTGCTGGAATGTAAATGCTCGTGGAAGAGCCCTTGTGAGCATGATTTGAGTCTTTTTGGGTAAATATTCGTTGTTTTTAAGAATAGTCACCCAGCTTGTTTCGAAAGTATTTTATTGTATTTATTTAGATACACCACCGATTGGTCACATGATAATAGTAACATAGAGTATAGTTATCATTATCTGCTGTTTCCTCGAAAGACATTGCTGGGAATGTAGTATAGTGCATTAGAAGTAAGTCTTCTAACCAAAATGTTTCAGGATCAAGAGTACTCAGTGCCGTGAAAGGCATTGTAATTAAAATTTCTCAGTAGGCTTAGAATCTGGCAAAAAAAGCAACTCGTAAGACGATGTCGTTCAAATTTGATATTTGTCGAGAGTTGAGATTGATCGAGAGACCAATACGTCAGTCACGTGTTAGTCTCTCAACCAATGCCAATGAAACGAAACGGAATTGTGTCGTGTTTTTTTGCCACATTATAGACCCAATACGTTGTTATTGTTCATAGGCTGCAGTAGCGCTTAACATCACGCGCGAAATTTGATCGTCTCATCATTCAAATGTCTCTACAAAGTACTCTACCCACTACCGGGCCCCCAAAATACGTATACGCCATAAATAATTTATTATAATTACATTTGTGTACATACCTATTATTTTATTGTATATAGCCCAATTTAGTATAAAATTAATATGAAAGTTATATAAATGACTGTTCCTAAGTACTCTATCCACTTTCACCAAATGTGTCCTTGTATTTATATGTGTATATACCTATCAATGTGTTGTATATAACCCGTATAACATGTATTTTTGTATTTATCAGACAGGTCTGGTTTCCCTGCGTCCAAAACAAGCGCCCCCCTATTGTATCTGAGAGCCCTGTTGAAAGGTTCGAATTCTGTTTCGCTAACAATTTATAGTAACGATTGATTTTTTAACCTTGTTTAAGTGTTTATTAATGCTCTTTTCTAATGTTTTAACCATTAATCTTTTTCATTTATTTATATTAACCATAAGTTTTCGTTTGTAAAAAGTTTATGGATTTTGCTATTGTGATACGCTTCTACTAAATTGTACATAAATATACGTCCATAATCCATATCCCGAAGTAGAAGATACAGGTGCAAAATAGTGCCTCCACAATTAACTGAGATCATGATATTATAGTGGAAAATTTAATATCTCTGACATGTGTTTTGAGGAAACCTACAACCTACAAATTTTGAAGGTATGTGAAGTCTTCCAACCCGCACCAAACCAGCGTGGAAGACAAAGGTTTAAAATTTCTCAGGTTTAAAATGTTAAACCCTCAACGTGAAGACGATCGGTGGGATGGTATATAATACAGGGCTAGTATTGTTATGTGGGTACTATGCAATCATAATATAAAACATGCGAAATTTGCAACGACGATATATAATCACCATTACTTGACTCAAGTTTTTTTTCTTAATCTCGATATCGAAACTTTCTCATAGAGACCCGTAACTATTATGATATTTAACGCCAACAAAGTGATAATATATTTTAAAGTGACATTTTGCCTTTAAAACGGTATTGTCTATTTTAGAGCTCCTAAATAAGCAATGTGCCAATATAGAGTTGCGAATGCTAAAACCAACAGTACTTACCATATAATTACAAACTGTGGTATGCTAATGCGTCAGTAGGAGTTCATAGAGCTCTGCACAGTGGGTAAACGCGCAGACAAACTTATCTAGACGAAACTATAGTTTCGTTAATCAATCAATGATGAGTTTTATTCAGTTTTGATAATATGGATGTTAAATACTTAATTATTAATTTCATTTAACAAGTAAATTTATTTTAATAACAAGCCTGTAGATAAGTTAGCTAGTAAATTCGATAAATTTTTACTCTATTTTTTGCTACTTTGGCAAATTTGTATATACATAAATAATATAATATTGTCATACTTAGTTGGAGTTTTGTAATACTGAAACAATGTCAATATTATATTTAAAATCTATACTAATATTATAAAGAGGAATGATTTGGTTGTTTGTTTGTTTGTAATAGATAAACTCAAAAACTAACTGACCGATTTTGAAATTTTTTGCACTAGTAGGAAGCTACATTACTCCTGAGTGCTATAGGTTACTTTTTATCCCGGAGTTAAAAGTTCAAACCGGGACTTTTATCCCGGATTTTTTTTCTCGCGAGTGGAGCCGTCACGGCTAAACTACTGAACCGATTGCGATGAAAGTTAGAAGGGACATAGTTTAAGACCCTCGAAAGGACCTAGGCTACTTCTTATTCCGGGAAAAAATAAACCGGGACTTTTATCCCGGAAAATATTTTCTTGCGGGTGGAACCGCAAACAAATAAGTATGGAGATAGTTTAAGACCTAGAGAGGGACACAGGCTACTGCTTATCCCGGAAAAATATAACCTGGAACTTTTATCCCGGTTTTATTTCTCGCGATTGGAGCCGTCACGGCCAAACCACTGAACCGATTTCGATGAAATTTGGTAGGGAGATAGTTTAAAATCTTTGGAAGGACTGGCTATTTTTGTCTTTTTATTTTTAAGGATATGTCCTTACATTATTACATAATATTATAAATAATTTGTACGACAGAAAAATAAATGTCTGCATATAATATTATGCTTTGCTACCTGTGCGAAGCCAGGACGGGCCGCTAGTATATATATATATATATATATATATATATATATATATATATAATGAATTCGATTTTTAAAGAAGTATAATATTTTGCCGACAAAAAGAGTTATAGTTCAAAAAATAATAGTGATTTATCAACCAATATCTTCTGCTCACAGTCCAAAAGTTTTTTTTTGGAATAAAAGTAAAATAAATACATTTTATGTTATTCAGGGATCCGGTGATGTGTGAGCGTCAGACCAATATTCCCAGAATTACTTCATACACTCACAAACTTTTATTTATATTGGTGGCGATTCCTTGTTTCGCTGTCTTTGATCCCGGCGGCATGATTGTATCGAATAGCGAGGAATAATTATTTATCACTATATATTTTATGTGGCTTTATTCTACTTAGCAGTCGTGTCAATGCCGGACCAGTAATAAAAAATCTCGAGATTCAACGCAATGAATCAGCAAATTACTACCAACACTTAGAATCCAATTTACTTCCAAAAATAAATTAAATATCTATCAAAACGAAAAGCCATTTTCTAATATTTGTCCACGTGTGTGCATTCCGCACCACTGGCCGTAGTGCATTGTGCCAGCGACGCATCTCCGCTATTTGCATAGTTTATAGAGTCGCGTAAACATTGACGCCTCGCACTGGCGCGTGAATTGTAACCAGCTCTATTTTAGTAGAGTTGGACGTGTAGCTCTATCGCGGTTGAATACGTTGGAAGGTTTTTAATTGTTAGGTAATCAATATACACTATTGATTAAACATAAACGTTAACAGACAATATACTTGTGAAGTGGCTAGATTTTTGTATACAATTTGGTCTTGAAATTTGATGGATCTTTACACAATTTTAAAATAATATTTCAAGTACTGTTGACCAGGTCTTTTTATATATTGTACTACTGTCTAATAGCCTTGCATCATTGTATTGTTGGGCACGGGTCTCTTATACATTACTAAAAACTGATGAGATGGTTTAGGCCCTTCGTCTACCATGCAAACATAGCATTTTGGTAGAATTCACAATATAATTTCAAAACTTGTAGTTATTGAGGAATGTCGTAACGCATAATGTTAGGTATTTAAAACGTAACTTTAAAAACTTAATATCAAGCCAGACTTCCGATACGGCGACACTATTCACTCCCGTTGGATCATCTTTGCTTGATTTATTAATTAACTGTAATGAATTATTAAAATTAATTAACGTCAAGAATATCCTCCATTTGCGTAAATGTGACATTTTCCCTCAGGGGAAATGGAAAATGTTTAGGAACTTTACAAAGTGAAAAGGCATTATATTAAAAAAGTTTATAGCAATACATTTTAAGATAACTTGATCATCGTTTTGATTTAGGTAACAACTGTTTAATGAATTTCACTGTGATTATTGTTTATTGTCCCGACTTTTGAGTGTGAGTAATTTTATCCAGCAATGCCTTTTAGGTGTAGACAAAGCATACTTTTGACGACAAGCAAATTTTTTATTAGATATTGGACAGGAAAGGACACAAGTCTAGCTACAGCTGCGTATGACCACATTTTTTTTGTAGATTTACTCAATTATTCAATTGTTTTCTTTGGATCCTGTTTACAATACGAGAAATAATTTATTTTATTTTATACATACATCATTACAAGATACACATTACAATAAAAACCAAACTTAGACACGTCACGCTTTAACCCCTAAAGGGCTAGGCAGGGGTGCAACCAGGGAACTTACTTTACTCTATTTATGTTCCTTTCCATGATGTGATAGAAGTCGAACCTATTGCCATGCCCCCGAGGCAATTCTTGTGCACTGGGTCTTCACACCCAATGCACGCCCATGCGCGGGGGGACATTAGTCGCGGGCCGAGGCACACAGTCAGTGTGTATACCTCTTGGTTGTTAATCACATTGAGGCCTAAAAGGGCCCGCGAACATTTCCTGGCACCCTCTCTTTCCGCCCATCCTAGGAACCCTCCTCCCTTCCCCCACCTTCCCTTCCATATTCCTCGTCCACTCCCCTCCCAGGCCCCTGCAGTCGTCAAGCCGGGGACTCCAGTATCCCATTCGCAGGTTTCCCCCAGTGTTGACTGCAGGATAGCCTACCTAAAAAAAACAACCTATTGCCATATCCAGAACAAATTCCAGACTTGGGCTGACACTAAGCAGAAAAGCCCAATATTACTTTACTCAATAGGTACGAGATTTGAATCCGGGAACTCAGAGCGGGTCTTGCAAGTACAGCTACGCCAATCAATAAATATTCTAATAATGTTGTTACAGTAACAGCGCTCCGCGAGCATTGGGATGAGGCTAACGCGCGCGTGCTCCAGCGTAAGGCGCAGCTGGACGCGATGCTCGGCGATTCACAGCGGTACGAGGCGCGCAGGCGCGACGCAGACGCGTGGCTCTCGCGCATGGAGACGCGGCTGGCCGCCATGCCGCCACCTGGGCACACTGCTGATGTGCTCGAGATGCAGCTTCGAGAACAGAAGGTATTCTTATGTGAAACATGAACGATCTCACATCATACTCAACCTAAACTCATATAAAATATTTTTTTTCTACTATTGACTGAGAAGATAAATTAAGTCACTTACCAGATGGCAAGCGTCAACTTTCCGCCATAAACAGTAGCAACTAGCATTAACTGTACTATTAGATCTTAAGTCTCAAAATACGTAGTTATAAGACAATTCTTCAAATCACACACAAAGATGCGTTATACTGTTGCTTGATGCCATTTATAGACACTGCGTTCCCTTCAATCAAATCGTTATTTTAATCGATACACCTTTCAGTTGCCTAATCTGGGAATCGAATACACGACTCTACAAGTTCTCTACAGCCAAAATAAACAAGAAAATAAAATGTATTCCGTAGCTAAGATATAGAAAACAATCACTCCGCCAAATGAAAAAGTAAACAACATCGATAGAATCGGTCGTAAAACAAATGGGCGTAAGAAGCGAAACCTATTGTGGGAATATCGTCCCATTACGGACACGGGCGCGCCATATGTTGCCCGTGTTGCAGAATAGAACCTATTATCTGCTGTTATATACATTTGCTATCGTTACATCGCGGGTTGTTTCAAACCTTAATGATTTTTCTATTCAGTATCAGTCCGGAGTCTAAAATTTGTGCCCGATATGGCGATAGGCTCGCCCCCTATCACATCGTAGGACGGAATACGCACGGCGGAAAATGGGTGCATTAGTTATGCCTGTGCCTACCCCATCAGGGATAAAAGGCGTGAGTGTATTGTTTAAAACCGTCTGTAAACGTTAAGAATTACTGGTTGTCGGAGATTTCGTATTCGCTCGTATTTTATATTGGCCCACGTAGTTAAGTGTGTCGCATTCCGGGATCAGTGTGATTATATCCGGTTCAAACAGGCCGGCATAATTGTGTCAACTGACAAGGGATAATCATTTCTCGTCAGTCGACACTCTATTTGAACCACACTATGTTTGCCATTAGGTGAAATATGCAATATAGCCGTGCCAAATAAACATATAATTTGTTCATTATTTTTTGTAGTATGACTTGGACGTCTTAAAATACCTATTATGGGATTCCGAACAACCATTTTGCGCATGCCGTTAAGTTAAAACATACAAACAAAAAATACGTGCCTAAGACCTTTGATTATGTAACAACGCGACGACCCATATTATAATTACGATGTTAAGAAATAACATTATTTCTCAATTTTTGACTCTTCAGTTATTTGCTTGTACGTTAAATAAGTTTCAACTTCGCATATTCAGCTCTATTACAAAGGATGAAGAACAATACGACGAGTTTACACAACCGACGTATAATTAAACACAAGTGCTACAACATAGTATAATATAACGGGTAGCCCTGTGAATATGTAATGAGGAATTTGAGAGGCGTCCTCCTTCCCTCCGGCGCCAATTATCCACGATTTACGACAACTTGAAGTAACTTTACATTGTACCTCACCTGAGGAGACTCAGGAATGTAGGTGAGGACTTCAGGACGTGGTTAACTTGTATAATGTCTGTAGTTTGAATTTGGGTCTTAGGCAGTTGTGGTACGAAACGAAATTGTAAGGTTGAACTGGCATAGCATGGCTTTGTTTTCATCGTCAGTACTCCGGCGATTTGTAGACAATAGTTAGTGGAATTACTGGGTATTCAGCGAGTGTGATTAATGTTGTGTAATTATTAGTAGTTCTGAAGCTCAGTAAATGATAAATAATAAATAATTGTCACGAGAAAAGCTAGCTTACACAGTGAATATAGAGAATCTAAGTATTTTTTCGTATTGATCACTAAAAAGATTTCTTATCCAATTACAACTAATACCTATTAATATTTCTACATGTGTGTCTCCATTTTTAACTTGCACGTTTTATTTCAGTCGTTCCACGCGGAAGTGCATCAGTACAAGCACCAGATCGAGCTGTTCGGCCAGCTGACGCAGCGTCTCATCGCGGTGTATCGCAACGACGATACCTCTCGCATCAAGCGCTCCACCGAGGCCATTAATCATAGATACAACGAACTGAACAATAGGTGAGTTTTGAAAGGACGATATTAAATTTTTGTATTCACCGCCATCTCTTGGGTAAATTAGGAACTAAAAAATAGCGCCATCTGTGGAATGGGGAGTTTGCCTTAAAACGTTGCTACATTGCGATACGTTGCCAAGTTTGTTACGCTACCTTTACTTTATTGAGGACGTGATTGTGATTGGTATAAGTTAACATTTTTCAAATTCAAATAGTATTTATCGTGTCGAAATATAGTATTACTTTTGGATTTCAATATCATACAATAGTGCGTGTAACGGAATACTAGAGATTTCTTTACTTTACAACGCTCTCTTAGGACAAATGCATAACTAAATTGTACCGCGCCATCTATGTTTTCGGTGCGTGACTTAAAACCTGTCTGTGATGTTTTGTTGTAAAATTATTGTTATTATTCCATCAGTAAATATATTTTTAAAGTTACATTTTTTTAAATGTTTCAGAACAATAATAATAATAAATTATAATAATGTTATTAAATAATAAATAAATCAATTATAAAAAAATAATTTAGTCACAAAACCAACTAAAAATATAGTAAATCATCTTTTTATTATTGTAGAAATCTAAAATGCGTAAGGTTGTTTGTGTTTCCGCTAGAGGGCGCACACCCTACAGATTCTTCACCACTAGATGGCATGCTATATAAATTTTCGTGAATACTTAGTTTTTTGCGTTTACAGCATCGTCGCCCGCGGTAAAGCGCTGCATTCAGCGGTATCATCGCTGCAAAACTTCGACCGCTCGCTCGAGAACTTCGTCGCGTGGCTGAGTGAAGGGGAATCGTTGCTGGACGCTGCTGAGAGAGATCCACATCTGCTCAAGGTATGTAAAAGATACAAAATAATTTATTATAATTAGTAATGAATATCTTACTAATATTATAAATGCGAAAGTTTGTGTAAATGTTTGGATGTTTTTAGACGTAAACGCACAAACAGCTGAAGGTTTTGATAAAATTTTGCACACTAGTAGATCATGTTTTACTTTAACACGTAGGCTACTTATTATCCCGGAAATTTGCTCTCATGGGAAATAATGGTAATTTAAAATCCAATTTATTAAATAGATGTCGCTGGGGTCGTACACAGTTTAGGAACTTTTGTGCGGGAAGGACTACTCACGCAGGTGAAGCCGCGATAAAAACACGTATTTAAACTCTACCATAAGTTGTAAAACCTGACGTCAGATGGCGCTATTTTAAATTTCAACATTTGATACATCAGGGCTTGTTCCGTTGTCTGCTCTAAAGCGCCATCTCTGTAAGCCAGACGGTACTACGAGGCCGTATGTTCATAAGTTTCTGAAATACGCGAACCATGACTGAAAAGTTTCATTTTACTCTCGCTGAAAATTTTCCATTCACGTTACCGCGGTGTGGCGCTACTAGTAGGTATACTTCCAGTAATACATTTTTAGGTCATAGTATTGTGCAGACAGCAGTTTTTTATTACACAACCAAATATGCATTGCATAGTAGGTGCATGAATGGATCGATTGCCAATTTGAGATATAGAATATAAAATTCACAAGTTCGGCTAAATTGCTTTTCAAGTCCGAATACACTAATTACCCAATACTGCTTTTTGGAAGAAATACTTAAAGATGTAGAACCTACTTAAAAGGACCGTCGGATACCAATTATAATACACAGACACACACTCACGCATTTTATCCCCGAAGGGGTATGCAGAGGCGCAACTAGTGCACCCACTTTTCGCCGTGTGTATTCCGTCCCAGGATGTGATAGGGGGCGAGCCTATCGCCATATCGGGCACAAATTCCAGACTCCGGGCTGATACTGAATTTAAAACCTAATATCACTTTGCCTGACCCGGGAATCGAACCCAAGATCTCAGCATAGCAGTCATACCGTAATACAACTACGCCACCAAGGCACTCCATTTATAATAAACTTAGAAATTATATCTTAGTAAAATACCTAGTAAACCGTCTCAGAAATGGAAACCCAGCAGTGGTGTTACATTATAATACATGGCTGGATTTATTATATTTATTAAAAAATACTGTTTTCTTATAATTCCTTTGATTTCCTTACAAACTGAATGGAGCCTCAGTTCGCAGCTTTTAGTAGTAAAATATAAACGGGGAACAAAATAGCAGAATGTGATGTCATTAGACGAGGAGCGCGCGGAATTCGCAAGACGCGACACAGTTTGCACAAGTTCCCAGTTGTAAAATGATGGGATAATACAAGGGTTGGATACCTGCTAACACTTCTTTAACGATCTTTAACATTAAAGTTGGAATTTTGATTTAGTTTTATTGTTTTATAAAGTTTTTGCTTCTGTATCTTGGCTTTGTGAATTTAAGGCACTATTAATTCTTGGTAATATTTAATATCCACTGTCTTCATTGAATATGGATATCAGTAATATCATTTATATACAATACAAACTAGTAAATATTTTTTAGTACTAAATGAGGTCAAAACAGATAATAACAACTATAGGTAATATAATATATAAATGAGTTATATATTATTAGCTTGTTGTAAAGCTCCTGTTTTCCTACTTGCAGCATGATACTAGCAAAACGACATGTCTGGTTCTGGCATTTGTGCATTCCAAACACACATGCACATAATTTTGGAGTATTAGGCTGTATACTAAGTAGATTATCTAAAAATATACATACATATATTGCAATGAAAATTTGCAGAAAGCCTTTAATCATAAAAAAAATCATTGCTTAATATAGCAATATTTTTAAAAAACGTATTATAAGTAATGTCATATATCACCAGTAAAACCACGGACCAAAATGAATCTCAGATAATGTTATTATCGCGTGGATTTACGCGAAAAAAAATTAATAACGGCAAGAAAAAATTGCATAAAAATGGCGACCGCTCCCAGGCTAATTTCTCAAATAATATCACCCCTATAATTCCAATCTCAAGATGGATGAAATTTTTCCAGCTCCGAAAATTTGGGGATTTCTCTTGGAAAATATTATACTTAATGGAATACTTTGTGATGTCTGGGAAAAGACAAGGCTTTCTCATCATAATATTATATGTTGTACAGCTGTTTTTTGTGTAACTAGATACGATAAGCGCATGTTATACACCAAAACACGACGTGGTATTTATTGTATTTATTGCATTTCTCACTCTAATAACACTAGATATTACGCACCTCAAAAAATACCGTAGTCTGGAATTTGTGCCCAATATGGCGATAGGTTCGTCCCCTATCACATTATGGGACGGAATACGCACGGCGAAAAGTGGGTGCATCAGTTGCGCCTCTGCCTACCCCTTCGGGGATATAAGATGTGAATGTATGTATGTATGTACGTTATAAAATATCATTTTACTGTAAATAATCCTTCACTCCAAAACTACTTTGCCTGCTTAGTGCCATCTCACTCTCAGTAACATTATTAATGCGAATGCTTGTGAAAATGTTTGGATGTTTGTTAGAAGTAAACGCACCAATTGCTGAACGGATTTAGATGAAATTTGGTACACGGCCACTGGATTACCATATAGCTTTGATTAATTATAAACTTAGATAGACACTGAACGTTTCAAACGCGTCGAAAAAAATAGAGGCAAACTGTTCCCCTCTAAGTGAGGGTCGAGTGAATAATTTTTTGCTATTTTTCATGGATATAATTTTCTCCCCGTTTTAATAGAAACCATGTAATCACTGGTATTATTATGCGTGCACACAAGCATACGCAGAATGATGCAGCGATAGCGTATGACACAGCTGTCACGCATACTAGCTTAAGAAAAGTTGGCCTGTTTGTTTTAGTTTCATTGCAGCACGTCACTCTATCTAGGTATATAATTAATCAAAGGCTGAACGGATTTAGATGAAATTTGGTACACGAGCACTGGATTACCATATAGGCTACTTTTTATCCCGGTAATTTGCGCCTGTTGGAAATAATTGATTTAATTAAATATATGGCGTTAGCTTCGTTTGATGAGGGACCTTTATAGTGGAAAATGCTTTAAACACGAGCGAAGCCGCAAGTAACACCTAGTTAGTAATAAAAATGGATTAAATGGCAATATGCAAAATACCTTATCTACATTAAAAAAGACATTTAGGACTTCATAGAAGCATTACTATGAAAATGTATTTAATAAAGTAATATAAAGTTGCTAGGGCGCCGGCGTCGTGTTATCGCATATTTCAACATCGCTTAGTTTTAAACCGTTTTGAAAGTTGAACGAGAGGGAAAGAGGATAGTTGCCTCTACTAATTTTTACTTTAAACTTAAATGTATCTCATTATGAACACTTTGTAGCGATATAATGCTTCGTTAGTGAAGTTTAACGATACTTTTATTAACTTTTATACCTTTTAAGTGAATTATTAATGTTTTATTCTATAGATATAGGTACTTTGATGTTACTAGTGGTAGAGACGCGCTCTATGTCATAAATGTCAGTTTTGCGAGTTAAAGCATTTCACAAGAGTGTGATGGCTACAATTTGATGTGTTCGGTGTGGTCATGGTGGCCGGAGTTATAATTATCCTTATTATCGAATCTTCAACCTCTTTTTAAACGGGCGGTGACTATTAAACAATGGTTATAGTTTGCCATCATGTTAGTAATATTATTGAAGAGATGAAATTAATATTTTTGTTTTTTCAGGTAAGTCAAAGATTGTTCTGGAAGATAAGTTAAGCCACAACATCGGTAAGTTTTTTATAAAATTAATACGAGACATAAATAATTCTAATAATTGAACCCAGAACCTCACGACTCTTATTTAGTCCGTTGAAAAAGAAGCGGTGCAATAAAAATAGAAGCGAAGTAGAATAGAATAAAAGTAGAATGCGAAGTTCCCGGAACCGAAATTTTCGAAACTCGTTTTCACTTTCTTATTGTAAGACACTTGGTCAAACTTTTCAGCTATTGTTTCGTTCCGCGCCCTCGTTCGAGTATTTTCCGCGGTTTTTCGGAATTTGTCTCGGTTTCAAAAAATCTTTCCAGTTGAAATTTTTTTATGATATGTAAAACGAGGTTGTATTTTTGTGTTTTATTCTGATTATGATCAAGTCAGACATGTTTGAAGTAAAATACAATTGATCTACGAAGTGTGAAAATAGAATAAAGAACAGTTATATGTTGCAAGTGGACCTTTATCGAAAACTTACAGTAAATTTATAAGCATTATGAAGCTAATTTCACAGAAAAAACGAGCGCAGTGTTTCTAGATCAAGTATGTAATAAGAAAAGGAATTATAGAAAAGTCCCAGGTATGGCATAAAAAACAAAATAGTATATTATTTACAAACCTGTTCTAGCATCTCGCTACATCAACATCATGATAATTGGAAAATGTGTAGATATTTTTATATTTAATTTATCCCTGAATATTATGAAGGCTGAAAGTAGTCAGGTGCGTTTCCTTCATATTGAAATGTGACACGCCGCCGTGAGCACGCCCGTGTGCATTATGTATTACTAGAGCAACCATGAGAGCGATGACGGTGGGATAAATCCTGACACACTTATTAGTAACGTGACTCTGCTGTTTTCTCTGCTGAGTCAATATGGGATGGGAATGACAGTCAGATTGAATGTTTTGCACTAGGTGCATTTTAGACACAAAATTTTGACGAGTTAGTGTTTTGAATTATTTCTTTAAGGATAACCAACAAATAGCCATTACAATTTTGTATTCTAGATCTAAATGTTGTCATAATTACAGAAAACCCTGTTTTGTGTATAACAAAGCACAAAACAGAATAGAAGGAAGTATTATCTGATACTTGACATAATAATATTTTTTTCACAGTATACATTGGGTTTTAACATAAAGAGCTCCTGATATACCGCTATTGCCTTTAACCTGTGAATAAACTTAGAATTTATTTATCCTGACATCTTATGTCGTGTGGTCACAGTGTGTGCGTGGTGCTCTATCTCATATGAACCGCCTTTTATATTACATTATTGTATATTTTAGTTGTGTGATCATCTATATACGGATATGTTACTATTGACTCTATACGTACTTATTGATATGTTTTGTGGGTGAGAGTTGAGACATGGATTACATTTTGAGTTGTTAAGCGACCTTGCCCTGTATAAAGGTACCGATTTCATTACACTTAGGTTTATACTGATCGCGCTAAATAAAATTTTGAGTATAGCACCTTATTAGGTAATAACAGTTTGAGTTCTACGTAATAACGCAGTTAAACTGTTATTTTTCGTTTTGTCAGCTATTTGCATGCTTTGGACGGTACCTCGGTTTAGGCTTTTGGGAACGGCAAAAAATCTTTAATTACTCATAAAATCTTTAAAGTCTTTAAGTACTTTTTATAATGTGAACTAAATTATGAGATGAGCCATTTACCCGTTAACAGCTAACAATATTTATAAGCATTAACATTATCTAGAATCTAGATCATAAATGCCTTAGGTCAGTAAAAATACCTTGGATAATTTTCTGCCATTTCTCTTGCGTCCGTTTTTGCAACATCATTTGAATCATACCGTCCGACATAAAAGAAGTGTTTCTACTCACCATTTATCCGCAATAGCGTGAACGTAATCCAGGCCGAACTTAAATATTTCTTTTAAAATAATGAGTGTCGTTTTATCCGGTCGAGTGAGCTAAAAGAAAGCTCTCTTCATAACAGGCGAGTGTTTGGCCCCTGGGTCGTTACCCTACGGCCGTCTCCGAGTTACTGACAGCTATTGTGGCGCCCAATTTTGACATATTTTTTGTATAAGGACACCATTTATTCCAGAAATATTGTCGGTGAGTTGAGTTGAAGATAACCAATTAATTTCGGCGAAGTTGGATGACAATTTCTTTTTTACATATTTACTAAACTGAGTAAAAATATATAATACGAGAGTAATAAATGACAGAAATAACTGGTTGATAAAGACTGGGGTAATTCCATTTTCACTGTTTTTAAACTGTAGCTATCTAGAAATATTGTAAGCAACAGTCCTGCGACTCTCTTTTCCCATAGAGACCTATATTTTTCAACTTACACCGTCCATATTTCCCAAACTTCACTACTTTGAATCAATAAAATTTAAATATCAATAGGAACGTTGAATATCGACAACATTCCTCAATTCTACGGAACCTGAGCATGTAAATGTGGTTGGATTGGTACACATGTATTTTTCTTGTAACTCCCCGACCCCCTTCGCCCGACTCCCCGGAGCCGGCGAACTTTTCGACCGAGAAAACTTGCAAATCGTTTGTATGCTTTCTGTTGTACGCTCTACACTCGGTATCAACATTTATTACTTTAAACGACGCTCTTGAACAAATTTCGATAAATTCTAGTTTTACTTTGTTTGGGCTAAGATATTTGTCGTGTTCGTTGAGTTATTAAAATATTGGCCAACTAGACTGTAAATAGTACCTATTATAAACTTTAACTCGTTCGGCCCAGTAACGTTTCATAACGTCACATTCACGTCAACGTCATTACTGGTTTGAAGGACATTATAGCCAGTGTAACTACTGGACATAATGAGACTTAACATCTTATGTCTCAGGATGACGAGCGTAGTGGAATGCCACACAGTACTTTGTAACTCAAGGTGCTGTATGGTGTTACTACTGTTTATGGGCGGTTGTGTCGTTTACCATCAGGCGAACGGCATTCTCGTCTCGTCATTCAATACCATAAAAAAAACATTAAATCAATACATCACCTAATCACGTCTCTCGTAAATGTGCATAGTATGTATAGGCAATTATTGTGTCCATACCAAACCATACCAGCCCTGTATTATATACTGCTCACTGCTGAGCATGGGCCTCCTCTACAACTGAGAGGGTTAAGACCAATTATTGTATTTTATCACCTTAACCCTCTCAATTATTGTGTCACATTGTATCTGACTAGGGCAGCACTGGGCCGAACCTGTTAAACAATAGCATTCCTAACCATAACTTTGAATTACGAATCTTCCTTAGTTTGAGACATTGAATGTCAAGTCTTAACTTCCAGAAATTACACAGAATACAACATCATATAAACAGGAACAAAACAATATTTAGACACTGCTTGCTAGCCTAGATATAGCAATAGTACCTAAATATTTATTAAACAGAAAATCTCAAAGTACTAAAAAGAAATGGCTACTATTAAATCAAATAGACACATTATCATTTTGTCGCATGTGTGTTAAATTTCCGAGTCGAGGTAATAGCGCACCTGCTTCAGACCAGCATTATGCCTAGGCTGAAACTTTGTGCATTAGAATGTCGTTACCATGTCGCCATGTGGCGCAAGTCAAGACATTGTTGCATCAGATTATACTCTATATGGAACATTTAACAGAATCAAGCATTGTTTTGAGTAGAAGATTTTTATTCCAATTCAATGACGGACAAGCATGCCGCTCGACTGATATTAACTGATACGACCGCTCATAAACAGTAGCAGAACTTGGAATTACAAACTACTGCGTGGCATTTGGTGCGCGTTGCGAACGGTGAAGGAAAACATTGCGAGGAAGCGGCGATAGCCTAGTTGGGAGTGGAAAAGACTGCTGAGACGAATGTCCACAGGTTCTAAACCCACGGTCACACACCTCTGACTTTTCTAAATATGTATGTGTGTATTTTTTGTGAATTATCGCTCGCTTTAACGGTGAAGGAAAACATCATGAGGAAACCTGCATACCTGAGAAGTTCTTAGTAAGAATTTTGAAGGTATGTGAAGTCTACCAACCCACACTAGGCCAGCGTGGTGGACGAAGGCCTAAGCCCTCTCAGTTTTAGAGGAGAACCGTGCCCACCAGTGGGACAGTATATGATACAGGGATGGTATTGTATTTGCTGCGTATTGCGACCGTTTATTAACGGTCATGATGACTACTATCAAACGAGCAGCTTGCATATAAAATGATAAATTATGACGCCGTGATTTCGATTTTAGCTTTACGACCCGATAGACAAAACAATATAATTATTATGCGTTTTAGTTTTAGGTGTTAGTGTTACATATATACTAGGACCTACGTAGAGTTTCCATATGCTTGGAGAAGTTTCATTATTAAAAGCTGGCGGTTTTACCGAACTGTAGTTATTAGCGAAGTCAGAAACGGTGCTTCGAAGTTTGCCCCAGATGAGTTTTAAACAATGCAATATTTATGCATATATTATAGTACTCTGTGGATTTGTTCATATACAAACATTTAGCATCAAACTTCAAATTTTGGCTAACATTAAAGCGATGGGGGCGGACATTTATGTTCGTACATGAACACTATTTACAATCTCGGGTATGTCAAATGTGTATTTGCGAAAAAATATGATTGCTTAACTTGGGTGTCGAAAACAAACTTCATATTTAGTAACTCCCAAAATTCCTTTTCAGTAATGAAGTGCTAAATCACATAATTGCCTATAACAAAAATACTTTCTCCCCAAATAAATCCTATCGTCTCTCATCATTCTCATCACGTATCCAGTACGAAATCACAATATTTACCCTTAACAGTTGATCAAACAATACCACAATCAATTAGGAGTATCCCACTAACCCTGAAAACATTTACATGGAGCTCAAGCAAAGGTATCTGAAATCATTTGAACTACTTCCATTTGATTCACAACATCCGATGTTTACTCGTTCCACGTAGGGATGGGACATAATATTCGTATCGATTGGTTCTTTTAAGAATTGTTGCAATTGTTATTGAATCATAATTGTTGGATTAGGCTGATTGTCTTCATCATCATCATCAGCCACATGATGTCCACTGCTGAACATAGGCCTCCCCTAAAGATTTCCAGACGGACCTGTCAAATACGGCCTGCATCATATCTTCGTCGGATACTAATCCGAATTCTCCTAAGTTTTGCCTTAGCTTTGAATCTTTCGTGATTTAGCTAGAACTTCCTAATTGTTTAATGTTGTGTGTTTACATAACATTGAGATGCAAAAAATCTTTTTAGATCTCCAAACTATGACAATATTATGTACAAAATTTATTTTGTTTTAAAATTTATCCACTTTTTATATTGTTTTGTTGTTATTTTTAATAATCATAGTATCGGACTATATTTTATTTGTAACTAGCATTTGCTCGCGGCTCTGCACGCGTGAAAAAGTCTTTCCTTGATAAAACAACCTGTGTGCTATTCCAGACTATAATCTATCTGTGTGTTAAATTTCCTACAGATTCATTCAGCCGTTCTGGCGTGGCTGAGTAACAAACAAATCCAAAATTTCACATTTATAATAGATTTTGTATGTTGTTGATATCAAAGAGGTATTAGACATGTTTACGTAATATCGTAAACTTTTCCACCAAACACGAAACCAATACGCATCGCAAACACGAATTAATTCTGAATTCGGTGTCGCGTCACTATACAATCGAGAGCCATAATCAATCTAGCTCGGCTCGTTCCGAAGACGTGTAATTACGTTTTCAATCGACAAAGGAGAAGCAAATTCACCCCTCCCCTACCGCCCGCATTCCTCACCCCCCGGCGGAAATTGGGCAACTGTTTCGCCAAATGTACTTTACACTGTTTGATGCTAATAATTGTGTTTGTTTTGGATGTTTTTATTTAAATATATGCAGAGTTACGTACGATGCATTGTATCGTACAAAATATAAGCTCAGATGGTTTTAAAAAAAAGTAAAACAGCACTATTCCTGTATTTACAGCCTTAGCAGGCTATTTCGGTCCTTTAAAGTAATCTTAGAAGAAAAATATTTCTCTATGTTGTATTAAATAAATTTTGTGAAAATAACCTATATTTTCGTAAAACATATTATTATATACAGAAACCTTACTTATTGTCTCAGTTTTAAGCCTATGCTGTCAAAAATTAATTCAGTGTATGTTGTACAAAATTTTAATTATGTTATTTTAAATTTGTATATGTATTTAACCCCTGTTGAATATCATTCCGCATCTCATGCTTAAATTTAAATAATAAAGAATTCATATTATTATTATATAACTCATCAAAATAACTAAAGGTTTATTAAAGGTGTATGAGAATTATCGTTATAAATATAAAGTTGATTTTCATCGAATGAACTGTATTATGTTAAATAAATGTTTTTTTTTCATCTTTAAAACCAAACAAGCGAACTAGTTTCCTTTCAGCCAGTATCGCAAACAGTTAAACCTACGTTTATGATTGTAAACTGAATGAACACATGATCGAATCAGAAACTCCATCATTATTGAACTATTAAATCGACAATCCGTCCGGAAAGCCGTGAATTAAATAAATAGCTTTACATATCCGTTAAGTTATTGTGGTGGTTCGCGGATAATGCCGGCTCTCGATAGTGTTTCGTATTCCGCCGATATTTCTGCCGTTGTGCACTCGTGTGGAATGACTTTAGTGATGTGATATTTTATCGACTTATCCATAATTGAGTTTTGCTTTTGTGATATTTTTTTATTTTTACATGGATCCTTTTTAAATTATAAAGAAATCATCTTGCCGACATAGCGCACTGTGACGGTTCTGCATTTCTAAATCCATTCTGAGGTAATTTAGGAAACTTTTTTATGAGTTAATAACTAGGAAAATTTTAGTTACCCGGCTTGAGAAGCAACCTAAAACCTTCCAGCAAACAGGTTAAATACGCACAGCTATTTTAATAAATGTATTTTAAATCGTATCGCGATCATACATTTCGAGAGAAAACTTTTAATACATTATTTATATCCACACACAAAATATTTCTGTCAACAAACAAACCCATCCCCAATGATCCTTTACAAACACTCTGAACTTAACATATTAAATCTCGATATCGACATATCGACCCCCCATCCCTATAAGGAAGAATTCGGCCCATTGGCTCGACTAGCCCTTTCGCCCAAATTGATTTATAGTTCCCAGTTAGAATTTTACATTACATAGTATTAGGGGATTGCAAACATGGAGGCTCCTTTAGGCTTTGATCTCGGCCCTTCATTTTGTTTATGGATTAAAAGATTTCCCTTTTTTCCTGTTTTTTCGGTAAAAGTATAAAAGGTTGCTCGAAATGAGTCTATATTTTGTTTAATTTATTTGAGGAATTATAGGGTGTGGGTTTGCAATACTGCTATAAAAAATGAACTTTGGATTTGAATTTTATGTATGTATATTTTTGTAAGCTCTCGCCTGTATAACCTAAAGTGGAAGAGGTGCAACTAGTTTCGTCTCGTATACAAACACACACGCTGACGCACTCTACCTCCAACGGGGTAGAGCAGAGACGCAACTAGTGCACCCATTTTTCGCCGTGTAATCCGTCCTATGATATATAAAGATAATCCTATCGCTATGCCGGCTACAGACAAATCTCGGGGAAGACTTTTCAAATTACAGACTTACACACACACACACACACACACACACACACACATACACACACACACGCCTTTTATCCCCGAAGGGGTAGGCGGAGGCGCAACTAATGCACCCACTTTTCGCCATGCGTATTCCGTCCCATGATGTGATAGGGGGCGAGCCTATCGCCATGTCGGGCACAAATTCCAGACTCCGGGCTGATACTGAATAGAAAAATCCAATACCTAAAAGGCCGGCATCGCATCTCTGTGCCCCCTAGTATTGCAGATGTTCATGGGCGGCGGTGATCACTTACCATCAGGTGAACCGTACGCTCGTTTGCCCCCATAACATAAAAAAAACACTGCCCGACCCGGGGTCGAACCCGAGACCTCAACATTGCAATCGTACCGTAATACAACTACGCCACCGAGGTAACAGACACAGACTCTTGCATTCGCAAAACGACATAGGAATCTATGTATGTGTAGGTAATACCTAAATAATTACTGTATAATAATTTGTTTTTTGTATTTATTAATACCATAAACAAGCAAACCCGCGTTAAAACCGTACCCAGCGCAAACGATACACAGGCGAGCGTGGAGTGCGGTGGAGTGGCCGCTGTCTCGCTCCCTAATGCATTTCAAGTGGCTCGCCGAGTATTTCGGGTTTTTGTTCCTGCGCAGGTTAATTTTAATATAAGTGTATAAGTGGTCGAAAGGATTATGATTAATTGATGGTAGGTGGTGAAGAAAGATTTTTTTGATGATATTATATTTGAGTTTACTCGGCCAAATCATTGTGAGATTTACAAAATTTATTACGGATTGATATCTAATTTATAAAGTGGCAGCGTATTTGTTGACAGATTAGGTTTTTAGTTTCCTCGTCGCACTATTTTTTAAGTAGAATTGTCGATTACGATTTTTCCGGGTTAGCATCTCATAGGAAGTTGACTTTTGACGGCTGGGAGGGTTGCCCGACATGGGACAAGGACATGTATAAGAAGAAATTTACTGGTGGTAGGTCTCTCATATGTAAGGGTCCGTCTGGGTGGGTACCACCGCAATGTCTATTTCTACCGCCAAGCAGCAGTGTGCATGCACTTTTGTGTTTTGGTTTGAAGGACATTGTAGCCAGTGTAACTACAGGACATAATGAGACTTAACATCTTATGTCTCAGGATGACGAGCGCAGTAGAATGCCACACAGTACTTTGTAACTTAAGGTGCTGGATGGTATTGAAATTGTTTATGCGCGGTCGTATCGTTTAACATCAGGCGAACGGCATGCTCCACTAGTCATTCAAAGTCATAAATAAAAAGTGTGTATGTACTTATGTACACGCGTTAGAAGTTATATTTCTTTGGCGTAACAAGATAAAAATCTTTTTAAATAACGCGCCAAATGAAGTATAACTTCAATATCTTTCGCCTTATTCTACGTTCAAAATTCAAAACTAAAATGTTGACTATAGCTAACTTCAGGGTGTCGGTTTTTCGTGACGGTGTGCGCGCGCATCGTAAAATTTACTCTCATCATTTTTCCCTAACGCGCCAAAAGAAGTATAACTTTAAAAAAAAATTACAAGCGGACCCGCGAATCCTTATATCAAATCTCGACACCCGCTGCATCACGAAAGCTGTGTAAACTTTCAAAACAAATATTAGCTAAAATCAGACGTGCTCTGCCGCTGATAATTACATACATACATTATAATTTTACGATAACGCGTGTTTAATCTGCACGAACGAGAGAAGTTTCATCATTTTACTTTGCTTTATCTTTTGTTTCATGTTTGGCAATATACTACAGACAGGACAGCAGTGTGGTTTGACTGGGGTTGTACCATTAACCCATGAGATAACTACGTAATTTATTGGCAACTCACATCAACATGTGATGATTAAAGCCATATTTAGATGGAGCAATCATAAGCGAATTTATTTCAAGCAATTATAGTTTTTAGAATTTGTCAAAATACGGGCATTCGTCAAATTTAAAACAATATTTGGGTACGTTTATTATTACACACACACACAGTCACGCCTGTTATCCCCGAAGGGGTAGGCAGAGGTGCAACTAGTGCATCCACTTTTCGCCGTGCGTATTCCGTCCCATGATATGATAGGAGGCGAGCCTATCGCCATATCGGGCACAAATTCCAGACTCCGGGCTGATACTGAGTTGAAAAACCTAATATCACTGCCCGACCCGGGGATCGAACTTGAGACCTCAGCATTGCAGTCGTACCGTAATACAACTACGCCACCGAGACAGTCATTATTATTAGCAATAATTCATTCGTAAATGAGACTTACATATCTCTTGAATGAGGTTTGAAGTGCACCCAAGTTGATGACTAATCAGACCGATTCGAAAGAGCTAATAGCAATATTATCAAAGCTAGTCATTGATGTAAAAAAACCAAGCTAGTAAACATTTTTTTTTATTGCATTGAATGACGAGACGAGCATGCCGTTCGCCTGATGTTAAGCGATACGACCATCCATAAACAGTAGCAACACCATCCAGCACCTTGACTTACAAAGCACTGTGTGACATTCCACTGCGCCCGTCATTCTGAGACACAAGATTTTAAGTCTCACTATGTCTTGTAGTTACACTGGCTACAATGTCCTTCAAACCAAAACACAACAGTGCATGCACACTGCTGCTTGGCGGTAGAAATAGACATTGCGGTGGTACCCACCCAGAATTTCTCTTACATATGAGAGACCTACCACCAGTAAACATATTTCGATAGAACTATTAAGAGGCGTGCACACGGACTGATGTGCCGCTAAGTCTATGATTTACGCGTTCGATAGCGCGTACTCGCGGCCGCTCGGCGCTATATTTCAGACTCGGGCAGTGTAAGTAGCTTTACGAAGGGTTTCGTATGGTTGGCGAATTTTGTAGTTTTTTATAACGAAAGTTGTAGCCTAACTAGGTAACTTAAAGGTGCGTACTTTTTACGTCTAAGTATGATGTTAATTATTAACTGTTTTGCCTGTTGGTTTGCCACAAACATAGATATTTCTTGAAGTTATGTTGAAGCCAGTGCATTTGCTGGATTATGAAAGATTTTATTAACTGTGAATATCTATGTTAAGTAGTTTATTATATAGTGTATCTTGGAGTTTACATTGTCAATTCATAGACTAGATCTTCATTAGTTGACCCACGTAGGTATTAACTTGGCTAGTTATCGCCGCCACTATATTATCCCCGAGGGAATAAATCCAATAATATGTTGTACTAGACTTCTGCTCGCGGCTCCGCCCGCGTGAAAAAGTTTTTCGAAGATAAAAATATTTTCCCGGGATAAAAAGTAGCCCATGGCACTCAGGAGTAATGTAGCTTCCTACTAATGAAAGAATTTTCAAAATCGGTCGAGTAGTTTTTAAGTTTATCCATGATAAACAAACAAACAATCAAATCTTTTCTCTTTATAATATTAGTATAGATAGTATAGATAAATGATGTGACCCTGTAGGGTATAGTGTAAATTTGACAATACAATACAAATGGACAATAAGACATTAAACTTTATAATTCCGTACGTAAGGATCAAATTCGGCTTCACACAAAAGTCACATCTGGCTTTATAATATATCGACGTAGTAGCTTTATAAAATCGAATTCACGTCCCCTATTTGGAGTCAAATGGGTTAACGTGTATTCTAAGCTACAAAGGGACCTGTAAAATATTAATCGACGTCTTTTCCAAATTTATATTCGAAATCCGGTCTAAAGAAGTGGCACTTAGCTAACCCACTAAACTACGGTCGTATTTATAGCTCCTAATGGGTTAGAGTTATTTAAGGATCATTTCTATCCAAAGATGTATCGTACTAGCGTGTTCTGTGCCGAGTGTAAACACGCCCTAATAATAGAAACGTCAATAAACAGCGCTATGACAAAAGTTTTCCCGCTATTCCTGCCGGAGTGTTCGAAATTTGAAATGGATATTCTCGTGAATTGCAATATATTGAAAGCGTTTGGTAGGTATGAATGGTTACCAGATTATTGGCCGGTTTTGGAATGTTTTACCACCAAGTTTTACATGTTAGTGAAGTACTGGAATTAATTTCCAGTTGTAGATAATATAAATAATTGTGATATGAAATTAAGATTTTATGCTCATAATGTGCTCACTTAAAATATAGGTTTTGGAGGAATTATTATTTTGCTGTCGTATGTATTACTTAAATAATTAAGAGGCTTAATACACATTTTTAATATGGTCGTCTTAAAAATTTAATAACAATAATAGATTTTTTTAATAAATTTATGTACAGACATAATTGAACCTAGTTAAATCTAATACTATGATAATCAATTAATACAATTTAGGAAACGTCATTATCGTTTTATTCGGTACATTAACTCCAGAGGCATGTGTTTACAAGGTTCAATGGAAGTATACAATTCATTAATATACATAGAAGTTTCACGACGCAACATGTTCCCGAAAACAAACTGTAAAAAAACACGCAACGGAACACCAAAACAGGCACTGCGTCGATGCAAAACGGGAGAGACGGGATGCAGGCGTCGCGACGCGGCAGTCGAGCGGCAGACGCCGCGCGCGACGCTCGCCCGCTATGTGACCACCCGCCCGGGCCATGACGGAGGGGGTGGCCAGGCCACGGCCCCCGCCTCCCCGCAAGCCGGACTCGCTGAGCCTTGCGTGGCCACGCTGGGACGACCCGCCGCCACCGGCGCCGGCGCCCGAGACCAACCACAACCCCGTCATCAAGGACGACTTCTGTGGCTTCAGCGTGTACACGCCGCCGAATAATGAGCGGCGACGGCCGCAGAGCGTGGTGTCGTCGCGGCCGGCGCCGCAGCTGGCGCGGCGGCCGCACTCGCTGGGCGCGCTGGAGGACGAGTGGCCGGCGCCGGTGCCGCTGCTGCAGCCGGTGCCGCGCCGCCCGCGCCCCGTGCCAGCCATGTCCACGCTGCCTCGGGCGTTCAACCTGCCGTCCTCGAGGAGTGACTACCAGCTGCAGCGACCTGCAATCATGACGAACGGCTACGGCGCGGTGCCGCCGTCCACCTCACGCCGGCTGTCCCTACCTGGTGGAGTGCAGAACCCCCCTAAGACTTCGGCGACGTTCCACGGTTTGTCCGCGTTGATGGGCCCCCAGCCGATCATGGGTACTCCGCTGACGCCGAGTACTCCTGCTGCTGTGAGGGAGGCGGTCAGGCACCTCCTTCAGCAGCCTAGGAATGGATTTCCCATCATGGATCACAAGCTTTCACTGTTCATCGAAATTTTGGATGCTCAGGAGAGATTTTCCCAGGTAGGATTTTTGTAGACGAGATGCGTTTTACCTGAGTCAATTGACGATATTTGCATAAATGTTAGTCACTAGGCTGCGGCTGTCTCACACAATTACGTTTACGCGAATTGAAAATCAAATCACCAAGTTGGGAATCGTGTTGGAATCACGCTAATGGAATAATTGACAGACTCCGCAAATTCGGTATATTTTGGTAACGTTGCGTAAACTTTGTTGTAGTTTTGTTTCTGAGAGTTTTCTCACGTGTTGGAGCAATCGAATGTTATAAACGTACTTATTATAGCATCTTTTTAAGAATAAACCGTAGTTTCGTAATAAAAAAAATGCTAATAGAAAAGATTTAATTTTTTTTTCAAATTATAAATTCTACATAAAAACTACATCTCGCATCGTTGGGTCTATTAACTCCTGAAACTAAATAAAGTTACCCAAATATTTTCAAATTAACCTTGAACTCGGCGCGTCGGAAAAGTTTTCCTCGATCTATTTTCCTTTCTAATTCTTCATTAACGCTTTTATTACAAGCTCGTTATTACGTAAACATATAAAAAATTATGAACATGAAAGTTTGTGTACACAATGCCCAAACACACGCACAAAATATTTGTAACTTAAAATTAGCTCATGTGTGATGAATATTTTAACTTGTGAGGGAAATTGTTATATTTAGCGTAAGTTGCGGCTTAGGCCGTTTTGTGGCTGAAACTTGCACATTTACAAAGTTTAATAAAGAAAATTCAACATGAACATACTAAAGTTCTATCTACCAGAAAAAACTTATTTCTAAGCCTAACATTAAACCTTTAATTTAAATAAATCTTAAGTCTAACTAAGAAATAAATAAAGCGGAATGCAACTTTATATTTAACACGGCTCTTTTTTAAATCCTACTAATATTATAAACGCGAAAGTTTGTAAGTATGGATGTATGGATGTCTGGATGTTTGTTACTCTTTCACGCAAAAACTGCTGAACGGATTTCGATGAAATTTGGCACACGGGTAGATTATGTCTTAGATTAACACATAGGCTACTTTGTATCCCGGGAAATTATACAGCGGGACTTTTATCCCGGGAAAACTCAATCACGCGGGCGGAGCCGCGGGCAAAAGCTCGTTTTACATATTATGGTACTCATAGTTAAAACAGATTGTGTGTGTTCTAAAATAACTACATAATAAACAGTTTTAACTGAGGACAAGATTTAAATCTTACTATGTTTTAGATTTCAGTGTAACTGTCAGTACATTTAGAATTTACGTGCATGTAAAATACGTAAATTCTAACACATCTTACTAATCAGCCCTGTTTTGTGGACTGCTAGATCTGTCCGGCTTTACTCCTGTAATTCAAATTTTTATCAGGAATTCTGTCATTTTGGGTATAAAATTCATGTAAAAATTCTATTTTCTTTCTGACAATAATGTAATTATATTCTGCCTCCTGTTTTTCGAATGCTTACTTCTATTACAAATTCTGTACTGTAGAAGCACAATTATAATTATTTCAAAGATTTCAAACCATTAATAATATAATAACACACGAAAATAAATAGCCATATGCAAAAAAAAATCTATTAAGTAATGTTTTAGTTAGATCTGTGAGACTATGAAAATTTCAAGCGCTCCAAATTTATTTAAATAATTGAGATTCGAACCGTAGGATAAATAAATAAATCGTTTTTTAGTCAATTTGAGCTTTTCATCAAAGCCCTGCCGCAGACCGCAACGTGTGGCCCATGCCGTCTGCAGCCCCAGCTTTATACAGGGGACTGTTCCTATACATTACATTATTACATTTGATATGCTTAATGTGGTAGAACCGTGTCTAAGCCGGTTTGGTTCTACGGTTGCAATATGATGTCAAAAGATTTCCTGTTGCGTGTTTTATTTTTCTTTTGGGAAATTTTCCAAAGCTCAATCGCAATCTTTTGTCTGAAAAAGTTTAAATTATCTTCTAGGATTCTTTTGACGCTGATCTGATAAGTAAAATAATTTTATGTTTATTTAAATCAATCTAAAACATATCCAGGATCAATTTTCTCGAAAACAAATATTTTATATGTTTATAGATTCAAAACCACGATAAAAAACTTTGTGGCCGACGCGGTGAAAGCCTTATCTCCTATCACATGACGGGATATCTTATTTCCCACCGGAAATACTGTGCGCAGTGTAGTACGAACGTCGTGTATCTGTTTACCCCCTTTGAAGGCATCTGCTTTATTTTATTATTTATTTTAAACGAATGTAAATATTAATATTGATTTAATTTACTTCTGAGCTGTTGACTTACGAACTTATGATTTTCTGAGTTTCATTTGGAGTCTCATTCATTTGTTCTTTTTCCTTATAGTAGCCACTTATTATAAATTCAAAATATTGATAAAATGAGTTCAATAGACTTAATAATAACTGCAGTATAATTGAAATACTCCATTTCCATCGTTTGAGAATTATGCCGGCCTAGAATTTCTTGAATGGCATCTAAACATTCTATTATAAAATGGCATATATGACTGCCTCGGTGGCGTAGTTGTATTACGGTACGACTGCAAGGCTGAGGTTTCGGGTTCGATCCCCGGGTCGGGCAAAGTGATATTGGATTTTTCTATTCAGTATCAGCCCGGAGTCTGGAATTTGTGCCCGGTATGGCGATAGGCTCGCCCCCTATCACATCATGGGACGGAATACGCTTGGCGAAAAGTTGGTGCACTAGTTGCGCCTCTGCCTACCCCTTCGGGGATAAAAGGCGTGAGCATGCGTTATGCGTATAAATATTGAAAAATACTTTAAAATTAATATGAAATCCACAAGCCATTTATAGAGTTTTCTATGATAACCCATACGATTTATAAAAGAAAAACCTATAGAATGAAAGCCAGGTGAAGTCGGTGTGATTTTATACGGTGCGCAAAAAAATCGGCCGGCTTCGGAAATGCACGGAGATTTACGAGCGCGCGAGGAAACGGTATTGTCAAAACTTACTCTTTGTGCTCTGTCTGCTCCGCTGCGAGCTGGGATGTTTGCTTGGTTGCGTGTGTGTTAATGCGTTAATGTTTATGAAGATTATTAAGTTATTATATCAGAAAGTGAGTACTGAGGACAAAAAAACTTTTCAGTTTTAACGTCGGAACCCATGCTCCATTTTTCGCAAAAAGAGAGAGTATATTGTATAAAATGTTTTATCGGTGTCCAATTCTACCTAAAATGATAATCGCTAGAACTATAATGACGTGAGTTATTAGAAATCATATCAGAACGAGAGTAGAAAGAATTCCGTTCGGTGATTACTATGCATAGAATCAGTTGATACAAATTACATTCAATATCCTCGAATTAAAACACCAATTCACCCTAAATATCTAAATTATTGTACAAGTTCTACCACCAAAATGCATCCATTACTGTAACAACAATATGGAGTTTTGAAAACGCCACCATGTTTGTCTTCAAAGAGCGAGTTAGCGGCAAAAGTTCGCCGGAAGGCAACTTTGAAAAATTACTGCTCAAGCAATCCGCGGGCGGCTGTGCTGACTGGACTAGTTATTGTGTTTATAATGGCTGTAGGTTATGGAAAAATATAGGCGCTTGTTGGTTGCTAGAGTAGGCACTTTAAGTGGTAAATAGCAAGTCCCTATGAGATTATATGACATGGGTAAGATAAGGCAACTACTATAAAATGTTAAGGAAGTCCAGAGTTGAAAATTCTAAGTCAAAAAATCTGGTGTAGGAAACAAAACGATGTAAGTTATCACATTTTTATCTAGCTTTATTAAAAAAAAATATGCCAATTCTATCTCTTATTCATTGTGCATATTCTAACCACATAGCTATAATTTGACTTTCGGCATACCCGCCCCGGTTCATATTCGCCTACTGTCCGGCACTCAGCGTGCTCATCTACTGAACCTCCACTCCAACTATTCAGCTGGCGGCTCTACAAAAACCCGTAATATTTTTAAAACAGTTACATTTTCAGTGCTCTAAGTAATTTTTCATATCGAAACAAAAGCTTCCTTTTAAACGGGGTCAAGTGAAGAGCGCCATGAAATTCAGCCGACAATACCTCTCCCTCCGCCGTACCCCGCCCCCTTTACCACTTTCAGCAACGAGTGTTTCTGTGGAATCATACTTTTTAATTGAATTTTCAGTATTCGTCAAAAGGATGTTATTTTTAGTGATACTTAGCGGTTTTCGATGGGCACTCGCCGTTTTTTTCAGAATTAAATTTATTGAAAGTTATACAGGTGAAATTGCAATTTGTTAAATTTAATCGAAGATACGTTAAATAAAAACCCTGAGGTGGAATTTTTAAGAGACAATTTCGTACAAAATAATTATTTTTAGCAACTATAGGAGCCGAGTATTATTAAAAATAATACGAACAATCAAGATGCATTATAATTACAACTGATTTACAACCAACATAATAACGATGTAATTATGAGCGTTAGATGACTAGTAGTAGTAGTAGTACTAGCATAATAACCACGTACTAATTTACAGAACACTGACCCAGGTCGAATGGTGAGGCGCCCTTTTTGTACACCCAACAGTCACTGCCACTATTAGTTTGACATCTATACCCGTTTTGTACAGTTATTATTCCAAATTACGCGCCGTAATATTTTAGATACCTTTAATTACAATTAATGAAAAAGTAATAACCTAATATTTTATTATTTTTATTAATTAAAAAGACAGGATCAAATATTATATTATCATTATTATCATTAATTTGCTACTACAGTCAAATACTCTTTTATAAAACCACAGTAAGGTATTTAGCTACGAACACTAAAAACTAAGTATAACTTTAAATATATACAGAGATTCAAGTATTCACCATAACTTAGTGCATAACAGTTCAACTTAATTCGTACATCACGGTTTTACAGTGCCAAGTTGGAATTGTTCAGTAAATCGTAGGCGCGTAGCGACGTAGTACTAGCCGCGTAGCATGTGCTACGAATAGTCTACGCTTGACTTCAATGTATTGGAATTCCTCCCAGTAATAGTTTACGACTAGGAAGTTCGGTTTACATCGGGCGAGTAGATAGCGACTTGCCTGGAGTGTATAGCTAGTGAAGTTTTCAAATAGGTCACCTGACGGTTAGTGATCATTGTAGTTCATTTAATGAATCCATAATTTAAAAGAGATAGAGGTTGCATTGACGATCTGTCAAAGGAATAGGAAGCTTATTGTTGCAGCAAATTACTGTAAATAGTAGTTTAATAATGTTTCCATTTCAAGACAATTTTCTATGACATTAGAACCCCGGTCGTGTCGGTCCATTTAAAACAGACAAAACGTATAGCATCTACTTAACTTTTAATTAAAATTCACAACATGAAAGTAACATTTAATATAAAACATTATTATAAGCGTTATAGAGTGTATTTTTCTAAAGACATAAATTCACGGTAAGAGCCTCGCGCTCAGCTATTACGGTCCCTGACGTAATAAGTTGCGAGTTATCGTTGTCTAAGGTATAATTTACACGTATCTAAAACTATATTTCAATAAAATGCGTTCTACGGTGCAATAATGCAGTGGAAATAAACAAATGTAATATGTTCTTGAGTTTTTTAATTTATTCGAGTTGGTTCTATGTAGAATTCTTCTGACCATTCCATTCAATTTTGATCAAGTATCCGTGTACAAGTGTTGTTTCGGTTAGAAATTGTGGCTAATATAATTATAAATAGATAATATATTGACATCTTTGAGTATTTACAACTGACATATACAAGCCTCTTCAGAAAGAACGTCGTGACCGTCATTTCGCAATTCTAGAGTGTTGTGTTTCCTTTTTAATACTAAAATATGTGTGGTATATTCGCAGTATTTAGTTATAAGAATAACTGTTCTATAAAAATATTGGAAGTAGTCCTAAATATTTTAAAATTATCAAAAATAAAGCAGTTTTGATAAGAAAGTGCGAAACTTCATTAAACTTTTACAACTCATCTATTACTACTGAAATATGCACTATCAATGACAAATACTAAATTATGCAATCATTATGCCTGGTGATGATCACCTGACACATGACGTCCCCTGCTGAACATAGGCCTCTCCTAAAGATTTCCAGACGGACCTATCAAAAGTGCAAAACAAATATGCAATTTCGCTATAGAAATAGCGACTAATGCATCTGCATATGCAAACATGAAAATGCATATATTCCGATGTCTACTTATATAAACCTGTACGTCGGAGTTAATGTATACAAAGTTAAACTTTTTTTCTTTTTTTTTCGCGGGGTAAAAACGCGTTATCGCTACCACCACTGGGGGGTAAGTGGAACGGTTATGTTGGTTTCACACAGTCTTACGGCCCAATGTCGACACTCGGGAGTATAGCATCATCCGAGCGAGCATTGGACCGAGTCCCTAACACTATGTACACCCTACACCGGCATACCAACCAAAACCCGCGGTGGCCTTCTTCGGCGCATACGAGACGGCCCCGGGGTATCTTGTTGCACTAAGATAGCTGCACGGGACCGTCCCTGCGCGGTGCCGTTGCGGCTCTTCTCTATACAAGGGGGCTAAGATGCCCCCGAACTCTAAAGGACGCCTTTGGCGTCTACGACAACGGGAGACCGACCACCCGCATTGTCGTCCACCTCGGAGTCGCTTAAATTGGACTGAGCAGCCCCCCGCTGCTCGATACAAAGTTAAACTAAACCAACCACAAATCATAATTTTTGGATAGACGAATAATATTATTACTTATAAAATGTTATAAATGTTTTTAGAAAATATTTAATGCCATTAGATGTCACCAACAATGAATTCATAGTACTGTCTAATTTTTACTTACATAAATGTATTATTTCCTGGAATAAGGATTTAAGCGAATTAGCGATAGTCGCAGGAGCTCAGCTGAAGGATTTAATCTGCCGCTGGTGCGTCGTCTCGGCGTGCACAACGTTAAGCAACATGTCAACATTACAAGAGATTAAATATTACCAACGATTACTATTTCACTATCTTATATTTATTTACGGTCTAATCATTTCTTTGGGAAGTTTTTAAAAAGTTAATTGTGTATTTTATATTTTTAATGTGAGAAAATAATTTCGAAAGTATGTTATTCTGCCAACCCGCTCTAGGCCAGCGTGGCGGACTAAGGCCTAAACCCTAGGCCCGTGCTCAGTAGTGGGCAGTATATAATACAGGGCTTAAACTACATGTTTTAATTGTATATTAAAATATGTTACTAATAACAAAAAATAATGAGTGCAGTACTGTACCAACTAATATTTTTTTGTTCAGTTTCGTGGGTTTTGCAATTTTTTATAAATATTTAGTGCCAGCATCGAGCACAGTCGCAATCCATAATCTCTGCCTACCTCTATGGGATAGACGCGACATACGCCGATGACACTGTTTTGTTGACTACCTCGAAGGACGACATGCAGAAGCTGTTTCAGAGGCTTGAGAGAGAGAGTGAGAATATCGGACTCTCAGTCAACCGGGCAAAAACGAAGATCATGGTCGTCGATCGAGCGGGAATTTTGTGAGATACGGGAAACATCATCCCCGGTATCCAGACGATTGACCGCTACATCTATCTTGGATCCCAAATTTGCAGTGATGGCAGTTGTGTTCCCGAAATAAAAAGAAGAATCGGCATGGCCAAAGACGCTATGGCTCGACTTAAAAGCATATGGGGGAAGAGGGGAATTACTATCAACACCAAAATGCGCCTCATCAGAGCATTAATATTCCCTATCTTTCTTTACGGAGTCGAAACGTGGTCAATTCTAGCTCGAGAAAGAGAGAGGATCGATGCGTTCGAAATGTGGTGCTGGAGGCGAATGCTGAGGATACCGTGGACCGCCAAACGCACAAACGAGTCGATCCTCGCACAGCTTAAAGTGAAGACACGTTTAGCCACCATATGTCGCCAACGCATTCTTGCATACTTCGGGCACGTTGTACGGAAAGGCGACAAAAATCTGGAAAGAATTATCATCCTTGGCAACACGGAAGGCAAACGTTCTCGAGGCCGAGCACCAACCCGATGGACAGACCAGATTAAGGACTCGTCTGCTACCAAGTTCCATAAACTAGTTGAAGATGCGACGAACAGAAACCGGTGGAGACAAATAATCCGTTCTAAATGCGATAAGTCCAGTGATGACCACGATCCTCAGTCATGAGGGACCGACTACAGAGAGAGAGAGAGAGAGATGGGATAGAGGTACAATACTATGTATGTAGTTGCAACAGTTACCGTCAGTAAAACAATCAGTTTCTCGTTGTGTCATTCAGTGGTATTAAAAATATTTTTGATAATTTATCGCAGTGTTCGCAATTGTATTTTCTGTCTACCGTTCGCAATGTCTATATTGGAAAACGTTTGACATTTGACAAATCTTAAGATTCGTTCAATTTCACCTGTCTCCGTGAATGTGAACGCAATCAACAAAATATATTGCGGGACTTGCTCCGTGCCGTTCGGAGTATGTTACTATATTTATGATCAAAAGGATTTACCTTCACATGTCAATCAATTGATTATTTATCGCAATTGATGATATCATCGAACATGCGAATACATAAATGAATAAATAAATAAACAAAATAATAATAATAATAATACAAACATGAAAAAAAAAATGATGAAAAAACACTGTTTTTTTTACGTACATTAACATACTTGACGCTGGCGAAATCACTGATAAACGGTGGAAGCCATACATTTGAAAGAAGAGGATGAAACAACCCTGTCTTCAGTTTTCCAAAATTATTTTCATCCCATGATACGATGATAGTTAACATATCGCTATATTTGGTCTCAAGCGCTTACTCTCAAAGATCATTTATAATGCTATCGAAATGCAATCCATTGTCGGTGCACAAGGTGTACTATACTTCTAAACAATTACTACAAACTAAAAACTCAACAACACATATTGGCAAGGTTTTTTATACGAGCACGACAAATGAATCCCACTACACCTGATGGTAAGTGGAGTTGGATTCAGTTAGAGCGTCGACTGACGAGCGATGTTTGTCCCTAGACATTCGACACAATTGGGTAGTTTCCTATGTTTGATTTTGTAAATTATTTTATACGCGCTTTTGCCCGCGGCTTCGCCCGCGTGAATGAGTTATCCTGGGATAAAAGTCCCGCTTTATATTTTCCCGGGATATAAGTAGCCTATGTGTTAATCCAGGACATAATCTACCCGTGTGCCAAATGTCATCGAAATCCGTTCAGTAGTTTTTGCGTGAAAGATTAACAAACATCCATACATCCATACATCCATACTTAGAAACTTTCGCGTTTATAATATTAGTAGGATGTAACAGAAATCAGCATCATAATTGGTTGAAAAATAAAGCAGGTATTCATATTTGAAATATTGTTATAAGCAAAAGTGGGCACGTGGAGGGGAAATCGCACGCACGCAGCGTTATGGATGGCGACTCTCGGTGACGTCACAGTGTAATATTACTGTTATTTGACAACTACCCCTTCCACCAAATTTCAAAGCTTTATAACTTACTAATTATTGCCCCAATTTTGAAAATTATTATTCCGTTAGATTTTCGCTGGCATACATTTTTGATAAATGTATTCAAAAAAAGTAGTTATCTACCCTATTATGCCGACCTGTTTGAAATCACGACCCACTTATGTGGGCCATGACGGGTTTTAACACCTTGTGTACGATGGTCCATATCCAGGCGGATACACGATATCCTACCATCATCATCCTATCCTGCCAAGTTATTACTGAAACAGTCTCCGGACAAATGTAATTTACTTTACAAGAGTTAGTCGAAGTAAGCACGTTGTTTGTCCCTTACCACACTTACCGGTGGATCGGTCGCTTGCAATTAGCGGAATCGGGTATGTTCACACTCTACGACATTTCCGCCTCACACTCCCCGACAACGACCCGTTTGTTCCCGCTATTAATTAATTTCCACTAGTTTTAAACGTTATTTTCTTGTGACGTGTTGGTAGGAGTTTGACATGTTCGCACTGAAAGGTTGGTTCTTGTTACTAATGGAATTGTAGTTTAGATGTGTGTTGAAAATTAGAATGGAGCAATTAAGTAAGAAAAAAGATGAACGTATAGAACGGTCATTTCAATGATGAGGTTACATTTTTTTTGCAAGATATAGCTGTAATAAACAGGCATGTATAAGAAAATAATGTAACAACCCCAGAATTTTCAAGTTATATGTTTTGTATTTTATTTAATCTTGTTACTGTAAAGTATACTGCAATAAAAAAGCAGTTTTCATTTATCTACGAATATACTATGCCATTATAATATTTGGGCATGATTCACTGAAAAATGGCACTGCAACACAAACATTTTTCATAATTACGAGACGTATTTTCTAAAGCTGATTTCAAAAACGAAAACGAAAGAAAAACTTCTTAATAATATAACTGTAAACTCATTAATATTTCAATTATATCGTCATTGCATCGCGAGATCTAAAAGCTCCTTTCACTAAAAGCTCTATGAATTTTTTCGTTTTGTTTCCTTTGAAAGCGACTTAAAATTAGTGGATGCCTGCATTTTAGTGGTCTAGCCCGGCCTGGCGTTGCATTAAACAAGACTCGTTTTGTCATCGCCGTGTTTTTGATCGTGAACTCTATCGCTTTTGAATAAGGTTTGTATTTGGTTTACTGTGTTTGATGGAATCATCGTTTTTTGTCTCTTAGTTCTAATTGAATGTCGAATAAATATAATAACGGGTAATTAATTAATGCTTGTTGTTTTTCGTTTCGAATATCCAGATACTTGACGGAATTTCAGATGATAATTGGGGTAAATACATAGTAGAGTTGTGTCACAAATAAAAATAAACATGGTTTTATACAATGAAATTGGCAGACAAGAACTACACTAACAGTAGCTACAATAGTCAAAACTTTGAATTGCAAAGTAAATCACAGTAGTGACTGCCTCGGTGGCGTAGTTGTATTACGGTACGACTACAATGCGGAGGTCTTGAGTTCGATCCCCGGGTCGGGCAAAGTGATATTGGATTTTTTTATTCAGTATCAGCCCGGATTTTTGAATTTGTATCCGATATGGCGATAGGCTCGCCCCTTATTACATCATGGGAGGGAATACGCACGGCGAAAAGTGGGTGCATTAGTCGCACCTCTGCCTACCCCTTCGGGGATAAAGGACCAGAGTGTATGTATATATGTATCATAGTAGAGTTTCACTCATCACCATGACACATTAGAAGGGTTATCTTTAAAAAAAGAATACAATACTATTCTAGATTTTAGTTACACAAATAAAACGAAATCCAAGCATTCTTATGTGTTAGCAAAACTAACACCACTATTTTTCATACAAACTCAAATTAGGTCACACTAACAAAAGCTTAAAATGCAACACACATTACACCAATTAGAACGCATTTTTTAAAAATAATCGAGCACCAAACCACTAAATGAGGTAAAAACGATGCAATGTGGCTCGGAGCTCCATTCAGAGTTATTACCTGCTAGTTGCTGCATTCTACCTGATCTCTACCAGGTCATTTCAAACATTTGACGCTGCACATTAGTGCTGGTGCGTTTTATAACGGCTCTTTTTAGTATGTTATTGAAGACTTTTTTTTTCGATTTGAAACTCTACAATAATTTTTATTTTAAAATCTATTTTGACATGATATTTTTTGATAGACAAAAGGAATGCTTGCAGCACATGAAGGCATTGGCTGACGTGATATATCAGCTTTGTTGTTACGTTTCATACGAGAAGTGTGATTGCCAGCAAATCCCCTTTCAATCCTCTAACTAGACACAGAAATTGGACCATTCGCTAATATGTAGAGTCGAAGTGCAGTCGCCGCAACGCGAGTGCTCTACTGTAGTATATGCCATTTTTCTCGTAAAATTATATGTGACTGCGCTAACAAATCATAACCAAGCGCTGGTGCGACAGTATCGCAATGAAGGCGAGTAGATACGAGACTCTTATTTATGTGCGCATAAGTCCTATTTCTGCTTGCTCTTTTCTTTTGCCTCAGCCTCGACTCCGCGACTTTACGAGCTACCTGCTTTACATTACGCCCTCAATTAGGCTATTTTACAAGCCGTACACGAATGACAAAGTATTACGTGTACAGATTGCCGGACATTATCTCCCTTTCGCTTGATCGCTTAATTCCTGGTTTATGTCAAATTGTACACCTTCACATTCAGAACGTATTTTCGACTTCAATTTCTAACTCTCTAATGAAGCTTATTCATGACATCGAGGACACTGGGGCTTATTAAAGCACGACCTAGAAAGCTCGGAAAAAGCAATACAAGCTTTTTCTTGTCTGTACGTCAAAGTTCATGACAACTTCATGCATATTCATATTGAGCAGCATCCGTTGGCACAAATCCACAGGCTGATGCCAAAATCTACACAATACACAGCGTGCGCCGAATATCGATGTGTCAGTTGGGATACGTCCGGACTCCGGACTGTGGGACGTTTGTATGGACTGTCAGGTGGCTGGAAGTGCAGTACAGTGGTTCAGAAAGCTCTTCATGAAATCTATTCTCTAGAATCCCTATTGTGCCATTTAAGTCAAGCTTTCCGAAATTTCGCATTGGTATATAGGCTTGTAAGAATGCTGTAACTGGTGAGATTCTGGGTCTTATCTGAAAACACAAATATGTCGACTGATAAATTTAAATAATGACGTAAGTCGGTCTTCATATTACGAGACTTCACGTTTAATGTCTCACAGTAACCAAGATGGTTTGCTTGTGGTGGGGTATGTTTTGTATCCGCCTGGATAGCTACCACCGTACAGTCAGCTACATAAGTAGCTGCACAAATTCAAAATTACAAATGGCTTCTACGCGTTAAATTTAATTGATTTTTTTTTTTCTTTGTGTGAAAAAAACTAAATTACCTTTATTTTATTTTTGTGTAGAGAAAATGAGAATTGGTAAGAACACAACAGTGTGTAGGCGATTTGAAGTTTTGAATGTGTTCAGCTACTTATGTGGCTGACTGTACATCAGATGTTAAAACCCGACATAGTGGCCCACGTAAGTGTACCGCGTACCAGCTTGAGTAAATCCGGTTCAAACAGGCATGATTATGTCGACTGACGAAGGATAATCATCGCTCGTCAGTCACCAGTCTACCTGGACCCCTCTCCGTTGACCAGGTACAGTGGAGTCACTTTGCCGAGCCCAAAAATAATAAATTAAAGGTACTATAGTGCTATTTATGGTCAATTATGACCCTTATGATTAAACAAGCAACTGGGTTTCTCGTTATTCAATGGCATGACCCATTCATGCAGAAGAGAACTATCTCGAGACTCTATTACTTGTCACGTCCCTCCAAAACCTCCCGTAGAGACCTCTATATATCCTCTCTTTGTATTTAGACAGGTATTGAATGTATCGGACGCAATATACGATTCCATATTTTAAGAGATTTCTTCGATACACAATAGAATTCCATCTCCGACTGAAACTTTCAGAAAATAAGTTACGCTGCTTGACATGTCAAATAGAATATATAAAGGATATTTATTTTTCGTTTGAGACTCAGTTATGTCCTGCCGCGGCGGAGTGATTCTACATCTAATTTAGAGCCTAAACGTACTGTCAAACAAGGAGAATTTGTTGCGTCTGACAACTTTTACCAGATTTTACTGCCCGAACTGAGAACGAAATGTTAACTGTTTAAAATAATATAAAATACAATAAGCATTTTAAAATTATTGAATATCTATTAAAATATCATTTAATTTCACCTTTCATGAAAATAATTGACAAATATATCTTTCTGGGTCTGCATTCTATGATAGCCAGAGGTTAAGTTATATTGGTGACCTGAGTTATCTAACAGCGAAATTTGTTACGCCCTGTCAAAAATCTCTAGGCGGCTTAAAATTCTGACACTAGATTGACATTTAATCTGACGCTGTCCATCATTTTCACTCCCTATTGGGATACGGTGCAAAATACTTCTCCGTGTATGCTATGCGCATAGATTAAATACTTAGGTTTATAGCGAATTGTCTTTTATTTTAATGACTACGAAACCTAATATTATTATTAATAATGATTCCTTATGTTTACGCGAATGTTAGACATTGAAATTAAACTATTATAACGGATTTTATCGCGGTTTTTTATTTTATTTTCTCCCGACGTTTCGAAGGCTTTGCAGCACTTCGTGGTCACGGGGCGGACTGAGGTGTTGGTGGTCCGAAAAGTTAGTGTAACAAATTTGAAATTGAAGGTAGTTTTGTAACACTAACTTTTCGGACCACCAACACCTCAGTCCGCCCCGTGACCACGAAGTGCTGCAAAGCCTTCGAAACGCCGGGAGAAAATAAAATAAAAAACCGCGATAAAATCCGTTATAATAGTTTAATTTCAATTAATATTATTATTATTAATGTATGGATTATTATTATTTTTTATTTATAATATATATATATATATATATACACTCACACCTTTTATCCCCGAAGGGGTAGGCAGAGGCACAACCAGTACACCCACTTTTCGCCATGCGTATTCCGTCCCGTGATGTGATAGGGGGAGAGCCCATCGCCATATCGGGCACAAATTCCAGACTCCGGACTGATACAGAGTAGAAAAACCCAATATCACTTTGCCCGACCCGGGATCGAACCCGAGACCCTGACATTGCAGATGTACCGTAACACAACCACGCCACCAAAGCAGTCAAATAATATGTTAACAATTTAACATGCTGAAGCTTCAACCTTGTTCACATGTTTGGATGTAGTGCATAGATAATCTTTGAAGACCTACCTACTGATACTATTCAAACGTTTCTTTTACTAATGATCAGCTTACATTACTCCCGAGTTCTATGGTTTACTTTTTATGCCGGAAGTGAACTTTTATTCTATAGTAAAAGCACCTGCTTATTTGTAATGTACTTGTGGATAGTTTGAGACAGGTAGTTGTTTGATTGTGCTTTTGAATAAAACAGATTAATCTTGTTTTATATTACAATAAGTAATATTGACTTAGACATTAAGCAAAGTTTTAGTTTAAATATGATAAGAAATAGTATAAATTCCCCGCCACACCACAAAAAATCACGGGTAAAGCTCTATTGTAAATTTCAGTATGTCGCTTAAAACTGCAGGCTTAATACCGACAAGCCTGACTCGTAGATCGTTGTAGGGTGCCATGAAGTCACGTGACATGTGTCATATTGTAAGTGTTAATTAGTAGAAATATCACCATTACAGTCTTAGACAATATATAAAGGACATGGATTGAATTTGTGTATTGTACTTTCAATGTAGTTGTGACTGAAAGTGACACATTTATTTTCTAGTTGGTCTAAGCCTATAATAATGCGAGTCCCATGTCGTTTTGACAAATTTCTACGGTAAAAATTAGTATAATAAACTGACTTACCTCAAACCTGATTTTGACAAACGAGAGTACAGTAATATGATCAAACACTTTTTCTATTCGCCTTCTGGGTTCAAATTGTACAAAGAATCGACATCAAAGCCTGTACTAAATTAACCTTACATTTCGAACATATTCAACCAAATAGCATTCTTATGACAAAGAAAGTAAGGCTTAAAAAGGTATGCGAATGCACCAAGGTATTGATAAATTTGCGGTGGACGTTTCGCAAAAATGATTTCCAATTACTGCCGTTCATACATTTACGTGTTATTCTTTTGTGTTCTCCGGTACAAAGACAGCGTTGTATTATGTTGTTTGTTTGGTCTCGTTTATTAAGAGTATGAAAGGGGGTGGGATGTTTTGAAAGTTCGATATTGTGTCGTCACGGTGGAAAATATGAGGAACGAGAAAATATGATTATAAAGTTACACGCAGTATGGTAAAGCATTAGAATTTCAGTCTCGCGGTACACGGCACACTGATATTAATTATTTATGTAATCCAGTCTGACGGAATTTTTGGGTACATACATTACATAAACAACGTAGAGGATTTTTTGTTTTTTGGTTTAAAGAAACTCTGAAGTATCCAAAAAATTTGCTTATTTTATCCAATGTACATTAGATCAACGTGGTGCACCAATAGCCTTAACATACGCAGAAATAAACGTAGAAAAAGCAAAATGGATTAGCCTGAAATTTTACCTGCGGATAGACCATGTCCTGGATTAACATATAGGCAAGTTTTCGTCTTGGGAATTTGATCCTGTAGGAAATATTTGAGCTTTTTAATTAGATTTTCTAAACTGATGACATGATCTACCCGTGTGCCAAATTTCACCGAAATCCGTTCAGTAGTTTTTGTGTGAAAGAGTAACAAACATCCAGACATCCATACATCCATACTTACAAACTTTCGCGTTTATAATATTAGTAGGATATTTAGATGTTTTTGTGATTATTTTCAGAGCTTTATTGCCCTGGTAATTGATATATTAGTAAGTCAGATTATGGCCACCTTTGACTTACTGCCCTCTCAATTAATGCGGCAGTATGAGTATAGGCCTTTTTCGAACCTCGGCAGACTTTATAATAAAATCGAGTGTACTGTAAAACTGCCATAAGAGGCGCATTTGTAATTTTCCGTTAAATGTTACGATAATCGACACATAAAAGGAAAATGATCTCTCTTCAAAGTAAATTTTCTGCGTAATTTGTCGGTAAAAATAAACGCAAAATATATGTATAAAGCGTTGGTTAATGATCCGACTCGAGATTTCGTTAACTCATTCACAGCCAGTGTAACTTCAGCTACCCTTCGATTGAATTTTAACGGAGATAGCTATTTGTGTACTAAGGTTATATAAAATCAAATTCAACAAGTCTAAGCATAGAACTATGGCTTCACATTTCTTTATAACATGGATAGTGCATAATATTTAAAAAACGTTCATTAAAAAAAGGAACAGCGTGAAGCAAATATAAATGGTATCGTTTATTTAAATATGATGTCATTCCTCACACTACGTTAAAATATCTATATATAAAAATTTCGTGTCACAGTGTTTGTTACCATACTCCTCCGAAACGGCAAAACCGATTTTGATGAAATTTTATATTCACAATTGGTAGGTCTGAGAACAGGATGTTATCTATTTTTCATCTCCCTAAGTGATAAGGGTGGCCCACCCCAATTTTATTTTTTATTTTTCGGTCCGTTTTTTTTATGTTGTGGCATTAAAAATACATACAACCCTAAATTTTCTACCTTCTTCCATCATCCCCTATTTTTTAATAGCGATATTAGTCATTTAATAACTTTTAACCCCGGTCGGTAACTGATCAATTATTCAAATAATCTCTAAAAAAGAATTTATATGCCAAAAAACGTTTGCCGGGTCAGCCAGTATTTTTATTAATTGTTTAAATTCTAGGTTTTAAATTAACACTTCAATATAGCACATAATATTTTCACTACTACTTTTGATGAAGTAACCATTTAAAAATAGTGTCGATTTTTATGTTTCTACAAAAACCACCAGATAATCTCTCTTTACAGTGATCACTTGTTCGGCGGACGTTCGGTCATGGGCATATAGATATGTAGACTGCGGCTAGGTCGTTAGTTTTTATAGTCAATAAACATTGCAAACCTTGCCATTGTCCTGTCGTTAGCTTAGTATTTCTATTGATTGACTTTGTAAAATTGTAATACGCCTAGCAAATCTTTCCCATTTGGATTTTTATACAATTGATTAGATTTTTTACCATAAGCATACTTGCCGAAACTATTACAACCGCACACCCGCAACTGCAATTCCAATAAGCTAGGACCTACATTGGCATTTTAGGATACCGACCGGTGATGTTTGTCTCTAGGATGACTTTTATATGCCTTTTGTTAGGAACCTTTCGCCACTAGTAACCTAAATGCACGTTGGTTAACTTTCTGCTATAAAAAAATAATATATTTTTATATCAATTCAATTTATCACACAAATATTGATAAAACTTAACAAAATAAAGCCCGCGTAACAGCTCTCAATATTATGACAGCGGGCTCGGGGTTCAACTTACACTGGTCGTCACACCGCGTCACTGGCCCAACAAATTTCGACCCGTCAAAATAAGATGGATGTACTTTTAACTCCCATGTTAGATATATATATATTTTCGGCAATTTGTCGTGGATTTATTGTGTATTCAATATGTCGATGAATGGATGTAATAATGTAGATGGGTTTTCAAGGTTATTTATTATGATTATATTTGTACAGCATAATATGTCTGGCTGAGCAATTGGGTGGCAGTAAATAATCAAGATCGCCTTTCATTGATGTGTATTACTGAAGTTTGATGAACGAAATATTAAAAGAGGGAATAAAAATGTGTTAGTTTGCTTGAACTTAATGATACTGATGTATCTTAGTAAACCTTTAAGAAAGATATTCAGGGATTAGCATATACAGATAACTTAATATTTATTTACATTGAAACGAATTCAGTCATCTACAATAAAATACAGCTCATGAAAAAGACGATTTTGAGTGCATTATAAACATCATTAAAACCCGTATTTAAAGTTCATCATCGCGAGACAAATAACGAAAGACAAAAACCAGCATTGCAACCACTCGACCCGCGCATAAAATTAAAAAAATGTAATCTACCGTCACTCGGTAACAAATTCTTGACATTTACGTAGCGTTAATTGGGTCAATCGCAGGCGGCTGCGGCGCCGTGAACAAGTGCGCGGTGAAAAATCGCCCGCGCGTTTTTTCGCCTCGCGAGCTTTCGCCCCGTGAGCTTTCGCCGTGAGTTTTTTTCGCCCACTTACAAAACGGTGATTCCGCACCTGTGCACGGGTGGTGTTTTGTTCGAAATATACATTGTTTTATTAAATTGTTAATGAAAGTTTTAATTAATTGTGGGGTGTTGAAAGTGGGGTCACGTGTGATATGGAAAAATGAACGTTTATGCGATACTTTCAGTGTACGTTTAATATTGGCTACTGGTTAAATGTTATTGCAAAGCTAATGTTATGAAATATTATTGTAATAACTTAAAGGACCGTTAGGTTAGACCCTCCGTTTCTTTATTTATTTTTGCCGCAAAGTAATCAGCACTCCGGTTCTAAAACATCTTATGTCTTAGATGAATGATTGCGCTTTAAATAGATTGAACAGTACTTAGTAATCCTAATTTCAAGTTCGTCTCGAACCCGCGACCATTTCACAAACCTCTCATAGTCAATAAGGAAAATCTAGGCACTATATTAATCCCTCTACACATATGTATCGCAGTAAGATTTAATAAATACTGTCAACCCCGTGACCTCAAGTCGGCAGGGCCTATTACCAGAAGATATATCGCTCTATTGGTTCATATATGTCGGGGATTCCTTGAGTTATCGTCCAATATACACGCCTACACAATAAAATAAACATATACACACATATAATTATTGTGGGATGTAGTTTTTATCCTCACAGTGAAGTACTAAGCTCTATAGTAAGTACCTTCACCTTCCCATACTTTGAAATCATTTTGTTTTCAGAAAAAGAAAGCATTTGTCAATTTTACTTCACTGTCAGTTTAGACAACATTATCTGCCAAGGAACAAGCACAAATATCAACCTACATATTAAATTAATACTAACAGTATATTCCTCACCCACGGCCCCTACTATCTGTCCGTAATATTTTATTAACTCACAAAACGCTCATTTATTCACGACCGGCGGCGTTTAATTTGTTTAGGCTCTTTCATTATACCGCGTTCAATCTTCTCGCTCGTCACTTTGTGTTCTCGATTCGAAATTAATTCACTCTTGTTGTGTAATTGGGTTTGTGATTTTATTAGTGCGGAGTAGGGTTCAATTGTCGCCTCCATTAGGCCGTGACTGTGATGAATAGATTTTTGTATAGTGACGTTTCTTGGGAATATTGAATTGGTAAGAATAATTATGCTCTTATTTTTTATACTTATTAATTATGCTGCTATGCTCTGTTTAGACCAGTAGATTTATTTTCATTTGAAAAACATAAATAAAATTAATATTAATTTCTATGTAGTATTAAATAAGTATATTATCTAAGTACGTACCTCGTTAATTTTTTCTACGAATTGTGGAATTTAACCATTATGTAACGGCGATCGTCTGATTTATCTTTGAATGTAAAGACATCATATTTACATAAAATAACGTCTAGACGACTGGTGGTAGGTCTATCATTATGTAAGAGGCCGTCTGGGTGGGTACCACCGCAATGTCTATTTGTGCCGCCAAGCAACAGTGTGCATGCACTGTTGTGTTTCGATTTGAAGGACATTGTAGCCAGTATAACTACTGGACATAATGAGACTTAACATCTTATGTCTCAGGATGACGAGCGCAGTGGAATGCCACACAGTACTTTGTAAGTCAAAGTGCTGGATGGTGTTGCTACTGTTTATGGGTGGTCGTATCGCTTACCATCAGGCGAACGGCATGCTCGTCTCGTCATTCAATGCAACAAAAAAAAACATTAATATTATTTTATAATCTACATACGAAATGCTTTCGAGTTTGCAAACATGAAACGCAAATTTTTAGGTATCCGTGGTAGGGGTGGTTTTGATCACTGATCACATGAAATATTTACTTATTTGTTTGGGAGCCTCATTAAATTTTTATGTATTTTTGCCGTTGTTTACCCGCTCCTGTGTAATAAGCGATCTTATTAGAATTATATTATGTCTATAAAAGTCTGTGTAATATCGAGAAAACAAACGTTATGTAGCAAATAATATTAAATGTCCTATTTATAACACTAATGACAATAATGCGGTAGCCGCCTTTACATTAAAAGAGGACGATAGCAAAGTAAAGCTATCTACATTTATACTGTGACGATAGCCTAGTTGGGAATGGAATGGTCTGCCGAGACCAATACCTACAGGTTCAAAACTCAAGGCACATTCTTACATTTATTTATTTGTATTTAACAATATAAACCTGCTTATGAAGAGACCACGTCAGATAATGGGAGCCACCATATTTTATAAAAAACGTAATAAACTGATTAGGGATATTATTTTCTTTGTTTTTTAGCCATCTCTAATTTTAACAATAGTGACACTGACACTAGTAATCCAAATCATAGACAAAGTTAGTTCGTAGTCATCCCACTACTGATTGAGACTCATTACGCAATATAAGAAAGGGACAACTGCAGCACTCATTCCCTTTTATACACATTACAAGACATTACTAAAAGTACTTGAAATAGCGTCTTTATTTACATTACCGTTAGTTCAAGGAGCTATTCGAGAGTTAATTGACCATAGAAACAATAACCGGCGTGTTGTCGAGCTTATTTTTAATTTCCGTCGCCCGGAAGCGGAAGCTCCGTGCGTCGCTACGATGCATTTTTGTTAGAGGAGAATGCAAATGTTTGCCATTTGTCTTGCTTTAACGGAAATTTTGTTTTGAAGTGTACTTGAAACAATCTTTTGAGATGCTGAAAGGTCTTAGATAGATTTTGGTTTTATTACCTGAACTAGTTTAGTGGTTGTTATTTGATAGAGACTACCTCGGTGGCGGTGTTGCATTTGTACGACTGCAGCGCTGATGTCTCGGGTTCGATCGCCGGTTCGGGCAAAGTAATATCGGGTACTTTTACTCAGTATTAGCCAAGGGTCTGGAATTTATGCCCGATATAGCGATAGGCTCCCCCTCTATCACATCATGGGACGGAATATATGGTGTGTGTGTGTGCAAAAATTTATACGTGAAATTTCTACTCAAAATTGTGATTTAGCTTAAGCAATTTTAACCAGACAATAGAGATGACTACGTGCTCTCCGAGTCTTGCAAAGAATCTAAAGATGTGAGTGTATGTGTGTGTATTTGATAGTGTTATTCTGGTGTAACACTATCACTATGGTATAACGTAAAATACAGACACTATGTAGATATAATGAAATATAATGTAGGCAATCCTTATGTTTCTATAGAATAATATCTGCATGCCCAAATATTCTGTACATAACTCTAGTTCGCTAATGCAAGTCATGACCAATAGCTTGACCAGAGCAGGCAGTCAATTAGTAGCCATTGTTCAGCCCACTTATAGAATATTTAACGCGTCCACAGAACTTGATTTTACCATCTATAGTTGCGAACTATATATACCATCTAACTTGCTCATATAGGAGGCAGGCTACTTGTAATAATTTGTTAATACTTGTTATACAGTACTAAAAATACGCTGCAATAGCCTAGTTAGGTTAGGTTTGTGTGTATTCTTTGTGAATTATCGCTCGATTTAACGGTGAAGGAAAAACATCGTGAGGAAACCCGAGAAGTTCTCTGAATTTCAAAGGTATGTGAACTCTGCCAACCCGCACTAGGCCAGCGTGGTGGACTAAGGCCTTAACCCTCTTGTGTAGAGGAGGCCCGTGCTCAGCAATGAGCGGTATATAATACAGGGCTGGTATGGCATGGTAAAAATACACTGAAAAATAAATTTATTATAATCATTACATAGCATTGCACTGTAGTTATCATTATGCCATATATAATTTCTTATAATAATACGGACTTCAATATCCTTCATACTCGTTCACCATCAGACATTAAACAGTATAGTTATAGAGCGGACATCAGGACCAAATTTTTCATCCAATAGTTATCACCAATTGGTAATAAGCCGCTGTCTTATCTGACACGTCCGGGTGACAAGACGTCTCGATAGTCGGTATGCTTAAATTTAGTAAAGATATTTTTTTATGAAAATCTTCCCAATATCCGCTCTAAATAATCTTAGATCTCTTTGTTCACAATAAACTTGAAGTACGGTCCGCGCGTGCTCCTAGGAATCTTATGGAATGTAAACGTTATTAATTAATGCAGTGATTTTTCGATATCGTATAGGTGTCAGGCGCCGAAAGTGCGAAACCAAAGATATTAAACAGTAGGTATAGTTAGTTAAAGATCGGACATGAGGACCAAATTTTTATATGACAATATTGCTAATGTCCGCTCTATATAATCTTAGAACTCTTTGTGCGAAACACATTTATTTAATATTATAAGATTCCTCGGAGCTCGCGCACGGACTGTACCTTCCTGAGGTACCTTCTCACGTGCACTGTCATATATGATACACGCCAATAAACGGGCACGGTGCTTGCATAATAATACCAACCCTGTATTAAATACTGCCCACTGCTGAGAACGGGCTTCCTCTACTAGTGAGAGGGGTTAGGCCTTGTCCACCACGCTGGCCTAGTGCGGATTGGGAGACTTCACATGCCCTCGAAATTTCTATCGAGAATCCTCAGGTATGTAGGTTTCCTCACGATGTTTTCCTTCACCGTTAAAGCGAACGATAATTGATAAACAATACACACATAACTTCGAAAAGTCAGAGGTGTGTGCTTTTGGGTTTTGAACCTCCGGACATTGTCTCGGCAGACCATTAAATTCCCAACAAGGCTATCGTCCACTGCTTGCATAATGCTGTTAAAAAAGGATACACAAAACAGTACTTGCCACGAGAAACTCTTGGATACGAGATATTTGAAGTTAAACTTACAATAATAATTGAATCCCAGCGCATAAAAGCGATCACTCAAATTCAAACATTTTATCTATACTATAACTATTTGGTATACACAAGTGTGGAGTGATTGATAACGCCCGCCACTTCCGCTTTGTGTTCTGCTTGTATACACTTGGCTGTATATAACTGTATGTACTCTATATAACGTGTCGGGTATCGTTGACAGATGTATTATGTCTTAATATGTTCGTGGGTGTGGAATAGATGTCTAATGACTGCCTCGGTGACGCAGTTGAATTTGTGCTCGATATGGGGATAGGCTCGTACTCTATCACATCAAGGGACGGAATACGTATGGCGAAAAGTGGGGGCACTAGTTGCGCCTTTGCCTATCCCTTCGGGGATATAAGGAGTGAATATATGTGTTTGTGTATGTGGAATAGATCTCGGATTATCCTAACATATTATAAAATAAAGTCCCCCGCCGTCTCTGTACGCGATTTAAAACTAAAAACTACCGAACGGAATTTGAGGGTTGGTATGGACATAGTTTAAGATCCTGGGAATAATACAGGCAACTTTTTGTCCCGGAAAAAAATATCAGGACTTTTATCGCGGAAAAACTTTCCCACGCGGGTGGAGCCGTGAGTAAAAGCTAGTAGCATATAAAAAAGTGTGTGTGTGTGTGTGTATTAATGTATACACGTATGAAGTGAAACTTTTTCAATCAATTCATTTTTTTCACTGTTCTTATAATAATAGTTAATTTAATGGCATCATCGAACTGACGACCTTTACCTTCATAGTCCATTTATCGTAATGCACCACAGATGCTGTCAATATATAAATTAATAGAATCTTTACATTCATTAAAGCACTAAAACAAAGTTCCAGGCATTTATAATAGATTTTAATACGAAAACAATAAGGTTTGTTATTATTTCTCTCTCATAAATTGAATTCAAGATTAATCTTCCTGGCGAGCAAACTTGATGGCAAGTTGTCCGAACTTCGCGTCCGTGTGTCCCACACGGCTACGGCGATAATTTCATAATGTCATTTGTCATTCGCGTCTTCCGCCACTTGTTCCAGTTAAATCCACCGGAGCACTTCGCAAAGTGGATTGTCACCGAGTTTCTCATGTTTATCTTCGTCGGCGGTGTGTAAATTAAAAAGTATATTTTGCTCTTCTGTTGGGCTTGTCGTGTGAACTGTGGGCTCGTGTGTAGTCGAATCGATTGATCGTTATGCTTTGAGTGAAATAATAAGTGATGTACTTATTTTTCTTTTCAACTTGTAGATTAATTTTACTTGGTTTTTCGAACGTGATAAAGTAGTCGATAGATGATCTTTTTCATAGTTTTGCGTGAAGTCAGTTAGAAGTGATGCTGCGGGGTTGATACTCGTGTAAAATGTAGATCAATGTCTGTGTCATATTTAGAGGTTAGTTTAGATATTGTAAAACTTGAAGCCCTCGTAGTTCTTAATATTTATGACCTAAGTCTTTCATATAAGCAGGGGTTAGGACTACACAATAGGTTTTAAAAAATCGAATAATTTGAAACTATAAAAAATCAAAAATTGTACAATAAAAAACTACAAAAAATCTGTATGATAAATACGTTATACATCTACGTCCACACTATACATTTATCTACCTTAATACAAACAAGCTAACGCGATATTTCCCGCAAGTAAATAATTGCAGGGTTCTGCCGCCCATTGATGTGTCAACGTGACGTATGGAACCCAGCGCGGCGGCCATTGTCGGCACGTGAATGGGCTTCTTTATACGTTCTGCTGAACCCGTTATGATGAAGTTGTGATTAATTATATTTTCAATGTATTTCGTATACACGTGAGGTTGGAGTAAAGGGTAAATAGCGTTATTTTGGCGCATTAATAGACTAGTTACAGACTTGAGTAACATTTCTAAAAGCATTTCAGAATTATACGTCTCACATTAAAAAAAAACTTGTTGAAATTTATAAGTAGCTTAGGTACGTATTTTAAATAGAATGAAAACTAGCTGGTATCCGATAAACTAAATCCTGTTTTTTTGCGGCTTTGCAAAAACAATCACTAAACTCACCCTAATAGGTACTAAAAAGATAAAAATATATAAAAGATTCACCAAAATCTCCGAAGGGGCATAATAATTATCCAAAAAGAAGTTTTATCTATTTTGTATAGGTATTATGCTCTGGCAGCAGGTGCGCACCGATATTGCTTTCGACTTTCAATTCTTTCGCGAAAGAAGGTACACTAATATCAAACGACGCCATATTTCCAAACTGTTTTTATTTGAATAATATTGTTTGTCGGTTTTTATGTTATACAAAATTTTAGGTTAGTTGTAGTTTGGTGAGCATTGAGTTGGTATTATTAGACGTTTAAATATCAAAGTCAAGCTGATAACATTGAATTCAAATAAATAAAAATAAAATGAGTAGTATTTTAAATAGATGTCTAATAAGTTAGAGGACGTAAAATTTACTGGGAAATTTTAAAAAATGTTCTTAGCATAAAAAAACAGTACCTGGATGACCAAGTTTTTTTTTTGTAAACTGTGTTTTTTAGAAATTATATTTAAATACAAATTAAGGAACATACTGATGAAATATGAATATATTTTTTATAAGTAAACAATTGTTTTTCTTGGTCTAACCTCAAACCAAACGCTCATTGGCTTAGTGTTGCTTAACAACGCCATCTACTGGAGTAGTTTTAGTGTTGTTGTGTGTGTTAGTGTGTCGTTAAGCAGTCAGTTGCTCCCAATTAAAAAAAATAGTATTATTTCTCGCCAATAGATGTCAGAAAGAGTCATATTTTTCAGTTAATGTTTAAGTGTAATTACTGTAAACACGGATAAAACGACATTTTTTAAAAATGAATCCTAGCTAGACCGATTTATTGCCCCCGAAACCCCTTGCATACTATATTTCACGAAAATCGTTGGAGCCGTTTCCGAGATTCAGATTATATTTATACAAGAATTGCTCTTTTAGATATAAGATATACAAAGGAAAACATAGAATCTTTTCTTTTTTGAAATAGGTTAATAAAATATTATCGTTACCAAACATAAAACGTTATAACATTTTTAATAATTTAAAGTAAGTCTTACTAAGTACACAGTATTAACTCCCAAGTATATCTCCGGAAAAGCGTCATAATTAAGTTTTAAAAGTGAAATATGACTTGAAAAAGAACAATTTACATAGAGAAGGACAATAAAACGAGTGACAGAGTAATAAATACTTCAGTGTCCGGCGAGCGGCGCCAACTCATATTCATCAAGAGAATTTTAATTTCTACGCGTTTTCTAGTGTTGGTTTTTATTTAATTTAATTTTATGTCGGTAGGAAAGATGTTAGAGGAATAGGAATGACATAATAAATAAAACAAGTACCGGTAACACAATGGCCTTTCCTGTTGTGTTTGATGATTTAAATTAAATTAGTACCATATACGTATTGTGTAATAAATATATTACTGGTGGTATGTCTCTCGTATGCGAAGGGCCGTCTGGGTTGGTAACACCGCAATGTCTATTTCTACCGCCAAGCAGCAGTGTGTATGCACTGTTTGAAGGACATTGTAGCCATCCTATTTACTGGGCATTATGAGACTTAACGTCTAATATCTCAAGGTAACGAGCGCAATGGAGTGCCATGCAGTACTTTTTAATTATAAGTTCTGTATGGAGTTGCTACATTTTATGGGCGATAGTATCGCTTTCCATCAGGCGAGTGGCATGCTCGTCTCGTCATTCAGTGGCAATAAAAAAAAATGGAAACAACTGCATAATTGTATCGCTAAAAAGTACGTTTAAGATTGATTTGCTGACTTCTACAAAGATGTCTTTTATCTAAGAATATTATTATTTTTCGAAACGCACATATCTCCACAAATGCATAATCATTAACCGTAAATTTACTCTATCCTATTTAAAGAAAGGTTCGTGAATACATCGTACTATGAACTCCTAATTAGCGTCTCAAACTAGTGACAAAAGGGCCAATGAGTTCTAATTCTGAGCTACTTTAATTTATGTTCAATAAAATGAACGAGTCTAGTCACTGGTGCAATGGGCATTTCTTTGTGTTTTTGTACCGCGTCCAAAGTTGGCGAACTATTTTGGACGCAGGAACTATCCCGACCTAGTACCTAAAGTTTGCGCTGGTTGAAATGTCCACGAAAGTTTGCCAAACTGGCTTTCATGCGGCGAAGTTTTAGAGAATTTATTAAAATAAAACCACTACAGTTGTATGTAGGATTTATTTAAGGTACCTATTATAGAAATCAAGATTTTTAAACATGTGATGCTAGTTATAATCAAAAACATTAAATAGCGGCAAAAATCTCAAATATTGTCACTGGAGTCTTCTTTACAAATTGTGATATAATAATACAAAGTTTAAAATAACATTACGATCCATACAATTTAATGTGAGAGTCAAACTTGCGACATTTCGCCTCCCAGCCGTCTACTTAACTATACACACATAGTCCAATCAATTTAACTATTCTTTCTAATTCCGACCACAAAATCCCCGCAGCTATAGGGACCATTTAAGAGCGTCCAAAAATATTTTAATAGTTCTCATTCATCAATCTCGATCTCACTCCATCATTCGGTCATTCGTTCAACGCTCTCAACATAGATGCTAATTATAGTTGGTACATTTTTGTCGCTCGTATCCGGCTAGCATTTCTTCCCGAATATTTTTCCTTTTATATCTTGGAGACGCGGACTGAGTAATTACGAACTCATTTGGGGCTTTTGATTTTTCGGGTCATGATACTTTTTTTTGTACGCTGAGTTTTGTTTGTATGTACATTTTCTTTATCTCTGTCAAAGGGACTTCGTGTAGGAATTTGTTGTTTGGACAACTGATGATTTTTTTTATTAATTCGTAAAATAATAATATGACGTGTTATACATTTTATTATTATTACGCATTTTAATGATTTAAACACCAGAAACTTCAATCAAAATCGTGCGTACAATGTTAATTAATAATGAGATAAATGCCATTTGAGAATAGCATATTTTCCAAGTACCACTGGTCTCACTGCAAAATGCATCAAGGGGAGTCCCATCGCACTGTCTATAAAACAATATATCCTTTACGATAACACCTATTATTATTGCGGGCGAAACAGTCTAAATCGTGTCTCTTTCAATAGCTTCTTTTCGTAGACCTTTGTTTCTTTCCATAGGGTACGCAGCGCTTAGGTTTTTTCTGTTATTGCTTGAGGTAAGATTGTGGTATACACCTGGATAGCATCCACCGTACACGGTGTTAAAACATGCCTTAGTGGCCCACGTGTGCCGCGTTTCTGGCTCAGCCTGTGTACGTATAACGGCTTTAAACAGGCAGGTGTGACGAGTGGTGAGTGGTGAGTGGTAATCATCTCTCATCACTCAACATTATCTTGACCCAACTCCGCTCATCATCAGACGTAGGGTCACTTTGTCGTATATAAAAAACTTGATACGAACTTCTATAACCATACCAGCCCTGTATTATATACTACCGACTGCTGAGCACGGGCCTTCTCTACATATGAGACAACTAGGCCTTAGTCCACCACGCTGGCCTAGTGCGGGTTGGGAAACTTCACATTCTTCTTCACACACCTTCGAAATTCTTATAGAGAACTTGACAGGTATGCAAGTTTCCTCACAATGTTTTCCTTCACCGTTAAAGCGAGCGTTAATCCACTAAGAATACACAAATAACTTTAGAAAAGTTAGAGGTGCGTGCCCTTGGGTTTTGAACCTGCGGACATTCGTCTCGGCAGTCCGTTCCACTCCGAAACTAGGCTATGGCCGCTTTTTCTACTTCTAACTTCTATAAAAATGTATGTAAATTTCGAACTATGTTTAACATTTTTAAAATAACATCCGGGGTCGTAGTGACCCTGTTCGCTAATTAACCGCACTTCCGTCACTTGACGCTGATTGTATTCAAATCGTATTCATTTGCCGTTTAGCCGCAGCTCGGCGGGCTGATCTGGGGCCCGGGAGCCTTAAAAGTGATTTAGAACATAAACTTAACATCACGCTTTTTTTCTTAGGTAGATAGAAGTGTAATACGCTCATGTTTTCATAGGTATGTAAGCATTCAAATATGGAGGCGGGTCCAAACCCAAATACTGGGTACAGTTCAAGATTCCAGATATTTAGCAGAGAAATATAACCGTAAATCTGCTGTAAATTTACTTAAACTGTAAATTTTGTTTTAAATATATAAATAATGGCTAAACGAAAATAATATATTGCGTACACAAATGAAAATCCAATATATTTTTGAACATATAAAAGTTTATACATGTTCATAAAACACTGCCTATCCTCACACACTGGCGTTAGTATAAAATCCATCGTGAACCTTAATAAAACTGTTAGTCGCTCGTCTAGACGGCGTAGTTATATAAAAACTTACTAACTGTGATTTATTGCTGGAGCCTTGGTATTTTAGCGCTCTTAATGGACCAGGTGTCAGACTTTATTCCATTAAGTTTCCTCTATTAAAGAAATATTCAGTCTTTTTTTGCAGTGATATTGTACTTGATGGTACAGTGTAGTTGGCGACTGGGTTTTTCCATCTTAAAAATTAGTCCCAGCTCGGAGTCAGGAAGTAGGCGGTTTGATAACCCCGAGCCTCGGAAAGCACGTAAAGCCGTTGGCCGTTGGTTCTGAGCCTGATCTCTGTCCGGCCATGTCAGGTTGCCGTCTCGCCAGAGTGAGAGTGAAGGAATAGCGAGTGCATCTATGTATTGCGCACACACTTGTGCACTATTATATCTCCTGGCAGATCTCCGTTGAGATTGACCGCCGTGAACGAAATTCTGCTACGATTTTTTTTATAGGCGATAATCGGAGATGTTCGGCTATTAAATTTAGGGAAGACGACCGACCGATCATTTTGTTGCGCTTGCCTTTATAAGTTTCATTTTATTAAGAAAGTAGGAAGAGCAATACAACAAAAATAATTTTGTAAATGCAGGCGAATGCACATTGTACACCGTTATTTTATTATTTTTTTGTGTTATGTCCAGTTTTACGTATTTGTACATGCCTGTCCAGGTATTCCCTAAATCCCTTCATTTGGATTTTATCTTATTTCAACGGTGATGTGCGTGCATTAGCTTATATAACTAATCTGACTTTGTACACAGCACAAAAGAATTGAAAAAAAAAAGAGAAAGAAACAATGAACAATTGATGACAAAAAAAGTAAGCCCGGAGTTTCTTTCTGCCTTTCTTCTTCGGGTCGTCATCGCTTAGGTAGCTAGTGAAAGGCTGGTAGGTTAGCTAGGCTAGGGCCTGTAGTGTCCTCACCGGTGAGGATCGCGACGCGTTCTTCCCATTATTTTAATAAAATGATGTCCTTTTTATATCCCCTTTACTGCCAGCCCGAGCTGTTTTTTTGTTTTTGTTTATTTCTTATCATAGATTTACTCCCAATAAAAATGTCGGTAGTTATATAAGTGACCATTGGTATTTATAATAATTATTAATATAATCAATTTAATGTATCTTGACTTATCATAAGTGCAACTATGTTCGCCTACATGATGAATAAAGTATTTTATTTTTATTTTTTATTTATTTATTAAAGGCCGATAGAATTACATCAACTATACTGGATTAACACTGGTTGGGAGTGTTGGGACCCATATATTATACGTGAGGTGACGGTTTCTGGCACTATACCATCCATGTCATACTTAAGATTATATCTGGATTAAGACTTATATATACCCTCCTTCATATTTTAAACTGGCCGGCATAATTGTGTCGATTGGGGAGGAACAATCATCTCTTTTTAGCCGATACTTTATCTGGACCACACTTCACTTATGATTACGTGCAGTAGGGTCATTTTTCTGTACCCGTATTAAAACATATGAATCAGCAAGACGGTCTGTTAAAATGGTGGTTGTCTATTAAAAAAAAAACTGGATCAACATTCTGAAGTCTCATGTACAGTCAGAAAAGTGTATGCTGGTTCTATATAAGTCACTTGAGCGTAGTCTGTCTGCAACTTATAACTAAAATAGACAATAAGAGTTATCTGCTGTTTCCTTTGTTGAAACGATCGCACCTACTTGGTAAAATATGGAAAACAGGTGTTTTATCTGGAGAAAATGTACCAGCACCAAATTGGGCGATTGTATATCTAAGCCATGTCTACTGAAAAAGACGACTCGGACGTTGCCTCTACGACACCACATTTTATTTCTGGTTACCAAACCACGCAACGGTCAATACGAAGTTACAAACACTTTAATATCACAGCAATAAGGCATAAGTTGAATAGAATGCTGACAAACATTTTGTAACTTTGTCCGCTGAATTTTACGACAATCACGTCAAGTTTTAAACTTTAAAGCAATCGTTTACGCTAGAGACATTGTCGTAGTTTGAATTTGTCAGATTGTGCGCGAGGAACTGCCTCGGTGGCGTAGTTGCATTACGGTACGACTGCAATGCTGAGGTCTCGGGTTCGATCCCCGAGTCGGGCAAAGTGATATTGGGTTTTCTACTCAGTATCTGCCCGGAGTCTGGAATTTGTGCCCGATATGGCGATAGGCTCACATCGTGGGAAGGAATCTGCACGACGAAAAGTGGGTGCATTAGTTGCGCCTCTGCCTACTCCTTCGGGAATAAAAGGCGTGAGTGTGTGTGTGTGTGTGCGCGAGGAACGATGTAATAGAAGTCAATTACAATATTCCTAGATTTTATTCTGGTTCTGGACTATGCACAAGGTGGTTAATACATATTGAAATATGTTTCCGAGCACATGAGACACGACGCGTCATTAAATGGTATACATTTAAATAGCGATAATATTGTGTGTACAAAAGTAAAAGGAGACTTCCAAAAAGGAGGATCTGTATTCGACCCGTATGTATGTCTTTTGTATGTCGGCGAGTTTCTCAAAAACAGCTATTGATCCGATTTGGATTGGGTCTTTTTGTGTAATACAAAACAATCAAATCAATGACAACCATTAATATCTAACCAGTCATCCGTGCTACCTTATGATTTTACATTTTACGGTGTATAATATCCGCACTGCTAGCAAATCCCTTCGACAACAGAATACACACTAATCAGAAAACAATTCCCAATTTAACCACTAGATAGCGCTTAATTGAATTAAATCTCAACCCTTTGAATGCGTCGCGCATCGCAAATACGCTAAACATACAAAGCGGTACCTTGGCGGTACTGTTTAAACCGCGATTTTATTCATACCAGCCGAGGCGGTGCATTCTAATTCGTTTTCATTTTGAACGCGGGACGTTTTTAATTATGAACCATTATGAGTTATTAGCTATCCCTTTCGCTTAAAAAGGTTTGATAATGTAACTGGTGGACAATGAATAGATTTATGAAGGAAACACGTTTGAGCTATTGTTGGGAGTTATTTTGATATGGTTATAAAACAAAATAAATTAGGAGAATTTTGTGGAAGGACACTATATTTTTAATCTCAAATTTTAGTACTTTACTTTTTATGTTAACCTCAACTTTGACGTAACGTTAACTAAAAGACAAGACTGATCTGGGTCTAGTTTTAGGGTACAATAATAATTGTAGAAATTGTGTTTTACTTAGTTAAAATATATTTCCCTTTTATACATTTTTAATGAACCGTTTTTTAAATACAAAAGAAATGTTTTAAAGCAATTGAGGAATAAGTCACTTTCTACAAAAAATAATATCGGATAAATAGTTGATATGATTACCATTGTTCCAAATGTTTCATAATTTAATTTCTTTTTAGTTCTGTTCTAGTTTGGTAAGCAGAGTTTTTTAGTTTAGTTAGTTAATTAATACTTTTAGTTTTTTTTATTGTATCACGAATGGTGGATGTTGTGACTGCCTTAAACAAGTGGTACACTTGTATATTTTGTAAAATGTCTTTTAATTATTAGTATAAGTTTTATTGTAACCACTACTGGCTGTCCTTAAAAAAAAAAAAAAAAAAAAAAATACCCTTAAATTTCCCTGCTCGTAAATACAATCAAATCAAATACAAAAATTTATATCAAGAAAATGATTTTTGTATCGTTCTCATCACTCTGAGGCAGATATCAAATCTCCATTATGATAATATGCACTCACTATAAATCCTCAAAACTTACAAACTGCTTAGCTGTAGAACTACTCGAAAGGCTTAAACGGCGAATACGAGACCTACCCCCTATTACATGTAGCGAAAATATCCAATATCGATAAAACACTTAACAACAAGATTTAAATATCCCCGAATACTCATTCAGCCAGCACAATAGAGAGAATTCAATAACCCACAAATGCGGTTGTTAAACCGCGTCCGCCATTATCAAAACCAACAATGACATTCGACAAGCGACACATAATTACCCCTGCCCCTTAAAGGGTCCGTGTAATGGAGCAATTGCGGGTTAATTTCGCGTGATGGGCCTGCCAGACCCCGCCTCCTTTTTGCCGGGTTGGGTATTTAACGCTCGGCCGTGAAAAGGCTAGCTCAAGTGGTGTTTATAGCAAAAATAGTTTTGCGGTCGCCCCGGCCCGGCGATTGTTGGTCCCATTTTGGATTACGTTGTCGTTTGAGGGTTAGTGGGAATTTAAAACGCGTATATGATGACAATAATATGAACGGGCATTGTGATTTGAGTGTTATTGTGTCTGTTGTACAGGCGGTTTTAAAATGATTACTAATGATTCTGTAATCTGTTTCAATTCTTAATACCATACTTTTGATCCCACATTTGATAACATGGGTAATAAAAACCCTAGAGTAATAGGATATATCTAAAACAATAATAACTTATTATAATTACTAGCCATTATGTGACAACATGATATCTGAGGACGAGTAACATAGTTCGATGGCATACAGTACTAAAGAATTCTCAGTTCTAGGTGATTGCTAGTTTATGGGCAGGCGTGGTGCTTAAGATCAAGGGAACAACAGATTCATAGAATAATTTATAAGCTCAAGACCGTATCCCTTGCGGGGTAGATGTGATACTAATTTATGTCTGAAATTGTGATGGGACATGCCTATCGTGCCTTCTTCTCTGTCATAACAATTTGCAACTTCTATATTGCACTTAAATCATAAAACTCCTTATTAAGACAAATTTGAGAAAACAAAACTGCATTTATTTTATCATTCATTATTACACTTTCAAATCAAACAAACCAAAATTTATATAAAACACAATTCAATACAAAATAGCCTGCGAGTGCCTGGACCAGTGGTTATAAATTTAGTCCGGTATCGATCGGTCTGCACCTGCACCATGCACTTGCCTGTCTGTGTGTCATTAGACAGCGTTTGTTGCGGACTCCTGGCTATGGTCTATATTTCAAAATCCGTGACGGGTTTCTTAAGTTGTTTTGGGTTTATTTTTCTATTAGTAATAAAAATGTATGGTGAAATCAGAAAACATCAGTTGTACATTTAATAAAGAAGACGGAGAAAGAGAAGCTTATTGAAATTATAGAATAAATAAATAATTGTGTAGTTTAATCTGGAAATTAATTTTAAGATTTCTTATTTGGCTTTATTATTTTCAGGTAAGTCTTCCGAACTTTATCCTGAAATATAACGCAATGGACGGTAAGTCTTACAAAATGATTTACAAAATATACAAATCAAACTAAAACAACATAAAAAAACATTTTACAAATAAAAAATCGTACCTTTTTAACTTAAAATAAAAATTGCATAAAAAACTATTAAAACTCAAAATAGCATCAAACCCGTTTTCCGCGGTTCATACCAGATATAACCGGTGTGATATTCGCAACAGCCAACGGCCAGTCAAGTGGGAATTAATCGGTGCCAAACAAAAATAGCGAACCACTTTGGCTGTCGATTTACAGTATTTTGTTAATATATTTCGATTTGATTTTATCAAGATAGAACCAGATTGTTCTAATATGATAATCTGTGAGTAAAATAATCAATTTTATTTCAAAAAATATTTATAGTCGTGAAATTTGGAGAGACCGGTAATATCTCAAAATTTTAACCTATCCATTTTGGTAGCGTCTTTGGTCGACTTGAAATATGACTTATAAACGTAACTCGTCCTAAATCACCTCACTATTACATTATTCTCGTATTGTCCCTCCAAAATAATGAACAGCTTCTACGAAATAGGAAACATTCCCACCCCTATTTTCATGTATAGTTTCACTACCACACCGTCAATACAGTTCGCAAGATTAGGGTATAAAACACTTAACAAACAACATTACCACGTCTGGTCTAAGACGCCAAGGACCATCAAGGACAGGCGACACGCTGACCTAAAAAATCTTTTCTGAAATTAGCCACACTTTCATTGCAGCCAGCTCGGCTTTAAAATAAATAAAACCACGCACATTCCACACCAAACCCTATGCGCCACATAATAAAGTTGAGAACACCACGTTGGGCGCCAGGATCACGGCTCCAACCTTCGAGCGAGTAAACCGAAACGCGTGGGTGGTTTTGAATTTTTAAAAAGATTATTTCAGAGTGGACCCGCTCGGTAATGGCGGACCGACGCCATCTTGTAATTACTGTCGAATGAAACTATGCCACCGGTAGGGCGGGAGTAACTTAGTGGCTTCCTTGTCCATTCTTTTACACGTATTTACGATTTGTGGCTGTGATTTCCATACTATGTTGTAAATCTCTCGTAATAGAGTCTGGGTAGGTACAGCTTTTTTTTACCGCCATATAGTACTGGTATGTTTATTTAGAAATAAATCGTAATCAGTACATTATTGAGGAGTTACATTGTTACAACCAATGACTTAGTATAACTAGCGCTGCACAATATCTGCATAATTCACTGAAATTAAACTATTATAACGGATTTTATCGCGGTTTTTTATTTAATTTTTCTCCCGACGTTTCGAAGGTTTTGCAGCACTTCGTGGTCACGGGGCGGACTGAAGTGTTAGTGGTCCGAAAAGTTAATGTTACAATATCTACCTTCATTTTTTAATTATACATTTTTTTTAAAATGTATAATAAAAAACCGCGATAAAACCCGCAAAATAGTTTTATTTCAATGAAATTATACTGACGTTAAATAAATTAGATACATATATACCACACCATCAACCTGGAAACATTCCCAACACGTTAAATAATAACTAACCATATGTAACTTTTCCTTACAAATTCTTGTTACCCGAACTTTTTACAACTCAAACTTCCAAGAACAAGGCTCTTCTGATATAAAACGACAAAACACACTTACATTTTTATGCATAAAGTTTGACGTGTTTTTTCACTTGCAACTCCCCTACAATATAACCCTTTATGGCGGCCAAATTCCTTCGAAGTAATGGCCCTTTATACCCTCTGATTGATTGGGGAAGAAATGCTTTTGAAAGTAATATTCCTTTACCGTTTTCTAAGTTGTTAGGGGATGTTTCTTGATACTTTGTATTGATAACTTTTTATAAAAGATTGTGAACTGTTGAATAAATATTATTCTAACCTTTACAAATATTATAATCCATTATTATCTACAAAATGAATTCTATTTTGGTTGAATTTGGTTGAAGCTGGAATCCTATTCTCTACTCCTGTATTCATTGGTATACCTAAATATAAAAAAGAAAATATTTTTGTAAATGTAGTTTTGTTTTTATTAGAAACGACGTTCATAGTAAGTGACCAATCTTCAAATTCAGAGGAAATATGGGTGCATTGTTCACTTCTAAGGAAGATACAGTGTCATAAGTGCGTTCGGTATTCTGTCTTCGAACGCACAATAAAGCTATTCACGGCGTATTCTAGGAAGGTAGATGAGGTCAATAAATGAAGTATTTAATCTTGAAGAAAACAAAATCCCCTTTTTCTTCTAACTGGCCTTATCCCACACTTTGGAATACATTTTACGCATGACATAAATACAATTTAGCTTAGATTTGACGATTGGGTGAATGCCTGACTCCCTCACCTAGGGGATACAATCGCTTAGGGGTCACGAAAAAAACATTATTTATCTGAGAATTCATTTGGTGTTCGATAATTCGAAGGATGCAAGCTTACGTTGCCAAAATATTTTAATTAAATATAAAGGCATTACCTATCTCTTTGCTAAAGGTACATAAAACCATTTACAATTTATAAAATGTACGCGAGACTTATATTACACATGTATTATATGTAAACACTCCCACTAAAATAAACGCGGCATTACAATTCAAATAAAGCCAAACAATCCCGAGACGTCTTCACGCTTTACCTCAAGCGAAACCGTGCTTTGTTAACAATTCCCGTCTCACATTACAAAGGCTTTACTCTGGTGTACCTTTATCTCCCACTAAACCATTTCAAATCCTTTTAATTTCCTCGCAGATAAAATTTGTATTAAAAATGTTTGTCACAACTGAATAAAAACCAAATGCTGCCAATTATCATTCAAATTGGACTCTACGTGCCATGTATAAGGCAGCAATTGCGTTGCTATTGTCGCAAGGATTTTTACACAGTTCACCTGTTGCCAGAAGTGTTATGGTCGTGAGAAAATTCGCCGACTCCACGTAATTACATGGCCAACGAAAGTTGCATGAATTCTAAGCGTTTGCGAAAGCCGCGGTCTAATGGCAGCCATTGTCTTTTGAGGGCTGGCTAAATGGGGCGAATAGCGACCGCATGCCAAATTGCTATACATTTACATATGGGCTTTGTGTAAACTATTTCGGGTTTGTTGTCCAAATACGTCGATTCTTCGGTGTAAAAGGGTTGTGTTATTATTTTCTCCGTAATGACAAAATGAATTTGAACTTCATAATAGTCGTGTAGGTAATTCTTGCAATCAATACAGTCAGCCCTGTATTATGTACTGCCCACTACTGAGCATGGGCCTCTTCTACTACTGAGAGGGGTTAGACCTTAGTCCACCACGCTGGACTAGTGCGGCCTGGCAGATTTCACATACCCGCGAAATTCTTATAGAGAACTTCTCGGGTATGCAGGTTTCCTCACGATGTTTTTCCGTCACCGTTAAGCGAACGATAATTCACAAAGAATACACACATACCTTTTTAGAAAAGTGAGAGGTACGTACTCTTGGGTTTTGAACCTGCGGACATTCATCTCGGCAGTTCGTTCCACTCCCAACCAGGCTATCGCCGCTTTTTTTTACTTACTATGATACTATTATAATATAAAGCTGCAGTAACAGCAGCGCCAATCTTTCGAACTACTGCTCTATTTATTTTATTTATCAACATTATCAAGTAACGACTTTTTTATCTCAGGAATGGACTTTAATACTGACGAAGCTGTGGCCAATACCTTATATTAGTCGTCTAGTGGTTGAATTTGACAGTCGAATTGAATATATTTTTAACACATAATATTATAAATAATTTTATTTTTCTGCATTCCTTCTCTATTTGATCTTCAAGTGCGTGCAATGTGCTTCAAAAGGGTTTTTTTTTCTTCACATATTAATATATAAATTACATAAAAAATGGTAAAAATAATACTTCACGCATTAGTTTGCACACACTATTGTATGTTTCGTGTCAAATAAATAAAGGCTACGATGGGTCCAACAAACCCCATAATGGGTACAACAGACCCCATTTACTCGACAATGCCGCGGCGCGGCACACTGCCACACATTTAGTGACAATGATTCGTCGACAATAGTACAGACTCCCCTCCATTCTGGGGGTGTTTTTTCATCCCCTCAACAATCTTGACATTAACTGTAATGAATTCTTTTTGGTATTGTGATAATTTATCTTTTTAGTGCTGGCTTAGGTAAATGAGTTTAAATCACAGGTTTAAATATAGTTTTAAAAAGAGAATTTATTTGTTTTTTTTTTAATCAAAAAATTCATTTGAAAATCAATATAAGTTTGAATTATATATTAGTTTCTCATTTTGTTATAATTGTTCGTCTTCATTCTTTCCCCTATAACATGGTTCATTCTATAGCTCCAAATTAAAACAAATAGTTGAACTAGAAAATATTAACGATACAAAAATATATTGTAGGCAATCTTATTGGTCGAGAATTACTCACTAATTTTTAGACATACCACTTTGAAATTAGTCGTAACACAAAAAACACATTCAAACAACTTTCTACCTCACCAAAAGAAGTTCCCACTCAGGACCCAGTCTAAGATCGCGAAGTTGCTACAGGGGTGTATTCCGCAAGTCATTCCACGTCGACCCTTAACGTTAGAACCTGTTAGGACTTGCTAATAGAGCGAGCGACATCTGGCGGCCGTAATCAAGACGTCTTTCAACCGGGCCGCTGTATTCAGATGAGGCGAAAATATTTATGGAAAACTGTTTTTGTCGTGTTTTGTTTTTGGGGTTTTCATGTAGATTTTAGGTTGTTTGACTAGAATGTGTAGTGTGGGTTTCGGGATTTATTTGTTGCAGGTAAAGATGTGTATTTATTTTGGTTGTTTTAAACTGCCTCGGTGGCGTAGTTGTATTACGGTACGACTGCAATGCTGAGGTCTCGGGTTCGATCCCCGGGTTGGGCAAAGTGATATTGAGTTTTTCTATTCAGTATCAGCCCGGAATCTGGAATTTGTGCCCGATATGGCGATAGGCTTGCCCTCTATCACATCATGGGACGGAATAACGGCGAAGAGTGGGTGCACTGGTTGTGCCTCTGCCTACCCCTTCGGGAATTAAAGGCGTGAGTGTGTGTGTGTGTGTTTTAAAAGTCTTTTAAATACAGAAATGTAACTTAAACTTAACTATATCATACAATATACCCTTTTTTTAAAAACATTGTCTCTTTTTAATAAACTGTAGTGACACAATGCATTACCTCAGCCTGGATTTTCTTAACTAAATTAAAAAGAGACAAAAATGTAACACGAATACTGTAATATAAGTACTCATATTCCATAAATTTAAATTTTCATCAAATCTAAATGTATTAATATCCGCCCGGCGCTTCAGCGCTATTGATAATTTCAAATCTCGCAAATGAAATATTCAGACTCGGAAATAGGAGGAGAAAGCGATTTTTTTGTGTCATCGAAAGGTGTTCGTAATTTTATAGACGTTTGGCAAGTGTCCGCCGACCTCCCCCACTCTCCCCCTAACGAAGTGTCACCAAGAGATGGTACGTTGCAGATAAAATTTCAGATATTTCAAGTCAGACATCCGTTTTTATGAATTTGATATTAAAAGTGAGAAAAAATTACAATGTTCGTGAACGCAGCCGTTTTGGAGAGGAAATTTTAAAATGAATGTCGGGTGATCTTTTTTGATGTTAAAAATGTGTCGTAGACAAAGCAAATGGTAAAAATTTTACCAAAAATTTGATGAGAAAGTATTACCTACAATGGGTAGGTAATACCTTGTAACTACTTGTTAGATAAAAAATATAAAGAATGAGTGGTATGGCTAAGGAAGTACGCTCGATTAACTTATCATCATGGGTCCCCCCATAAAGATATCCTTTTTGCATAAAACTTTTCCTACGTCCACGTTTATACAACAACTTTAATTTGCTTAAAGTATGCGTAATATCAATAGTAAGACTATATTATGGTGAAACAACCAGTTGTAAAACTATTTTTTAACAATTGTTAAAACACAATAACACTAAAATAAAAGTTACAACGTCCATTGCCCCTAGCAATAAAAAAGTAAAAGCAAATGTCACCTGTCACGCATCTACGGAGTGTTGCAAAAAACGCACGCGCCGCGAAAAAAGTCTGTCGCGAGAAATCGCACAAAAACCACATACAAGATGGCGGCTGAGGCTACCGGTCCCCCAGCCGATGTGGCGATGTGTCAAATTAGAGTTAGACAAATGGTCCTCTCTCTTAATCGTTTGTTTTTTCAACCTGCGACGTCCGGATTCGCTGAGTCTCGCTGCCGTCTCACAAGTTTACGCTCTATTTTACTCACCCTAGTTTTACGGCTAGGTCGCGTAATAAAGTATGTTCAGTGGGCTTTTTATGGCTACATACGACTTATGTTTGACTCCATTCCGTATTATGCGTGATCAAATTTTGTTATTTTTGCTTCTTTCGTATTTTTTTTTATTTGGTCGAACGTTTTTCTTGATGGAGAAAAGTGTGGGGTATTACTTTTATTTTTCGGGCTTTATCCCTTCTTAAATAATACATATAACACATAATATTATATCGCGATTTAGTAATATTTTATCATTAGTATTTACTCCGTTTTCTCTTTAAAAAAGTTACTTAAATGTCTCAAAGGCTTAAAACAAAACACCAGTTCGTGAAAAACAAATTGTCTCCGTAACAAGTACGGACGTAATCAATTGATGGATTCAACAAACAAGGCGTCAATTCTCAAAGGACTAATATGTTTTTGTGTAAAACAAGAACGAAAAAAATGAATTCCGCCTAACCTTTCAACAGGTCTCTGGTGCTTCAAAAACACCCACTTACTAACTTACTCCATTATTTAGCATCAACCTGTACATTAACACGCGCGTACTAGATGAGACTTTAATACACCCGTTTTAGAGTGCAAAATTGCTTGCAGCACCCAAATAGACGTAAGCCGTTTGGGCATTGTGTGAAACTTTAGCCATTTTGAGGTAAGAAGAGAGTATTAGTTCGACAAGTTTAGGTGGTTTCCAAGTAGCTGCGAGCATTTAACGAGTGGTATACGAATTTGGACCGTGTGATCGATGGTGTATGGTATAAATTTGCGTGCAGAGGGGAAGACTAAATAAACGAAATTTGTAAGAAAGGGTTTGCTGACACACCGAACATGTTTATTTGTATTTATTTGTAAGTTAATTGTTTTCTTTTGGTTTCGGTTCGGTATAGTGCGGAACGGACGTGTGGTTTGTATTGGAAGTTTACTTAACAGATGGCGGAAAGCTTAACTAGAAAAAAATAAATCTTATAGGTATAGTTGTCATTTTTATTGCAATTTTCAAATCAGACATTAATAAGTAAATGAGATATCGAATTGATTATACAGTAATTATGGACGTTTTTCATTTAGAATTTACAATGCAGCCTCGGTAAATTATGGTAAATTATTTGCGCTGCAGTTGAAAAAATATTATGTACAGTCAGCAGCATAAGTAGATGAACAAATTCAAAATTTCTAATTGCCTATATACTTTTGCGTTCTTACCATTCTTTTTTTCTCTTCGCAAAAAGAAAATAAAAGGTATTTACTTTACTTAAAACGAAGAAAAAAATATTTCAGTTTAACTTAACGCGTATATCAGCGATTTGAAATTTTGATTTTGTATAGATATTTATGCTGCTGACTGTACGTAGTGAAGATTACTATTTATTATTGAGAGATGTTAAATATGTACGCCAAAACCCGTTTGATTAGACATCACCACTTTGTTTATCACTAATGTAGAGCAGGGTTCAAGCATAATTTTTCCTCTTCAAGGACAATGTAGCCAGTGGATTTCTTTCATGTCGTAGTGGGACGAGCGCAGTGAAATGCGGTACTTAGTTTTGTGTTTTAGTTTTTGTGTATATTGTCTTTATAATCAGTCAAGTGACATGCACGTCCCGGCTCCACTCTTGTTTATAAGAAAAAAAGTATTCGCAAAAGAAAAAAAAATCTCAACAAAAAATGAAAATGAAACTCATTCGAAAAAACTTACGAATTATCACACAACACCCTGTATGACATTAAAATTGACCGAAACAATTTGTACACCGCTTATAATAAGAGTTATAGACGAGTTTATTCACTAGCGCTTTCCATTAGACAAAGTACCAACTTAAAAGTTCTTAATAAAACTTTAAACCCTAAAGCTCCGAGACACCGGAGTCTTGATGTAAACGGAGAGACCACTTGAGCTTTTTAATTCCGTCTCCATGATGAAATATCAGTTTTTATAGGATGCGGTAAAGGCTTTGTCAATTGATGGTCGCTGGTCACGAAGACAGCGAGTTACAGCCTCTTGTAATTACTAATTAGGTAAAATGGTGATTGAGGATAAGTTTTGGGGTTCAGGCAACTTCGCCGACCCCATAAAATTAAATCAGAAAGGATTGCCTGATGTTCAAAATAGCAATTTGTACTGTCTACGTGACAGATGTATCTTTAGGCGGTTTAGCTATATTTTTTTAATTTTGATAAGATTTTAATAAATATTGAACACCTCAGTCCGCCCCGTGATCACGAAGTGCTGCAAAGCCTTCGAAACGTCGGGAGAAAAATTAAATAAAAAACCGCGATAAAATCCGTTATAATAGTTTAATTTCAATGTCTAACATTCGCGTAAACATAAGGGATCATTATTTTAATAAATATTTTGCCTCTTGTTACTAATTTGTACATATTCAGTTATTTGCTTGTAAAGTAGATATATATATGTCGAACCATTAATAATAATAAAACTAGGAAACAAATTAATAACGTGGAACTACGTATTTCTATCTTTCACCAATAGTAACCAAGTTTCACGTTATGGAAATTTATTTTCATTAATCAAAGTCTCGCAACTTGTGGAGTCAAAGTTATTCACAATTTTAATGACGTTAATGCAGTAATTTTAATGGGTTAATTATCAAAAAAAATATTACGACTACTAGATTTATTTACACTTTATATAATTAGTATGAAGTGTGATAGTAGCTCTGATTTGTAGAAGTCCGACTTGGAAGGTGTCATTCTTTTGATCATCTCCATTTCTGCCGTTTAGCAAATGTGTGCTCGTAGTTGTTTTTCATTTTGATCCTCATTGTGCGTAATAAAAATAATACCGACATTAAATTTGGTGATAAAAGACTGATGAAGATATTATTATGGTCGACCACACCGGACCTTCGGTTTCCATATATTTGACCTTCTATGTAAAAGCCAGGTCATAAATATACCAACGGGAATGCCTGGGAACATTGATAAAAGTCGAGGAAGTGAAAGAAGTTAGCCAGAATTGAGCAAAATGGCAATTCATAGTATCAGCCTATTCCTATGGAACATAGGCGTGATACATTTATGTATGTACTTTAAGTTTACGGAAACGTTACATGAGAGTAGTTCTGGTGATTACCATCAGATGTGTCACGTGATTGCCACATTCCGTGACCAAAAAAAAATCATGTATTCCACCATCAACGCCTGTAATTTCCGTCATAGCCATACCACAAAATTGCTTTTAAATTTTAATTTCTGATTATAAACGAAATATAATAATGAGAGGAGCCCATGGGCCCCATAATAACAGATCCCATTGTCTCTACTAATGAATGAATAATAAAGGTAACTGTACACTATTATATTTTAATTAAACTCATTGGAATGTTCTGCGGTTACGTGTGTACATGGCCGTTAAAAGCTCAGTATTAGTTTGTTTTTATTTGTCCCCCGGGGCAGGTCGGTGGATGTGGTTCTGTATTATGAATCTAAGCTGAATAGTCTGCGCAGGAATTTTCATGGCAATTGTTTGTGACGACTCTTTTATCTCTTGCTGGTATGTGGGTTGCACTGAATTTTAAACTAGGGTCGTTTTGATTGTTTCGAATTATGGCTCTAAATAACGAGTTATTCACATGAAAAACAATATGAGTCCAGTATTAAACTGCCCCACTGCCGGGCACAAGCCTCAGTTCATTTATAAAGGATTAGACTTCCCGTGTACCATGTTGGATAGTGAGTTTCATTTATTTATGATTTTTATAAACAATTGAGGTATGCAGGTTTCAACCCGATATTTTTTTTTCTAGTAGTAAAAATATTTAGCACAATTCAGTATTACCCCTTAACTTCAATAAGGGGTCAAACGATATTTAATTAAAGTACATATTACAAACTCACAAATGAGTATCGTTGTTTACCGAAAAAAGTTGCTTTGTACAAAGGTATTTATTTGGGGTTTAATCCCCACATTAAACACGTACGATTTAAATAGGACGCGAGTAATCCACCCCTTGTAATGTTCCAACTTATCAACCCTTCTGCGGCCAACTTTTTCGTTTCGGATACGTGTTTTTAGGGTTAGGGGTCGAATTCATTCATTACAATTATAAGTTCGTTTACATTTTTGTGTTTTTAAATATTTAATGGATGAAATGAATTTTAAATTGTTCGTGATGTCAGTCTCGTTTGGACCCTAAAGGGCTAGATAGCGATTGTTTTGTACGTGGGTAACGACTAACCACAGTAGCTCGGTTCTCGGTGTAGTCTGGATATCTACTGAATGACTAAACAGATATCAGAGGCAGTTGAAATGAAATGAAAGAATTTTTCGAACCCATTAAATGTTATACATTATTTAAATTCCGTCAATATTAATTCTACCACCAGTTCAGAAAGCGTTCTCACTAGAGAAGAACGGACAAGAAACTCTAGTGCTGCTCTTTTCAAAATCAGCTTAAGGTATAAAATACAATGCATTATGTAGAGAAAAAAAATACAATTCAGTATTCGTTTACTTTTGTTTAGAGCAGTTCATTGGACAAAACTCCTCCATTTCTGTTAGGTGGTTGTGTGAATTCTATATTTGAACTATCACATACTATCAGTGCAGTTTGGATGTATAAAAAAAATTACGCGAATTCCCGTACAAAACCATAAAAATATAAAAAAAAAATTCCAACCACTTTTATTTAATACAGCAATGTTCAAACGCGATCCACTATCTACAGAGCGTTGTTTTAAAATGAAAGTGGAATTTCCATCCGTTACTAACGTTCCGCGCACCCATTTCAAATGAAATGTCACTAGTGGATACAACTTTTTTTGCTGTCGTAAAACACGCGTAGGTGCTTATTAAACGTGTATTAAAGTAAAATGTCGCGTGGCGCGGTAGCCGGCGCGTGTTAACAAAGTGGCTCGCTTGTGAATGACACTTGGCACAAAGGTGAATCTTGGAGGTTTCCTGAGATACCTTCAGGCACGAGCCTTGACCTTTGAGAACGGCTCGTGTTTGCCGGCTTGCTTCACCGATTTTCTCTCAACTGTACCGTGTAATTCTCTTTTAATATTTAGGTGGTGGTTTAGGGCCTATCTTCCTTTTGATATAAATTTATTTACGCTCCTATAATTTTCATGTTGAATTAGAATTAAATAGCAGTAAATACGTTGATAAAATCATAACACTATACAAACATCCGCAAACATCCATTCTCTCATAACACGCACACACACACACACACACATTAAAACAATGGTAAATTTCTACATGTTTCTAAGTATGAACTACTACTTAGTCTATAACAGCCGCTAAGCACCGTACATCAAAAGACATAGCTACTAGCCTTTAAGATTCAAAATCGTCTAAAGGCGAAAAACGCGAAGAGGAATAATTCCGAACATTACTTGGGGTATGGCGTGCTTGTGACGGTAAAAGGGTCCAGTGACGTCACGGGCACTGCAACCAGATAATATACGTGCATATTTTATCAGCACTGACGGAATATTAAACGAGTCGTAGTATGAAATGTGTAGACACTGGATACGGTTTAGCTAATGAGTGTTTCATTTGTCAGTATTGGACAAGTATATGTCATCAAATTATTTGTGATTCCTGAGAGGGTCGTACACTCGGATACACAGTGGACGATAGCCTAGTTGGGAATGGAACGGTCTGCCGAGGTAATGTCCGGAGGTTCAAAACCCAAGCCACACACCTATGAATTTTCTACAAAAAAAAAGTTATTTGTGTATTCTTTGTGAATTATCGCTCGCTTTAACGGTGAAGGAAAACATCGTGAAGAAACCTGCATATTTGAGAAGTTCTCTGAATTACAAAGGTATGTGAAGTCTGCCAACCCGCACTAGGCCTGCGTGGTGGACTAAGGCCTAAACCCTCTCAGTTGTAGAGGAGGCCCGTGCTCAGCAGTGGTCAGTATATAATACAGGGCTGGTATGGTATGGTATGAATGATTCAGTTAAAAAAAATATCCCAGACCTCACATACGAGAAATGGCGCATATAATATAGGTAACGTAAATCTTTCTGCAACATTTCGCGTAATCCCAATGTGGGATAAAGTCAGAAGGCAACACTAAAGTCCTTAAAAATGTCACCTCACCTTTGCAAGAAGAAAAATCAATTTCCCCGATTTTCTTTCAGTTTCCTCGCAAATCTGGCACAAAGGAAAGATAAAATCGGACATTAAAGTTTAAAAGTGTAAAGATTGAAAACACCGCGTAGAATCTTGTTACAGCACTTATGTGATTCTAGGAGTTTGGGGCTACGGACATGATACATGAGCGGTAGCGATTTGAAAAATATTCGAGATTTTTTCGAAATTCCAAGATAAAAGCAAGTTAAATATAATATACATTGGTGTAAATAATTAAGATCTATTATTTTAGCAAAAAAATTCCTCGCGCCTTTTTTGTAGAATTGATTTGAATTAACGGCTACGCTGTTCTGTTTTCTACGGCAAGTTAGATTGCCAGTGGACCATAATCTCTCTAAAAACTACTGCATTGTTATTCTAAATCATATTACCTAAAACAAACAATTTACATGTCGCAGCAATAATAAAGAGAAAAGAAATCAACCGTATTCCGGTTTTCATGGAGTAGCACTCACTGAATTCAAAATAATAAAAACATATTCATATTAACATATAAACATATTCCCAAGATACAGGCCTCGCCTAGTTTGAGGGCCCCTGGTAATTTGCGATGCTTAGAATAATTTCCTGTAATTTTATATGTTTTTGTGTAATTTTAAGCTTTTATATAAGTGGTGGTAGGTCTCTCATTATGTAAGAGGCCGTCTGGGTGGGTACCACCGCAATGTCTATTTCTACCGCCAAGCAACAGTGTGCATGCACTGTTGTGTTTCGGTTTGAAGGACATTGTAGCCAGTATAACTACTGGACATAATGAGACTTAACATCTTATGTCTCAGGATGACGAGCGCAGTGGAATGCCACACAGTACTTTGTAACTCAAGGTGCTAGATGGTGTTGCTACTGTTTATGGGTGGTCGTATCGCTTACCATCAGGCGAACGGCATGCTCGTCTCGTCATCCAATGCAATAAAAAAAAAAAAAGTCTGATTTTAATAAACAATTTGAACTTGAATTTGAATATTAACATTATAGACTTACATCCTTTCTGTAGTAGAACCTCGTCTCCAACAATAATAAAATCATAGTCATGACAAAATTGCTCCACCCAACAACAAACCCGCAATTCTAAAACATTGAACTGGCACATTATTTCGACAAATTCGCAGTCACAAAGCGACAAATACGAAGGTGCCGCCGCGCCGCATCGCGCTGATTCCTCGACGCCGCGCGACATCTTTGACGCCTATCTTTGACGTCTGGCCGGGTCCTTTGACGCTTCACGCTGAGTAGCTTTTTTATAGTTGGTCTAGGAGAGTACTTAGGTTGTGAAAAATATGTAATTCAATTCGTAGTTCATTGTCTGATCAATTATTGTTTTTTTTAGAAATACGCCTCTGGAGTATAATCTTATGTCTGACAGAGCTATTGACTAGTTCCTAAAGTTATAGGAGAAAACTGTGTAAACTTAGAGAACCATGGGTATATTAGTTGTGATTCCGACCATTTGTCATAAAAAGAAGCTTTTATGTTAGCTTATAAGTAATGTTGTTTCGTGATTTTTAATTGTACGCATTAATTTGTCTCCATGCGAAAATAAAAAGTATTGATGCGTAAATAAAACCTAATGTAAAAACCACTTCCTCCGGGAACAAACAGTAAACCAACGTTTTCGAAAACGCAAACACTCAATTCGTTTTCTACCACAAAAAAAATTATACGTGAGAAATCGCGTAACGATACGAAGATCCTATTATTCATAAATGCAAATAGCGGGACTTAGCATCCCGGGCGGCGGTCCCGCGGGAACTCGCGATATGAACGGATACTAAATGACGCGACGGCTTCGCATCCCGGGATCCGGTCGAGTATTATTGAATATCTGAACTTGCCAAAAAATATTTACATATTTTAACGTAAAACGTGTGTTTTATATTTATGTGCTTGTAGTGAATTGTTCGGGTTTCGTTTTTGGAGTTTCCCGCGGGATGTTGCCGTGATCCCGTTTAGCGATTGCATTATGCATGTACTATCACTTCTATCACACGTCGGATTTGAATTTCGAACACGAAATTTATTTACGGATAAGAAATCGTTATATGAGATTTTTGTTTCCAGGAATGTAATTTGAGTAAGAATTATAATTGGTCATCTAGTATTATTTGTTTATAATATTATGCATTTATAGGAATGCGAAGATGGAAGGTTGCTGACGTAAATTATGTACATAAGAATATTATGTAGTCTGATACTCATTTATACTATTTTTTCGTACTGGCCGAACATTTTTGTCGAGTTTCCCAAACACAGAAATGACTACCGCAGTTCGCTCACTGAACTAGTTACATCAATCAGGAGCGGTTTTAATACCAACGAGCCTCGCTGACCATTTCTGTGCATTTCGGGAAAAAACTCCAAATTCCGTCATGACAGATGCAATTCCAAAACCTGCTCGAAATGAAAACATCGGTAACCAGACACGTCTAAAGGAAAAAACCTAAAAAATAACAGCATAAAATCCTTCACTCACCTCATGCTGTCGCAATCGAGACCTAGGTAAAACCCGATGCACTATCTTTTATTTTCGCAGCAAACATTACGCTCACACTGGATCCTCTATGAGGAAGGGAGGACGCCCTCCTTTCCCGTTATCGAGGTGAAATTGCAAGGCGTCGGAAGGTGATAGTTTGGTTATTGAATAAGATTGTCGCACGTGGGATGTTCGCGAGTACATTTAGTGATATTGCAAGGAATTTTTGCTTTCATTCAATATGATATTGCCTTTATTGTAGATAGCCTAGCGATAGGGACGTGCTGATAGCCTATTGTGTTGTTAATTTTATGGCATGTTTAGTGGTTAGAGGAGACTATGCCATCTGTACGAGAGTTCTCTATAGTGAGTTACAACATATAACAGTGAGGAGCATGGTAAATGAGGTCGATATTTTTATGCTGTTTTATTTCACTTACAAAATACCTAAGGTCATATAAATAACAGGCGTATATACTTTACATAGATTCTAATATTGTATAAAGAAGGTTCCTAAACACAACATTGGACTTTTCTGTGGATTTTGAGCGTAAGCCGCGTTTTTTTAATATCGTCAATGATTAAAGGCGGCGTGGTCGGAATTTATTAAAAAATAACTCGGATGTAAAACCGCTTTAAGCGCTCGCGTGTTGCGGTTAAGCGGTCTAAGCGGTTAAGCGGGGACGATTTTATTTATTTATTACAGCAGTACAACATTTTATATGGTGACATTTATGTGTACAAATTAATGAAACGAGCATAATATACAAATTAATAAAGAAACAAGTATGCCGTTCTCCTGATAGTATATTTTTGTATCGTAATTATTAAATTTGTCCTAATCAATTTACCAATCGCTTATAACTCGTTCCCGAACTTGAAGGGAGAAAAATTGGATTAATTGAGTCTGCACTAATTTTACGGACACAGTTTTATAATTATAAGTAACCACTTAATGTTAAAGGACATGTTCAAAAACGGACTTAAAATTCTAACCAAGATACTTTATATACATTTGGATAGTACTCTAAAAAACTAGGCCTTGCAGTAAATCGTATAATTCCTCCGATTTTGAGATTTATGTAATTTTATTTTGCTTAGAAACTACACTTAAAATGAACGCTTTTTTAAAAAAGTTTGTTATAAATGGAGGATAATTCTTTTTTATGGATCTAAGATCCATATTTTTGCACCTTTAATATCCATAAAGTTTGAGCCTGGTTAGATTTTGAGGCCCAGTACCCATACAAAAAGCGGACATCTCCTGTAACCTTAAACAAAAAAGACCTAAATATTTATGACTAAATATTTTTAAAAATCGTTATCTCTCGTGACACACACCACACTGTATCACAAAACGGCGCCCCGTTAACACAGCTGTCAAAGAGATTTCACAGGCGTTTCGGTACAGCCTTTATTACATACCCAAAATTACTTCTCTAATTATATACAGCACTCGTGACCTTAGGAAAAATTGTTCTCGGAAATTGTGTAATGGCATGACCCTACCTTCAGACCTTATTTTCTTTCCTTAAAGATTAGCAATTTATTTATTTATTTATTTGGACAACCAACAAAACATACACTATATATATATCTATTCATTACATTAAACAATAAGTAATTGTTGCAGTGTTGCTTTACTTATAGGCTGCCACCGCATGATCATAGCATCAACAACAAACTTCTGCACATATGTGCAATATGTACTAAAAATAAAACTGAATATAAAACAAAATTTAGGTTAAAACAAACGCATTCTGTATTTTCTTTTTGAAGATAGGGAGCGAGTCGTTAAATATGTCAGTACTGTCAGATTTTTTTTACAATTCGGTTATATAAACTGGAAAGTCGAGGAACAGGCGAATTTTTACCAAGGTTAGTTCTGCTGAATCGACAATGAAATATAGGACGTGGGTATCTATAATAATTATATACTTTATATTATATACTTTATAAGGGTTGTCAAGGTAGGCAGTGCTCTTTCCATTAAGTTTTTAAAGGACTATGGAAAAGGCCCAGGAACACGCTGGATGCAGGCTGCTTTTGACAGGTCCGTATGGAAATCTTTTAGGGGAGGCCTATGTTCAGCAGTGGTCTTCATGTGGCTGATGATGATAATGATGGCCTATTTAACTTATAGCTAACTGCCTCGGTGGCGTAGTTGTATTACGGTATGACTGCAACGCTGAGATCTCGGGCTCGATCCCCGGGTCGGGCAAAGTGATCTTGGGTTTTAAAGTCAGTATCAGCCCGGAGTCTGGAATTTGTGCTTGATATGGCAATAGGCTCGCCCCCTATCACATCATGGGACGGAATACGCACGGCGAAAAGTGGGTGCACTAGTTGTGCCTCTGCCTACCTCTTCGGAGATAATAAGGCGTGAGTGTGTATGTGTGTGTCTTTAACTGATAATACTAATAGAATTCGCATAGTTATATACAGTAAGAAAAAGAAGATTTTTTGGTCTTGTGACAATCTCATATATCGTACAGAATTCAACGCGTTATAGTTCAATGTTTGTGTACAATAACTAAGTTCATGAGTGATTCTGTTTCATACCATTAGAATTTAGACGACTAGCTCGTCGTATCCTTGTGTGGTACCTAATTAAGATGCCTCTCCTAATGATGTTTATTTATCATCAGCTACTCTATCAAACCGCCCTGCCCCATGCCTCACACCACACCCCATCCCAAAACGTCGGTTAACACAGCTGTCAAAGAGATTGCGAGCCGTTTCTTCACTCGCCTTTATTATACTCCCCTGACCTGAAAACCAAGTCGACCATTTTTCTTCCGTTAATCCTGTTTACATCTAACCTGTGTAATTGTATAAGAAAAACTTATTTTACATCATACGTCAAAACAGCCTTTTAACAATAAATATAGAAGGTTGCTTATTTGGTGAAAAAAATCAACACTGAATAAATATGGTAGATTTGCCAAAGTTAGAGAGAAAGAATTGTAATTGAAGTGGGGGACTTAAGTTTTTTTTTTTTTTTTTATTGCTTTGAATGACGAGACGAGCATGCCGTTCGCCTGATGGTAAGCGATACGACCACCCATAAACAGTAGCAACATCATCCAGCACCTTGACTGACAAAATACTGAGTGGCATTCTACTGCGCTCGTCATCCTGAGACATAAGATGTTAAGTCTCATTATGTCCAGTAGTTATACTGGCTACAATATCCTTCAAACCGAAACACAACAGTGCATGCACACTGTTGCTTGGCGGTAGAAATAGACATTGCGGTGGTACCCACCCAGACGGCCTCTTACATAATGAGAGACCTACCACCAGTATAAGTGCACGACTTAGACTGCCTTTTATGTCCCATTGTAGGGCAAGACCCCCTCTTCTCTTTAAAAGAGTTTCCAACAATAATACAGTTATCAATAATACAGATTGGTGTATAAACCACGTAGAAAAACTATGCTTCTTAAATTTGTAAATTATAGCAAAATAAAATTAAATATATTCCAGTTTTGCATATTTATCTTAACCTCAGACAAAATCAGGAGAGTTCGATAACCATTAAAAAAATATTTGACGTTATAAAAACGTCAAACTTTCGAAATTTCTACTTTGCTAGCTTTGAGAGCCTTCCAATATATACAAATACATAATCCATACATAAAAATTTTATCTCCATTTATAATCTCCACACTCATACATACAAAGCTACGTACTTATACCTGAGAACCTACATAGCTATGTATATATAAGTCTACCCTTCATACAATTTATTACAAATTCCCAACAAAATATAGCCCCTTAACGGTCACCTTAACTCTAAATTCACAGCCAATCGTGATAAAAAATGACTTCATCATAAATAGAGTGGCGAAATCTATTTTGCGGTGTCTGAAACCTATTCTATTAGATTTGCGCATCGAACACTCTCGTAAATAATGCGACACTATGGAATCAAGGAGGGAGAGCACATTTACCATAATGCAAGCGAAATTGAGTTTTAGTGTTATTACGAGAGGGAATATCTCTGTAATGTAAGATACTTGAGTTTTATGTATGGGCTCGGATTTGTTTTGCAAATTTTTGTGGGAATAAGTGGATAATGGTATGAAAAACCAATTATTTGTTGGGTACAGGTCATACACGTTTGTAAATACAGATGTAATTGGGTACCCGCCGTGATGTTTTGTAAATAACGATATAACTTAACAATTGATAATTGTAATTTGCAGCATTACGCAACACCAACTGAGAGGATTTAGTTGCGGCGTTGACTTTAAAAAAATCCAGTAAACACACTATAGGCTTTAAAATATTGTTCAAAAGGAGCATAAAATCTAAAAGTAAATAATTAAGATAATGACAATGAAGAAAAACAATCACATAACCCCTTCAGATAAGAAATTTAATACCAAACACAAAACTTTAGTTCAAAAGGCATTCTTACCATTAGGAAGCCGACAAAGCATACGAGGGACTCGAAAATGTGCGACATTAACAAAACAATCCGAAATACGCAACATCAGAGGTCTCAACGGGCACATCAAAGTATTTTCCTAATCGTTAAATCGGATTATATTGTCACTTTGTGTTGATTTTAGGGCTACGTAGGCTTAGGTGAATTGACTTTTGTGGGCAGAATTTTATATGAAACTAAAGAACACAAAAAGCGGCGATAGCCTAGTTGGGAGTGGAACGGACTGCCGAGACGAATGTCCGTAGGTTCAAAAGCCACCCTTACACACCTTTGACTTTTCTATAAAGTTATGTGTGTATTCTTTGTGAATTATACCTGAGAAGTTCTCTGAATATCAAAGGTATGTGAAGTCTGCCAACCTGCACGAGTCCAGCGTGGTGGTCCAAGGCCTTAACCCTCTCAGTTGTAGAGGTGGCCCGTGATCACCAGTGGGCAGTATATCAGTATATAATACAGGACTGGTATGGTATGGTAAAGAACACAAGTAAGCTCGTCACCTGATTTTAAGCGTTTAACAGGTTCAAAACCATCTTTTTCAAAATTGAAAGAGAAATAAGTTTCAAAATTGTCTAAGCACCAACAATTTTACTGTTATTTTAAGTATTATTTTCTTAAGCTGGTGATTGGCTACGAGTTATGACTTGACGTTAAGCATCAAGTAGGTATACTTACAATGTAACACGTTGATCAGTTCTTTTGTCCGTAATGTAAAGAAAAACCTCTTTCTCCTTTTGACTTTATTTTTGTTTTTTTCCACATTCAACATATTACCAAATTCAGATTGCATTAGAATTCAAATCCCTTTAAACTTCATTATGCCGTCATGTAAATATCGGAACGTAAATCTGAAATAATAAGCGAAGGGGTGTCCGTCATCCGCGTAACCTATTTATGGGCAGAAACTAGAGCGAGCCGCGTTCTATAAAATATTTATGAGTCTTCCTAGTGTTGCCATGGTTACGAAGGCCGGGGTTGTTGATATTTTTTGAGAGCCTTGACTTTTTACTTAAATTTTGTATTTTTCTGTTCAAAAAAATTCGTAACTTATCTAGAAATGAGTGATACAACGTTATTGGCTTAATAGTCACCGCCTTTGAGTATATAATTAATCAAAGGTTACCGCCATGTCAATAAATTTGCGCAGAATGTTTAGTTATAAAGTATTTTGTGATAATACGCAGTACTTTACAGCGATATATTCGATCTCATAATCCCAGAGGCTTCAAAGTCCTTGAAATTGAAACAACAGTACTTTCGTTACTTGACGGCACAAAAGGCAATGCGTTATTTATTGCGATAAGTAAATTTAATGTAATTAGATTAAGTGCACGATAATCTAATTGGGAATGTAACGATCTGCCGAGGCAAATGTCAGCTGGTTCAAAACCCAAGGCACACACCTTTGACTTCTTGAAGTTTTGTTTATCAATTATCGTTCACTTTAACGTTGAAGGGAAACACCGCGAGACAATCTACATACCTACCTGAAAATTTGTCATAAGAATTTAGAGGGTATGTGAAGTCTGCCAACCCGCACTAGGCCGACGTGGTGGACTAAGGCCTAAACCTTCTCAGTAGTAGAGGAGGCCCGTACCCAGGAGTGGGACAGTATATAATGCAGGGTTGATATTATTATATTTATGAAAATCCGAGGGACGCTCGCAAATGCGACTTACGACCTTAACGAGAGCACGATATGGTGTAATCTTTCACTTCCCAAGCGATACACTTAAGCTTCTAGTACTTTTAATTTATCATAAACACGAGTAAGCCATGGTTTCCTATTAGGTATACATGTTACGGCTGTAAAAAGAATCGTTACCTCAATCCCATCAACTGGAATCACTAGAGGCTCGTAACTTTTACGTGGCGTGTGTAAAATCTAACTTGCAGTAGTTAAACGCCATAAAACAAACAGTACAGCTGTAAAATTACTTTTTAGGTAACTTCCTTTTGATGATGGTGACATATTTGAGCTTATTGAGTACTGTTACGAAGTCCGAGGAGACACATGAATATGATACGATACGATACGGTACGATTTGAATATTTAGAGTAATATGACGTGTTTGCCTACTTGATAAATAAACGAACTTAATTTCATATGATTATAATTTCTTAAATAGGTGTACCTACGTATTTGGAATCGAAAAATACGTCTGATTAATCTGGGATTTAAAATTATCTTAAAATGCTCTATTGATTGACGATTAAGATACCATGAGATGAATTTAGATCCACGAAGTGTGGAGGAACTTGTAGTGCGGCTCCCTAGCTTATGGGCACATAAACATAAGCGTAATTAGTAATTGTAGTGTTACGTTAGGTACAGTTCGGGCAGAAATTAATACACACATTATAATATCACGCCTTTCAATCAATCTGAGGTCTAAACTTTACTGAATTGCAGTCTTTTATACGTCTCTAATCTAGCAACATCGAAACCTTGTCGCGCCGCCTGTATTCCATCTGTGCGGTGTGTGTCGAACTCTACACTTAGGCCGACACAAATCCTTCAACGCTGTGTCAAGATACTGACTCGGTGTCAATGTGTCAGTACTTGATCTTACTTTCTGTGCTTTATGTGAATTTGTCGTGCGTTTTATCATTTCTTCGGGCTATAGGCTATAGATATTCTTATCTTAGTCCATCAAATTGCTATATAACTGTATATGTTACACTATGTTTATTGGTGGTTCCACCAATATTTTATTTATTTATATAAAAGGTTCATTCAAGTATCTGTCATGAGTCAATATAGCTTACTATAAGTTAAAAAATTCTGACCAGCCCCCTTTAGAATGTGGCAAAAAACCACAATGAAACGGAGTCGTGTCGTGTTTTTTGCCACATTCTAAGAGTACTCTCAGAAGTTAATGTCTGCACACTTTGCCTCTTTATATGTATTAAAAGAGGCTCCACTGTTTAAATCATATAATATATATTCGTAAAAAATACAAAATTAGAAAACTCACGATGGAATATGCGCGGAAATCTTAATATTGCATTTATGTGCGCTATCAGAAAACTATAAATTTCAGAGGGCGCAGGGCGGAGTCGTCGAACGAGGGGCTGCGAGTGCCATTAAATATTTATGCCTCTAAATGTCTCGCTAGCGTAAACAAAAAGTTCACGACTCCTCCCTAGATGGGTAGTCGTGAGAACTGAAGTCGGAACTTCGACGCGTGGTATGTTAGTCCACCACGCTAGCCTGCAGCTTGACTTGCTTACTACTGAAAGGATTTAGGCCTTAGTTTACCACGCTGGCCTAGTACGGGTTGGCAGACTTCACATACCTTCGAAATTCTGAGTGGAATTCTTATGTAGGTTTCCTGACAAAGGTTTCCTTCATCGTTAAAGCGAACAATAATAAATTATATGATAATGGATCCCAGTGAATGGGGTCTACTTATTTAAAATATTTTCTATCTATAAATAAATATCCTACCAACAGCAACCCCTTCAAGAGTGGTGGATGTATATTTTTATTATTTCATTTCAAGTTATCTCGCTCACCGCACAAATTAGAACGAAACAGCTCTTTAGTTCAGTTTTCCGTGCTACCATTCTAGGTTAGCCTTTTCAAGCTATAAAAAGCAGACCACAGAGTGGTTGTACGAAATGTACCTTATAATTACATTAGCATGTTCCATCATTGTCTTTTTAGAAAATTCTTTTAAAAAATTATTCCGGAATATTTTTGTGAAAACCCTCTTACAGTTAACATCTGTTGCAGCTGAAAAAGTTCAGATTTTTTTCAGTTTGGCCTTTGCTTTTCATATAATACTAGACTTCTGCTCGCGGCTTCGCCCGCGTGAAAAAGTTTTTCCGGGAATAAAATATTTTCCCGGGATAAAAAGTAGCCTATGTGTTAATCCAGAACATGATCTACCCGTGTGCCAAATTTCATCGAAATCCGTTCAGTAGTTTTTGAGTTTATTCGTTACAAACATACTTACATACAAATCTTTCCTCTTTATAATATAAGTATAGATTTAGATGACTGCTTTATACTGTTTTTCTACCTTATTATTAGTAACATATATTATACCTACATAGTACATACTTAGGTCATATTTTTGTCATAAAAGATGACAAATTTTATTTAGATGGTTCCGTTTTTATGGAAGTGAGCACAAAAGTACGATAGATAGTTATCGTCTCAAATCAATATGGAGGACTCTAGATAGCTCAATACAGTTAATAACAAATCAATCTCTAAAAATATCATATCGGACACTATACCAATAAATATGTATATGTATGTTTAATTATATCAAGTGACCTTGTTGCACCTACCTTATTTATCTCTGCACCACCCACAGGTTGACTGGGAGAGAATGCCTTTGGCATTAAGTCCGCCTATATACTTTTGTATATTATAAAGTGTAAAAATAAATAAATAACATAACATAACATTTTTGCGTAATTATAGTACCTGGAATCCATATTATCATATTGAGTTTACGCATGCGCATGCTCACGCTTTTTATCCCCGAAGGGGTAGGCAGAGGCGCAACTAGTGCACCCACTTTTCGCCAAGCGTATTTCGTCCCATGATGTGATAGGGGGCGAGCCTATCGCCATATGGGGCACAAATTCCAGACTCCGGGCTGATACTGAATAGAAAAATCCAATATCACTTTGCCCGACCCGGGAATTGAACCCGAGACCTCAGCCTTGCAGTCGTACCGTAATACAACTACGCCACCGTGGCATATTGAGTTTAAATATATTAATTCATGGAAAAATTAAAACATTACCGTCCGTGCCAAAAACCACCAAACCGCGGCATCATAAACATCCCCTGTATTTTGTTAAAAATTAACACGTAATTTTAACGTCATTAAACCGAGATGTGAACCCAGGCCCGCGGGTTGCAATAAAGAAAAAAATTAACAAAGCAAGCGGCCGTAAATAAAATTAAACTGGAATGTCTCGTTAATATGATTGCTTGCGAACGTTTTCACACCGCGGTAAGGTAACACCTTGACTAAATTATGGGGTAAAATGGGGTAAATATTTTTTGTAATTTAATCTGCTTCCACCTGCCGTTATTCTCCCCTAGCGTCGGGTCAATATGATACACTTTTTCAAGCACGCTATGAAAACGATTGCCTTTAATCTTTATGCCGGCCGCCTGTTTGATGTCGAACCCCTGGTGTAATCTAGACTTGGGAAAAAAGTAAAAAAAAACTACACAAAATATTTTCTGACCTGGAATACCAAATCAGAATTTCCCGGTACACAGGTCATTTATACAATGCCACGAGATAAACAAGGCGTCAAATTTAATAAATATATTGTCTAAAACTATAAATTCCCTTCGAATTTGTGTGTATTTTCAAAACTAGCTCATAATAATCTAAATTGCCTTACATGAAGACATCCAGTATCACTTAATATTTCTAACCCATAACATGTAGCAATGGGTAAAAACATTCACTACAAATTCTGCCACCGCTAAACGGTATACCAATATCTGCTTCTCAGTTACGCACTGGTGTAAAGACAGGTAGCGAAAACACAATATTTCACCCCCAGATGTGCCCGGTTATGGGACGTTTTGAACGGTGTTCGCATCAACAAAAAACAACGGCTCGCTCCGTCGCCAAAATATTAACATTATTAAATTTTACGGTATGTACGCGAATTTTAATATTCGAAGTACAAATGTAAGTAATGAAGTGTTAAGTTTAAATATTAAAAATTTGGAGTGTTAAAGCCCAATTACTTTCCTTCCCTAATTATATTACTTTTTTTTAACATAAATTGTAGTGCTATATTGATTGTTTTATTATTTGTTACAGGTAAGTCAACTGAAATCTTCTAAGATTGAAAAACTTTATGGCAAGTATGATTATTTTATTCGTTTTTTTATTCCTTAACATTCTTCTGGTGATAGGATATTTGTATCTAAATGTTTCACAACTACCGTATGTACGGTAAAAGTACATAGCCATGTGACATTGTTGCGGTATAATAATTGTATCAACTGATTCGCTACTCTATCAGGATACCACTTCTGCCTGCACTAACCATCAGGAGCAGTCATTTTATCGTACCCATATAAAAATATCCTATATTATGATCTATTTTAGCCAGACTTCTAATAGCTGACAGATTTAAGCAACGTATACTCTTACCCCATGAAGGGGTAAATTGTCTGTGAATTCACATATCTTCAGCAAATCCCAGTACACGTTCCGTTCAAATCCCTGAGACGTCCACAAACCCATAGTTTTGATCGCAATATGTCGGTACTAGCATTCGGCCCAGTGGCGCTGACACGGCCCGGGATTATTGCACCATATTGAACAAACGTCCGCTGCTATGTGAGACAATTTGACAGTTCACTCAATCCCGTATGTTCCTTGATGTATCCGTATTTACTTAGTTTGAAACGGGATGGGGTAAATGACGCGTGGAGTTTAACCTCGTGGGGTAAAATTAAAGTTATAAATTTACATTTTATTTGAATATTATGACGAGTTTAACTATCTTGTGATTATCATAAGTTATTAATTCGACACAAAGAAGGTAATTATTTATGTAAGTTTTATATGATTGGTTACTTAATACAATTAATTAATGTCTTAATAATGTTATTCCTTTTAGTTTTCTCTATTACAATACCTACACCTAGAATAGGGCAAATTATAATTACACATTTTACGTATTGACCTTAAAAACTAAAACCATAAATTAATTATATTTTAACTTCATCAATAAGTTCAATTATTAAATGCGATAGATATTATAAACGTTTAATCTAAAATAGTAAAACGTACAATGAAAATTAATTACGAACATGCAGTATTTATAGATTGAACCGATATTAAAATTGCATACACGTTTTACATTACTATTCCAAGTATGCGCTGATATACGAATGGTTCGCATAGTAATGCTCGGGTAGAAATCTTTGTATATATCCGACTATTGACGATCTGTTTAAATTATAGTTCTACGGAGTAGAGATGAGTTTTTTCTTTGCTAAAGATGAAGGACATTGACCATTGTTTCAGCATAGTTGAAGTTATTTCTCGAAAAAGTATCTTTTACAAGGATTTTTTTAATCTAAATATAGCACCCCTCTTTTTGCGTCATGGTTATAAAAATATTAGATATAAATGAAGCCTCCCAACGAATTGGTCTCCGGATGAACCTGGACAAAACGAAGGTTATGTTTAATGACCTCGTCGCTCCGGGACCAGTAATCATCGATGGTACACCTCTCGAAGTTGTCAAGGAATATGTTTATCTCGGGCAACTAATGCAGTTGGGTAGATACAACTTCGAAAAGGAAGCCGATAGGAGGATTCAGTTGGGTTGGGCAGCGTTTAGGAAGTTGTACCACATATTTTCGTCGGATATACCACAGAGCCTGAAGACGAAAGTGTTCAACCAGTGCGTCCTCCCCGTAATCACGTACGGAGCCGAGACGTGGACACTGACGGTGGGGCTAATCCATAAGCTTAAAGTCGCTCTACGTGCTATGGAAAGAGCTATGCTCGGAGTCTCTCTGAAAGACAAAATTCGGAACGAAGTGATCCGTCAGAGAACCAAAGTGACCGACATAGCTCTGAGAGTTAGTAGGTTGAAGTGGCAATGGGCTGGCCACATATGTCGCAGAACAGATAACCGCTGGAGTAAGCGTGTTCTGGAGTGGAGACCGCGTCTTGGCAAACGTAGCGTGGGACGCCCTCTGGCCAGATGGCGGGACGACTTGCACAAGAGGGCCGGCAGCGACTGGATGCATAAAGCAGCAGACCGGGCTCTGTGGCGTATCTTGGGAGAGGCCTATGTCCAGCAGTGGACTGCAACGGGCTGATGATGATGATGATGATGATGAACCAAGAAATTACAAGTCACACACAGTCTTTATTCACTTGCAGCTACCATTCTTAAGGGCTAGATTTTAAGAAATGCGAGCGACTTTCTGTCTCACCATACCAAGTTGCGTATTTTTTCCTTTACTTTGTCGTACTAGTAAATAAGACAATTTTTCCGTAACCATATTTGCATCTATCCTTTTTTATTATTATTTCATACAGTAAAAGTGCACGATGTTAGCAATAATTATAATCTTTTAAGTTACTTCTGAAGCTGATAACGCATGAATGAATTGTAACGAGTTGGAAGTTTGTGGTTGGGTAGTTGTTTTAAGTTCCTTTTCCGCCTTGAGATAAGCTTTTATATAACTTTCAAAGATTTTGTAAGACTTTGGATATTTTGAAAACGTGTTTTAATGGTATTATGCCTATATGGATGGTGGATACGGTATGTTGAACTTGGCTATCACTATTATTGTCTTATTAAAAGTAAGGATATTAAATATTTTCCTTAGTTTCAACTGCATGTTACCATGACTAGTAGTGGCCCACGATTTTGCTTACAACAATTATTAATTGTTGCACAATATATTGCCAAATCTCTATGTTGATTAATAACTGTATACACGAGTATATCGGAAGATCAGGAGTTTGCTACCGATAATAGGCAATTATCCTTTGTTGGAGATTTTCCATTTTATTGTGTTAGGCGTGAGCCCAATAGGGAACATACGATTAGTTTTGCTACTAATTGTTGATTCGATATCTTTACAAAATGTATCGTTGAGTCGCTAGTTACCCTTTTACAAATTTAATTATTTCAACTGATATTAGCTCAACTTACTGGGAGATAAAACTTGATCTCAGACTTTAATAATGTAACTTAACATAAAAATAAACACCTTGAGTCAGTATTTTCTTAATAGTAGTTTAGCAAAGCAAGATTAATTACCCACAGGATGTCCACTACTGAACATAGGCCTCCCCTAAAGATATTTAGAACAACCTGTAAGAGACGGTCTGCATCCAGCAACATCAACTACAGCCGAAACTATTTACAAATCAACCAAAACAATCAGTATTGTAATGAAAGAAAATAACGATGGCATCAGTCCCAGTTGCCTCTGTATCAAGGAGCCATGCCTTATATTCTGTGTTTACAGCCATTGACGGCGGGACGTAATTGAGTGGACGTTGTACCCTCCAGGGAGGACGGATGATTGGCGCGGTCACAGCGACCCAACTGTACCCACAGGCCGACGCTTGATTACGTGTCCTAAATTAAATAACCTGTGTTGATTAAGAATTCTGTGATTATAAAAGTGAACGGTTGTTAATGTATACTACAATTTAAAAAAATAATAATTCTCTCTTCAGTTGTGTGCAGATGTGTATGGTAGCCCTAATTTGCTAGATATGTTAGGTCTTATGGGTAACAAAGACAAGCCAATAGCTACTTAATAAGAATTTATAAAATTACTTTTAAAATCACACATAGACCCCACTCCATACAAGATTGTTATTTATAGTCCATAAAAATAAATATAGTATACTACAAAGTATTTATTATATTTATACATTACGGTTAAGATACAGCACTCAAACCTTTGATCTTTGGCTGTTTGAGCAGTATTTAAAGAATTAACTACGTAGTTTACTCATAGCTCTATGAACCTAGAGTAAATTCAATAGTTAATTCTTTAAATACTGCTAAATTAGTCTAACTACACGTACTGAAAACAAATACTAACCAGCAAAGAAAGAAAACAAAGTATTAAAAAATCTCTAATGTCGTAAACGTTGCCGGTGATTTTTTACCCCATAATCATTCCGAAAATTGCTGCGGCACAAAATAAATTTAACGAACAGAATCGTCTCATTTTGCGTGTGTTCTATATTTTATTGAATATCGCACTCGTCATATTCCGAATGAATTTTTCCCTGTCCCGAAAATAAAGGGTAAAGCTTCAACAATTTTTTGTTATTTCAATGAGGCTTGAAAAGGTAAGGTTGCAAGGCGGTACGATCCTATAATTCCGCGTCATCGGATTTTTTCCTTTCGAATTTATTTTTTATGAATCACATCCTTTTTCGATAAGTTGGACTGAATAATTTGTGAAGGGATTTAAGTATAAATACTGTTTTGCTTTGTAATGTATATTTTTTGTAGATTGCAAACTTCTTGAATACCTCAGTGTAACTATTTGGCTTAAAATACAGTAACATATGTTTTTTTTTAATAAACTTTATCGTAGCCCGGAAAATTGGAAGGGAAAACACATTGGCGTCCTTAATTACAGAAAATTTTCTATTAAACCAGAAATCCTGTAATCAGCTTACACAATTACCCTTAAAATTTAATTTATCTACACATCCACGTCAAATGTTAGTATGGAAAATTATATCAAATACACTTAGCACAATATGTAACAAATTACGAAACCCACACTTACCGTAATTATGGATATTATAGAACTGTTTTCAAAGTAAGAACTCTCTTACATAAGTGTGCATAACACGGGTATAAAGCACGGGCCGAAATTAACACAAATATTTGCAACAATGCGGGCACCTCAGTTACCCCAGCAATGTTTCACGGCTCTAGCGTCGTGCGTTATAATTATTGTAAACTTAGATTAACACTTGCGAAAATCTCCCTTATTGTAGTTGCCATTAGTGTGTTTTTGCTGCAATGTATATTGAAAACACGTTAATATAATATCACTCAATAATCCAGAATTTACTGTGTGATTATTTACCCCAAATAATCCGGACACTTGACGTAATGAACCCTAATGGAAAAATATTTAAATTACAATTTCACGGTAAATTGTAACAATCTACCCCATAGGCGTTTTAATTTATGAATACGTTTGAGTGGAAGGAAGGAGCCTGTGATCTTTTGTAGCAAAGGCCTTGTAAACGATACATTATGCAAATGGTCGCCTTGTAACCCGGGCAGGTAAACGTGGCCAAATGAATGGGAGGCGAAAGTATTTTTATAAGACAAACATGTAATTTTTGTCTAGTTTTATGTTTATAAATCGCCTATTTCTGTAAAGCAGACAGCGGTAAACAAGAATTTATTTTACAGCTCTAGATATGAGATATGTATATGGAACGAATGTATTTTTATAATAAAAACATGAGTTTTTTGTCTGGTTTTTGATAGTGATATTATAAATTAGTTTTTTTTTATGTGTGATATTCTGCCCCAAAAAGGGATAAAAGAAGAACCTATTTGATTTTCATTCCTAATTACGGCACACATAAAGAGACTTAATGTGATAATACTTCATTACAGTTAATATATATTCATAACATGTGTTCAAACAATATAAAATCTGCTCTAGTGAAACGGGTAACTATTTCACATTAATTTTATCATTATAGTATCAATGCCATCATTACCACACACTGGTATGATAAATATTAAAAAGTAGTAAATACAGAATAAAAGTACATTCCCACTAATGCAAGCACTACACAACATCATTTCAGAAATGCCTTTAACACCTTTCAATTCCCGTGCATTAAAATGCTTTAGCCGACGCGAGAACTCGACACATCCTGCGCAAAGCGAAACCAACTTTACCCCAAACACAATAAGATCTACCCCGCACACAGTTAGTGATAGTGCACTCAGCATGTTCTTCAGTCAGTCTGTACGTCTGACAAATTACGGAGCAAAACGATTAATGAACGCGTGACGTGGCCTGAATTATGATATGGGAGATAATAGCATTTGATTTATGAGTGTCTCATTGTCTTAGGTAGACATGGACGTCTGATGTGTTTGTATCCATCATGTTTTTGCCTTGATCAGTCTGTGAGGATTAATTGAGTTGCGTGTACAGAGATTGGGGTAATTTCATACGTAAGTCTGGATGAGTAATAGTTTTGTTTCTTATAATGGTTTGTGAGATTGTTTTTGATAGGCATCTGAAAATGATTACTAAGTATGGCAGTTTAACTATGACAGATGGAATGGTCTTACTTGAGGTGATACCATATTTATATGGCTTTATATTATTATTCATAGGCAATGATGACTTGCATGCTCGTTGCCTTACGTTATAAGTAAACCATTTCTTAAAAGTAAGTGAGGGTAAGGGTACATGCCTAAATAAATAGTTTTTACAAAAAAGAAATATTTTTAATTATGTTTGGTAAAATAATTTTTCAATTCAATCATCACACAGGGCAGTTTTAATGCCTTTATTCGCAATAAAATCAGTAGTCACTACTATGTGCGTGTTCTTCGGAAGAAGAGAGGGTATCCGTGGAATCTTCTGACAGCACCGCCTTGTACTCGTAGAAGAAGTGCGTTCCGAACCGTTTGGTCTTCGTCGAATCGTTTTGGCAGCGATGGTCGTGGATCTTCACAAACACTAGAATAGTGATTTCTTATTTCGTGATTGTTGAAAAATGAAGCGTCTTTTTTTGATCAAAGATCTGGATTTAAAACTTGTAGAAACATGCTATAGACATATCTATCGACATGAATGGGCCTACGGGAAAGGGTTAATAAAATACCACTAACTCACAAAAAATCAATGTGAACTAACTCTTTCCTTTATAGCCAGTAATGTACATTGTCTTCTAGTATTATGATTGGTGGAGATCATTTAACATTAGGTCACCCAATTGTTTTGGCGACATACCCCTTAAATTACACATAAATCCGATTTAAGCTTATAAAATTAATATCTTTACTTGTCCCATCCTGGCAGTTCCTGTAGTGCATCATGCAGAGGCTCTTGAACGACCTCCTGGCTCGCTGGTACGCGCCGCAGATCCACTTGATGGTGGGGTCGCGCCACTTCTTCCACATGTCGTCAGGGCACGGAGTGCATTGGCGGTGCCATCTTCTCCTTTCAAATTTAAAAAGATCTTTTACCACCGATTTGAAACAATGATCTCAACCGCTTTTCCTATCAATCGCAAAAGTGGACCAATTAGAATAAAGTTTATTATTTTGACATGCTAACAAATGACTTATTATAATTGCTTTATACCCGAGATCGGATCTGAGATCGTTTGGGATAGATTATGGAAAACAGCTTTTAGGTCTGTTATACGAGTGAATGTCTGAATGACGAGTAAATAGGTCCCTAAATATGAGCGTCACGACTTTTATCGACACCACCTAGAAACTCTTAGTACATTTCAATTGCTACAATCCGGCACCAATTGGGTCATGCCTTATTTCTAATTTATCTAAACACTATTTCTTATTGGCTTATGAATTGAGATGATATTAAAAGCGTAACAATTCTGTTATGACCCGTTTGGCTGAAATGTTGGTTGGTTGGTGAGATGACTGCGACCACTTACATAGATGACTATATAACAGGCGAAAACTACCTACTATGTATACTTACCTACCTACTGCCTATTTACTCGTACTATCAGCATATTTACTTTCAGCCTCTCAAGAATCCGCAGGCGTCTGCTCGCTCGCTATCAATAACGCCTTTCAGATACGTTTGTTATTCAAATTTATGTTAATTTTTTAGATAACTTTGAGAATATTTCAACATAGAGTTATCAGTAACAACGTTCATATTTCGTACCTTTGAGAGATGAGTTTTCCTAGATTAAGTATAAATAATATAGTTGTTTTCTTGAAAACGATCGCGTATTTTAACAGAGTAAAAGTATCAATATTTATTTTTATATAAAGAGTGTTCTTAAATCCAAATCCGATCAACAACTTATATATGTTTGGTTTAGAAATAACCAAAAACTCATAATCTTTCACATGTCAAATCAATAGGGTGTCCTATATTGTAGAATACTTTTTGTTTCGGGAAAAAATAATTAATTGACTTTTACCCCGGGAAAGTTCTTAAATACTTTTGAAGCTCTACCACATCTAGTATTATAATGTCTTACCATCCCCTCCTTTCGGTGCTCTCTTTTGGTTTATGTCCTTTCTTCTTCTCTTCCGAAGAGCCAGTAGATGATTTCGACATGGATAAGCCGAGAGATTCGGCTGAGTCGTTGTCGGAGTCTGTAATATAATTGTAGTATGTCAGTCCCTGTGATATTGGGTTCTTCTGCTCAGTCTAGAAGTCTGGAATTAGTGCCCGATATGGCAATAGGCTCGCTCCATTGCACCATGAGACGAATCACACATTGTGTGTGTGTGTGTGTTTGTGTGTCAGTCCCTAAGTTCTTCTCTGTTATCATCTTTTTTTGTGCTTCCATGAAAGCCCATTTTGAAGTAGGTATAAACTTGTTTGATTATTTTTGCGGCAATTCGTCTAAGTGGAGGAGCTACGTGAAGACAATTATTCTCTACAGTATGGATAGGCAAACTCGAAAGCGTAGTATCTCTACCTCCCAAAAAACAACGTGAAAGGACGTTATATGCATGGTGAAAGAGATTTCCCGAAGCCAAATAATTACTTTCCCTAACCCCTTTACCTTGCCTTAAAAAATTCAGCGCGTCTATGATTCTTCCGTAAGTATAAGTGCTCGTAGGCTCCCCTGAAGGTAAGCTGCACAATCGCTGTACAGTTTATTAACTTTTATCTATACTTATATAAGTAAATCTGTTAAGTTTTCACGGCCGAAACACTGAACCCATTGCGATGAAATTTGGTATGGAGATAGTTTTTGTCTACTTTTTATCCCGAGAAAACTCTTTCACATGATCGAAGCCGCCAACAAAGATTGGAGGCGCCACGTAATGGGCCTCCGAAATATATAAAAGGGGAAAGAGAAGCGGGGGAATTAAATGGGACAGTCGAAACTGCCCCGGCCGAGTCCTAAGCCTCGGTGCGTTGGGCCAACAATGACCCTGGCGTTTGTGGACTGTATTTTAGGGATCCCCTTCGGAGGGGCTGGTTCGCGGAGGAGTAGTTTGGTTGGCGGTATAAGGTAATTATATGCACGCCTTACCTTGACGATTCTGCATCAGGCGGCGCACGCGGTCCCGGCGATGGCGTCGCTGTAGATATACGACGCGCACGCAAAAGGGCTTGATTCACACACGAAATAAGTTCACCAACACCAAGCACTGGTCATTCAGCAGTTCAATTACCGTTACATGTGCGTTTTATGCGAGTTATGCACCAAATTAAAGCGGATTAGCGAATCATTAGACAGCCATTAATGTGGCTGCGGCGGCGGCGTTTACGGAAGTGTCGTGTGGCACTCGCGCCGCTTGTTCGGCGCGGTGCGCGCGAGACACAGATAGGTAGGCGTGCAAGTGTAAGGGAGAAAGAGGTGCGGAAAAGGGAACTAAGGACAAGGATTAGGCTGCCAACCAATAATTGCGTTTTATTGTTAAATGTGGAATCATTATGGCGGAACCATTCCCCCGGCCTTAAAGGGTTACCTTTAGAAAACGCTACCTTATAAGAGAAAAAAAATAGAGCGTAAGCCTACTCCTACCTGTACATTAAGCGATTTGAGCGAAATTAAACGAAATAAGCGTAAGAAACTACGCCCACGGGCTCTTGGCATCGGCTGTGAATATAGTATCCACAGCCGCTAGGTATCCTAGGCCTACGAGCAACCGTGGGTTATAAATATTTACTGACTGGGCAGCGGGCACAGCCGAACGACAGGGCGCACGAAGCTGCCCTTGCTCGTCCTAACTGTGACAACACGCGTTGCACCATCCTTCGAGGGGTGGACAGCTTCCACCACACCGAGAGGCCAAGAAAGCGGCGGCGAATTATCTACAATAATGACCACTACCGTCCCTAATTGGATCGGAGTGGATGGCGTGGTCCATTTAGCGCGAGCTTGCAATTGATGCAAATACTCTATCCTCCAGCGTTGCCAGAAGGATTGGACCAATTTATCCAATAGCGAATGTCTCTCACGTAGATTAGACGAATCTATGTGAGACGCGGGTAAAGGAAAAAGCGGAGCGGTATGAAGGAAATGAGCCGGCGTGAGCGCCGTCGGCTCGACAGGGTCGCTGCTTAAGGGCGTAAGCGGGCGCGAGTTTATAAGTGCCTCGACTTGCGTAAGTACGGTTAATAATTCTTCATAAGACAGCAGCTGCTGCCCTATGACCTTGAAGAGGTGAGACTTTACAACCTTGACCATGGATTCCCAGCATCCACCCCAGTGAGGGCTAGCAGGCGGAATCTGCTTGAATTCAATGCGACTTTCTGTTAATTCCTGTTCAAGGCGCGGGCGATATTCGTCGAGGAACTTATAAAGGTCGCGTAGGTACGAGCGACAACCTACAAAATTGGTACCGTTGTCAGTGTATAAACACTGAACCGGACCGCGGCGAGAAAGAAAACGCTTAAGCGCAGCGAGAAAACTAACCGTGCTCAGTTCCGTGGCTATCTCAACGTGCAAACAACGCGTCGTGAGACAAGTAAAAATACAGAGCCAAGCCTTGCGGCCTTTGACACCTCTACCACGCACGGGCGTGTATTGTAGAGGGCCTGCGTAATCACAACCCGTATGCGAAAATGGTTTGTCAACCTGGTTGACGCGGTACGCGGGCAAATCGGCCATCAGGGGAAATGTAGGGCGCGGCTTTGCCCGAAAACAAGTGTTGCACTTGTGTATACGATGCCGAATAACTCTGCGAGCGGCGAGTATCCAATAATGACGCCTAAGTAAGGACATCAGTAGTTCAGGACCGGCGTGTAAGTACTTCGTATGGTGATAATCGATGATCATGTCGACTACGTGATCACGTCGCGGGAGCACACACGGGTGTCTTTGCGTATATTCGACGGCAGCATTTGATAGACGGCCGCCGACGCGTATTATATTTTCACTATCCAAGAACGGATTTAATTTTTGCAAGGCGGGTGAACAAATTTGTTTGTTTTTTAATTTACGAATGTCGTCAGCAAAATAAACATTTTGAAGAGCTAGTATGATTTTACTTTCAGCGTAATCTAAGTCAGAACGAGTGACGGAAGGTCGCCTCGGTAATAATTTTGAAAAACGGTAAATTATATAAAAACAAACGTGGTTAAATTCGAAAATTGACACTGGGTCATTAGTGCGAAAGCGAAAACGAATACGCTGGAACCTACGATCGGATTCTTGCATACCGATCTGCAAGAACATCTGACGACAATCAGCGGAAACAGCAATTTTGAAAAGGCGAAAATTAAGAAGAATACAATTCAAGTCACCTTGAAGGTTAGGTCCTGAATGTAAAAATTCATTCAGCGACAGCCCTGAACTTGTCCTACAACTGGCATCTAACACCATGCGGACCTTAGTAGTGGTCTTGTCCTCACGTTGCACGCAGTGATGCGGAACGAAATAGGATGCGGCGGCGGCGAGATCGAAATTATTATTTATTCCTATTTCGGTAATGTAACCCTTAGCAACGTATTCGCGAATGATATCGTTGTAAGCGGCGCGCAACATGTCAGACGACTGCAACTTACGCTCTAAACACAAGAAGCGTCTATGAGCAGCGTGGTAAGAATTACCTAATTTATGAGCATCGTCCCTAAACGGCAGAGCGACGATGTATCTACCACTAGCGTCACGCGTAGTGGTGGCGCAAAAATGATTTTCACACTCAAGGTCATCATGACCTTGAGCGGGCGGAGCGGAAACCTCCTCAAGTTCCCAAAACCTTTTAAGAAGGTGGTCCAAGGGAGGTTGATCGACAACAGCACAGCAAGCCGAGGTCGACCTTAAAGCGAAAGTTTTGGATAGTAAAACGGGAGCGGAACCCATTATAACGTATCCGAAGACAGTATTTATAGCGGGCGGCAACCCATCCACACTGTAAACCGTACCCGGTATTAACAGGTGTGGAAAAATACTAGCACCGAGAAGTACTTGCACTTCGGCCGGTGTGGCAAAGCTACCGTCCGCAAGCGGGAGTGAGTTAATATAACGCGCGAACAAAGATTTATCAACGGGCACCGAAGGTAGGTTGTCCGTGATGCGGTCGACAATAAGTGCCGATACGTCAAAACAAACGTTATTATTATGACGCGAATGTACTTTAAAGCGTGTGGAACCCCTAATGGATTTTTCCGTACCACCGAAACCACGTACAATAGTTTGCGTATTTTTGTCGTAATTCATACCCAAAAGCGCAACACATTCGGGTGTTATAAAGTTACTTTGCGATCCCGAGTCAAGAAGACATTTAATTAAATGCGCCCGACCGCCACGATCATAGATAGTAATTTGCGCTGTCGACAACAATATAGTGGATTGCGTACATCGCTTGAGATAGCCACTAGAAGCGGTTGCGTTCGGCACTGGCACAGCGATGGATGTGTGCAGCGAGGAGACGTTGCCGCTCTGTGCACTATCGGGCGGCGGCGCACGAGGCGGGCCGGCGGCGCTCACGCCATAAGAGGGCGAAGTCCGAGCGCTGATTGCGGGTGCGCCTGGCGCGGGTTCGGTTCCCGACGCAGGCAATTTTACATTACGTTGCGCTTGCGAAATGGATTGAGAATTTGAATCATTGAAATGTAACAACGAATGATGTTTTGAGTTACAATTACGACATCTAAAATTAGACTTACACTCTCGCGATTTATGATATAAACTAAGGCAGTTAATACAAGCGCCATGATCCTTTACGCATTTAAATCGTGCTGAAGGCGCTAATTGATTAAATGTAGGACACTTAAAGAGATGATTATGTGCGAAATTATCACAAAGACATTTGTTGTTATTAGGTGTTGAAACTGACGTGTAAGTCTGCGGGTTAGGTACGTGACTACGGGGTTTACTTTTACTAGAATTATTATTACGCGAAACACTGGGAGCGACATAATTAAATTGCGTGTTAGTATATATTTTAAACTGACTACGAATAAAATCGGATAAATTAGTAAATGTAGGCATTTCTACATCGCGATATCGCTCCTCGAATGCATGGACCGTCTCGGCGTCCAGTCTTCGCAAAGCGAGATGCAGCAGCATAAAGTCTGACAGATCATCTAGGTGCAGGTTTTTTAATGCACTAGCAGCAGTTATGAACTGTTCTAAGAAGCTTTGGAATTTAGACGCAGAAGCGGGACCAGTGCTCTTGAAGTTAACCATTTGATCTAAATAAGTAGATGCGAGTGTTCGAGTGTCTTGGTACCTATCAATAAGACATTGTAATATAGTGTCATAATTTTCTGCGCACGGTGTAATACCCGAGAACACGTGTTTAGCCTTAGTCGAGAGTTTGCTCACTAAATAGTACAGCCTATCGTCATCTGTTAACAACGGATTCTCATGTACCATGGACTTAAACCCTGCGTAAAATAGGGGCCAGTTTCGTATGTCACCGTCAAACGCCATAATTTCGAGTGACGGCAAGGATGGTTTTTTATGTTTTATACCACTGCGGTTGGAAACTGCGTCCACCCTCGAAGGCTTGGAATCAACACGAGATAATACACGCTTAATACGACAATATAAATCCTCAAACGAGATTAAGGACTGAAAATCAGGCTTACTAGTAGGATCAGTCTTAAGTAAAACGCGGTTATATTCAACAAGAATTTCTTTAAATTGAGACCTAGTGTCATCAATTGTTTCAACTGAACTAAGAAAGGTTTCCAGACATTCCTGACTAGTATCAACCCTTTGCGAATTCTCGAACACATTTTGAATTATTGCGAAATAGGTATTTCGTTGACTTTCTAACAATATAAGCTTAGTATTTTGTACAGGTGACTCGGTGTCTATTCGTTTCGAACGCGACATTTTACCGAAATATTATACACCGATATAACTAATAAGTAACTATAGGCACAACAGCTGTGCGCGGCGAATATTATAACAGCTACTTACTTATATTTATGAATGCGATGATTCACTATGCGTGCGGAGTTTTATTCGAACTGAGCGTTCGCAACGAAATACTTTTATAAGATTTACTCTCTATGTATAGAAATAAAAGGTAAATAGGTATTTTAATGAATAAGCGTTTTTGTTTTTAACAATGATATTTAAATGAGTTATGTAACCCCTTTAAGACCAAGGTAGAAACAAATAAGCGAGAAGAGTAGGTACCTAGGCAGGTACTTACGAATATACTAAATGCGGAGAGGGGCAAATCTAGACGAATCTAGGCCCTAATTAATAAGCGGCGTAGTCCGATGACCAGATATTAATCCGTCTCGTATGGACCAAAAATGGAGGCGCCACGTAATGGGCCTCCGAAATATATAAAAGGGGAAAGAGAAGCGGGGGAATTAAATGGGACAGTCGAAACTGCCCCGGCCGAGTCCTAAGCCTCGGTGCGTTGGGCCAACAATGACCCTGGCGTTTGTGGACTGTATTTTAGGGATCCCCTTCGGAGGGGCTGGTTCGCGGAGGAGTAGTTTGGTTGGCGGTATAAGGTAATTATATGCACGCCTTACCTTGACGATTCTGCATCAGGCGGCGCACGCGGTCCCGGCGATGGCGTCGCTGTAGATATACGACGCGCACGCAAAAGGGCTTGATTCACACACGAAATAAGTTCACCAACACCAAGCACTGGTCATTCAGCAGTTCAATTACCGTTACATGTGCGTTTTATGCGAGTTATGCACCAAATTAAAGCGGATTAGCGAATCATTAGACAGCCATTAATGTGGCTGCGGCGGCGGCGTTTACGGAAGTGTCGTGTGGCACTCGCGCCGCTTGTTCGGCGCGGTGCGCGCGAGACACAGATAGGTAGGCGTGCAAGTGTAAGGGAGAAAGAGGTGCGGAAAAGGGAACTAAGGACAAGGATTAGGCTGCCAACCAATAATTGCGTTTTATTGTTAAATGTGGAATCATTATGGCGGAACCAAAGATAGTATAATATAGTTTTGTCCTCTTAATTTTTGTGACTTTACAAAGTCCATCAAATCGTCAATTACGTTCGCCGAGCGCTTCTAATTCTTTTGGCCCATTAATTATTTCGTACTAGTGATTAAAATAATTCATTATTCATTCATTAATGGGGTGTAAGGGGGGCGAATAACACCTATAGTCCCCAATTGCCAACCTTACCTGCACGTGGTGCACCCTGCTGGCTAACGGACGAGGCTCTGGCGACCGACAAGTGGCGGTATAACCACTGCAATATGCCGGAATGCCATAAATACCCATGCCATTGGCGGGCAGCAGCGCCGATGGTAAGAAAACATTCTAGCTACTGCGGTCACCAATCCGCCTGCCAAGCGTGGTGACTATGGCAATATCCCCCCAATGCTAGAGCAACCAAATTCATGGCCCCCAGTTCCCGGTAGCCTCATTATTCCTGACCATGGTACCGGTCATGGTAACGGTGAGGTGGGGGGTGCTAAGAATCCCCGGGTTACGGCAGGGTACCACAAACGACTGTTTCTCGCTACGTACAACGGACGCTCACTACGGTTGAACGAGCAGGTGACAGAATTGGAAGTAGAGCTAAGTCATATCAACTGGCATGTCGTGGGGTTATCTGAAGTTCGAAGACAGGGAGAAGATAAGATTACCCTAGACGCTGGGCACCTACTCTACTTCAGAGAAGGACACCAACCATCTCAAGGTGGCGTTGGATTTATCGTCCACAAGTCACTTAAAAGCAGCGTTGTGGAAGTTGGTAGTGTGTCGGCAAGGGTGGCGTATCTTGTGTTGAAAATAACCGAGAGATACTCTCTTAAGGTTATACAAGTATACGCACCGACGTCTACACATTCTGACGAGGAAGCCGAGGCCATGTATGAAGACATAGTGAAAGCTATGTCTCATGCCAAAACTTCCTACAGCGTTGTCATGGGTGACTTTAATGCCAAAGTAGGAGTAGAAAGATACGGCGAATCGAAATTAGGACCATTCGGCTATGGGTGCAGAAATCATCGGGGGCAAATGCTAGTCAACTTTCTCGAGGCCCAGGGGCTCTACCTGATGAATTCGTTTTTCCAGAAGAGACCCCAGAGGAAGTGGACTTGGCGAAGCCCCGACAGTGTGACTCGGAATGAGATTGATTTCATCATGACCGACAGGCGCCATATATTCGGAGATGTCTCTGTGATTAACAGGTTCAACACCGGCAGTGATCACCGACTGGTAAGAGGCACTCTGAATATTAATGTAAAAATGGAACGAGCCCGCATGATGAGGTCGACTCTCAGACCAACACTGCCCCAGATCGAGGCCAGCTGGGAAGCTTTCCAGCTGGAACTACAGAATCGATTCGCCGTGCTGGAAACTACGACAGATATTGATGACGCCACCAACAGTCTGGTGCGGACTATCCACGAAGTTGGCCATAAGTACTTTCGACCTAAGTACAATAGATCTAAATCGAAGCTAACCACTGAGACTTTGGAATTGTTGAGGAAACGACGAGAACTTTTAAATGCCACAACATCTGAGCGTCGGGAACTTAACAGAGAGGTGAAGAGGCTAATACGACGCGACATAAGGCGTTCGAATGCTTTAGCCATTGAAAATGCTATTGCGCAGAACAAGGGCTCCAAAGTATTCGCCAAGCGTCGCACCTCCAATTGTCACCTGACAAAGCTCAGAACATCACAGGGCACCACCGTCACCTCAATGCCAGAGATACTCGGTGAAGTCGAAATGTTCTACGGGGAACTCTATGCTCAGAGGGCTCCCCCGCCTGTGACCAATGAAATGGATGATCCGCGAGCCAGACTAACCCGCCACTATAGCGAAGAGCTTCCTGACATCGACTTGGGCGAGATTAGAATGGCCCTCGGACAGCTAAAAAACAACAAAGCTCCGGGAGATGACGGAGTAACTACAGAGCTACTCAAGGCAGGAGGAACAACTGTCCTGACAGAGCTGGTTAAGCTCTTCAACTCCGTCATCCACACTGGCACAACACCGGAGACATGGAGCCGGAGTGTGGTGGTATTGTTCTTCAAGAAGGGAGATAAAACTTTATTGAAGAACTACCGCCCCATATCACTCTTGAGTCATGTGTATAAGTTGTTTTCGAGGGTTATTACGAATCGTCTCGCCCAAAAATTCGATGACTTCCAACCACCGGAGCAGGCCGGGTTTCGGAAACGCTTTAGTACCGTAGACCATATACATACACTAAGGCAGATAATACAGAAGACCGAGGAATACAATCAGCCTCTATGCCTAGCGTATGTGGACTACGAGAAAGCATTTGATTCGGTCGAGACCTGGGCTGTTTTGGAATCCATGCAGAGATGTCATATCGACTATCGATACGTCCAGGTTATTAGATGTCTGTATGAAGCCGCAACGATGACCGTCCAAGTACAAGAACAGAGCACAAGGCCAATCCAACTGCGTCGAGGGGTAAGACAGGGAGACGTAATCTCTCCGAAACTGTTTACCAACGCGTTAGAGGACGCTTTCAAGACGCTCGATTGGAAAGGACGGGGCATCAATATCAACGGCCAATACATCTCCCATCTGCGATTTGCCGATGACATCGTCCTCATGGCGGAATCTCTGCAGGATTTGGAGGATATGCTAAACAGCCTAGACCGTTCTTCTAGACAAATAGGACTCGGGATGAACTTTGACAAAACGAAAGTTATGTACAATAGCCACGTTCTCCCGAGACCTGTAGTCGTTGGCGATGTCGCTCTCGAGGTTGTGCAAGAATACATCTACCTTGGCCAAATAATTCAACTGGGCCCGCACAACTTCGAGAAAGAGGCAGATAGGAGAATACGGCTAGGTTGGGCGGCATTCGGGAAGCTACGTAATATTTTCAAGTCGTCAATCCCTCAATGCTTAAAAACTAAGGTTTTTAACCAGTGCGTCCTACCTGTAATGACCTACGCAGCCGAGACGTGGACACTTACTAGGGGCCTGGTCCACAAGTTTAAAGTCGCTCAGCGTGCTATGGAACGAGCGATGCTCGGGGTCTCTCTGGTAGATAAAATCAGAAATGAAGTTATACGCCAGAGAACTAGAGTAACCGACGTCGCTCGCAAAATCAGCACACTGAAGTGGAAGTGGGCTGGCCATGTCTGCAGACGGACAGACGGTCGATGGAGCAGAGAAGTGCTGGAGTGGAGACCGCGTTTAGGTAAACGTAGTGTAGGACGCCCTGCTGCACGATGGACAGACGACTTGAAAAAGGCGGCGGGTAGCGGATGGATGCGGGCTGCTCAAGACCGGGATGGTTGGCGTTCACTTGGGGAGGCCTACGTTCAGCAGTGGACGGCGACAGGCTGATTGATTGATTGATTGATTGATTAAAATAATTGCTAGTTAGCAAATAATGGAACCGATAACTACCCTCTTTGACAGCGATCGACGCAAATTGATCTTTTTATTTATTCCGAGAAATGTTTTATTTAAATATGGAGTGAAAAGTTAAAGAGATGTTATTCTGGCATCTCAAAGCTTTGAACGGGCCACTTCGATAATTGAACCCCCGCTGCTATATTTATAATAAATTGACGGAGAGTTGCAAACATCTATAGAGAGAAATGAACTTTAAAATTATTCTGATAGGGATTATTGTCCATCGTATAATACTTTCGTTCTAGAAATATTTTTTTCGTGTAAGTGACGATTTGAGGTGAAATAATTGCTTTGAAATAAGACTTGTTCCCTGGAAAATTAATGAAATATATAAGGATCGATAGAAATTAAGCAATACACTAATTCCGCTATCCAATATGATATTTTTAACCGCCGTACTTCACGATTGTGATGTTATTCAAAATTAAACGTTATGGAGATTTTAAATAAATGTCAGTCGCATTGTCTACTTATTAACGTTCATTTTCTTCTTATATTAATTTATTTAAAAGTTAAAGAAACCTTAATTCCGAGTATTTATGGCCCCAATTAGGGGTAAATGTTACTTTTCAAGAAAGTGAACGATTTAATTGACGCACAATAATTGCTAACATTCTGTAGTCACTGGGATGCTCGGCTCTCCGACTCCTCTTTTGAACATCCTCTGATAGTGAGCGGCCCTAGTTCCTTCCTCGTTTATTGGCTTCATTTAATAACAGCTACATTTTCGCCACTGTTCAAACAACGGGGGTTGTGAAATAAGTTATTTCGCAATTCAACTTTAACCAAAGGTTTTGTTTGATCAAACTTAAGTCGCATTATCTAAAACCTTAAAGCTATTTTTATTGGAGTATCAGCCTTGTAGTATAACCCTAGTAATAGCCATGCTCTATTTATGGAGGAAAGGATTTCATTCACTCTAGTCTAATACGGGTTAGGTACTTAGACCATCTTGACAGGATGCGTCATGTGCTCAGGTATATATTTATACTTACTTAGCCGCGTCCTTTATATTATATTACCTAAGGTTTTATTTCATAAACAATAATTATAATTCTTATAGGGGGCTCTATATGTCTCTATAACCATTAAAAGGTCAAAAAATAATACAAGCTTCAGTTTATATTCATAAATAGTAGTTAGTGTTTCTGCTGGACACATCCTTTGCACAATGTAACCTATTTTTGTGTTATTTTCTAAGCCTTGCTGCAAGCCTCTTACACTTTACGGCTTCATTGGAGCTAATATAACAAGAAACATTGTTTTTTGCTCAGTTAAATACCAATTTATGTACTAGATTAAATTATGCATAGAAAATGATGACTTATTAATACTAATCGATATTTGTCAGCAGTTTCGTGGAGATCGTCTTCCCAGCATAGGACTTACCTAATTTCCACGTTATTCGATTTCTCTTTCATATAAAAAATTGCACATATTAATATAGTAACAATTATAATTTATATTAACCCAATAGCTTTTTGAGTATATATTCTATCTCAGTGCCAAATTTCGTCCTGATACGTTCAGCTGTCCTGGTGTCATTGAGTAGCATACATCGAAACTTTCGCATTTATAATATTGGTATACCATACCATACCAGCCCTGTATTGTATACTGCCCACTGTTGAGTGCGGGCCTCCTATACAACTGAGAGGGTTACGGCTTTAGTCCACCACGCTGGCCTAGTGCGTGTTGGCAGATTTCACATACCTTCGAAATTCTTAAAGAGAACTTCTCAGGTATTCAGGTTTCCTCGCGATGTTTTTCCTTCACTGTTAAAGCGAGTGATAATTCACAAAGAATACACCCATAACTTTTTGTTCAGTCACAGGTGCGTGCCCTTGTGTTTTGAACCTGCGGACATTCGTCTCGGTAGTCCGTTTCACTGCCAACTAGCCTATCGCGGCTATAATATAGTATTAGTATAGAATATAGATAATATAAAATTGTTGAATACCTACCTTTATTATCTCCAGAAGAAGATGATGTGGATTGCGACTTCTTCCTCTTCCTTCTTGTATCTTTTATTTTAATGTCATTTATTGAGTCATTATGGCGCGATATGTTAAGAAATGACGATACCACGTCCACTGAAATTATCAGATACCCTTTAATCTTTCTTAGACATACTGTGCCTATCCCTTTGGGAACAAAGGTAGGTGCTACTACATAATTAATTTAAATATTTATATAACATGGATTATCTCTATTTAGGAATGAAGAACATAATATTTTATCTAGGGTGTCTTTTACTATTGCAAACGATTTTTTCGAAAAAAAAAGGATTGTTTTAATCATATTTTTTATGATGATTTATAATTGTAAAGCAAGTTACCTATAATTAAAAGAACAATAATATTCACAGCGCAAAACTTGAACACGTGAAACATTTCTCTTGATATTCGTCGCACTCATTCCATATTATTTACGATTGAACAGTTAACGCTTTCAATTTTATTTTATTGGTTTTATATGTGACTTCATATATTTCATATTTCTTGGAGAATTTTACCAAGTCGTCTCTAGCATGCTAGAGGTTAGAAAGAAAGGAAGAAACACATACGTTTTTTGCGGTAACTGAAACTGAACATAACTTATAGATATAAACAGAAATTATACCTAACAATAGTAATTTAAAGTTTACACAAAAGTAGCTTTTGCTCGTGGTTTCGCCCGCGTGAATAAGTTTTCCAAGATAAAATACCGTTTTATATTTTCCCGGGATAAAGAAGCCTATGCTACTCACTGATAATGTAGTTTTATATTGGTGAAAGAATTTTTATAATCGTTCCAGTAGTTTTTAAATTTATTCGTTAAAAACATACGAAAAATCACGTCTTTGCTCTTTATAATATTAGTGTAGAAATAAATCAATAAGACACTAATAGTCTAACAGGTATAACAGGCAATATGTACCGTACCTATTGAGCAGTTGTGTGAGTCAGCAAAGCGGGACTTTTTTCTTTCTTCTCAGTTTAAAATGCTGCAACATGACAAGTTGTCTGGATAGGTTCCATTGCATTATATTCCTGCTAGCAGTTATGAGAAGTCTGCAGTCAGTTTAAATACTACATATTTTGATGCCAGCCTTGGTGGTATGCGCGGTATAACTATCGCGCTAAGGTTTTTTTTTTTTTTTTTGTTCGAATCCCGGGTTGACCACTGATATTGGGTTTTTATACATTGTATCATTCCCGAGTTTCGAAATATGCTCTTCTTTTTCTTCTTCAGCCTTTAGAAGTCCACTGCTGAACATAGGCCTCCCCCAAAGATTTCCAGACCAACCTGTCAGAAGTGGCCTGCATCCAGCGGGTTCCTGCGACCTTCACAAGGTCGTCCGTCCACCTTGTAGGAGGACGTCCCACAAGGGACGTAACGAAATATGCTCAGTAAATGTCAATAGGCCCCCTATTACATGGGACCTAACATAGCTGGCGAAATTTAGATGTGTTGATGTGGGGTAGGCAGACCCCAAAACAGGGAAAATAGAGTGATGCTATGTATGTATGTATGATTTTTGATTATAATAAAATGCATGGTCTTTTTACTAATATGCAAATCTCTTGTAACATTGCGAAGACAACTTGTGGCATAGTACTAGGAGAATCTAGCCATAAAACTCTATCCTTAATTGGAAGTCCTAACATCAAGAGAATTATGAGGGTATTTATAAACAATGAAAAAGAAATTGTTCTTATTGAATTAGTTTAATTTACATTAAGCTCTGTATACGTAGAACCAATGTCGGCCGTGGTAGGAGTCATTCTTGCATCGATGGTCATAAATCTTGATGAATACTGGAAAATGGATTAATTAAAAAAATATACAACGTTTTGGCGAATGGAAGCATTAATTAAAACATGAAACACGAACACACCTTCCATCTATGAATCTATTCAGCTAGTTATGGTCTAGTAACATAAATAATTGGTGTTAAAATCATTCTAATTCAACTGCATTTGTAGTAATATTAATGTTATTTAAAATTACTTCGTAATAAATTTGCTCTTTCCAAATACCACATTCAGAGACAGAAAATTCTTGGCTCTCTAAGACACAGTCAAAATTGACCGTATTCCCCTCAGATGAGCAGTATACACTCACAAGTCCCATCCTGACAGTTCCTGTATCGCATCATACACTCGCTCTTGAAGCTGCGGCGAGCTCTCTGGTAACCCCCGCAGATCCACTTGATCCCTTTATTCTTGAACTTCTTCAGCATGTCCTGAGGGCAAGGCGTGCAGGTGCGGTACACCTTCGTCCTAATGATAAGTCTCTTTATGATTATCTATTTCAGTAGCTACTGAATAGCTATTCTGTCAACATTCCTACTGAGAAATTTAAAATTAGCAAATGCTTAGTGCTCAATTTCTTCATTACTCTGAATTCACGAGGAAACTACTCTGATGTAAATTGTCATTTAAATATGGCATTCTGAAACAAATATTTTTGTCTGTCTAAAATAATCACTTTTGTGTTTTGACTCAAACACAAAGTACTGCCATTATGATCATTTCCATAATTTAAGACAGTGTGTTTGTTTTGTATAATTATTTAATTTCTTACGCTAGTCTTCTTTCAGCAGTTTCTATAGACGATGCGGCTGAGGAGGCTCCACTCGATGAATATTCATCTGATGTTGATGAGGATCTGAAAAAATATGTTTAAAAAAGCTCATATTAAGAAAAATGGGGTTAATTTGTATCTTGGATTAATACAGACTATTATATTTATTATGTAGAAGGCAAGTTTACAGTCATATTCAACTCCAGCTAATATTATTTAAAATCCAAAATCCCAAAAAAATGCCTGGTAAAGTACACAAATCGCTCAATTGATATCTACGGTGCTCTAAATTGAATGCAGCGATACTAAAGTATTGCATGTTTAATTACAGCCTCTCTTAGGTTATTTAAGGAGCCTAAGTTTCTGTCTGTGTTTATTCATCTAGATAGTAATCCATCGTCAGTACTAGCTTTAAGACGCGATAGCGGTTCTTTGTAGGATTAGTTCAAGCTGAGTAGGAAATTTCCTTTTTCTTACAGACTCATGCTCTGATGCCGTTGTCGACTGGTGGAGTCTTTTCAAGAGTATTAGAATTCTTGTTGTTATTAACATTAATTATAGTTTTTTCCTTTAATGTCGTAATTATACCAGTAACACTCATTAAAAGACTTTGTTTTCTAGCTAAATGTCCCGCCCATCTCCTCTTTAGCATGACGGTGCATGTAACTATGTTTTCGTGCAACGTCGAATATCCGCCTTCGGTACACAATCTCAAGTGGTTACGTAGCATGTCTCATTTCCCAAACCCGTGGTTAAATTATAACTCAAGTTAAATAGAATGAAAATAATATGTAATCAATACTGGGTACTGCCCGTGATGTCGCTGTTTAAGTCGCTCTCAGGATCGTCCGATTCCGATGAGTCTTGGTACCACTTTGGGCCGCGGTGTTGAGCGTCACCAAACCCCGCGACGTGTTTTAAGTTTTCCACGTGGTCCAGGAACTGGGGCGTCAGTCCAAAATGCTGGCATTGGGAGGCTAAAAGATAATGAAATATTTTTTTTTCATAATTATGAAGAAACTCTTATACATATAATTTGTATTCTCATCTTATGAGTACATAAGAGTAACCTTATAAAAGCTTCTATAATTTTAGTAATTGAATTTCATAACTGCCTCGGTAGCGTAGTTGAATTATAGTACGACTGCAATGATGAGGTCTCGGGTTCTATCCTCGGGTAGGGAAAAGTGACATTGGATTTTTCTATTCAGTATCAGCCCGGAGTCTGAAATTTGTGCCCGATATGGCGATAGGCCCCTATAACATCATGAGACGGAATACGCACGGCGAACAGTGGGTGCATTAATTGAGCCTCTGCCTACCCCTTCTGGGATAAAAGGCGTGAGCATGCGATGTATAGTGTTATGATAATACCCAGTGGATATGCACATAATATCTCGCTACCGTCTCAACACTTAATGAATTTGTATGAATACACGACTGAAATCCGATTGCATGCAATTTATTTGCATCCTGAATATACCGCTTTTAGGTGAGGTGTGATGTTTAAAGGTAAATAAGAATTTATTATGGAATTTTGGTGCAAAAGATTAAGTAGAAAAATGTTTTGTTTAAGGTGTTACTGAATCCGTGTTGTTTCATCCCTGGTCAAGTAAAGTTAACGGTCTTATTGCCATAGACATGCACGCAGCTTCGCTCGCTGTGGATTCGCTTGCAATTCGCCAGTGAGATAAGAGCATTAAATTTACTTGACCACGGAACAAACAACCCTACTTACTACTACTACCCTAGCCTTACTCTCGTAAGCCAATGCAGTCGTTAAAGTAATTTGCTCACTTTAAAAGATTTACTTATTTATTTTCACTTTGTTCTTCTTGCGTCGTGTTCCTCAGTACTGAGGGTCGCGACCCTCCTTCTGCATTACTTTATACATATGTAAACGCGGACTTAATGCCAAATATGTTAGGTTAGTTTTTGTTTTACCTTAATTCCCCTTCGCACTTAACTATTTTGATGTTTTTTTTACTACATATTCTAACGTAATGTTAAACTCAGTTGAGTCCAAAAAAACAGTCACCGAATGGAGTCACATCTCAATGATCGACAGTTATGCCGACCTGTCTCATTTTCCTATTTCATAACTTGTAACGATCTATCCAGTTTTAGAAAAAGTTGTAGCACTAAATCCAAGTCCTTACCACCAACAATGAGCAATATTTTCCACATTACTCCTTTTTTAATATAAAAATCATTTTTGCACTGTCGTATAAAATCTCTATGCCGAGTTTACGACTGTATTGCTTTGCAATATATTTTTTTATGTTATTGTGTTGCGAAACGCTCTCCGAGTCAACGGCTTTTGTGCCTTTATTACTTTTATATTTTATTGTGCAGCTAACACTAGTTTTATTATCAGGGGCTTAGGAAGTGTTGCTTTCAGACAAAATCATTTAATGTTGAATGCTTTTATTAAAATCTCTCGTAATTCTACTTATTGTTGTAAATTGTTAATTAAATCTTGCAACATTGTCTTGTCAGCAGAATAATTCTCAAGATAAAAATAAAGTTTTACTTACAGGGCCTTTAAGAAAACTATTTGTTTTCTGTAATATCATTCCAGTGGTTCAATAGCATTAAATATTTTTTGTACAAATGTTGACTGTCTGGAAATCTTGAGGGGATGCCTATGTTCAGTAGTGGACTTTATATGGCCGATGACGATGGTAAAAATATTTCCCACAGCACATTTAAAAATATAGGCAGTATAATATTTTTAACTATCTATTTATCAATATTATTTTTTACTATATCGAATTCCTCCTCACAATCACTGCCATTCTTATCGATGCGTTAGCTATGTCTCTGGCGTTATTGGCCATCATATGGTCTGACAATGTACAATCAAATGCTACATATAAATAAAACAATAAGCCACGATGCTTCTATTTTTTATTAAAAATTTAGACATCGATTTGCTTGTTCCTTTAAGAATATAATAAATATATCGAAAATCCGTTAACGCAGCCGTATTTTGCTTCGTCGTCCTGAAAATACAAATAACTGTTATTAGCATATATGTTGCGTTAAAATAAGCAATTTTTTTTTAAATACATATTATTGTGTGACTAGTCATGAGCCCGAAAAGCTTATCTCAATAATTTTTGATGAAATTTCCAAAAAGAATATGTAATTGTTCATTTAAGTTACATTAAGGAATCGTATGCAAAACTTCATGGTTCAGAACTAACGTTCGTCAGTCAGTTTATTAAGCCCGTGTTGTTTCATCCATGCTCAAGTAACGTTCAAGGTCTTATTATACTGGAGGAGCACACAGTGCCTTCGCCTCGCTGTGAATTTTCTTTCAATTCGCCAGTGTGATAGAGCCTTAACTTTACCTGACCACGCACGAAATAACCAGGCCCACGTAAATAAAAAAAAGTATGATAAAGAATTAACATCTAAGGCTTTTTTTAATGTTGAATTTGTAGATTCAAGTACTTAATCATAATGACTATTTTTCACTTACAATTTTATTCCACTGATCCATCTTCTAGTGACTCTACTTCCTCTTGGGCTGAAATATAAAACAAAGTGTAAAATTGTTACATCTTTATGCTCTCAAGGTTTTTTACCAAAACTTAATCACAAGACGATGAAGCTGCTTGTTGGATGGTTAGCGCTATACCTGTTGTAGCAGATATTATATTGGAAACTCTAACTATCTGTGTACAAAAGCACCCACCTATGTGACTACTGTTAAAGCAATATAAATCTTATCTTGTATGCTCTTATAGGCTTTTCAGAATTATCCATGACTCTACTTTATTATTGGTAGCAGTGCCAGTCAGTCTCTAGACAAAAATAAGAACCTTTTCTCGAAATGACTTCTTGTAGTAATACATCTTCGGACTTTGAATTATTTGAAACATAGAATGGGTTAAAAGTTCAACTGACTTAAATACATTTTACTTTTCCAAAAGGTAGATCTTGTCTCTGAAGTTCTCCAAACTGAGTAAACTACTAACTGATTTAAAAATAAATCAATATTACACGCAAAAAGTGGGCCAAACAAGCCGGGGATCCACTCAAGTTTGATTAAATAAAATTTGCATGAATATCAAAAACATCTGGTGTTGAAATGTGTTTTTAATTTGAACCCAGAAGTTTTGAGGTCTCGTATCGTTTGTACATGAATTAAAGCATCTCGTGGTTTTGCTGTTGTTTTTTTTTAAATAATTGATGGGTATTTTGGGACTTAAAATGATGTTTCTAGCAATCAGTGACCAATACAGTACTTTCTAATTAATTTTTTGGTGACTTCGATGACTTTTATGAACAAGTGCAGCGCTTAGCATCAAGCAATTTGCTTTTGTCAATTGCACAAAATCAACTGTTTCAAAATTTTCCATCCTAATAATATAACTACATAGCTAATATTATTTTTATACAACAATTACTTCTTATTATACATAATAAACGCAGTCACTAAAAGATTTTTTGTAAGTTTGATGTTTCGGAATCTTACCACTTTTCCCCTGTTTTCTTGTACCGCTAGCAGCCGATGCTAAAGCTTGGCTTTGACTACCTGAAAAGAAAAAACAATATTTATATTAGCATTTTATTTTAGTACATCTATACTATATTATGTTTCATACCAGTTAGTACTTACCAGATGCAGAAGCCTGTGCCTGCGACAAAGCATTAGCTGTTTGGTAGCCTTGCTTCAAATACGGAGTCTGGTACAATGAAGATCCTCCAGGGTACAAACCTCCTCCACCAGGAAGGAGATTTGTTCCGGTTTGAGCATTGGCCTTAGCATCGGCAGATGCTGAACCGCCTTGACCTATGCCTCCTGGTAATCCATAGTTACCAGATAGTACCTTAGCCAAAGCTTCCGCCTCGGCCAAGGCAGAAGATCCTCCACGAATGGCTCCTCCAGTCAACTGACCATATGCTGGACTAATTAATGGGATATTGTAACCACTTGGTTGTTGATTGCCAAAGTAGTAGGGAAGTAGCTTTTGAGTTTTTCCAAGATTATTTAGATATAAAGGAGGCTGGTACCCTTGAATAGCGTTGGCTGAAGCTTCGGCTTCCGCTACTGAGTTAGCATTACTGGACCAAGGAGTGAGGGCATTCCATTGAACTCCTGGTTGAAGATTGTAAACGGGCAATGTGCCAATATTTTGTGTTTGGTACTGATTGGCTTGGGCTTCCGCGTTAGCCGACGCTGATGCTTGGCTGCCTCCAGGTAGTCCATACTCCGGTACTTGATAATATTGACCGGCTTGGCTTGGTTGAATTGGTTGTGACCACGGTTGCACATGTGGTTGTCCGGGTTGTAACCATGGTGTTAAACCAGGTTGTAATCCAGATTGGACAGAACTTTGGGCAACAGCATTAGCCTCAGCTGCAGCCTGACTTTGACCGCCATTCGGAAGTAAGTTTATGATGGGGTTGTAAGATGAAGATGCGGTTTGTGCTGACGCTGATGCTTGTGCTTCTGCAGTACTTCCACCACCTCCAGGGTACACGAAGCCTGGAAAAAAAGTAACTTTCTTTTGGCAGAAAACTTAGAATATACACTATAATAGTATAAATTATGAGCAGGCCCAAAATTAGGTATGAATTAATTATATTTCTTTATTTTATCGTGAAATAAATTATGGAATAATTTGGAAAATTAAATTGGAAACGTTTAAACTACGTGTATTCCGAGACGAGGGGAAACACATTTTCTCGTACAACTGATTTGTCCAAAACAAACTGCCAATCATTTGAAATATTAACTGCTACGATGCTCGTGATAAATGCAGATGTTCCATTTTATAACACGTAATAACTTTTATGACCTTGTATAAGGGACACCTGATTTCGGACCACAATAAAAGGGGTGAACTCATACGATATCGGGTAATATACGGCATGGGGTAATATGGGATGGCAAATAAAATAAACAATTACAACGTTACCTTTTGGGGGGTTATTATGGGGTGAATTCGATAAATGGACACGACCTTAATACACTTAGGAATCTCGACAATGAGTTCGGTGTTATAATTTTGCAAGGGTTTTTAACAATGGGGTCAGTGAGTGAATAGAACGTTCGTATTTTGGGATAAAAAAATTTAAGGGTATCAAGTAAAGTTCATAAATTTGAATATTTTCTTAAAATTTGGTGATATTTTTCAAATTAAATTTAAAAACACTACAAGTGTACTAAGGTAAATTTTACTATGTTGAGGCACAGACATCCTTTAGATTCATCCTCGGAATTAATACTTCAAAATCGTCTGTATAAGGAATTAGGTCTTATCTAAAAGAATCCTAGTTCAGAGCTGAATTCAAACCACACAAAATTTAAAATTATGATAACAAATTGCAGTTCCTATAATTGCACAACAGATGGCGTTCTAACACAAGCTACCCTCAAATTAAAACTCCAATAATACAAACACGCGGTTCTCATTGTAGGGTTTGGACTAGTACATATTCCATTTTACGTCCCTTTTTTAACAACACCTGGGCCCGGGTTCGTTTAAAAGCGTGTCAACTGCGACGGCCATGTCGCTTGGCACCTCGTAAATTTTTACTTTTTACGTTATTTTTAACGATTCGTCGCGTGTGGAGATAAAAGAGTTTCACTTTTATGTCTCGAATGGCGTTAGCTGTTTTTGTGTTAAATTGTTTGAGTGCAAATTTTTTGGGGTCACTCCTGAAGTACTCAATAAAGTGCGATTGTGTGGCTTTTTTGTGTTCTGAATGGAATGAAAGGGTCGTAGCCTAACGGTAAGCTCCATTGCATGGCCGTTTCGCAGCGGCCATCTCACTAATGCTTTTATGGACTTGAGAGATTTTTTTTTTCAATATTCTTGAATCTTGAAGGTTATGCCAATTATAGTGCCGTATACATTAAAGAGAATTTCACGGCTAAGCCAAACTTTTTGATACCAATGTAGGGTTTGTAAAGTTAAGGTTTGTGTAGGCCCACCTAGTTACATGATTGTTTTTATAAATCATATCCCTTATCTAGATCTCTCCCAACTTTTCACGAATATCGTAAAAACACTTTTCTACAAAATAATAAAAGGAACCATCAGATACCGGTGAACTGGTGAAATAAATTACACTTTCTGTCAATTACGTTCCGAACAGATTATCCGTCAGCCCAGTTCTACCGAGCGAGTTTCTGAACTTAGATCGCATGGTCAAAAGTAGTTCGGGTTTACTGTTCAAATTTATAGTACCTACGTCGATACGTTTAGTGTTAGTTGCACGACTTCATTGTAGCTTATTCCAATTTAATAATAAAATTAAACAAGTAAAATTCTGGGTACAAGTACCGTGCTGAGGTCGCGAATTCGAATCCCGGATCGGGTAAAGTGATATTGGGTTTTCCTATTTAGTATCAGTCCGGAGTCTGAAACTTGTGGCCGATATGGCGTTATGCTCGCGCAGTCTCACGTCATGGGACGGAATATTAATATGTAGACAGTTTTGCTGCGTATTATGTGCTCGGTTATCCGAGGCTATAGTCTCATAGAGAAAGAATATTAAATTTAGCTTTTCACGATATATACGGTGAAAAATCACAGAGCTAATAATATTATTAAACATAAAAAATGCTAAGGTGTTAGATGCAGGCAAGGATGCATGCGTTTTGGAGCCATGGTACTTACATTCTGGAGCCTGTGATCTTCTGCAGACCGACGTCACGATGTTACCTTGCAGCTCACAGACGCACACCGAGCATTTGTCCGCTGGGTGTAAGAATTCCACTCCAAAGCTCCTATACTCGCAAATTTTATCTGAAAAAGAAATATGAGACTTAAGTACTGAAGAAGAAGACTGAAATAGTGTTAGTTTTGCTTTACTTTTTTTTAATGATATTATATGGCGCAAACGAGCATACGGTTCACCTGATGGTAAGTGATCACCGCCGCCCATGAACATCTGCAATACCAGGGGGCACAGAAATACGTTGCCAGCCTTTTAGGTGGGAATACGCTCTTTTTTTTTAAGGTCGCCAGGTCGTATCTGTCTGGAAATGCTGCTGGCGGCCATTGGTTCCATAGTTTAGTAGTACGTGACAAAAAATGACTTATGTTGAATATCTTACCTATTATCTGTATTGGTGGAGTGGCTGCAAAATAAATAATTCAATAAGTGCGTTGTAAAAAGTAATCCTATAGGAATAAAAAAAATGATTGAAATGAATTGAATATTAGTATTTAATACAGGGCTGGTATTAGGTTAGGCCACTGTTAGATGTTAGAAGATGTAATCTAGTACCCCTTTGCCACTGCTGAGCACAGGCCACCTCTACAACTGACAGGTTTTAGGCCTTAGTCCACCACGCTGGCCTAGTGCGGGTTGGCAGACAGTGCGGGAATCTAGTAAGGCATAATTCTGGCGATTATCAAAAGCAATAAAATCAGTTTTATAGATTATCATATATATTTACCTGTAACGGGCTCTGGGTACGGCGGCTCATAACCTAAAATAGAAAAATGTTAGTTCACCTACTAGGAAAATAAAGACACTCTTATCAAAAAATAAGGTGGCTATTTTAAAATCAAGTAACTTTGAATTAAGTTTAAAATCGCTCAGAGGGAAATCCATGACGTCACACCTAAGACGTCTTCTATTTATTCTGACGTCATAATAGACGGAGTTGTTCGAAACATCCTACACCCCGCGGCGATATAATTGCTTTAGATAATAGTGTGATGTGTTTAATTAGATATTATGAGATTTATCATTTGGTATCTCGGAAATACAAGTGCAGTGTGGTGTTATGGAGTGTTTTATAATGTAAAGTTCTCGGTGGTTTGCAATTATTGCGCTTAACAATAAGCGAGCCACTACTACCTACTACTAAAACGTCTTGTATTGAATAAATATTTTGTAACTTTTGAATCTAAGTGTCACTCAAGGTCAAGACACGGTGTAAACTGTTGGTTTTAAAATCATTCCGTTTTACACTCGACATTCTCATATAACTGTAAGTGTTCAGATATTTTTGGTTATTCATCTCCTAAGGAAGTAAATACCCTTCGAGAAAACAGCAATATTAATACAAAATCCTAAACACGTAGCCAGTATTTCTTTAATAGTCATTTTATAATATGTAGGTCAAAAAGCGTGTACTCACAGCAAGATTTCTTGGTGTAGCAATTGACTTCGATGGTGATGCGTCCGTAGGAGTAAGCCTCGGTGCACACGCAGACCTGGCAATCGTCCCACGGGTGCTGGAAGGGTGTGCTCGGGGGGAAGGGATGGCACGACTCGTCTGGGTAGCAAAACACAATTGAATTAGTGGATTTATTAATAACGTTTATTTGATAAAGTGGAATACGGAAAACCAAGTTCATAGTAGTTAAAATTTCTAGGTGATTCTACCGTTTATAGACAAGCGCGTACCATTTTCACCGTAAAAATATTTATAATTACATCCCCTTTTATCATCTCTATAAATTTTATGATTGAACTAACCACTAATACACGTTCTTAAATCATTACCCTGTCCTATCCCAAAGACGATACAATTTAACTCGTAATTACTAAAGCTAAATTAAATATATTTGCGAAGCTTACGAGGCGCTGGTCCGGGCAGGGGTCCCGGCCCGGGGTGCGGTGCCGGCGTGGGGCCCGGGATCGGAGCGGGTGTCACAGGTGGCCAGGGGACTGAAACAATTTGATATTAATAATTTACTGTCTAACTTAGAGATGTTATTGGTTTAGGATTTTTAGTTGTTTCATGTTTTATAGTAAAGTCTAAAATACATTATATTTTGACTGGGTTATTACCATCCTAGATGGATCGGGGAAGAAAATCTATTTATTACGTGTTTGTACTTACAATCAGGTCTTGGCATACCAGGGTAATTTTTTTATTCCCTGTGCTTGACAGATGCCTTAAAATTAATTTAATAATAATTAACGTTGTTAGCCAGATAGGAAAAAATAAATAATAATAATAATTAATAAGTTTAATTAGATCGTCTGTATCTACGGATTGAATAGAGTTTATAATATAGGATTCTTCTTACAAGCAAAGTGGCATACAAAAGCGCTGTTTGCCTTTCTGCCTACAAGGGCTCACACCCTCAGATAATGAACAGATGTGAACTCTCTATTTGTTTAACCCTTCGCCCTGTGTGAAGTCGCTTTAATTATAATTCATTGCTCCTTTATTTGTTAACAGCTATTTATTTTGTTTACATTAATTTCTTTGAAATGTTTGTAGATTACATTCTATTTATATAAATAATTTGTAGGTAAATACAACTTGTAATTGTTAAGTCTCTTTGTGGGATATCTGTTTAGGTACTTACTATGTCTCTTTTTACTTCAGCCATCAAGTAGTGTGCAATGTGTAAGCGCTGTTATTCTAAGGGTATTATGAGATTCATATAATTTGCTTGTAGTGATAATTTTGTGATAGAAATAAGGCTACTTTTCTCGTTGAGATTATAACTGTTTTTATTTTTTTTATAATTTTTTAGCTTTTAATTGTTAACTAATATGTAATAATTATTTGTGTTAACGTACTATTTTTCTCCTTTAGAATAATCAAATAAAATATTAAATGTCTTAGATATTGCTAACTATAAAATATGTACTTGAGAATGATTCGAAAAAAGGTGAAGTAGTATGACCCCATTATGAGAAAGTACTCTTTGTAGAAGCAACAACAGACAGAGGTAATGTATTTACAAAGAAAATATCAGTTACGAAGAATAGATTTATTAAACGTGTATCATAATACAAATTTAGTGTCAGGTAAAGTAGGCAGTGATACAATTCAATTGCACAATATTCAAATTGTATTCTAAATAGCATCTGTATTATGTTCCCTTGGCTATCTAAGATTTTAAAATCATAAATATCGCGCGAGCATAAATCCGGATGTGCGATCACCATTAAAAACATTTTTAAGAGGATACAAATATAAATAACATGTATGTTTATATGTCTTTTTAAGAAAACATATGTAACGTATGAACACCAGAAATATGTCTTCGTCTAAAGTGTAATGGTTATGTAAATTCTCACTCGGTTCTGGTGGGACTGGTACTGGCATCGGTGGTAGCGTGATGGGCTCTGGTGGCGGGGTTGGTAGCGGTGGCAGCGGTCTTCGTACTGAAATTCAGGATATACTTAAACTCTTTTCGAAGAGGCAACTAGAGATGCTAAAGCATATTATGTTCGCTAAGCTTACTTTATCTGGGATAAAATAACTTTCTTTTTGGAGGGGAATAAAATTATATCCATATCAGGACGTATTTCTAATATCAACTGTAGATTTCGCTTAGAATAAGAAGCATGTTTTGCCTAACTAGAACCAATTCTAGTCTCACATTCTTACGCAAAAATTACCCTTTGATCAATGAATTGTAAATTTTGTTTAAGAACCATTAAACTAGGAGTTGACCTTCAAAGAAAATCAGGATTAATAAACATGCCTTCATAAATAAATAGAGATTGCCTTCGGCAGTAAGTCCGCCTTTACATAACTATGTATAAAGTGCAAATAAATAAACTTACCGCATTCGGGAAGAGTCATGCACACTATTTTGGGCTCCATAATGCCCAGCCCGATTGGCTCCACGATGCACTTGCACACTTTACAACCGTCCGTGGGGTGCGGGAAGAAGACGTTGCTGGGGAACTTGTCGCAAATCGGTACTAAAAAGCAGTAAATTCACTTCTGGTAGAGATATCAATATACAATTCTTCATATTACCTTGAATAGGTAAAAATGTAATTCCCGATACACTAATTGGTAGGTTAGCTAGGTGGGGTTCATTGTCCTCGTCGGTGAGGATTGTGTCGTGTTCTTCCCATTTTTTTTTTATTAATTCGTCATATATCTTTTCAAGCTCCTCTTTTCTTCACGCCCTAACTGGCTTCTTTGATTACTTTTGATTTATTTTAATCCCAATAAAAAATCTCTGTATTAAAGTAACTTAATAAAAATTTAATCTAATATATCTTGATTTATTAGAAGTACAACTATGTTCGCCTACGTGATAAATAAAGTATTTTATTAATTTCATGCACTCTTGAAGCACTTATCCCCTCCACCATGCAATATAAAATTGTAAATGAAAATATGGTTTGTGTACTTACGTGGTATCGGGACTGGTACGTCGGGTAAAGGTGCTGTAATACAATCAATTGTTATATTTAAAACAAAAAATGAGTCTCATATAAATGGGGTATATGAAAACACACACATATACTCACGGCCTTCATCCCCGAAGGGGTAGGCAGAGCCGCAACTAGTGCAACCACTTTTCGCCGTGCGTATTCCGTCCCATGATGTGATAGGGAGCGAGCCTATCGCCATATCTGGCACAGATTCCAGACTCCGGACTGATTATAAAAACCCAATACCACTTTGCCCGACCCGGGGATCGAACCCGAGACCTCAGCATTGCAGTCGTACCGTAATACAACTACGTCACCGAGGCAGTATATGAAGATTTTTATATGCAACTTACGTAGCGTAGTCACGTCTGGTGGTATAACTGAAACAAATGATGTAAAATGCTTAAAATAATACATAATTCTCATTCCACACTAAGATCTACTGATGGTATCTATTTTACTGGTGGTAGGTCTCTCATATGTAAGAGTCGGTCTGGGTGGGTACCACCGCAATGTCTGTTTCTACCGCCAAGCAGCAGTGTGCATGCACTGTTGTGTTTTGGCTTGAAGGACATTGAAGCCAGTTTACCTACTGGGCATAGTGAGACTTAACATCTTATGTCTCAGGATGACGAGCGCAGTGGAATGCCACACAGTAGCTACTTTGTAACTCGAGGTGCTGGTTGGTGTTGTTACTGTTTATGGGCGGTCGTATCGCTTACCATCAGGCGAACGTACTCGTCTCGTCATTCAATGCCATAAAAATATATATCTAAATACTATAATATAAATGGGTACTATCCTTGAGGTTTTTTTTTGTTTACGAGGGTGGAAAAGTGACTCCACTGCACCTGATGGTCAGCGGAGAAGGGTACAGATAGAGTAGAGTGACGACTGACGAGAGATAAATATCCAGCGCTAGTCGACATAATCATGCCGGCCTGTTTTGATCCGGACATTTTTTTTTTTGATCCGGTCATTCACAGGGTGATCCCGGAACGCGACAAACCTGGTACTTTCAATATCCAGGACCGAAACATATAATATCAGCAGTTTATCCTTATACTGTTGAGGGGATAATTATAGCAGCTTCCGATTTTAGGGTTAAGTACCATCCTGCTGAGCTATAAAGGCTATCATTATACGTCATCATTACTTACCGCATTCAGGGTTCTGTTGGCAGTCGATACGGACGTCTGGTTCGCCTTGCCAGTTCACTGTTTCCCTGCATATACAGATTTGGCACGGGTTCAGTGGGTTCTGAAACGGTTGGCCGCTGGGAAGTGGGCTGCAAGTCACTGGAACAAAGTAGCAATACTTAAAATTATTTTAAAATGCACTGTGGTTTCTTGGCTTAAGTACAGTTGTCCTTTTATTCCATTTGCTTGAAAGATAGTTTAAGCTGATTTGGTGTTAGTACTTCTAAATTTATTACACATGATATATGTTTTTGCCTCAATGCTATTCTCCGAAGAGCTATGACACGCTCTTTTTCACGAGTGCATCGTTAAAAATGTTTTAAAAATATCAATCGGCTCAATAAAAGTATCCTTATGAGTTTTGCCGAGCCTTTAACTATTGCACTGGTTTATTGCGGAGAGATTCACCAGATCTGGTTGTACTAAGTGGAAGATGTTAGTTAGGATCCAAAAAAAAAACAGTAATTTCTCAAAATAATTTACAAACAACAATAAACCTTACTTACCCTGAGGCACAGGCGGCATTGGTGGTGGAATTGGTGCCACTGTCACTGGGTAAGGAATTGGTTCAGGTATGGGAACAGGCACGGGCCCAGGAGCTGGTGTCTTGCACCCATCACATCTGGCACATACTGGACTTAACGTCCCCAAGTTTCTGATGCAAGTGCACACCATGCACTGATAAGCTGACGACCAGAAGTAGTGGAGCTCGCCTTCTCTCGTGCATAGTATAGTACCTTCAGCTCCTGGAAAATTGGTTGTAGCTATAAATCTCAAATTATATATTAGGAGTAAATGTGGACAAGTAATAGAGGGTTTTCGAAACAAAGCCACAAAACCTTTAGCTCGTCTGTCTTCAATGTCAATAAAAATCTTACGCTTCTCTTAAAGCAATAATGTAATTAGTTGGTGGCTAAAGTATCTCGTTTATATTGGGATAGGAGATCTTTCTATAACTTATTGTGGCTACATAAAACACCAAGAATACCTCGTGTGTTTCCGAAATATAAAAACTTTTGAATATGATTTCTGGGACTTGAACCCAGCATATTATCGGTTTAATAGCCAAATTATACGCTATGAGCCGGCACTTGCACTCCCAAATACTTGTAAATACTTTATTATTTTCAACCAGCTGCAATAGATTGCAGCTATTGCAGCTGAATGGAATGGTGTAAGCAGTAAGACATAGATGTCTGAGTGCTCACAACATTCTATTTCGATCTCTGACACATCCTTAACAATAAAACGTGTCAATCTTCAATCAAATAAATGCAAATGTACCGTAATCTTGCTATCTCATTAACCAAATGGTATTAATTAACTCACCCGGTATTAAATGCGGCATAATATATTCGTGGCGCGGTATCACTCTTGAATATGCATCTGAAAATATCCCACGTTTACGTACTGAGATAAATTAATTAATATAAATGATTCAGATAAATTTATTATTACCTGCTGCGGCCATTGCCGAACTCTGGGCGTCTGTAAATTTACCAATCATAACACGTCTTAATTTGAACATATTTAATTATTTGCTTAATGAACGTAGTCTCATTGTATTGCTTATGATTGTCCAGAAGTTTATATTAATTACTATTTGTTATTGTGTCGAAGTAAATAACATTGACAAATATAGCTTTGTATAGATTAAATTAAATATTATAATAGCAACTCTTGACAACGTGGTTAGAGGTTTAGTATGAAATTAAATAGGCTAAAACTATAAATCCGCTTTACTTACTAGCATTTGCGTGAGCTTGAGCATTCGTTTCTGATCCATAACCATAACCACCAGATATCGCTTGTGCATCAGCCTGGGCACTAGGTGATTTGATTCCAGGAGCCACTGGCAAAGGATATTGATAGCCTGGGTGACTTGGTCCCACGAGATTCCCGCCAGACACTTGGGATAATGCTTCTGCTTGGGCTTGTGCTTGTGCCATTGCAGTTGATCCTTGACCCCCTGGATAAACTGGTTGGTAAGGCTGCAAATAGCCTGGCTTGTATGGGTTGATTAATTGACCGTATCCTGCAGCATTTGAAGTCGCTTGAGCTTCAGCTTGCGCCTGCGCGGAACTCATACCAGAACTCTGAAGATAATTTAGGCCTGGATACAAACCACCACCACCACCTCCTATATTATTCGCTATTGCTTGAGCTTCGGCTTTTGCTTGAGCGGAACTAGACCCTGTAGTTAAAGGGTAGCTATTGCCAGGACCATACGAAGGCCCTATAGGGCCACCACCTCCTATTCCACTGTTTGCTCCGGCTTGTGCTTCGGCTTGCGCATGTGCTGACGAGCCATATAGACTCAAGTCATATCCGGGCTTATAAGGCAAAGGTTGGAGTCCGTTCAGTCCCCCACTGGCTTGTGCTATGGCTTCGGCAAGAGCAGAATTGCTGCCCAGTCCTGGTGAAATTAATCCAGGTCGTTGTGAATTCTCTCGAAGGCCTGATTGTGCAATCGCTTGTGCTGATGCTTGGCCACCGTTTGCATAGGCTCCGGCAGATGCGGCCGACTTTGACCCTTTAAGGGGTTCATCGTCGGTTTCTAAAGAATCTGGAAGTTACAAAAATAGCATTCATTTGCAATATTTTTACTGTTGCCATTGGTATAATAATGTAAGCTTAACTTATTTAGGTAAATAATTATTTTAGGAAAAAATAAATGTTCATTAAAAATTATTACCTGATTCAGAATTTTGTGCTAGCGCTGCAGACTTGGAATCCTCTTCTGGTAAGCCTAAAATAAATCCGATTGTCACTATTTATCATATAAAATATGCCTTTATTTTTAGTAACTATAAAAAGACTATGAGACTCATGTTCAAGAAAAATATATCAGCTATTTATTACATACATACACACTCATGCCCTTATCCCATAGGGGTAGGCAGAGACTATTGAGCGCTACATGCTACGATCTTGACACACCTCTTTCGCTTCTTCCATATTCATAGTTCTTTTCATACATTTTCGTTAGTTAAGGGTACTCCTGACCTGCCCTTTTCGGAGAAGATCATTTATTTGGTCAGAGAACGTTCTCCTCGGGCGTCCCCTTCTAGCCGTACCATCCACATTCGCTTGATAAATAACTTTTACCAGCTATTTATTATTAGATTTAATTTTAAACAAATACTTCAAAGAAATGTTTCTTTAGTAGCAAAATCCATAAGCATTGAAAATTCGGTACATGATTTATGATGAACATTTGATACCTCTATTAGTGACTTAAAAACAAAGAAACAATCATTACAAAATAATAAAAAAATTATAACAATACCAGTTTTGAGATCTTCGGAACTAACAGCATCCTCCGCATAAGTGTAAACAAAAAGTAGAGCTAGCAAGCAGAGCCCCTTGTCGACGCCTCCCCGCATGTTAATTTCCGCCCTTTATCACTGAGGGTTGTCCGACCAACTGATGAATGCAGTACCATCATCCTACCTTATATAGGTAAACAGTGATTTACCATGAAAATTTGACACATATCCGCATTTAATTCCATTCTCCACACAATTTGTTATAGTTGAATTAAGTGTCAGTTATGATTTAGATTATTGTTTTACGATCCGATAGCAGTGAGTTATTGGCGTAGGTTTGAATTCGTGTTTGGAACTTGTTTGTGTTAAATATATTGACTTTTTTATTTATTTATTTATTTATTTACTTATTTTTAGGAAGGCTTACAGACTAATAACATAAAATAGGTCACATAAGTGTATAATCACATTGCTAATAACAAGCCTCCACATTTAAGTTTACAAATATCGATAAAAGAAAAAATAAAAAAAGTACATACCAGTTCTATAAATAGTACCTAAACTACAGTGATGAGCTGGTTTCAGTGTCACGCCGACCATCGGTGCAGACAGCGAATATGTATGTCAGCGTGACTCTAAAACCAGCCTTACAAATATGAATATAATTCTAACAGGTGTCGTTCTCGAAATATAATTTAGCTAAAAGCCGTCTTGCTGTGCTAGTTTTAGTACAGAACAGGTCAATATCCGATACTCGCGGTAGCATATTAAAATTGTCGGCGCTGCGCAGAAGAAACGAATTACGCCTGTAGTTGGTTGTTGCAAAGGGTACGTGCAGTAGCTGACGCTGACGAAGTCTAATCTGGTTTGTTCGCATAGTTAATTTTGACAATAGCTCGGGACAGTCAATCGAACTATTTGCAATGTTCATTAATAAGCAAATGTCGTTAATACAGCGTCTTTGGTCCAACGGCAAAAAATGGTACCTTTTGCAACGGTGGCTGTAATCATCAGACCATTGCTTAGCTTTAAAGTCTAAGTAGCGTAAAAATTTCATTTGGACGCCCTCAATGCGAGACTTATATATCTCGTATTGAGGGTTCCAGACTTGAGATGCATACTCCAAATGGCTGCGTACGAATGAGCAGTATAGAATCTTGATCGGCTTAAGAGAACGAAAACATGCCGTAGTTCTTATGATAAATCCAAGAGACTTAGAGGCCTTTTTAACTATATTATCTACATGTTGATCGTACAAAAGTTTGCTGTCTTGTAAGATTCCCAGATCCCTAATACTATCAACTTTAGAAATGCTAAGATTGTTTAGTTTATAGCCCGAACCTATTATGGACTGCCGACGTGTGAAAGTAATGTGAAAACATTTAGCAATATTGAGTTGTAGCTTATTTTTGAGGCAATACGATTCAAACCTGTTAAGATCTTCTTGTAATTTAAGGGTATCATATATACTTTGCACTTTTTGGTGGATCTTCATATCATCAGCATAAAGTAGTATGTAGGAATGTTGGAAGCAATGTTTAACATCGGCTATAAACAATGTAAATAAAAGGGGCCCTAGTATTGAGCCCTGAGGCACACCTGAGGGGACAGAGCTCCAACCAGAAGTATACCCGTGCAGTACCACAGCTTGTGTACGATTATCTATGTAAGAAGAGAACCAGCGATATAAGTCGCCATGTATTCCGGCTAAAAACAACTTTTCCAATAATAGTTTATGGTCAATACGATCGAAGCATTTGCTATAGTCGGTATAGATAACGTCCACCTGTGCGCGGTTTTCCATCCCTTCAGATATGAAATCATGTGATAAAATTAGATTAGTAGTAGTGGAGCGTTTCTTTAGGAAACCGTGTTGTTCATCTCCATAACTACATTGTAACGCAGCATATACTTCAGTGTGCACCAATCGTTCTAGCACTTTAGAGAATAAACATATCTTCGATATTGGGCGATAGTTAATAATATTAGACCTGTTACCCTTTTTAAATACTGGGGTAACAAAAGCTGATTTCCAGATATTTGGTACTAAGCCTTCCGATAGTGATCGCTTGAATAATATACATATAGGAACTACAATGCTATCCGCACAGTTAATTATAAATACAGGAGGTATAAAATCGGGTCCACCAGACTTTGAGAGGTCCAAACTTTTAAGTAATTTTAATACCCGCGACTGACATACGTTTATTGTGTTTATGTTTGTTGAATTGCTAATACTGAGTACATTTCTTAACGGCATGTTAACGTTAGGAACTGCAGAATCAGGTTTTTGGAACGTGGAGTGAAAATAGGTGGCAAACAGATTACTGATCTCCAAACCTGTGCTCGCTACGACATCGCCATAATACATTGAATTAGGAAAAGAGTTTGAATTTCGTTTACTTTTACGTACGACCAAAACATTTTTGGATTTTTTACTATAGACAATTCGATCCTTTCCATATATTGATTAAAACAAGTATTTTCTATATCAACAGCTCTACTACGTAGTATAGAGAAGGAGTGGTAGTCGGCATTATTACCATATATTTTAAATTTTTTATGATATTTATGTTTTTCCTTTAATATTTTAATCAAGGCTGAGTTATACCAGACGGGGTACGAAGACTGTTTCGTAGATTTTAACGGAATGTATTTGTTCCGAAGCTCATACAGTTTGTTATAAAATATTGTAACGGCGTCATCTAACGTCCCAAGCACCAACAACTTGTTCCAATTTATTCGGTCAAGCTCAGATTTAATGGCTTCATAGTCACCTCGTGAGTAAATATGAGTCTGTGATATTTTTTCACTTAGTTTATGAATTTCAACGAAATTAGCCTGAATAATTAGAGGTTTATGATGCGGGTCTATAGGTAAAAGGGGGTGTGCACTTTCAGTAACGGTAACCGAATCGTTTGAAAAAACAAGATCTAATAAACGACCATTGATGTTACGTTCACCATTATACTGGGAAAGATTAGATGTTCGTACGGTATCGAAAAAATCTATGACGTGCTTGCGTGAAATATTTTGAGGAAGTAATTCGCCATTTTCATTATCTACATTAAAAGTCCAACAGACGTCGTTACCAAAATTAAAATCACCCATCAATATAAATTTATCCATCGGATATGTTAAAATTAATTGGTTCAGTTTGTTTGTGAAATTATTTAATTGAGTATAATATGAATTGCCGAAGTTTTCATTACAGAGATAAAGTACACAAATATGTAAATTATAGCTCACTTGGGGTCTAGACCTCTTCAAAACAAGTGAAACCCAAATATCCTCAGCTGAACTATGCCAACTATGCCATTGTCAGAAGTTGTCAATTCCAATGGAACTATTTGTGTTGTTATTTATTGTCTAGGAACTCAAGATATTCATTTAACTATCAGTTTCATCTCTACATGATTTAAGTTTGTTTTCTGACGTATATAATATAATAATATAATATCAGCCCTGTACTATATACTGTCCCACTGCTGGATACTGGCGTCCTCTACTACTGCGAGGCTTTAGCCCTTAGTCCACCACGCTGGCCTATTGCGGTTTGGCAGACTTCACATGCCTTCCAAATTCTTATGAAACATCTCAGATGTGCAGGTTTCCTCACAATGTTTTCCTTTATCGTTAAAACGAGAGACAATTCACAAAGACTACACACAAAACTTTAGAAAAGTCAGAGGTTTTGAACATGTGGATATTCGTCTCGGCAGTCCGTTCCACTTCCAACTAAGCTATCGCCGCTTTTGACGTGTAATTCTGAATATTGACTATTATGTTACTTATGCAACAATCTTTGTAGTTTTATGGAAGATGTCTATTGCTATATTAATAAAAACATATTATTCCCCACTAAATGCGTTTAATTATAAATATAAGTGTGAAGTGCGATTCATCAGTTTTACATGCTCAAATAATATTAAATAATATTCCGGAACAGTATTCGTGCCGAGTCGTCGAGATCAATGAGGATTCGTTGTCGTTTCACTTTTTCTGAAAAGAAAAATACAATAATTACTACAAAAAATTACGGTAACAAAACCTGAAAATAATAAAATATCAAACACGAACTGAGAACCTTCCTTCTTATTTAGAATCGGTTTATAAATAGTGATTTGTGGCTTTGCAAGACATTTGTAGGTAGTTGTACCATGAATGTTACACTATAAATATATTTTATTTTATTCAATTTATTTAAACTTAATATGTTTGGTAAAACTTAGCATGACTTACATTCAGTACCCCGTAGAATCTAGAGTCCGCGCATAGCATTTGCTTGAGCGAGAGCTTGGGCTAAAGCACTAGAGCTTCCAAGACCGCTGTTTAGTGCTTGAGCTTGGGCGAGGGCATCCGCGCTTGACATGCCACCTAATCCACCTAATGATGCGGTTTGTGTTTGAGCTAGAGCATCTGCGTTAGACCATCCTCCATATCCGCCGCCTAGGGTATTACTTTGTGCTTGAGCGAGAGCGTCAGCATTTGACCATCCACCGAATCCGTTTCCCAAACCCGCACTTTGAGCTTGAGCTAATGCATTGGCATTTGAAGATCCACCTAATCCACCGAGAGAAGCAGTTTGGGCTTGGGCGAGCGCATCAGCATTTGACCAACCCCCCAATCCGTTTCCTAAAGCTGCACTTTGCGCTTGAGCTAAAGCATTTGCATTTGAAGATCCACCAAGTCCACCACCAAGAGCATTGCTTTGTGCTTGAGCGAGAGCATCAGCATTAGACCAGCCACCTAGCCCACCTCCCAAAGCTGCACTTTGTGCTTGAGCCAAGGCATTTGCGTTGGACATTCCACCTAATCCACCGAGAGCCGCACTTTGGGCTTGAGCGAGGGCATCAGCATTTGACCATCCACCACCTAGAGAGTTGCTTTGTGCTTGAGCAAGAGCGTCAGCGTTAGACCAGCCACCCATTCCACCTCCCAAAGCTGCACTTTGCGCTTGAGCCAAGGCATTAGCGTTGGATGCTCCACCTAGTCCGCCGAGAGCCGCACTTTGGGCCTGAGCGAGTGCATCAGCGTTTGACCATCCACCACCTAAAGCGTTGCTTTGTGCTTGAGCAAGAGCGTCAGCGTTAGACCAGCCACCCATTCCACCTCCCAAAGCTGCACTTTGTGCTTGAGCCAAGGCATTTGCGTTGGATATTCCACCTAGTCCGCCGAGAGACGCACTTTGGGCTTGAGCGAGTGCATCAGCGTTTGACCATCCACCACCTAAAGCGTTGCTTTGTGCTTGAGCAAGAGCGTCAGCGTTAGACCAGCCACCCATTCCACCTCCCAAAGCTGCACTTTGCGCTTGAGCCAAGGCATTAGCGTTTGATGCTCCACCTAGTCCGCCGAGAGCCGCACTTTGGGCTTGAGCGAGTGCATCAGCGTTTGACCATCCACCACCTAAAGCGTTGCTTTGTGCTTGAGCGAGAGCGTCAGCGTTAGACCAGCCGCCCATTCCACCTCCCAAAGCTGCACTTTGCGCTTGAGCCAAGGCATTAGCGTTGGATGCTCCACCTAGTCCGCCGAGAGCCGCACTTTGGGCTTGAGCTAGTGCATCAGCGTTTGACCATCCACCACCTAAAGCGTTGCTTTGTGCTTGAGCGAGAGCGTCAGCATTAGACCAGCCACCCAGTCCACCTCCCAAAGCGGCACTTTGTGCCTGAGCTAAGGCGTTGGCATTGGACGCACCACCTAATCCACCGAGCGCTGCACTTTGAGCTTGGGCGAGGGCATCAGCGTTCGACCATCCGCCACCTAATCCACCTCCCAAAGCGGCACTTTGTGCCTGAGCTAAGGCGTTGGCATTGGATGCACCACCTAGCCCACCGAGAGCCGCACTTTGAGCTTGGGCGAGAGCATCAGCGTTCGACCATCCGCCACCTAATTCACCTCCTAAAGCGGCACTTTGTGCCTGAGCTAAGGCGTTAGCGTTGGACGCTCCACCTAATCCACCAAGGGCCGCACTTTGAGCTTGGGCGAGAGCATCAGCGTTCGACCATCCTCCGAGTCCACCACCCAGAGCGTTGCTTTGTGCTTGAGCTAGAGCATTAGCGTTAGACCAGCCGCCTAAACCTCCCAAGGCGTTACTTTGTGCTTGAGCTAGAGCGTCAGCACTCGACAAGCCTCCTATTCCTCCATGAGTGGCAGCTTGAGCTTGACTGAGGGCATTGGCGTTTGATAATCCTCCCAAACCTCCGAGAGATGCAGCTTGCGACTGGGCTATTGCGTCAGCGCTAGAGCCTCCGTAACCACCGAGTCCTGATAGACCTTGAGCATGAGCCATGGCATCAGCGCTTGACATACCACCCTGGCTGTTAGCTATAGCGTTGGCAATGGCTGATGCTGAAGAACCACCCCCGGGAATATCTGCAAAAAACAATAAATTATTAATACCGGTATTGGAAAAAAAAAATTACAGTAGTCTTCTCGTTTATTTTAAAGATCGTAAAGGAGTTGTCCTAATTTTAAAATGCATCTTATTAAATACTTCAATCTCTAAATTATATTTTCTCCTCAAATGTTATAAACATATTCCAATATAATATTACCTATACATTTGCTTTAAATCTCAGTACTATGTAAAAAAATATGCGAATGAATGTTGGTCACTTGGCCAGTTTTACAGGTTTCAAGTAAATTTTATTTGACAGTTATCGTAATAAACAGCAAAGTTAGATAATATTAATTTTATTACTATTTATTTGGGAGCATAGATTAGAGTGAATCTTGTGTCAGCCATTTATCAACAACCGACGTTTGCCCTTATTCTTGTAGTTAATCTAATACTTACTGCATCCCTCAACGGGCACAGACTCGAGATACACGTAGTTGTACTTGATCTTGCACAAGAGGATTAGACACGGCTCGCCAGGAATCTTGAACGGTACCAGTGGCAGACGGTTCCTGCATATCGGTGCTGTAAATAGACAAAGCTACATAATTTGTATGATTTACAAGCGGATCTATATCTACTTTGATAAACTATGTATCATTTTTATCGATACAAAACATATTTTAGTCAGGAAAATATACAAAATGCAATGTGCAATGTTAACTAGAATCTAAGTAAATATTACGCATTTAGTTCGCGCTGTATAGATAGGTTCAGTAATTTTAGATGGAGTTCTACATAGTATCTGGCATCTAAAGTATTAGTACATTTACATGTATGGATTAACTTTGTTACTTACACACGTATATGATAACGGGTACTGGGTAATATTTAGTGTCTGGAAACAAAATATGTTTTATTAAGTTGTACAAAAATACATCAGAACAATATGTTTTTACGCTACCTAGTTTTGTTTATGCATAACTGAAGTAAGCTCACTATATCCAAAAAAGGTAGGCGGAAGTGCATCGTTTCTTGCCACTGTGATAGTCCCCACATCTGACACAACATTTGAATCCGGATAATTAATACCGAATCAAACACTGATTTTGTATGTTCAATGTGCAGATTGAAATAATATAAACAAATTAGACTAATGGGACAAAAAAAAATCTAACAAAATTCATCTTTACATACTCACCGCTGTACGGAACGGGTACCGGGATCAATATGTTTTTACCAGGAACTGGGATGTATTTGTTCACCGGGTAGGGAATGGGTACTTCTCTCTCCGGGCCTGGGATGAGTTCGGGTACAGGGTACGGAACTTTTAAGATCTTTGGAGGCGAAGGCACTGGGTATGGACGGTTCACGGGCACTGGGTATGGAACCTTCTTCTCATATGGTACTGGTACTGGTACCGAGGGTCCCGGGACGTAGATTTTCTCCGGTGGTGAGGGTACCGGTACTGGCACGGGTACTAGAATGTTTTTACCCGGTACTGGTACTGGCACTGGTACCGGACGGACCGGTCCGGGTATTATTATCGGTGGAGGACCTGGTGAATCATGAAAGAATTAAGGATGGTTCTATTTTTAATTTTTGTGTTATTATTCCGGTTTATTGTGGCAAAAGTGATTAAAATTATTGTAATTAAAATTCGCCATAGATATGTGGAGATAATTATTAACGCAAAAAAAATATGCTCACTATATTGTAGTATAATACTAAATAATAAAGTGCATGATTTTGAAACTATTGAGCTGTAAATTTTAATCATAGTGGATTTAATAACATAGCAAAATAAAAATATCGTGTACGTGTATTTATAAGTTTAAAGTGTAGGCCTTGTAAATATGTAAAACGATATAACAGTGAGTAATGTATGACAAAATGTACAGTCACTCTTACCATAAACGATCTCTGCTCACGACTTCAAAGCTGTCAATAGTAAAAAATATCTAATACCACTGCCAGACACTACATAGAAAAATCCCGCAAAGTGAAAAGCAGTCGGGCCGAATCCCAACAAAATTCAATTCCATTAGTCCGCGGATGGACGGCAAACAAACAACTCTTAAAAAGTTTGCCCAACTGGATGACATACTGAATTTCCAAAAAATCAATTTACAAAGACTACACTCTACACTCTACATCTAAATAATTCTATAACTTAGTATTTGATTGCTTCCAAAGTGGGACTCACAGTATGGGCTAGGCGAAGGAATTGGTCGTGGCACCGGGTTGGGTGGCATCGGCGTCGGCCATGGCGCTGGTGTCGGCACTATTGGCAATGGCAATGGTCCTGAAAAAACGATGGATCTAATTATAAGATTGATTTCCAAAAATGTATCATATATAAATTAAAGGTGAAGAACTAAAATACGTTACCAGGTGGTAGGGGGATGATGTGAGGATACGGCACCACTGCAACAAAGAGTATAAATGTAAATCATACATAATCAATGTCTTTAAAAGAGATTCGAATAACACTAAAGTGAGATTTTTAAGAGGCATCGTTAGGAAATTATTTTACTCTGTTAATCGTAACTATTTGTTCGACTGCTGTGTAAAGGTATGCCTTCGTTTTATGGGAGAAGTACAATTCTTTGAAATCTCAGTGCTGGTTAATGGATTACCACACCTTCGCACATCAGAAAGGTGGTAAGGGCATGATACGTGGTAAGTCTCTCATATGTAAGAGTCCGTCTGGTTGGGGACGACCGCAATGTCTATTTCTACCGCCAAGCTGCAGTGTGCATGCACTATTGTGCTTCGGTTTGAAGGACATTGTAGCCAGTGTAACTACAAGACATAGTGAGACTTAACATCTTATTTCTCAGGATGACGAGCGCAGTGGAATGCCACACAGTACTTTGTAACTCAAGGTGCTGGATGGTGTTGCTACTGTTTATGAGTGGTCGTATCGCTTACCATCAGGCGAACGGCCACAAAAAAAAGGGGTCTTAGGTTCCTTAAAATGATAAGAAGTCTTTTACCCGCAAAGATCTTATTCGAAAGATTATTCTACAATTAAAACCCAAATATAAATTTACCAGGTAAAAAACACTTAATGATGCAATCCAAAGCAATCGAGATACTATCGCCTCATGGTAAGCTCCGACATAGCTTTATTTACAAGATTTACTAATGTACTACACTATGTGCAATTTTTCAAAAACAAATTCGTTGAAGAACTGTTACCCTTCAGACGTATAGGAAATGAACGGTGAACTTTAAAAATGACCACTGTTTTATATGAAATATAACGTAATGATTAAAAATTTGCCATAGCTTAGTGGGAAGTGATGCGGCTTATCAAGCCGGGTACATATTCAATTCAACTGCATATGCTTCTGACTTTGTTAAGCTATGCGTATATTCTACAGTACACGTCATTGTCTTTCTGAGGCGCATCACCTTTTACGGTTCCTCGATATACAGCTGAATAGCTGTGCTTGCAAAGTCTCTCAGACCGACGCTTCAGCCAGTGCGAAGTTTATCTATATTTATTTATTTAATATCTATTTATTTTTTATTACAATTATTATTACAGCAATTCACGGCGGCCGCTGCACTAGGCTCTAAGCCTGTATCGCAGTGACCAATAAGAATTAACAAAATATATGTTTTTAATTCGGCGACTAGTCCGATGCACATCCCAAAACCATCGCTATAAATAAATAGATTTATTTGTGTGTGTGTGTGTATGTGTGTTTAAAATGTGCCCTAAGCAAAACCTACAAGAATTTCCTCCGTATCCTCTTAGTTCATACCTTGCAGCCATGTTTCTAACATATATTTTGCGTTATTACATGTTAATGACTTTATATTTAACTGAAGACAGATGTTATTGTATAGAAAAGAATGCATATAGTTTGGTAAGCGTCTAGCATAGCGGAATTTTGTATGTGCGTCTAGAACTTAGATTATCAAATTCTTCAGAGTTTATAATGCGTTTATGAATTGCGATAGCTACTTTACTGATAACTATAATTTTGGTCATATGCTCAGGTTTATCATCAATGACCAGCGCCCTACCGTTTCAATTTATAGATCAATGGACTGTATTACTTCTTGCTAACTGATTTTTGATTGCGTTGAGGATACATGTCGAAGCTATTTATATTTAGCAGTAGAGAGATAGAGGCTGATAATAGAACTAATTAAGTAGTAACTAATAGGGCTCAGTGGCTTGCTAGGGAAAAACCTTGACTAATAGTGAACTGATGAATTAACAAATGATGATGATGATGAAATGCTCACACGGGCATCGGTTACAGGGAGCGCATTTGTGGTAGAGCGATCGGTCTATAGCGCGGAAGCAGCCGCATACGTAGCAGGTGTCACCCACGCGGGTGTACATCATGTCTCCCTCCTGTCTGCATAATGGGTCGCCTGGAAAAAGGTGACACCTTAGTAACATTGCATGGTTTAGTATGCCAAAAAAATTTGAATCTGAGAATCTTTATTGAACAGAAAAAGTGGAGATTGGTTGTCACAATTATTGTTATTTTTTATTTAAGTTTTATTGTAGAGAATAAATAGACGTTTGAAGAGTTGAGACAGTGAAACCCTTACGTGGTAGAACACCAGGTATGAAATGCCGTGCATCAGTTTCGATCTCCTCAGCCGAGGTTTCCGGAGAAGCTGGGAAAAAACGAGAAATATGAAAATATGATTAAGATGCCTGCCAGGTTGTTAGATGTGTAGATGGAAAGAATGGGGTTTATTAGGATTTTCAGCCTTCTACAGATTATTATTATTTGGAAGTAGATTAAATAACTGCCTCGGTGGCGTAGTTGTATTACGGTACGACTGCAATGCTGAGGTGTCAGATTCAATCCATTGGTCGGGCAGTGATATTGTTTTTTTCTAAACAGCATCAGCCTGTAGTCAGGAATTTGTGCCCGGTGTGGTGACAGGCTAACCCCTCTATCACATCATGGAATACGCACGGTAAAGTGGGAACACTAGTTGCGCCTTTGCCTATCTACGCATACGCACACTCACGCCTTTTATCCCCGGAGGGGTAGGCAGAGGCGCAACTGTACACTAACTTTTCGCCGTGCGTATTGCGTCCCACGATGTGATAGGGGGCGACCCTATCGCCATATCGGGCACAAATTCCAGACACCTGGCTGATACTGAATAGGAAAACCAATGGTTTTTCCTATCCCCGGGTCGGGCCTAGTGATAATGATCACTAGGCCCGACCCGGGGATCGAATCCGAGACCTCAGCATTGCAGTCGCACCGTAATACAACAACGCCGCCCCCCGAGGCAATTCTTGTGCGCTGGGTCTTCACACCCAATGCACGCCCATGCACGGGGGGACATTGGTCGCGGGCCGAGGCACACAGTTCAGTGTGTATACCTCTTGGTTGAAAAACACATTGAGGCCTAAAAGGGCCCGCGAACATTTCCTGGCACCCTCTCTTTCCGCCCATCCTGGGAACCTTCCTCCCTTCCCCCCACCTTCCCTTCCATATTCCTCCTCCAGTCCCCTCCCAGGCCCCTGCAGTCGTTAAGCCGGGGGACTCCAGTATCCCATTCGCAGGTTTCCCCCGGTGTTGACTGCAGGATCGCCTACCTAAAAAAAAATATACAACAACGCCACCGAGGCATTCTACTAAAATAAAATAGTCTAGCACTATTGAATATTTTATTAAAATGTAGCGAATTGGTCCAAATTAAAACTCACCCTCAGGCCTGGCGTAAACGCCGATAGCCAGCAAAGAAAGGATCCAAACTTTAGTCCACATAATGACGATTGGAGCCAGTAGTATCGGCCACCAACCCACCAAAGATAACCACCTGCCACTCTCGCCCACTATATAAATCAATCAGGCTTAACGCATTGATAACTGTGGTGAATTAATTCACTTATTAAAACGTTGATAAGAAGAAATTTCAATTTATTTTTAATAACAATAACGAGCCGTGAATGTGTTGATTATATTGAGATTATTGAGTTTTTTGGTTAATTAGTACGAGGAATGTTTAATTTAAGATGTTTATTGTTGTATCAGACGAATTCACGTTTGCAACTTCTGGTTGTTGGCTTTGTCTATTTCTGTCATTAATCATCAGTGCACAAACAATATTGTGATCTGTTTTTGATGGACATTATAGCCAATGTAATTATAAGACTCAAGATCTTAAGTTTTGCGTTCATGCTTTATCAGAAGTTCTTAAACAATGGATATATAATGTTTTATCGTCCTAGTTCTGACAGTAATAATTGATATACGCTGTTTTTATCGATATTCGATATCGATATTTTTATCTATTCGATATCGAAGATAAAAGATCAACCATAGTCAGTTTTGTAATATTTTTTTCGCCACATTTCGCCGTGACACTCGTCCATCTATTGTCCGATGACAACGGCAGCAGTTTTTTTCATCCCATGAAGCACGTGTTTGAGTATTCGATGACTTTCGAAGCCACTGTTTGGGAATTTTACAGAAGTGCCATTTATAGATTATGAATTATGGAAATTCGATATTCAAATTCTTTTATTAAGCACGCTTGCAAGAAAAACAAAAATAAATAATAACCAGTATTATCACTACGTTCAATGTTGTGTTATTTTGATTTACTTAACAAATCACGTTACATATTTTTTTCGTAATACTTTCTACTATATGACTTGATCAAAGAGGCCATATTACTTAGAAAAACAATTTTATTTGGTTTTATTTTTAAGACGTCATTAAAAGTCACGTCATAATCACCCAACATTATAATCCATGCAAACACAAGTTTCGTAATTCCACGAGAAAATTTATAAAAATAAACGCGTTTGAGTCACGCAGGGAACAATGGTAAGGCGCGGATGTGCCCGCTACTCGCGCAGGAAGCACTAATGACGACACCCGGGGCGGTCGGCTACCTGCCCGTACTACCACGTGCTACCTTGTTGATCTAGTGTTTGATAATCGTGGCTAATTTACATGTTTTTCATGAAATGTTTTCAATGGATGTACGTACCTTTGAGATTTTCGTAGACTGAGATACTTCCTCTTTTTCCTAGATCAAATTTATTTCCTTTAAGGCTGGTACCGCTCTCACGATTCTTTTGTTATTTTAAGTACTTATGGGCTGTAGAGGTCACTTAACAGTAGTAGTAGTAGTACTTGCTCGTTTTACAGCTGGCAGTAACTGAGGAAAGCGAATCATCACAATAAACAATCCAATAATTTAATCCCTGTTCTGTAGTACAAATAGTGTTGGTAAATTCATTCGAATGAATCGGAGCGCAGTTGGCGCGCAAGTGATTGATTATAATCGATACAAGATGGCGGCGCTTCTACGAAGGCACAACTGTCTTCTTTGTACAGAAAGATATTACGCTATTTTAATCATTCGTTTTGAGTAGCAACTTTGCTTTTATGTTTGGGTTATTGTTTTAAACTTTGTGTTTAAAATTATAACTGAAATCTAAAATAAATATAATTTCAATGGATTTATTGTACATTCGAATTATGATTAGAGTTTTGTACTCAAACTGAATAAAGATTGTTCAAAATAGATTTCAATTACAGGAGGTTTCAACTTTTAGAAATTTGAATTACCACGTCTATTACGACACTAAGTTGCACCGTGAGACATCAGCTGATAAACCTCGTACTCGAGAGATCATCCAGGATTAATAAATAATCACATTTAAAAATAGAACCCAGATATTTGAACGTAATTTAAAACAAGTCTCTAAGTTAATTAACTCCCCATTGTGACAGTTATTCACTTTGCCGCCAAAATCCACTATACAAAATAGTCGATAATTAAGGTAGAGCCGATGCAGCTGTGCCAACAGCGCCCGTCGGTGTGACGTCACCACAATGAAGTCGGACAGTCAAGAGCCCCCGACTCCCCATACCCCACGCCGCACACCCCCCGCGTGTCCCCCTATCTATAAAATATTAATACGCGCTAGGATGCCTGCGTGAGACAGATAATGCCGTGTGCCCCCGAGCAGGCAGTCAGGGTGCGCCCTATTATACCTTTATCATTAACTAGGTTTGGGAAGGCTTTATTTATGGATGAGGTATGGTGGATAGAGTCTTGAGGACACTTTGTTTTTTGCTCTATTACTAGTTGTATTGTTATTTATAAATAAATATATTAAATATTTGTGTGCTATTGTTTTATCTTTTCTTATTTTGCTCAACGATGGAGCGTTAAAAGGATTAAAAATTTTATCAAAATTTAGTAGCAACTGTTGTGCCTCTCGTTTGCCAAACATATTTATTTTGTACTATAATATGATAGATGGCGAGCTTACCACCAATCAATCATAAAATTTAAAGTCGGGACACATATACAAATTTTATCACAAGATTTTTTTTCTTCCTAGGAATCAAACCCAGATCCAAACACACTCCGAGTATGCCCATTAAACCAACACCAATAAAAATCACGTAGAATCTTTTAATGATTTTCTCCTAAGCATTAAATAGCTCTTAGACATTCGAGTGGTTCCGTTGAAGACACAAACGTTTTATCTTCATAAAAGTCTAGATTTTATTTAGCATTCTAATTTTTCCGCTTACGGAACGATAAAAGACTCGACTTGATATGAATACATTTCTTGAGTTCGTAGAGCTCTTGTAGAGAAAATAAATTTAGCGTTTATTAAAAATTAGTAGCTTAGTGTGAAATTGCCCCATTATTGGACTTTTGTAATTATTAGATGTGATAACATATATTCACGCTGGTTTATAGTGGTTTGGTAGAGTTCATAGCAAAATTTTCTTCAAGAATTATTGGATAGAGTAAAATATTTTCCTTTATTTTTTTTTAATTCGGGCGGCGAAGTGAACTCACTTTACCTGATGGTAAGAGAAGTGATTCAGATAGAGTATCGACTAAAGATGAATTATCCTTCGCCAGTCGACAAGATTGTATCGGTTTGTTTCAAACTGGATATACACAGGTTTTACACTACGTTTACGGTCTTTGTTATCCGGATACAAATACTGGTGGTAGGTCTCATATGTTAGAGTCCGTCTGGGTGGGTACCACCGCAAAGTCTATTTCTACCGCCAAGCAGCAGTGTGCATGCACTGTTGTGTTTCGGTTTGAAGGACATTGTGGCCAGTGAAACTACTGGACATAATGAGACTTAACATCTTATGTCTCAGGATGACGAGCGCAGTGGAATGCCACACAGTACTTTGTAACTCAAGGTGCTGGATGGTGTTGCTACTGTTTATGGGTGGTCGTATCGCTTACAATCAGGCGAACGGCATGCTCGTCTCGTCATTCAATACCATAAAAAAAAAGAGATGCGTGGATTGGATTCGGGTCTTGTTAGAGTCCATTCACACTAAACCATCGTAACTAACAAAACACTGTGTTTTGTTTTTACACTGTGTAAGAAATTATTGTTTTAATTACTTTTGTTTGTCTTTTTTACTTAAAATTTTAGCTTGAATCAGTGTTAATAATTACACTTTTTGTTTCAGGTAAGTGTTAAAAAATTACATTACAAATGAAGTTAATTAAGCCGAAACATGACTTCATTACGCAATGGACGCACTTTATTTACGTCATATTCAAGGTAAGTGTGAATAGTTGACGCTAGTTTTTTTTGTTATCAAAAGTAAGCTAAAATATAAGCATATAAGCTAAAATGAAAATTATATAATCCATTACAAATGAGTTATAAGCGATCCATCTAGATGGAAGGGAGTCCAAAGAAAATTTACGTGAACTATGAAAAAGTTATGACGTCACCGCGTAAAGGTATGAAAGCGAGAGGGAGATAGCGAGATATTCACACACTCAAGTACTAACATAATTGATAATTTACTTTTTGGCATATGCTTACAATTTAGCAAATGAAATTATAACTATAAGCATAGTCACATGCACTGTTCTCTATTTCTTTATATTATCAGAAATTCTGTTGAATAAATAAAGCACTCACTACGATTGTAGTAAAGTATACTGAACTAATTCCCTAAGGCGTAAATGCGTATAAGTAATGCAATTTAAAGTTGTTCGATGGCCAACGATTCAAGTGGAGTTATTTGTATTGACTATTTTAATGCGGATTTGTGAGTATGGTTTGGTCTCATCTTGATCATTGCGACTTCAAAAAAAATGCAAGGTGCGCACTTCAAGGGTTTACATGTTATTATAACCTAAGTACTCATGCGTGGATTTTTGGTCTATTTGTTTTATTAAGATGTTTTTGCAACAATCAGTTTGGACCCTGGTTCGCTCATGTAAAAGTTCCTTCTACGATATTGCCTAGATATTTTGAAAAATTGGTGTCAAAGAAATTATCGATTCGGCCGTTTAACAATTAGCTTACAATAACAGATAGACAAAGAAAAATATGATTGTTACGTTTGTATATCAACCAAACAACTATTATTTAAAAAAGCTTTTTTTTGTCAGAAATATAATTACACACCAGTAGCCACTTGCATTTTGATTACGGTATTTCCAGGTCAACAATACTTGAGGATCTTCAAGAAAAGAGCTTTCTAACTGAAAGGCAAACAATCGATAATATCTCTAGTATTGTTTATATTCATATTAACTAGGCCAAATTTCGTATACATAGATTTAAACCGAAACCATAATCCATCCAATGCGTGAAAAACCGATGAATAATTCAGGTCTAAATCGGCACATGATTATATTGGGCATGTAGTCCGGCGCCATCTGCCGGCTCGGTAATGGAAACTGTGCACGTGAAGCGGTTTGGATGCGTCCCACGTCCCCTACTAATGGTGGGAGTGGGATTCAATCGAGTGAGGTCTTAAGCGAGTAATGTACACTATAATATTATAAAGAGGAAAGATTAGTTTGTTTGTAACGAATAAACTCAAAAACTACTGGACCGATTAAAAAAATCTTTCACCAATATAAAGCTACATTATCAGCGAGTAACAAGCTATCCCGGAAAAATATAAAGCGGGACTTATATCCCGGAAACCTTTTTCACGTGGGTGGAGCTGCGAGCAGAAGTCTAGTATTTTAATAAAAATGAATAACTAGACTAATTAGACGTTCGTCAGATGGCGCGGCTGCCAATAAGGACCACCTAGATTTTTTTTAAACAAAGTATTGAATGGCACACTGCGATCATTATACAGATTCAAGTCATCACGACTTTTAGCCTTCTCAGGGTTAGCCATGTATCGTAATCATATTTCGCCGAATAAGTTAAGTTTTTAACAGTAATAAATATGTACTAGGCGACAAGTAACGTAATGTATGTACCTCCCTAAATACCGGAGATGCTTCTCAGTAATAAGCCGTGAATGTAAATAAGTTAACCATTAAGCTAGTAATCAGTTGCAACTAAGCAAAGATGAAATACATTCGAGTTGCAACTGTAGTTACCCCAACTCGTTTGAGTAAATAGTGATATGAAATTCCGCATGAGGTTTTTGGAAATTAATCTTAGCTGCTGCGGGTAGTTTTACTTTAACAGTCCGCATGCGGTGATTAATGATGAGGTAGCACGTGAGCGTCTAAAGAATTTACGTGGTATTTCAGACTTAATGTAAGTCAGTATAGAGTATATATCTAAAAAATAGAAACTCGTATTTACTTCTTGAATGGTTAGGCAGAGGTATAATGCGTTGATTGGTATATCCTTAAAGCCGATTGATTGCTCGATTTGATTTTCAGGTCAGGCAATTATCACTATATATTATAAAACACAGTCTCCCGCCATGTCTGTCTGTCTCAACGCGATAAACTCACAAACTACCGAACGGATATCGATGAAATTTGGGTTTAGAGAATTTATTCACTCATAAAAGACTTAATGTTCACTTACAATGTGTGTTTGTAAATTAAATTTAAAAACTATGCTAAGCTCAATAAATCTTAGAAAAGAAAACATAAGAATAGGTAATAATAATTTTTAAATATTTCTTGGCTCACAAATTTTCTTAGTCTTGTTTTAAATACCTCTATTGATTCACATTCAATTTGGTATGGAAATAGTTTGTAACTTTAGGGAGGACGTGGACTACTTTTTAAACGTTTTTACGCGGGTGAAGCCGCGAGCAAAAGTTATTTTTATATAAGTTTACAACTTGAAGATATACATAATAATATTATGGATGATCGATGATAGGAATATGTGTTCCGTTAGACTATAAGACACAAAATCTCGGTGGAGTGACGTTGTGTCTACAAGATGCTCTTTTATTTACCCCTTTAGCGAAGGCGTGAGCATACGCTATATTTATAATTAAAGTTGATACAAACTACTTCTAATACGCAAGCTTAGTGTAGTCCAATAATTACTAAAATGGCGTATAATACAGTATTTACTCACTTTTATGAACGCTGGGTAATGTTCTTTACGAGCTACTGTTAGAAACTTTGTAACCGACGCAATCTATTAACAACACTGTTGCACGTTTAAGAATAATGTAGGAATTTACTTAATAAAGAGAATCTTTATAGAATCTTCTAGACTTTTCTCGCGGCTCCGCCTGCGTGAATTAGTTTTTCCGGGATAATAGTACCGTTTTATATTTTCCCAGGATAAAAAATAGCCTGTGTGACTCGCTGATACTGTAGCTTTATATTGGTGAAAGAACTATAAAAATCGGTCCAGACATTTTTGAGTTTATTCGTTACAAACATACAAAAATACAAATCTTTCCTTATTATATCAGTGTACATAGTTTAGGTTTAAATACGTTTTATTCGATAGTGCGTCTAGGTAGATACCATCTTTATTTATTTTCTGCTGCCATGCAGCATGGAATGTATTATTTCATTTCTAATATGAGAATATTGATAGCTAGTGTAATTAGTAGCCTTGATGAGATTACAGCTATGTGCGTGTTACAAAATGTTTAAAATAAACATGTAGATGCCACTTATCTAAACCGCTAAATAAATTTCGATGTTTGGCAAACAGATCATCCAATTCCTGGCTTAGTAAAAAAAAACTTTTTATTCCACAAAAATACACTGTTTACGATGACAGAGCTGATATCAAAAGTCAGTATAAAATCGATATCTCAATTTCTCAAAAAAATATCACTATAATATCGGCCTGACAATATCCAAATCAACTGACAATCAGCCGAAGGACACCCTCATTAGGGCGCTTCCTTTATCCCTCCCCTCATTTCCTTACAAAGGGCGTCCGCTTTTGAACTTCATTATCACTTTTTCAAAATATATCGTATATATATTTGATGACGCGTCGATTTTCGAAGGGTCAGGGTTTATGCATGGAGTCAATTGTTTGTCTGTAGATCATGGCCTTCTGGCTCTCTGGTTATCTTACTAAGCGATTGGATTCTTTGTTTAGGGATTTTTATATTATGAAAGCAAAAAAGCCTGAGTTTTAACGCAATATACGGGATAAGGGTGTAGTCTAATGAAAAGGTGGCTTGCTTGATTCAAAAAAGTTGTGGGCAGGTTGGGGATGTTTATTTATTAAGGACCATTAATAGAGATTACAATAAAAATTACATTAATTTATATGTTATGTAATTTATCATTGTATAATAATGGATGGACACAACATGAGTGATACACAATATTTTAGTAAGGTGTTAAAAGTGAAACAAAATCATTATTCTTGACAAAGGTTAAAAATAACAAAATTATGAAGACTAAAAGATATTAAAAAAGGGAAAATAATTTATTGGGTATCTAGCAGTCTTGTAATGATCATATGCTATCTATGATTTGAAGATAATTGTCTTATCATAAAAATTATGTTTTATTTTATCTATTTGATCAAAATTTCCTCAAAATATAGATATCTTTAAACCATTAGCTATTCCTGACCATCTGACGGTAAGCACTCTCGACAATATTATTGTTTAACTAAGTGCCAATACATTTAAGCTGTTAAGCCGAACTGTGCTAGATACCAGCTGTTTGGCGTCGGCAACACAAATCTATTGATTTGTCGACTTATGTTAAAGTAAGCGTAAGTTTATACCGAATTTAGCTTAATGTTATGAAGTTAACTGGGGTTGAGTTTAACCTCTGTTTTAGGACAAATACAATATAAAGTTAGTCACAACTTTGGATGGACGAAATGAATAATTTTATAAATAAAAAAGCTTGGAAATGATATAATTTCCTTTTAGTGACAGAATTTTCAGAAACGGCTCGGCTTTTAAAAAAGAACCGCGTTATATAATAATATTGTATGGATATGCAGGTTAAATATTTATAGAGTTTTGTTTACTATCCTACTATAATATTATAAACGCGAAAGTTTGTAAGTATGGATGTATGGATGTCTGGATGTATTTTTTTTTTTTTTTTTTTTTATTGCGTTTAATGACGAGACGAGCATGCCGTTCGCCTGATGGTAAGCGATACGACCACCCATAAACAGTAGCAACACCATCCAGCACCTTGACTAACAAAGTACTGTGTGGCATTCCACTGCGCTCGTCACCCTGAGACATAAGATGTTAAGTCTCATTATGTCCAGTAGTTATACTGGCTACAATGTCCTTCAAACCGAAACACAACAGTGCATGCACACTGTTGCTTGGCGGTAGAAATAGACATTGCGGTGGTACCCACCCAGACGGCCTCTTACATAATGAGAGACCTACCACCAGTATGGATGTTTGTTACTCTTTCACGCAAAAACTACTGAACGGATTTCCATGAAATTTGGCACAAGGGTAGATTATGTCGTGGATTAACACATAGGCTACTTTTTATCCCGGGAAAATATAAAACGGGACTTTTATCCCGGGAAAACTCAATCACGCGGGCAGAGCCGTGGGCAAAAACTTGTTTAATTATAATAACTATCACTTGCCTTGGTGGCGTCATTGTATTACAGTACGACTGCAGTGCTAAGGTCTCAGGTTCCGCCCCCGAGGCAATTCTTGTGCTTTGGGTCTTCACACCCAATGCACGCCCATGCGCGGGGGGACATTAGTCGCAGGCCGAGGCACACAGTTCAGTGTGTATACCTCTTGGTTGTAAAACACATTGAGGCCTAAAAGGGCCTGCGAACCTTCCTCCCTTCCCCCACCTTCCCATCCATACTCCTCTCCACTTCCCTCCCAGGCCCCTGCAGTCGTCAAGCCGGGGGACTCCAGTATCCCATTCGCAGGTTTCCCCCGGTGTTGACTGTAGGATCGCCTATCCAAAAAAAAAAAGGTCTCAGGTTCGATCCCCGGGTCGGACAAAGTGATATTGGGTTTTTCTATTCAGTATCAGCCCGGAGCCTGGGATTTGTGCCCGATACGGCGATAGGCTCGCCCCCTATCACATCTTGGGACGCAATACATGTAGTAAAAAGTGGGTGCACTAGTTGCGCCTCTGCCTGCCCCTTCGGGGATAAAGGGCGTGTTTGTGAATGTATTTATGTACCTACAATCACCTGATAAGATAATTACCTGGTCAATGTAATATAATTATAATGCCACATTTTGTGAAAATTAACATCGTGCTGCAATTAATATAGGTATAAAGGAAGGTTTGGAGCAAGTTTCCCGCGGCTTCCTTCCTGTAAACTGTAAAATATTTCGACAATTCCTTTGGCTTGGTGCAGCGCTTTAATGTACCGTGCGCTGCTTTTTCAAGCGCTTTGTTCAGCTTTTTCAGTTCACTTTGTGCAAGTTTCATGTTAAATTTCGCAAACTATTCGTTATTATAAAATTTCATTGCCTTTATAGAATGAAATACATTAAAATTGTTAGTTTAATAAGTGCCTTGATGCTTTGTAAGAGTTTTTTTAACAGCATACTAGGTAAGGCCTTGTTATAAAATATTTTTGTTATACTTTTAAAGTACCCTACCTATCGAACTTTGACAAGTATGCAGTGAAATATTCCCAGAATGTTATTAATGTTGAGATCTTAACGAATTTACTAAGTAAAAAAGTTTTTTAGTATGAACATGTGTATACACGAATCAGTTGCATTTACATTTTTGGGAAGACATTTGGCATACCATACACTAACATAGTCAATATCACTGCCATACTGCTGCCATGAACAGTGATAGTCAAGTCCAACAGTGGCTTAGCCATCATGCAAGAGATTTGCAAATATTTATAAATATAATTCACTAATTTCTCACCTGCGGACTGCCTCGGTGGCGTAGTTGTATTACGGTACGACTGCAAGGCTGAGGTCTCGGGTTCGATCCCCGGGTCGGGCAAAGTGATATTGGATTTTTCTATTCAGTATCAGCCCGGAGTCTGGAATTTGTGCCCGATATGGCAATAGGCTCGCCCCCTATCACATCATGGGACGGAATACGCTTGGCGAAAAGTGGGTGCACTAGTTGCGCCTCTGCCTACCCCTTCGGGGATAAAAGGCGTGAGCATGCGTACTAATTTCTCACCGGTTATTATTGTTTAGAATATTTAGATATAAGGAAAGAACTCTCTTCTGACATAGAGTTATGGGAACCTAGTTCAGGAGATTGTACCACAATGTAATCTGTGTCTCTAATTTTTGGGCTCCATAAAGTTTATATATTAAAGTCATTGATGTATTAAAAAACCCATTAAAGTTCATATTTATAAGTAGTACATTGATCCCTATCCAATGTGTAACCAGTATAGTCAGACTATAATTACTTCAATGATAGTCTATCGGCTTGTGTACAAAATGAGACTGTATATTATGTTGTTTGAATAGATACGAACTTTTAAAGTCAGTTATTCCCAACACAAACCCACATCAATCCCGCAAAGCTGCTCAAGTCTGCGGAAACTTAAGTCAATAAATAAGGAAATAAGAGTTATCGCGCAACATTAAAACCGGATATCCGTTCATCTCGAGTACAAGCGGCCAATCAGGTAAGTGAGTCGTATTTTACAGGATTTGCGCGGTTCCGCATTCGAATCCCGTTTAAACGAATTATGACGCTCCGGCGCGATTTCTTTTTCTGTTACAGTGGGTTTTAATTTCTTTTTTTTGGATAGAGTTTGGTAGAGCAAAGTATGTTTTTAAAGTCTGTGTTATAGATTGTGGTGAGTCGTTTTTTTTTATTAAGTTGCTTTTATTTTTATATACACACAACACTCCTTTAGCCCTGAAGGGGTAGGTAGAGTTGCAACCAGGACACCCACTTTTCACCAAGCGTGTTCCGTTCCATGATGTGATAGAGGGCGAACCAATCGCCATATCAAAAATTCCAGACTCCGGGCTGATAGTAAGTAGAAAAACACAATATAATTTTGCCAGACAAGGGGATTGAACCCGAGACCTCAGCATTGCAATCTTACCGTAAAACAACTTCGCCACTGAGGTTAGTGAGTATAGAGTAGTCCGAATTATCCATCAATTAAAGAAATAAGTTTTGCCTCTATTCAGTTGCCAGTATCATACCAACCCTTCAAACGCAATTTGCTTTAATATTCTGTACCCGTTCCCAAAAATACAACTTTTAACATAAATGATTTATACCAGGCTTCATTAACCAAACTGTGGAACACAACTTCGTAAATATTAGGGACTGCAGTCCTGCAAATATTCCCGGTGTAAAGTTACGGATCCCGCGGGATACGAGAGTTAGCGGGATACCGTCGGCCATTATAAATAACATGCTACAAGCAAATATAATCACTAACTTAGTTCATATTTTGTTTAAACAATGCAATATCGAATTCTGGTCTAAAGGCTCATCTTTTTAATTGGAAGGATAGGCAGAGATGAAATTGCGCTCTCATATTTTTTGAGAAAAGAGAGTATGTGAAGGTTTATAGGGTGAATTTTTGAGATGGGACAGTAATGGCAGCTGCCTTAGTCGCTGTAGCAACAAGAAAGCTTCTTAAGAGCCTGTTCATAATTTTTTAAAGTAATATTAAGATCTGCATGTACGCAGATTTTGAAAAAAAATACGCTCAGGAATTTATGCAAAAACTTTTTGTGACGATAATCGATTCTGTTACAAGGATCAAAGGACTGTACGGGACCATTAGAAGTTCGAGCACTTTTAAGGTCGAAAATAGCAAAAACCTTTCACAATAGATTTTGTAGAAAATGCGACTACAATTCATTTTTAAGCATAACAAAATTATGTATTCATGGTCGATTAATCTACAATAAGGTATAAAAAATTATTCAGGAACTAAATAACGCATAATCAACAATGAGCTATAGCGGTTAAGGTAGCTGCCTTTACTGCCTCAACTCAAAAATCCGCCCTGTATCATGTGAGATGGGTTGCATGCCGCCTAAAATTACTTCGCAAATCAATAAAATATATTATAATTGCTCTAATTCATCTATAACTTACCATTATCTGTACCTAATATTATTTATCATTTTTCCCATCCTAGTATCATTTTATTAGGCGGTACCATGATGGAATTCACGAGAGCTCTCCATTCGACGTTTCAGAGTAGGGTGGCCAACCGCGCCGCCCGGCCCGGAACAGGACACGAAACTCGAGTGGTGACAACTTGAAATATTAGATTTTAAAAGTTAAATTGTCCGTGTTGAGAATACTTTATTATGTTAAGTGAATTCAAAATAGGACACATTTCTATGTGGTGTTGGTTTGTGATATTTTTCTCTTTTTTTTATGGAGACAAGAATTGGTATATTACATAAAGGCATGCATTAACGTAAGGAAAAAACTATGTGCTGCTCAATAATGCAGCCTCGTGGTTCCATTATGATAAAAGTTGTCACTTGAGTGTTGAATTTAGCACATGGCCGGCACTAGCAAGCTGGCCTGGATTCTCCCGCCTTTTGTTTCTCATCCGTGGTAAGTAAGGCTGGGTTGTTTGATCCGCAGTCAGATGAAGTTAAGGCTCTTATCATACTGGAGAATTGCAAGCGAATTCACAGAGAGACGAAGCTGCTGCGTTTTCTTCCAGTGTAATAAGACCGTTAACTTTCCTTGACCACAGATTAAACAACACGGTCTAAGTGTCTCATCTACTCGTTTACATACCTTATTCCATACATAATCTGATAAACCATGATAATCCCTCTCTAACAGCCTTCAAATCGCCTGACAATATTGATTGATGGCCGCGTTCTAATGATAATCATTACGCTTGTCAACCCCACATGATTGGTGGTTAGGTGTGTCCGCGATCCGGTTCGATGCTCGCGCATGATTTTGAGTTAGATGTTGGTAGAGATGACCTTGGGTTTTTTGTGCTTAGAATGTAGTTTTTGACTAGTGGATTAACATAATTGTCTCGTTCTGAATAGCCTCTTTGATCTGCCTTATTGACTGTGAGGTATTTTGTTCGATTCCTATGCCAGGGAACTAAAATTCACATGAGTTTTTGAATCGATAAAGCACCAATGAGCTCTACGGGATTAAATTATTAATTTATTTTTATTACAAATATTAAATGTGCCCTACATGCCGATACCCTCGTCAATATTACATCACGGAACGTATATAAACATGACAAACTGATTGCATCTCTGTGTACCCTTTTGAGAATACAGGCGTGAATTTACGTGTACAGAATTTATATAATATATTTCATATCGCTTTAAACTACGGACCAAAGATTTGCACACTGCTAAAAACCTATACAATACGTATGTATGTACAACATAGTTAAATATACATACAATACAATTGTAATACACCCAGTAATTGCCTCACGACAAATGTATATCGATCAATTTCTCATTGTAAACAGACCGTGGTCCAGTGGAACCTGCGGCGCTCTATCATCAAATTAACTGCGCCCCGCCCGCGCACCTTACGAAACCGTGTTTTGTGAATGAGTGATATTATGTATATCGGATGTACTATTTGTCAAAGACTCTGTAGGTAATTGTAATTATAAAATATAAATTAAATGTGGGTAGGTTTCAGAGTAATAAAGTTAGTCTTAGCCAAGTCGTGGTGTTTGATTGGCGTATCACCTTTACATGGCGCAGTCGGTATTGGAATTTTTAAAATGGAGACAGTTTTGAGGCCTCCTGAGCCTTTCAAGTTCGAAAATAATTTGTTAAATATAACATCCGGCAATTTAAGCAGAGATTGGGATAAATGGAAGAAATCTTTTAACACTTACTATGAAGCATGTGAGTTGAAGAAAAAAGACGACAAAGTACAAATTAATATATTATTGCACGTAATTGGAGATCAGTGCCGCGAAGTGTACGATCAATTTAAAGTGGATTATAAAACTATCAACGAATTACTTGAACAATTTGATAAATTTTTCATACCAAAAAAGAATTTGGCGGTAGAACGTCATAAATTTTTTAAACGTGATCAGAATGAATTGGAGTCAACGGAACAATATGTTTTTGAATTGAATAAAATAGCCGCCAATTGCGATTTCGAAAATCTTCGAGATGACCTTGTATGCAGTCGTTTAATTTGTGGTATAAGAGATATGCCTTTGGCGGAGCGATTATTAAGAGAACCTGATGTCACACTACCGAAGGCTTTAGACATCTGTAGATTGGCTGAAATGTCGCGTGTTCATGCACAGAATATTAAGCAAGAGAATAGTGATCACCATGTTCATCGAATTTCACAATGCGCGAATATTGAAAGTACTAAGTCAAACAGTGCTCAAGTTTTTGTTGTGAATCGGAAGCGCAATTATCAGAACGGTAATATGCGCCGACAGTCACAGCGTTTTCGAGACGCGCACTCGCAGTCAACATCGTCGGCGTCACGACCCCTGTATCAAAACAACCACCATCCGGCCCACACACAGCTCATTAAACAGTCAACTAATATGCAAGTACCAGTGAACAGTTTGCGAAATACAGAAATCACGACTAACAGGAACATTTGTAAAAATTGTGGTCGCATGCATAAGCGTAATGAGTGTTTCGCATACGGACAACAGTGCAATAATTGTTATAAAATGAACCATTACGCTAGGATGTGTAGGGTAGGCAGAGTCCACGAGGTGCGAGAGGATGACTCCACCGATCAGGTAAAATTTAATAATAATAACAAATGCAGTGATTGGTTAGTTGATTTAAAAATTAACAATCATACTATTTGTTTTAAGTTGGACACTGGAGCTGATGTGAATGTTTTACCGCGTAAATATCTTCGTAAAATTTACGTGAAAGAAAGTGAGCTAACTAAAACGTCTATTAAATTGCAGGGTTATTCTGGTAGTCCTATTATTGTTTTAGGCAAATGCTATTTAAAAGTTGTACATAAAAATACCGCATATTTATTGCAATTTATTGTCGTAAATGTTAATTCAACCCCAATATTAGGCAAACATTCGTGCGAAGAATTAAAATTAATAAAAAGAGTTATGGCGATAGGAGCATCTGCGGGTAGTAAAAACATATTTGATGAGTTTCCTAGTGTTTTTGAAGGTATGGGTTGCTTGCCTGGTGAATATAAAATACAATTGAAAGAGGATGCTCAGCCGGTAGTTCATGCACCTAGAAAATTACCTGTTGCTCTGAAGGAACAAATAAAAAACAAATTATTACAAATGCAAAGTGAAGGTATAATAACTAAAGTAGAAGGACCGACAGATTGGGTTAATAGCATGACTGTAGTTAAAAAGGTTAATGGTGATTTACGTATTTGTCTGGATCCTCGTGATTTAAATAAATCAATTAAACGCGAGCATTTTAAATTACCAACCTTTGAAGAAATTGCAGCATGTTTATCCGGTGCAAAATATTTTAGCACTCTTGATGCAAAGCAAGGATTTTGGCAACTAAAATTACATAAAAGCAGTACAGATTTTTGCACATTTAGCACGGTTTTCGGAAGGTTTAAATTTTTACGAATGCCTTACGGAATATCGTCTGCTTCAGAAGTTTTTCATAAACGCTTATACGGTCACTTTGATGATTTAGATGGGGTTAGTTTATTTATTGATGATTTGTTAGTTTATGGCCCAACAAAAGAAATTCATGATCAGCGACTTCGAGCCGTACTTAAACGGTGCCAAGATATCAATATAAAGCTAAATAAAGAAAAATGCAAAACCGGTTTGACAGAAATAAAATATTTAGGTCATAAAATTACAAAAGATGGCATTTCCCCTGATAGTTCCCACGTAAATGCAATAAAAAATATGCCAAGACCGAATAACTCAAAAGACGTAGAAAGATTTTTAGGTCTTGTTACATATGTAAGTAGTTTTGTCCCAAATTTTTCAGAAAAAACATTTTTTTTACGCGAATTATTAAAAAAGGACATTGCTTGGCATTGGAATTCCGAACATGAACAATGTTTCAATAATTTAAAACAAAGTCTAGTTAGGCCACCAGTATTGCAATATTATAACTTAGAAAAACCTGTAGTTATATCAGTAGACGCCAGTAAAAATGGCTTAGGGGCTTGCCTACTACAAGATAACTTGCCGGTATGTTATGCATCTAAATCATTAACTAAAACAGAAAAATCTTATGCTCAAATAGAAAAGGAATTGTATGCATGCGTATTTGCTTGCGAAAAGTTTTATACATATATATACGGCCGCACAGACGTTGTTATTGAAACGGATCACAAACCGTTGGTGAGCATAATAAATAAACCCCTCTGCAGTGCGCCGGCGCGCTTACAAAGAATGTTATTACGTTTGCAACCATATACATTTAAGTTAATATATAAACCCGGCAAGTATCTATTCATCGCCGACACACTATCTCGGGCAGTCGCACCGGCGATGCAGAGCGAGGTGCTCCCCTCGCGCGACTATCTTGAAGCGCAGGCGCAGGTGTGTGCGTTGACGGCGAGTAATCCATTAACTGACACGCATTTTTTACAAATACAAAAGTGTACCAAAGATGATTTAGAATCTCAAGAACTAATCAAAGTTATAAAACAAGGGTGGCCGAGTGAAAAATGTAAGGTATCTAACACGTTGAGGTGTTATTGGGACAGCAGAGATGAATTAACAGTAGATTTTGGGATCATATGGAAAAATTCTCGGGTAGTTATACCGAAGTGTATGCGACGAGAAATGCTTCAAAAAATTCATGCCAGTCATTTGGGCATCGAAAAGTGTAAGCTAAGGGCTCGGGAAATAATGTTTTGGCCAAACATGAATTCAGAATTACAAGATTATTTATCGCGTTGCCAGGCTTGTTTAACTTTTAAAAAGCAAAACATTAAAGAACCTTTAATTCCACACGAAATACCTAGCCGGCCTTGGTGTAAAATAGGAACTGATATATTCCATTTGGGGACAAAGTCGTATATTATAGTTGTAGATTACTTTAGTAAATATGTGGAAGTGTCTCAATTAAGTTCACTATCCTCAGAAAACATAATACGTAAACTAAAAAATATATTTAGTAGATTAGGTATACCGGAAATTGTCATGTCGGATAATGGACCCGAATTTTCATCTAATTATTTTAATAGTTTTGCCAGGGATTGGAATTTTAAACACGTGACGTCGTCACCACGATATCCCCAGTCAAATGGGCAAGTGGAACGAGCGATACAAACCATAAAAAACATCATGAGAAAGACTATATACAGTAAAGGTGATTTTAATTTAGCTCTTTTAGAATACTTAAATACTCCTTTAAGCAAAGAAATAGCGTCTCCTGCAGAGTTAATATTTAATAGGAAGCTACGAAGCATAGTTCCATGTATGCCGAAATTACTTTTACCAAAGATAGTAAGTAATAATGCAAGAAGTAAATTAATTTCTCGACAAAATCTTCAAAAAAGATATTATGATCGGGGTTCTAGGTCTTTAAAACCATTGTCGGTAGGAGAAAATGTTAAGGTTTGGTTCTATGATAAATGGATTTCCGCAACGGTTTATCGTGTTTTAGGTCTCCGATCCTATTTGATTAAAATGAATAACGGTAACATAATACGACGTAATAGAAAACATTTAATTGTCGATTCATACCGAAACGGTGATTCAACCAAACCAATTTTGTATGATGACATAGAATTAGGAGGTAGTTTCGCAACTTCCACGTCCATCGTTCCTCTCAGCTCCAGCAATACCTTACAACCACCTGATCGAGAACTTAGTCAATCAAATTGTAATTATTATTATCGCACTCATTCCGGCAGGACAGTGAAACCGCCTGATCGGTGGGGTTACTCCAGATCGCCGAGCTAGTGTACCTGTGTAGCCGGCAATCATCTACATCTCTTCTAATTATTGTTATAAACATAAGTTCTTCAAGTTTGCATATTATTAACCTAAAAGTGATTAACAGCTGTCTCTAAATATCATGTACCTACAGCATTTAACAATAATATTATTCATATGTATAAATGATTTATTGGAATTCATTAAACCCTAAATGTGTTGAAACGAATACTTTTATGTGAATTAAATAAATAGTCATTACCTCATTGAAATTGCATTTACTTACCATTAGCATTTAAGAAAGTGTCTATAAAGTTTAATTAAAAAAAAAAAATAAAAAAAAAAAAAAACATATATATTATATAGTGATACAAAATGTAAAAAAAAAAAAAAAAAAATGTTTTATATAATATTGTTAAATTAATATTCATGTTCATTATATTATTATTATAGTCACTAATTACATGGACGCTTTAATAAATTATTTGATTGTTGTTAAGTACCTATATGATTTTTTGTTGTTAATTGTTGATTTATTAGATTTCAGTTTAGTTGCAGGATAATATGATTATATATCAATTTATATAAGTTTCAATAATTAATGATTATATAAAATTAATATTAATAGCAATGTTAATAAGGACACAATGTAATATGATTAAATTTTCTGAGCGCGCGATAATATGTTATACCTATAGCTTTGTTTTTTAATGCATTCACGTTTCAGTACCTACATTGTTAGTATTATGATTATCGCAAAAGAAATGTAGATTTTTTATTTGTTTTGTTTTGTTTTGTTTAAGAAAGGGATTGTAGGTAATTGTAATTATAAAATATAAATTAAATGTGGGTAGGTTTCAGAGTAATAAAGTTAGTCTTAGCCAAGTCGTGGTGTTTGATTGGCGTATCACCTTTACAACTCGAGTAAGCCTCGAATGTAAAGCGTGCACGAGTTGTAAAGATAAGATTTTGTTTGTTATATTACATATTATGTTACAGAACATGAAAGTATCAATTTTATAACACAACATTGTTGTTCGTATTTACTTTTTAGGATTTAATAACTCGTAACTACGATAAAATTAGAATGTAATTACTTAATATCTTCCTACTGGTTTCTCTACTATTGTGGATTTTTATGGACGGGAGCGACCTCTTACTATCAGTTATCAAACACCTTTGCTCTGTAGTAAAAAAAAAAACACTTACTTTTCTTTCAAAACCCACCCAATACTCACCTTTTAGTAGTAGTAACACCATCTGCATTTCTCAATGAAGAATGCGTAGGCGACTGGAAAATGTACTCACCGTTATCATATGTTTTTATTTTGACTCGATTTGAATATAAATGTATGTACACCCACTTTGTTTTATGTCATCTTTAAAGTATTTTAAAGCGTTGATGGAATGAACTCATAATATTAATGGAAAATTGAAAAATAATGGTAGGGCCACGTTGTATCCAGTATGTATATAAAATAAATTACTCGACTTCACTTGATAATACAGTTGTAACACATACAGGTAGAAGTGACAGCATTCCTGTTTAGATGGTTGGAGGTCCTAACACACTTTCCTTTCTTCTAGCATTGCGAACGCTATCACAATTTCTCTGGTTTTGTCTAGTCAGAGACTATGAAATTTACTATCAACTCACCGATTTCTTATCTAGACTTCTTATAAAAAAAACTCGGGCATAGATTTTTTTAATTGCTTACATTTTTGTATAGTTTGTGAATATATTATCGAAAACGAGAACGACAGAATTGTACCGTGATAAGGTAGTGCCTAACTTATGTGTCTATGTAAATTATTGCCTAGAGCAAGTGCAATTAATACAGCCCAACAGCTAAATTATTACAAGCTAATGAGATAACATCTGACTGTTCTTCTCGTATTAAATAGTGAAATTTCAATCACTGATTGTTCTGTTATGAAATTAACTTTCCAATTAATTTGTCTGGTTTAATAAGGGGCAGTGTACCGGATGTAATATGTACTGGTCTGGGTAGCAACCACTACGAAATGTATGCATTTGGGTACTTAAATCTGAATAGGAATGTGTTCGACCAAATACAGCACTGTGTGTGTGAACGTAGGCCAGCATAACTCTGACGCCCGTCAACGTACGCAACGTCTCTTGTTGGTCTATGGACCATGCTACACTTTACCGTGTCAATAAAAATGTAACCTGCAGCCTCTCGTTTTAGACTCATCGTTCGCTACGCCTTAAGTGCTTTAAAATGGTTATAACTGTTACTTTATTTCAAAATCTCAGACTACACAGTAAAAAATGTTTTTAAAACTGTCTCAAAGCTTATTACTCTGCTTATATTGTACTCTCGCATTATGAAACTGACCTCGCCTAACACCAAGGACGCAATTTTACGTCTCTTCGTCTTGAATAAGGCTTTTGAGCCACGTAGGTTGCTCATAAAAATCTTCAAATTTTAAAATGGTAGTTTGAAAGGTTGGTAACGGTTTTCCCTTTTGCCAGACGCCGCCCTCGGTGAGGTCATTGTACGAATAGCATGGGTTTGATTTCATCCAAGCGGAAGTTGAAGGTTGTTTCGTTTCTTGTGACTCATTGATCGTAATTTTACGCGATAGATACTTTTTCAGGGATTTTAATACTTTGGCGTGAAAGGTGTCGCTTTCATAGATCGTATGCTTCTTTAACTTCTTTTTAAGAGATCAAATTCGGGTAAATCATATATATATTCACTAGATTAAGGACCCGATGATAAAATGAAAAAGTTAACCTCATATTTATGTGCTAGTAACTAAATGACGAAATAAGTAGTCATAAAAATGGAAGCATTATTTTTTTCCAAACAAGTTAACGCAGTAAAATTCAAAGAAAAACAATAAATTAAGATTAAAGTACGACAGCCGTATCGAAAATTTGAGAGCGTGCAAAATCGGCCGCCATCAGGGAAAACATACTACCATGCCTACGAGCCTGAGAGGTAGGTAGAGATTATATAACTGGTCAACGAGACTTTACTTTGATACAGTGTTTAAAATATACTTTGTAATTATAACTGAGACTTTGTTAGTTTTTTTTTTACTAGAATATAAGAAGTGCGTATTTAAAAATCACAACTAATAACGTAGGATATACGTACAAAAAAAAAACAGTTAGCTAAAAAAAGTACAGTTAGCTACAAAAATAGCTGAACAAATGTAAAAAATAAAATATATATACTTTTACGTCCTTAACAACACTTTTTCACTATAATATGCTATAAAGGATTTATTCTATTTGAGTTAAAAAATTTGTTCAGGTATTTTTGCTGCTGGTAGTACATAGGCAATCCGATTTACTTTGCCGCACCATTAAGCCATGAACCAGTTAACCGGCACACGTATTTCTAGCTATAATACTGGATCGTATAAGTGAAATTTGACAAGCAGGCAGTCGGTATCATTTTGCGCCTGTATTATGTTATTTTTTTTGTAATGTTCTGTACTTACTGTCTGGTAAATGAATTTATTACGTTATCGTTTATTATTTTTATACCTTTTTAGATTACCAGCAAAGTTGTAGAAATATTGTAGTAAAAATGTAGTAGACATATCAAGCGAGAAATTAATCATCACTCAAATCCACCAAGAATGGGATCAAAACACCCGTTTAATGAGTCAATACGCAGTGGGTATCGAGTATCGGGTATAATAAATAGCCAATCAATCAACCACCCACGTAGGGCTCGTCAGAGCTCAGAAGTGAATTGTTTTTGCGATGGAAGATTGGCTCAAATTACTCTTCTTCCGAAAGAATTGATTCCGTTTTTGGGCAAATAATAAGTTATTTGTTGACGCTTATAATTTTGTGAAATACATAGGTACACAATTTCGTAGTTTCTAATTTTGTTATGGCCGTAAGATAATCTATAATTGTCAGGTCTTGCTTTGAGGTCAATCTTAGATACGTCTTAGATACGTTGAACCATATTATTACCCTATACATTTTTAGTTTAATACAAGGTAGACAGTAATAGAGCAATGCTGAAAAACTAATGAAAATTGGATTTTTTAATGACGAATACATTAAATTAAACATACAATTTGCTCAATTTTTTTGGTGTTACTGCATCACTACTACTCCTTTGTGTCATGATATTTTTATTGCTATTAGTTTAATGATTTTTTTTAATAAGATAGTGGAATCCGCAGGGATATACGTTTTTCTTCTTCTTCTTCAGCCTTTAGAAGTCCACTGCTAAACATAGGCCTCCCCCAAAGATTTCCAAACCAACCTGTCGGAAGCGGAAATACATTAGCAACCATAAACTCATAAAACTTGAACAACATTAAAAACAAACACTACATTACTCTTTACATAAATAATAAATCTACTTTTTCCTAGCAGTAACTAAACACATACATAGTCGATACTCGATTTATTACAACCAAACTTCTTTAATAAGAATAAAAAGTACTAGGTGCGCATAAACAGCAAAGATACATAGTGAACGTGGTAACAAACAAACAGGCCTCTCGAACGGTAGGCTTTCACACAGCGTCGGTGTCAAGTGCGATCCCGCCCACTCCGCATCGGTTATGCAAGCCTAGTAGGAGCTTTGATTTTTGCTACGGACAATGTGTGACAGTTTTATGATGTGCACAATGTTGGTAGAGTTAATGTAAAGCCAAGGTAAAGTCACTATAATATTTTTATTGGCACATCTATTAGTATAGTGAGAGATTAGAGTCAATGTAGATAGAAGATAGAGTCACTATTATGATTTTTCATGGTACGAAAATGTGGTAAGGAGTACAGTTCGTGTTGCTGCTAAGTAGCGTACCCAAACTTTTTTTGGTCCCTCACCTGATTATGATAACAAATTCCTTTCGGACCAAAAACCAACAGAGCTTAGCATATTACGGTGGTTATTACAAGTTCATTTTTAAACTGTTACTTATTTTTAATTTTAGACATCTGAAATATCATGTCACGAAGTTTTTTTTTTTTTGTTGCATCGAATGACGAGACGATCCTGCCGTTCGCCTGATGGTAAGCGATACGACCACCCATAAACAGTAGCAACACCATACAGCACCTTGACTTACAAAGTACTGTGTGGCATTCCACTGCGCTCGTCATCCTGAGACATAAGCTGTTAAGTCTCATTATGTCCAGTAGTTATACTGGCTACAATGTCCTTCAAACCGGAACACAACAGTGCATGCACACTGCTGCTTGGCGTTAGAAATAGACATTGCGGTGGTACCCACCCAGACGGACTCTTACATATGAGAGACCTACCACCAGTAAGTTAGGAGAGGCTGATAAACTGCGCTACAATTTTACATTACTAGGTGTTGTTCGCGGCTTCGCCCGCGTGAAAAACCTTTCCCGCTACAAAACTCCATAAAACACAGTATGACGCCAGCGCCATCTACTTAGGAATCAGATTTAAAATATCAATTATCTCCTATGGGAGCAAATTTCCGGGATAAAAAGTAACTAGGTTAATCCAAGACATGACCTACTCGTGTGCCAAATTTCAACCAAATCCGTTTAATTGTTTCTACGTTTACTTTGAACAAATATCCAAATATTTTCACAGACTTTCGCATTTATAATATTAGTAAGATCGGAAGTAAGAAGTAATATAAGATTGTTGTATTGAATATTTGAGTAGCATAAGGGAATAAATAGATTATTATTATATTTTATATGTTATTTGTTCCAGGTACCCATTGTTTATTACTGTAACGAAATCTATTCCGGTGAGTTAAATTCATAAAGATTCGTTTAAAAATATCTTAGGCGCATTTTATAGGAAACACATGGCGAGAATCTATGAGGAAATTCACTTTTATTTTCTTAGGAAGAGATGTTTGTTATGAAATATGTAATAACTCTTTCCTATTTTCGTAGGTGTTTGTTGGATATCCTTTAGTACTCACGCTTTTGTATTCCTAAATGGTTAGGTAGAAACATATCTAGAATACTTGGCATTTATATTAAGATTATCAACTGAGAGCATGGTGGTCCTACTTAGACAAAAACCATGACCTTTAGAGTCAAGGTCCTAGAGACCTCACTTTTGACATCACGTTTTGAGATTAACTCGTGGCCTCTGTACGCTGTTTTTTACATTAGCCAAATCTTATATTTTCTATACTCAATATTATTATAAAGAGTAAAGATTTTATTGTTTGTTTGTTTGTTTGTAATGGATAAACTCAGAAACTACTGGACCGATGTTGAAAATTATTTGATGAATAGGAAGCTACATTACACCTTAGTGCTTTTTATCCCGGGAAAATATTTTTATCCCGGAAAAACTTTTTCACGCGGGCGGAGCCGCGAGCAGCAGTCTAGTATTTAATAAGTCGATTTTGATTGTCCCGGACATTGACTTCAACATACTAATTAGTTATTTTGGCTTGCTCATTTCCTTCAAAATTGCACACTTTAGAATTAACCAGTGATATTGAAATAATAGTAAAAAAAAAATATTACTTTATGCAGAAAGTTTCTATAATTTTATAAATAAAGATAAAGTGCAGTCTCACCACTCTATTGTATAAAAATAAATATTAATTAATCTTAGTTCACATAAGCATTTATCTTGGTAGGGGATCGAACGCGCAACTTCTCATTTCCTGGCTCATTACCCTCTACGCCATAACGGCTATATTAATCATTAACATTGATATCATCTTACAAGTTAATTATAACTCATTTATGATTTACTACTAGTTTAAAAATAAATTAACCCAATTGTAAAAACAACGTGTCATTAAAATTAATGGCTTTTACTGCAGCTAATTTACCTTTAAATATTCATATGCTTTCGCCCACATTTGGGATGACATGTACCTCATAGAGCCCGTTTGTATTCTCTATTACACCTTTGAATCCACGCGGAATTTTCTTAACTCACATGTAATCACCAGGCATTACGAAAATTAACATGTAATGTCTTGTGTAACGAATACAGTTCAGATTTATGAAATTCTAAATTCTGAGTGGTGTTGCTAATATTTGTTCGAAATGTAAGTGTTATCATTAGATGAGCAATTTAAGCTTTAAGCCAGCAGTTACTTAATCTATGTGGTCACAATATTATCAGTTATGGTCCATAAAACTAAGTCTGAATTAAGGGCAAGTTTGTATAACAAAAAAAGTTACTATAATAATTGTGCTCTTAACGCGTTTTACGAAGACCTGCAATTTTTAGCAGAAATTTAAAGGAGTCACACTTTACTTCATAAAATCCAAGTAAAATGGGCTTAGTTACATTTTCTTTAAGATCAAATGTATTTTGAATTTGGGTTCAAACTGTTACAGTTCCTTGTTTCAAAACTCGGGGAAACCAATTTATCATATTGAATTACGGCTAGGGCTAGTGTGTCGTGTGACTTCTATGTTGTGCACGTGGGCGACATATTTGGCAAAGAATAGGTGAGTTTGTTGAGGAATTTAGAGTGTAGAAAGGTTATTTGAACAAAGAGATAATATATAACCTTTGTTGTATTGTAATTTCTTGTTAAATGATAACTTTGTTGCTGTTATCTTTCTATTACAATTTGGGTACTAGTTGGCGATGTCACGTGGGATTTTTATAGCATTATTTACCTGTACATGGAGTTTCTTGAAATAAAGCTTAATTGTTTACAGGCCTTTATCTGAACTTAAAGTGTCAGACACTAATTCGTAGTTAGCAGTATTGATACCATTGTATTGTCTATTTCTGTCACCAAACAGTATACAATCACTGTTATGTTTCAATTTGAAACAACATCTCTTGTCTTAGATGTTAAGCGAGCTTCACTAAAATAGACAAAACTATAATCTTTGGCTAAACGGACTCGTGTATTACCAGTCTGAAATCTAGATCTGGTTTATAACTAAGTTACCAAACAGAAACTAATCATTATGTATTAGGTAATTTCCCACGACATTTCCTTCGTTAAAACTGTAGTATAATAACATGTAATTGTGTTGAGTTCAATAACCGCGGTTTGCGCAGTTGGGTATAAAAATTACTTGATAATTACACGCTTATGAATTCAAGCAAATACAAATATAATTTTATGTATAGTTATAAGAACTAACACCCATATTGTTAAATATTAAATGCTTTGCCATCCTTTATGGATTAAGGTATTTGGAATGGAATGGAAATAATTATCAAAACTCCTGCAAAACCACTGACCATGGCGAATAAGGCCGTTATTTCATTATGGGTTTCTCTTACACGTTGTTACCAACCCGACCTTAAGTCTTGATACTTTAGGCAATTTTTTTATGCACAACAGGTAATAGTAGTGTTTATTAACTTTATTATAGAAGCTAGTTTATTTACTGCCTCAGTGGCGTAGTTGTATTACGGTACGACTGCAATGCTGAAACCTCGGGTTCGATCCCCGGTTCGGGCTAAGTGATATTGGGTTTTCCTACTCAGTATCACCCCGGAGTCTGGCATTTGTGCCCGATATGGCGATAGACTCGCCCCCTATCACATCATGGGACGGAATACGCACGGTGAAAAATGGGTGCACTATTTGCGCCTCTGCCTACCCCTTCGGGGATAAAAGGCGTGAGCATGCGTAGTTTATTGATAAAATATTGTTTTGAGCTCCTAAATAACTTTTATGTTGTTTTACACGCTTGGCTATATTCACATTGAAAGACATTGAGTACCTATCGCATGGACGTTATTTAGTTTAATATGTTTGGCGACTATAATATGGCTTAATTTTATGAAATAATTTAATGTAAGATATGTGAAACAATATTTTCAATACAAAGGACATGTCCAAAAACGGGCTTAAAATTCTAACCAAGACAGTTTATATTTGGATAGAACTCCGAAAAACTAGCCTATTACAATAAATCGTTTAATTTTAAAGACCTCCGTTTTTTATATTTATATAATGTTATTTTGCGTTAAAACTACACTTAATATGAATGTTTTTAAAAAGTGAGTTATAAATGGAGGGGTCATAATTTTTTTTTAATAGATCCAAGATCTATATTTTACCCCTTTAATACCCCTAAAGTTTAAGCCTGGTTTGATTTTAAGGCCCAGCACCCATAAAAAAGCGGACATCTCCTTTAAGATAACGTTGGTAATCATTGCATTAATTTAATTCGCACATTTGCAGAAATATTTCACCCGCAAAATTCCATCACCCAAAACAGCGGTTCCCGTAATGTTACCAGCAAAAATTCCACTCTTATTTTCATACCCATAAAAACCATAATGTAAACTGTGTTCAAATATTGGTAATACCATCGACAACTCTGTAAAGTGTACTTACTCTATGCCCCGTTAGTATTACGCAACACTGCTGCGCGACGGACGCGACGGGCCGCTAGTCACTCAATATAGACACGCGCTAGCACACGCGCCGCGAACCCGCTCACCTGCGCCCGCAACTGTCAACTGTCACATTGACAGCTCTTGTTTTCTTTTTTGTGTTGTTTGGAAGTGAGTTTACCAGGCAGTGGTCGTGAGAGTGTGTGGAATTGGGCAGTATGAGGCCTTCGAAAGAAGTTTTTATTGAACTATGTTTTTTTATCATTTATAGTTTATTGATTGATTTTTAATTTTGGGTTTATATTTCTTTCTAAGGCCAGTAATGTTGCCAAACAATTCGTTTTCCATTCAGTGAAGGTTGCTAAATGTAATTCATAGAGATGTGTCAATGGATTTCCGCTCGTATGCGCATGCGCATGCGGGACCCATTCAACCGCATTTTTTTCGGTGAGTCGTTTTTTTACGAATCTGTAGGAAGTATGTGCTAACGAATGTGCAAATATGGAGTGAGACCCTGAGGTTTAATTAATGTGTGTTCGCGAATTGAGTAATGAGCAAAAACTGTACGATGTTAATGGATTACGAAATATTGTAGGTTCGATAATGTTGAAGGAAATTGAGAGAAATTACATATTGCAATAATTCACGATAACTTAGGATGCTAGATATTTACCACTAGCAGTCAAAATACCTACCGATATATTATTCCGTACTTCTGGTTTTTTATTACCAGTTTTTACCGTTTATACCATTTATTATTATACCATTTATTACTCATTTTATTGGTTCTCTTTTTTGTCTGTCAGTCTGTCTTTCCAGTATATTAAAAAAATACTCTCCAACCTAATGAAAAAAATTGATTGATTAATAATTTTCCACTTTATCACAATTTACAGTTTTAGAGAATTAACATTACAGAGAGAGGGTGCAAAAATGCAATTAACAAAATCGGTGAGCGTATTTCCGTCCTATTTAATGTATAATATTTATTGTTAGTTGGTCTCTCATATGTAAGTGTCAGTCCGGGTGGGTACCACCGCATTGTCTATTTCTACCGCCAAGCAGCAATGTGCATGCACTGTTGTGTTTCGGTTTCAAGGACATTGTAGCCAGTTGAACTATTGGACTGGACTGTATCAGGATGACGAGCGCAGTGGAATGCCCCACAGTACTTTGTAACTCAAGGTGCTGGATGGTGTTGCTACTGTTTATGGGTGGTCGTATCGCTTACTTACTATCAGGCGAACGGCATGCTCGTCTCGTCATTCGATGCAATAAAAAACAAATATCTTTATATTTAAATCAAACAAACATATTAAAACATTTACTACGTCTCAGTACTCTTCAATTATTAAACAGGCTTAAATTAATGCGAAAACATAATTTCTAACATCAAAATGCATCTGAAAGGCTCTCGAGCTTGCTAAATATCTTAAATGCTTTAATTATACATGTCTAGAGGGACAGTCGTAAGAAGTGAAGCAAAGTATTGCCGACATTTATTCTTATTCAACTGAATTATGAGACGGGCAGGTGATATTTGATGTTAAGCGGTAGGATTGCTTCCAAACGGTAGTCATACCATACAGAATTTTAAATTAAAAACTACGGCATTGTACTGCACTACAGAAAGACAATAGATGTTACATTAAAGTTTTTTCTAAGTTCTTCTTATACTTAGACTTTATTTATGACTAGTAACATACCCTTAGAAATGTCCATACCAGGGTCACAAACAAGAAGCTGTCTGCCATAAAATAACTATTGTTTCGTGTAAAAGAAGCCTTATACTATGGTATTAGTGACGCGCTATCTAGACGTGTATATTATCAAAGCTCAAGTCTACATGTATTATTCCGTCTAGTTTCTGCCGTAATGGTTGTTGTTTTACGATCAAGCTTTGTGCCGTAATGGGTGAGCAGAGTTTAAACATTTATGAACGAATTTGGAATATTACGATTCGGTAAAGTTAGCACCAACAAGCTGCGTGTTGAAAATGAAAGCTGAAGCTTAAAGCTTTTAGAGCTTTTAAAAGGTTAAACGTTTTTATGATTGTAGTTGTAGATTTTTACATTAGATAAAAGTCAAACTGCATAACTTACTTGTTTACTGGTGGTAGGTCTCTCATTATGTAAGAGGCCGTCTGGGTGGGTACCACCGCAATGTCTATTTCTACCGCCAAGCAACAGTGTGCATGCACTGTTGTGTTTCGGTTTGAAGGACATTGTAGCCAGTATAACTACTGGACATAATGAGACTTAACATCTTATGTCTCAGGGTGACGAGCGCAGTGGAATGCCACACAGTACTTTGTTAGTCAAGGTGCTGGATGGTGTTGCTACTGTTTATGGGTGGTCGTATCGCTTACCATCAGGCGAACGGCATGCTCGTCTCGTCATTAAATGCAATAAAAAAAAAAAAAAAAAAAAAAAAAAAAACTTAGCTTTTGTTCATGATAGTGATCTTTCTTGTCCACATAAAGTATTTCACTTGAATGGTATGGGTTAAAATTCTGGATAAGAGGTCATGATTCTTATTATTACCTTAATGGTTAAGATAGTCCAGAAAATAAAGTAAGCTGTAGTAAATAAAGTAAGTCAATCTATAGCTCGGCAAACGTATGCACAAACGTACCTTCTGTACGTGTACTAAATATGTAAAATTATTTGAAAATCTGTTTATTTCAAGCTACCGAACTTAATTAATGTCCAAAGAAAATCACAATAACCAATACGAATGGTCGAATCGGTCGAATCGTTCGAAAACACGCAGAGGGTCAAAATTACTGTAACCCATTATAGGGTTATATTGACCACCATATGGTATAATTAATTAAAAGTTTCACAGCAGATGCATTTATATCTACGGGTATAATTTGTTTGTTGTGGAAAACGATAAAATAATAACGCGCTATTATTTTGGTCCGAACCCTCTCAGCATTAGAGGAAGCGCGTGGCCAGCAGTGGGGGAAAATATAATACAGGGTTGTCTCTCGCCAGTCGACACAATTATGCCGGCTTATTTGAACCAGATATACACAGGCTGCTCCTGGAACGCGACATACGTTGAAATCCATAAAATGTGGCCCGACCTAAGATTTGAACCTAAGACCTCCCGTTCCACATACCGTTTGCTGTAATATATTGTTCGGCAATAATTCAAAGTATCACGCACTTCCGTACGTTAAAACAATGGTTTGTTGTACCACCAACTGAGACCTAACGAGGCCCTTTGTTCCTTGTAATTGTGGAAGCGGGCTACCGGGTTATGGGGCCGGCGCTAATTTTGAACGCTTTTTCGTGGCTTTTTTCAATTACGTGGTGCGTTACAGCTTCCTTTTCTAGTTGAGCTAATACAGTTGAAGTTAAAAATACCCACTTAGTACTATATTTGGGCTTTTTATATGGAGGGAAGGAGACAATATTTTCCACTATCTTTCTATTTGAAAATTACCTTACTAGTGTAAACAACTTAGTGCCATTAGAGGCTCGTCGAACTTCATCGCTGTTTTGGAATAAAATGCATGCTGTTAATCTTGATTTACTTAAGAGTGGTAATGGCGGGTGTGAGTGTGGGATAGTCTCTAAATCAAAGACTGGGCCCATAAGGCAAATCGTTTGTGCCTGATAGTCGGCTAAACGACTGTGAACTGCGAATTGGATGGAAACCCATAGGCAAATCGTACTTTCTCCCCTAGTACTTTCGCTGCAAATTGACCGCTGAATGCGTCGGCAACACAACCAGTATGTGAGGTCGGCGTAATCCATTTTCGAACATGTTGCGTATATAAAACAGTATGTGGAGTCATTACAACACGAGAATCATGTTGCCGCAAGATTTTACTTAATTTTACTATCGTCCACCTACATGACGTCAGTCTCATCTGGAGAATCAAATCTTGCGCAAACCGTGGTAAAAAACACAAGGTGTTGTTATTGTCCCAGATCTGAAAATCGAACCCAGTGTCTCCCAGTTAAGTTCATAATTACGGTTCTTATCACTATACCAAGGAAGATTAAACCAAAATATCTAATTGTCGATTCCCGTTGCCTTCCAAAACTGACTTACAAATTCCGTTCAAAGCGTTTATTAAAATCACCTCTTTACTAGAATAGAATAATGCTGTGTTTTTGTTGTATTTTTTTGGCCATTTGCACGAGTACTGGGGTCATGGCTGGTCATACTCTGTGCGGAATTGATTAAACGACATTGATGGCTTAGTATTGCGTGGGCGTTCGATTCTCGGTAAGTGATGTTTATATCTTGTTTATTGTGATCGCTTTCTTCTGTATAAGAGAGGTTATTTCCAGTGTTTGAGACTTTTTTGGCGTGCGCGTTATCATCACCGATCTCAAAACCCTGGTCAGGTAGAGTGATATTGAGTTTTTTAGCTCAGTATTAACCCGGAATTCTTATGCTCAGTAAATGGCAATAGACTCGCCGTATTACATATTATGACCTACCTATAACCTCTGCCTACCTCTGAAAAGGCGTGATGTTATTGTCAAATGCAACATCTAATAGTTACTTCACAAAGAATTCGTAACACTCCGATCACAGTTCCAAATTTTCTGTACATCGGAGACAGTATTGCACGAGATCATTCGACGCGGTTGGATAGTTAAGTTCATTGCCTTTAGGAAGTCGATGACCTAAGATTTTAGATCTATCCTTAAGTCATCTTTGGGTACCCTCAACCTGTCCAGTACCCGGCAATACTTCGAGCTATAGAAAAAAAATCGCCAAGTCGGCAACAAAGTCAGATTAGAGCGACAAAGATGACGCTCTACGGAGCCGAAAGATGACTATTTCTACAGGTAATGTGGGATATTGATTGCCTAGTATTGTATCGGTTTCTGTAGCTCTATTCCATATTATAAGTGGGAAACCCTTACCAGCAAGTGATAGCTCGTTCTCAACCCTTGCACAAATAATTTCTTACAAACTTGGGGGACTGCAACTATACCATAAGTAATAGCTAAAATACTTATCATAATTTTATTTATAAAAGAAGTTGAACAGATTTTCTAAAACATAGGTTGAGAATAGCCCGACCTTCGGAAGAATTACGGTTCACCGACCACACTCGAGCAATGAGTCGAAACAAAATTAATGTGAAATTATTTACAACACCCATGTTTGAAACAATACAGACTTGCACCTTGATCACCTTATCAATGCATTGGAACGATTAACAAAAATCTAGAGAAATTTTGAGTGTAGTCAACATTGGGTTTTTGGTATTCTTGACCATTAATCCTACTAATATTATAAACGCGAAAGTTTGTAAGTCAGGATGTCTGGATGACTGGATGTATGGATGTTTGTTACTCTTTCACGCAAAAACTACTGAACGGATCTCGATGAAACACGGGTAGATTATGTCCTGGATTAACACATAGGCTACTTTTTATCCCGGGAAAATATAAAGCAGGACTTTTATCCCGGTAAAACTCATTCACGCGGGCGGAGCCGCGGGCAAAAGCTCGTAAAATATAATATTTATCTCATGATGTATTAGCGCTAAGACTATAATTGTAATATTATTATTACTTGCATGAAATTTCAATTCCAAATCACATGGCATCCTCTAAAATTTCATAAAAATGTTGTCTTACTTAAGAATTAAATCCAAGAAGTTGAAGTTTTACTAACCAGATCATTTATTCAAGAAGAAATTATAAGTTTACACATTAAAAAGTAACACGCAATAGACTTTTATTAACTAACCAATGCAGCACACAAACAAAAAAAACCGATGAAAGTGGTTAAATACAAGTAAATCAATGATCCATGATCACGAAACCCTAGTTTAGCCTTTCAGGATCACTGAACATTAATTACAATTCCCAATATCAAATTCCAAACCGACCAGTACGATTTAAGTTCCTCAGAACAAGTCGAGTGAGCGTTCCCGGTTCGAACCCTCGGTGAGTAATTAAAATTCCCCGAGCGGTATCCGGAACCGCGCGGTTTCGCGTTCCCACGTAGAAACAATGCTGTAATAAATATAACGTAATGATACTGTCTTCAACGTTTATCGTTTGAAGTTGGAGTGGTGCGTTTGTTTATACTTGTTTTTAGACGAGAGGGTAATAGCCTGTGAAATATTTGGTGTTTCTCGCAGCTTTTCCCGCGTAAAATGCCTTTCCAGCTACAAAAGTCCCTAAAAGACGATAGCGTCATCTATATACAAATCAGATTAAAAATATCCACTATAGTAAATTACTGGTATAAAAAGCTTACATATTAATCCAGCACATAATCTATCCATTTGCCGAACTTCATTTAAATCCATTCAGCAGTTTCTGCGTTTACTTCTCACAAACATCTAAACATTTTCACAAACGTTCAAATTTATAATGTTAGTGAGATAAGTTTGGCAAAAGGAATGGAGACGAGGGTTTCTTTGGGCTAACATATATCTTATACGAGATGCAGCAGCTAAGTGTCACTTTACATCAATTTTCTTTAAGACTGGTACTACTCCGGACAAATCTGGCATCCATGTTATAGACAACAATCTGCACTATGGTTCTATCTGAACACAAAAGTTCATACTATTGTTAGATGGCAAAATTAGACAAAACGAATATCCTACTTAGATTTGACTGTTGGTAGGTCTCTCATATGTAAGAGTCCGTCTGGGTGGGTACCACCGCAATGTCTATTTCTACCGCCAAGCAGCAGTGTGCATGCACTGTTGTGTTTCGGTTTGAAGGACATTGTATCCAGTGTAACTACTGGATATAATAAGGCTTAACATCTTATGTCTCAGGACGACGAGCGCAGTGGAATGCCACACAGTACTTTGTAAGTCAAGGAGCTGGATGGTGTTGGTATTGTTTGTGGGTGATCGTATCGCTTACCATCAGGCGAACGGCATGCTCGTCTCGTCATTCAATAGAATAAAAAAAAAACCACCTGCGCATACGGGAGAACTGCTTGAATTCGATAATGGGACATACGAAGCCAGCATCATTCATTGTGAACACATAATGTACAGTAAGTAACCATGCTTTAAAACAATATATGATTGGAATTTTGTACCCAACGACTTCAAAGTTTTGATTTACGAGTACTCGACATTGTAACCACTTAAAGCTCCCTCTTTTAAATTCGGTCCCACGTCACTTAAAACAGTATCCAAGAGTTTTGTTTATGATTCAAAATACACACAAAAATAGTTACTGACCTATCGCTTCATATGTTAATACTGTTCCACTGCAGGGCAAAAGCTTTTATCGAAAAACGAAGTAGGACTGGTCAGTAAGTATGCCATTTAGGCAAAACGCCAAAATTTATAAGATATATTAGTAACTAGGTTTTGCCCACGGCTCCGCCCGCGGGAATGAGTTTTCCCGGGATAAAAATCTCGCTTTATATTTTCCCGGGATAAAAAGTAGCCTATGTGTTAATCAAAAACATATTCTTCCCGTGTGCCAAATTTTATCGAAATCCGTTCCGTATTTTTTGCGTGAAAGAGTAACAAACATCCATACATCCATACTTACAAACTTTCGCGTTTATAATATTAGTAGGATTAGTTTTCCAAACTAATGGGAGCGTATATAGCTAGTTAATGAAAGGGCTTCAGTTCAGTTCGAGTCGGACAACATTATGAGTGTTCTTAAACGATTTTTCCGACGCTGGATACTTTTCAAATAGGTTATTGCCATTTCCTGGGCGTCACTTCTGGGCTCCGAGCTATGAGCAAAAAACTCAATGTACAAGAGACCGTCAAATATTTTTAATCAACGAGCCTTTGCTCGCGGCTCTGCCCGCGTGAAAAAGATTGGGTTTTTCTACTCAGTAGTTGCCCGGTGTCTGGAATTTACGCCCAATATGGCGATAGGCTCGACCCCTATCACATTATGGGACGGAATACGCACGGCGAAAAGTGGGTGCACTAGTTACGCCTCCGCCTACCCCTTCGGGGATAAAAGGCGTGAGTGTGTATGTATGTATATACTTTTTCGGGGCAACAATAGTTCATGTCCTTCCCAATGCTCAAACTATCTCCGTACCAAATTTCATCGAAATCCGTTCAATAGTTTTTGAAATTTATCGCTTTTGGACAGACAGACAGACGCGGCGAGTGACTTTGTTTTATTCTATTAATATATTCTATATAATATGCAAGGAAGTATTCGTTCGTAAATTATATTGTAAACATGCCTACAAGTGATCAGCCATACCTACAAGTCACAACATTTAGACTGCCTCCCCATAGAGCACGCAAAAAAAACGCGTCGACTTTTTGTCCGCGCCGCGCTGCCGTTTTTTGTTCGCATCGAATCAAAGGTGTGGTTATTGCTTGTACATATTTTTTCTGGTTATTGACACGCTTAAATGCCTTGCGGTTGCTATTTTTGTTTTGACATTAGTTTTTGTCTATGGATTTTGTTGAATACATTATGAAATTGACTCCATATTGTGTTGAACTTATTATTAGAACGTTTTGTAAGCCGGATCAAGTAGTAACAGAAATAATGATTATGGTATTTGGTTTATGTTACATTGACTTTTAAAGTATACGAAAAACATCACCCTCTTTCTGGCGCAGTCAGCTTCAAAGGTCAATATATCGAGTAACGAAATAAAAGAAAATGTAGAGCTCCGTAAGGGACATTACAGACCCATAATAATAGCCGAGAGTAAAGTAAAAGCGTAGTACAGTCGACAAGAAAAATTGTTGAACAAACTCAACACTTCAAACCGCATATGGTAAGTTGCTTAATTTTTTTTAATCCTTCTAATATTATGGACGCGAAAGTTTGTAACAATGGATGTATGGATGTCTGTTAGTCTTTCACGCAAAAACTACGGAACGGATTTCGATGAAATTTGGCACACGGGTAGATCATGTCTTGGATTAACACAGGCTAATTTTTATCCCGGGAAAATATAAAGCGGGACTTTTATCCTGCGAAACTTATTTCCGCGGGCGGAGCTGCGGACAAAAGCCAGTCTAAAATAATATAACCTGTAGTTTTTTCACTAAAAAAAGTTGCTAAAAACAAAAAAGTGATTAGAAGTTTTAGATCTGTTGAGTTTTTTTCGTTTCTGACTGTACACCGTTGCCCCCTCTTAATATTAAAGGAGCCTTTGACCTGCAGCGGTGAGTCTGACCTCAAAAGCTAAGAGGGCCCTTCATTTACTTACTCCAAGATATCCAGTACAGGCAAACGTATATTATATGCATATTTCCTTTGTGGAGTGGAAGAAGAGTGGAGACGGTCTTTAATTCCATGAGAAATAAATATAAACTAAAGACGGTCTTTAATTGTAAGTTATAAAATAGAGATATAAATAATTCGAATAAAAAACGATTAACTATGTAAACTGTATTAAGGTAAAAAGTCTTGTCAAATTTGTTCAGTGATGTTTGCGGTCTGTTTAAAGACACTCAAATTAATTTCAAGTAAACTGTTATTACTTAAGTGTACTAGGGCAAATGTTTAGTCTGTAGACATATATTTAAGTGAACGTATGGAGCGACTTAGTCGTATCATACGACAAAACTCCTTAAAATAAGATTTAAAAAAAAACAGTTATTATCCCTTCCTAGCCGATTTCGGCCACGGCGGCCAATCTCAACGGAGATCAGCCAGGTACGCAGGAGATATTATAGTGCACAAGTGTGAGCGCAATACACAGGTGCACTCGTTATTCCTTCACTCTCATAGTTTGGTGAGACGGCAATCCGACATGACCGGTGAGAGATCAAGCGCAGGACCAACAGCTTTACGTGCTTTACTTACGTGTATTACACCGCCAGCTACCTGACTCCGAGCTGTGACTGAGTAATTTTTAAGATAGAAAAGCCCAGTCACAATGTTTTTGGCCCGACCCGGGATTTGAACCTAGGACCTCAGCGCTCAAATCGCACTCGTAACGCGTACGCAACCCAAACTACGCCAGTGGGGCAGTAAAAAAACAGTTATTACAATAATTGTTTTTAGCTTTTTTTAATTTGGATATCAATCAATATGGTATAACTAATTTGCCGACTTTTACTGAAGAAAAAAGAAATAAAATACTTCCTAAATACCAGAGAAATGCTGGCTGCATCAATTTATTAAAGAAGTTTTCGGAAATACTAATGTTGACAAGCATAGACTTCAAAACCTAAAATTAACTTGCAGCTAAAATAGAACTGCGAGTCGATAGCAGTGCATAAATAAGATAATGGCTAAAACAAGAACAAGTAAACAATCCTGGGACGCGGTTCCGGAGCGGATGCGTTCGGTTATCCCACGGGTCATTATGTTAAGGAGTACTTTTGAGGGCAGGGAGGTATCTGTTGGTCACCTTGTATTTGCGGGGGATTGGACCTCCTTGTGTTTTTTAGCATTTCATGACATGTAGGTCGATTAGGATTAAAACTCAGGATATCAAACTGTATGCCACTGCATTAGCCACTTGATGTAGTATTATATCTTGTACTTTCCTAACACAGGAATGCAACGTCATTTAAAGACCATAACAACACTTGCACACTGCTGATTACCGTTAGAAATGAAAGAATATAGAGATTACCATCTATTTGCTTGTCTTTAAGTAAAAAAACTGGCACAAAATCCTGTCTCTAAGTTGTCTCCTCGTAAACGTTGAATCTCAACCCGCAAGAGCGAGGTTATTAAGTTTGCCGCGCATTGCAGAAAAATATATCTGAATTACCGGCGCTCGGGTTCATTTCAGCATCCCGCGGTTTTTACACGTTAGTCTCGGATTTAATATTCCTGTAACGTCTGAAAATGCATTCTGTTGTAAATGCACACATTCTTTCATTGAATAAAGACAATTTTATTACTTTGGTCGGACTGGGTAGTCCAATAGCTGTACTATAACGAGATAATCTCTGAAACTACTGGTTCTATTCAAATTGTTCACTTTCTCACTTATGGTTGGGCCATATTATTCGTAATTTGTAATATATAAATAAATATAGGCAACTTTTATCCCAGAATAAAAACCAGCCATAATTTCTTGTTCCGATGAGCTATATACCTTCTGCATTGATTGACATTTGGACTGCAACACATTTTAAAAGTTCTTTGCTAAAGACCATATTTTATAGACTGGTAAAAAATGATCTTTTCAAACCAACCAGTAAGAACCAGAAATGATTTAAAATTCTCCATAACTAATTAGAGCCCCGGTTTCGTCTGATTCCTGTCCGGTAAGGATGTGAAGTGAAATCATAAAACCCTAATTAGATATTGTGCGGTAAACAATTAAGGGGCTATGTCGAAAAAATATCGGACGGTGATGGGCGTGGCTTAGCGTATTTCCAGTGCGAGGCGCCCCGCCGACCCGCTGCGACAGATCGCGCGCGTCGCACCGCCATCGCATCAGGTCGTTGCGCTCAAGCCCGCGAAAAGATCGTCATTCCAAATGCAAATACACAGCTGCGTTATAAATATTATAGTTAAAATTTCCAATAAATTCTATGTTTTATAACTTATAAAACATGTAATTTATTTTAATTCGCCTATAGAATCATTATTATGTCACTATACTACCTAATTACTTGAACATTATGTAAAATGACATTGTAAGTTATTTAAACTCATCGAAAGTATTATTCACTTTCTCGGTAAAATTTGGTATGGTGGTAAATAGGTCTCGGACGTACGTAGGTATATAAAAAACAGAGCAGTATGAAAATTCTATAATACATTTTAAATTATATTTTGCATCGTTTTGATTTATTTTTGTAGGCTTTCCTAGCTTTGATTGACACAAAGTAAATAATAATACAAAATATGCAGTCACTATTTTACGACCCGACTCTGGATTCAAACCCGGGACCTCAGCGCGGAGGCCGTACCGAGCACGCAATACAGCTACGAGTTACGACATCGAGGTAGTCTTGACTCTCGACAAGTCAGTCACTATGCTACCTCTTCCCTGGAATTCCGGGTCTATTTTACCGGGTTTTGCCGGGTCTAAATGATGCTTCACTCTTCAGTGCCGCCATATAAAATCGAATTTTGGGTGTAAAGGTGTTCGAATTTTTTACACCATAAAATTAGTTTGATATGAAGTTTGAAAACATTATAATGGTTCAATGGTCACTAGATAGGGTATAAATGTTTGTAATGGTGAAGGTGGCCGTTACCAATCTAGAACATTTTTATTTAAGAACCAATTAGCTTCAAAATCCATACCTGGCCAAATTTTGGACAATAAAACATGTGTCTAATGTACAAGGGGGAATAAGTGGCTGCCATGTTGTTTTAATTTTTAAGGCCAATTCGCTTTATAATCGATACTTTTGCGTCTTTGGTTACAAAGGTCAGATCCGATTTTATACCTATTGACCTCAAAATTGTTATCTAGGCATACTTTGGCCCCAGAGGGTGAGCCTAATGCCAAAAAAGTGACTGCCATCTTGAATTTGAGAGCGTACATGTCCGCTCGGGCCGATTTCTGCAAAATATATATCAAACTGAACATCTACAGGTTGTTTCTTCTTTCGCTATTTTTGGCTTGCCGTTGAAAGCAAGATCTTGACTTAGGTAATGTTAGAATTGAGAAAAGTGGCCGACATAGTGAGACTGATCCAATGTCAGAATTGAAAAAGTTACCGCCATTTTTAATTTCTTTGTTTTAAGGCTAACCGACCTCAAAATCGATATCTGTGTATAACTTTAGTTACTAAAGACTGATCTAATGTCACAATTGAAAAAGTAGCCGCCATTTTAAATTTCTTTGTTTTAAGGCCAATCGACCTCAAAATCGATATCTGGGCATTGTTTTGTGTAGAAGAGGCAGATCTAATGTTAGAATTAAAAAAAGTGGCCACCATTTAGATATTTCTTGTTTTAAGGGCTATTTATTGGCTTTAAAATCTATGTGACCTTGCAGGTGGACGGCCGACGCTGCGCCGTGGCCTGGCCTTAAAAACAAATAAATTCAAAATGGCGGCCACTTTTTTCAATTCTGACATTGGATTAGTCTTAGGCAACTAAAGTTATAGCCAGATATCGATTTTGTGGCCAATTGGCCTTAAAATGAAGAAATTCAAAATGGCGGCCACTTTTTTCAATTCTGACATTGAATTAGTCTTAGGCAACTAAAGTTATAGCCAGATATCGATTTTGTGGCCGATTGGCCTTAAAATGAAGAAATTCAAAATGGCGGCCACTTTTTTCAATTGCTACATTGGATCAGTCTTTGGTAACTAAAGTTATAACCAGATATCGATTATGAGGTCAATTGGACTTCAAACAAGGAAATTCAAAATGGCGGCCACTTTTTCAATTCCGACATTGGATTAGTCTTTTGTAACCAAAGTTATAGCCAGATATCGATTTTGAGGTCGATTGGCCTTAAAACAAAGAAATTCAAAATGGCGGCCACTTAATTCAATTCTGACATTGGATCAGTCTTTTGTAACCAAAGTTATACCCAGAAATCGATTTTGAGGTCGATTGGCCTTAAAACAAAGAAATTCAAAATGGCGGCCACTTAATTCAATTCTGACATTGGATCAGTCTTTTGTAACCAAAGTTATACCCAAAAATCGATTTTGAAGTCGATTGGCCTTAAAACAAAGAAATTCAAAATGGCGGCCGTGTATACCAATTCTAACATTGGCTCTGAATATTTTAGTGACTATTGATCCATAATAAATAAATAAATAAGTAATATAAAAATTCATACTAAAATAATTTTATGGTGTAAAAATTTGAACAGCCTTTGCACCCAAAATCCGAATTTATTTATTAATCATTTACGCAAAATTGGCCCAGCATGGCATTCCAGGTATTACGCATCCCTAGCTCTGGAGTACGAAATATAAATAATAATACAAAAAAACCCAATGTCAATTTTTTTTCGTTCAGGGATTCGAACCCGGGACCGGGAGCGCGGTAGTCGTACCGATCACGCATTATAACTAAAGTAGGTCTCCGAAAAGAAATAATTTACAAAGGTGAAAGGATGTAATAATTACGCTTGCTACCTATCTCATAGATCTAATAGAGCCTATAATTTTATATTGACACACGGACGTGACCTGGATATACTGTAAAATAGAATTTGAAGGGCACTTTCAAATTTGCCGCGCGGGTCACGGCGGCAGCGCGGCCGCATCCCTACACCAAACGGGTAATTTGAACTTTGAAGGCGCCCAAAAATGTCGAGCGCACGTCCGTCGTCAGTAAAGATTCCGGGCGACTGAAGTCGGCACGGGCCACTCCCATGACAGTGATGGCGTATTTAGCCGTCGCGGATGAGAGGAAGAGACGGGAAGCGCACTCGTATGCCGAAATGAAATGGCGTAAGCGCCAAACCAATTTTCTTTTAATTGTGATTATACTATTCAATTTAGTTTGATTGCGTCTTTCTGTGACCTTAGAAAATATTGAGTTCTTGTATTTAAATCAAGTTACGAATGTATATATTACACCATTTAGAGATAAAGCGTGTTTAAAGAAAATATCAGAGGTAACTTTGGATTTTTTTTCTATCGAGAAAATTTGTAGTAATTGTGTTTTGGCTTTCGAAAATCATTGAGTTATATGTTCAATTTACACATACCCAAAAATCAAACTTCCGATCTTAGTACTTTACGAGAAATTTGAATTTAAATAACCTTAAATTTTTCGACATAGCCTCTTAAGAACTGAAAGTTATCGATTGAGTCATACATGCTACATTAGAGGATACAGGCAATTTTCAAATCATGTTCGGACAGCAATTGCTACCGGTTGTAATTGCTGACTGGCGTTTTGATTCTTGGAGGGAAAATAAATCACAGAATTCGTCCTTTCAAACGTGATTTCTTGGATATTATCTAATAATCTCCAATAACACCTGTTTTAAATATTATTGGTATTCGCTTCCGAAAATACTTTATAGAATATAACAAAAGTCGAGTCCTATCTGCGACGTTTTAAAAATGATGTTGCCCTGACCCTGAATTGAAATTACTAAGAAAGAAAAAGTAAAGAAGAGAAAGAAAACTCCTCACTGTTTTTAACTTTTTTCCCCTACATAAACACTGATTTTAGCTCAATGGAAAATATAAATACTACCTTCAGTTTTCAGTTTATCAATCGTGAATATATCACGTATTAGGAAATTAATTAAAGGCTCATTTTGAGCTGAATAACGTCATTAGAGCGATCCGGGTCAGCCTCGGGATTAGTGTTATCTCGAATGACATCGTGTGAATTTTAGCTGATAATTAACTAGGTTCCTCATTAGTTATATAATGGTGTTAATAATTTGATAGGTAAATTAGTTTGATGATTTTAGAAAATTGCAATGTATTGGTGACTTTATGGCACTAGGTTATGCACGCGGCTTTGTTCGCATAAAATTCCATCCTGATATAAAAAAGCATAAATACAAATATGTGTTAATAAGTTAATACCAATAGCATAAGTATAAAATACAAGTCATAACGCCGACGAAACGACTATCTATAATCTTATACCTAATTGTAATTAATATTTCTTCGGGACAAATTCATCAAGAACTCAAACTATATCCATACCAAACTTCATCGAAAACGATTCAGTAATACCAGATAATACTTCCTATCCTACAAACAAACTCATAAACTTACAAACTTGAACTATAATGTTAGTATACATTATTACATAAACATAAATACTACACTGTGTGTTAAAATACCAACAGATTCTGAACCGAATTCAAATAATATAAATTTACAATTCTCGTTTCAATTGAAATAGTGTATTCATATTTAAAACCATTATTGAGCCAAAACTAAATAAAAAAATATGAACTCCCAAACTCTGTTATCAAACGACGCAGCTCACATTCATACAGCTCTTTTGACATTTAACCATTGTTTTACAAACAATCAAATTGCGTTTTTTATTTAAAAACACTGTTAATTCAGCACCGAGTTAGACTATCAAAGGAAAGGAAAACATCACTTGAAACGGTACCGTAAGTGGTGATAATAGAGTTTGAAATCGCGTGGTAGTGAGCACTCTTTAGTGGGTCGGCGGGACCGGCACGAAGTCTAACGCAGGATCGTTAGTTCCGACATCCATTTTAGTCCCTTTGAACCGATCTTTCCCGGCTCCTATTCGGAAATATCAGGATTTCGTACATTATACGCCGGCTGAAAGGGCTGTCCCAGTTTTTCCTGTTTAAAAAATCCCGGAATTAAAATCTGGAATTATGGATGCTTTGACGCAGTGATTAAAACTTGTCTTTGAAGTGTTCGATTGATTACGGTTTGGAGATGCTTGAATGGATTCCAATTTATATTCGAGCTTGTGTGTATTTAACGGTTTCTAGTAAACCTTAGTTATAGTAGTTTAATTTCAATGCCAAAACCTTAGTTGACAAAAAAAAATGTGTTTATAGTCTTTGGGAAATGTATAGAATTGACAAGAGGGACAGCGTAAAATTTTGGATCCCTCTCGGCATAACATGTATGTCACATACAAAATTAATAGAACCCAGGTTTTCTCACAATGATTTTCATTAAACCTTACAATAATTGGCAACACATGTAACTAGGGGGGATGGTATCAGACCAGAAGCATCCATACCAGCCCCAGACTCTAACTACTCTTAATGAACGAATTACAACGACCCAAATCCCAACAACTTTTAACCGGACTTCCCCATTCCAACCAACATGTGAACTGTCAACCAAATAAATCCAATAGGGTTTGACAGGACCAATCAGCCTGGAATACAGGATGTTCTGCTTGAACTCGATGATACAGGATGTTGTCGGGATGTTGACAGACGGACAAATTAGCATAATATGTTAGTAGACAGTGGGAGATTTATAATGATTCTGTTTTATGTGAGGTCTTTTTTGATAGTTTATATTTGGTTACTGTTTTGATAATTGGGTGATAGACTGTTGGATTTGGTTGTTTGGTAATAGAGAGGTTTTTGATTTTGGGAATTTACTTTTTTTCTAGTTTTTCTATTGAATCTCTAACATGAGAAAGTGTGTTTGGGTTAATCTACTTCTCTTAGTTGCATACTCTTGCAATTGTCAATGATTGTATCATTAAAGTCCTTTCGAGTATCAGGGTACTAATCTTAATGCTGTTCCGTGCTAAGTATTATAAATGAAGATTGTGGTGTTTTTTTTATAACCATGTGAATACCATTAAATAAACCGTTCTAATAGTATATAAAAAGTATCTCATAGTTGAAATTTACATGAATATAATATCTTCACAGTGACCTACTACTGCCTTAAACCGAAGCATTTTTCTCAGAAATTAACGATTATTGTTCAAAAATTACATCGGCTTTTAAACTTAATAAATCTCCTCACATAAAGGCCGCAGTGAAGGACCGGTTCCTACACTCAATAATAATTACGGACTTTTGATGGGACCTTTATGGAATTGGAATTTTTAATGTTTCCACGTGATTTGGTGTGGTAATGATGTAATGTAGAAATTGTGTCGTGTGTTGTTTTTGAAGTAGTAGAGTTGGATTTAATGCATATACTATTTGTCTTATTAAGTTATATAGTATAATATAATGGGTTAAATATTAAATAGCATAACTTCGTATCTTTATAAAACAATTTTTGGAAACCAAAATTCACTATTTGGAAGATACAAAGCGACCTAGAGAAATAATTGAATGAAAAAATAAATAACATCTTTCACGATACACGCACGTAGTTTTACGTAGTTAATGTAGATTGAACTCAGGACCTTGATTTCACAGCTAAACTACACGGCTACTAAACTTAAGCAGACGTTACAAGAATATTTGATAAGACGGTGATTTTTAATGGAACAAAGATAATATGTACAGCGGTGTCATAACCAAACTATAACTTTATCAAATTAATAAATTAAACGTATGACGTTATCATAAAATAAGGGCATGAGATATGAATCTTGCTGAAGCACGAACAATGGTCTAGTATTTCGTCATAATATTGAATGATGAGACGAGCAAGTCCTTCGTCTGATAGCGTCACTACTTATAAACAGTAGCAACATTAAACTTAGAATTGTCAAGCTCTGCATGAAATAAAACCGTGTACTGCGCTCCTTATCCAGAGTCTGTTAACTGATAAGTCTTGTCTTACTAATGTAACTACTTATACCTCTTTTTGCAGAGAAACTACGTATACCTAACTACTATTAAAAATGTTGAAACGAACGTTTCTGACGATGCTTAGATGACTGGATGTTTACTAAAAGTTTTTTTTTATACTGGTACGGCCAAGTGGCCTCAGTGCATCTAATTGTAAGTGGAGTAGGATCCAAATAGTGTCGACTGAGGAGAGATGACTTATGTTTCGCCAGTCGACACAATAATTGTTTTAAGTAAACGCGCAAACGTCATTTACTCAAGCCTTGAGTAAAACTTAGTAATAAACTTTGTAATTGTTTCTTGTAGATTCATTTCCGCAGATTAATTTCAATTAGGGCATAGGTCTAAGGAAGGCAATCTAGACATAATGTGATTTAGTGCTTAAGTAATACTAATTAATGATTGTGTTTTGTATTATGCCTTTTATAAATAAAAAAAACCTAGAGTTTGCTCGCCCCCGCGCCCGCGTGTCAAAGTTTTACCGGTATAAATTTCCGTTATATATTGTCCCGGGATAAAGTAGCCTAAAACCTTCCCAGGGTCTCAAACTTGATACCAAAGGACATGTCCAAAAACGAGTCTGAAATTCTAAACAAAACAATTCATATATATTTGGATAGAACTCCTGAAAACTAGCATTTTGCAATAATTCGTTGAATTTTAAAGACCTCCGATTTTGAGATTTCTTTAATTTTGTTTGGCTTGAAAACTATACTTACTATGAACGTTATTAAAAAAGTTAGTTATGAATGGAGGGGTATAATTTTTTTTTTAATGGATCTATGTTCCATATTTTGCCACTTTAATATCCCTAAAGTTTGAGCCTGGTTAGATTTTGAGGCCCAGCACCCATACAAAAAGCGGACATCTCCTTTCATCGAAATCAGTTCAGTAGTTTTTGAGTTTATCCTGTGCAGATACGGCGGGCGACTTTGTTATACTTAGTAAGAACTACTTCCTACAATGTCTCTCACATTATTTTTGAAACTGTTTTACACAAGAACATAATACACTAGTCCCGTAATGTAATTAGGTTTCCGTTTCGCATTCCCAAATGTAGTTTCATACAGAAATACGCGGTCCTTATGAGTTCGTCGGTAATTATACTCTGACATTGTAGTTGATTCATAATTCGTGAATGCAACGAAGCTTAATTTGGAGCTTGCTAGAATTATTTCGAATAGTGGCGATGGCGTAGTGGGGCGAATTGTCTAGACAAAGGTTGCGGGTTCGAACTCTGCCCCAAGGAAAGCATTCTATTTTGAATACGAGAATATCAATGGATTTTCTGTCACAAAGAAAAACGTGCAAACTGCTATTTTTCTGTTAGTTTAATTACTGGACATTATGGGCGTGTAGTACCATGCTATCCATAATATTTTTTTGGAGTTCTAAAAGGTACACTGTTAATGCGCAGTCGTATTTACCATCAAGCTATCCCATTATGCATTATAACATTACAAGGTCCCAAACCAGCCTTCGCACTAACTCGATGGTCCACTCGTCACAAGTTAACGCTATTCACACTCAACGTGCTAAATACAGTAAATATTACAGTTAGTGTTATGTTAGTTGCGTACTATTAAGTTACTACATATAGTTGTTGCGTTTTGGGACATGGAATACGTTTTAAGTACTTTTCTTCTCTCGTGCACTGCGGCAGTAAGTAATTCTTTCTTTCTTTCTTTACGTCGTATGAGGGGTCGAATGCTTAGTTAGATTGTGAACTGCGAGATTCTGAACTCAATACCCAAGTAAAACAGTCTAAGCTGTGTATGGGTTTTTCGGTAAGGAGATGCCTGGGAATGGTATTTGTAGTTGATAGAAAGATAGATTTCGAGGGTAAGCAGATCCCCTGATGGTAGGTGATCACCATTTTCTAAATAATCATTATTATAACATACTAGGTACTGCTCGCGGCTTCGCTTGCGTGAAAAGTCTTTCCTACTACAATAGTCCCTAAACCACTGTACTGATCAATAGCGCCATGTACGACGCCAGCGACATTATTCAAAAAATCAGTTCAAATAAACATTCGGGAGTATGTTGTCGGGATAGACTTGGTATATACTAGTGATGCGACTCGAATAGGATTTTATGACTCGAGTCACTCGAGTAATTTCAGTGCGTTACTCGAGTTGTACTCGAGTTTTCGAGTCACTCGAGTTAAATATTTTGTATTTTCCCGCCATGCAACTCGAGTGAGATTTTTCATAGCAGTTTTTAAAACCTTTATTAATTCAGATTTCTTGAGAAGCTACGCTTGGAAGACATATAACTAAAAGTGATTAACGTCCGCGTTTCGTTATCTACGATTCAGAAAAATGCTAAAGTTAACAAAAAAAATCGATAGAAATTAAAAATTATATTATGCCCACTACTATACCAAAATAAAACTCGCCGCGGTTATGAGAATTGAACCCTACCTAAAAATCTAAATCGTGATAACATAAGTATAAATATGTGTATAAATATAAATAAAATATTGAGAATAATCTGAAACAAAACTAATAATATTATGCGATAATATATAAAATACAAATGACAGGTCTTTGTCAATGTTGCCACTTACCAACTCGCACTTTTTAAGATTACTAGGCCTAAGCCCATTGCAGAAAAAATAAAAAATATAGTACATTTCAACTAATAGCATATTATAATACTGCTCACTAAATTTGGCCCCACTTTTTTGATTTTTGATTTATTTTATTTTTAATTATTTGTTCGTCGTTTGTTCGTTAATGTTCGAATGTAAAAATTGTTTGTTGGTCTTTTATTTATTTATAATTAATTAAACAAATGTTCACCTTTAAGTTGGCCCCCCTTAGTAGATATCTTTATTTTTATCGCTCAGATTAATTACTTTTGATCAATTATCGTTTGTTCGACCACTATTGATGATTGGATCATAAGAACAATTAAATTCCTAATTATTAATTATTTTATATCTAATAAGCAAGCCATCACCTCACGCCTACACTGCGCATGCCACCACCACCACATCAGCCCTGTATTATATACTGCCCACTGCTGAGCACGGGCCTCCTCTACAACTGAAAGGGTTAAGGCCTTAGTCCACCACGCTGGCCTAGTGCGGGTTGGCAGACTTCACATACCTTCGAAATTCAGAGAACTTCTCAGGTATGCAGGTTTCCTCACGATGTTTGAGTGCTCATGTACCAGTAAATAATCACTCCATGTATTTATATCAATGTTGTATATTTGTGAATATAGAACGCAATTCAATATCATTCAAAATAACTGAATTTATTAAAACCACGCTGATCGTATTTTAACGACTAATTGGCCGTCTTCTTGGACATTTTTTCTTGAAGTTTTCAATATTTTTTGATCTGCATAAGAAATAATTATACAGTATAAACGCACTCGTTAACAAAACGCTAGTAAATACGGCCATTGCAAGCTGACTGACAACACAGGTGCATGCGCAATATAGGCGTGAGGTGATGGCTTGCTTATTAGATAAAAAATAATTAATAAATAAAGTAAAAAAAAGAATTTAATCTTTTTTATAATCGAACAATCATCAATAGTGGTCGAACAAAACGATAATTGATCAAAATTAACTAATCTAAGCGATACAAATAAAGATATCTAGTAAGGGGGACCAACTTAAGGGTGAACATTTGTTTAATTAATTATAAATAAATAAAAAACGAACAAATAACTAAAAATAAAAAATCAAAAAGAGTGGGGCCAAAATAAGGGTTCTTTATAATACATAGTTTCATTGCACTGGCTATTTGTATATGGTAAATTGAATTTTGTCATGCCACATTTTTGAAAAAATGCGTTACCCCAGCCACACTACGTCCCTGCTCACTTGCCTCGCCACTCATCGAGTATAAATGTTTACCTAAATAGACAGCAATGACGTTTGTGACGTTGACACTTGACACTTGACAGTTGACTAGTGAAGTAAGGTTTAGCGAGAGTCTACTCGGTGCGCCGAGTTGACTCGGCAACTCGAGTGCAAATTGACTCGAGTCAATATTTTTTTCACTCGAGTACGAATTTCGCAAACTCACTCGAGTCACTCGAGTAAAAACACGACTCGAGTCGCATCACTAGTATATACGTGTCCCAAATTTTATCGAAATCCGTTTAGCTGTTTCTGAGTTGACTTTTTACAAACATTTCATAACCTTTCGTATTCATGATATTAAACTAAGAAGGAAGATTATGCGCAATGATAATCACATATTTTTTCTCTAAATATCTCAGAAAAACTCTCAAACTAATGCCATGGCGACACAGTAGCCAGTAATCAGTCGGAGTCAGCTAACAGCGGCGCTAATGTCCGCATTAGCCGCGCTGGCTAGCGTCCAGCTAACCAGCTACCCCGCTTGTTACACCGCGGCTAATCGGCTATTGAAACTTTTATCATTTTGAATGTTAACGCCATTTGGTGTTTTCACTTGGTCTTATGATGTAACTCAGAATGTTATAAATGTACTTGTCATTAGTTTGGTAGTAATACCGTGGGGTCCTAGGTTCAATATTCGATCATTTCTATGAATTTGTAGATTAGAATAATACCCACATACGTTAGTTGTCTGAAATTAGAATTTATGAACGATATTGTGTTTATGTGCTCGTCGTGTACATCTCTGGAAGGAAATAATTTCAGCATTAGTTACTGGGTAGGTTCACTGCAATGCTGAGGTCTCGGGTTCGATCCCCGGGTCGGGCAAAGTGATATTGGATTTTTCTATTCGGTATCAGCCCGGAGTCTGGTATTTGTGCCCGATAATGGCGATAAGCTCGCCCCCTATCACATCATGGGACGGAATACGCACGGCGAAAAATGGCACTAGTTGCGCCTCTGCCTACCCCTTCGGGGATAAAAGGCGTGAGTATGCGTTACTGGGTAGGTCCACATTACCTCTTTGGGGGTGAATTAGTTCGTTCATAATATAATACACCCTTATCCTTCCTTTCTTCCTTACATAGTATCAAACAAAGCCGCGCGCCACCTCTGTATGCGATAAACTCAAAAACTACCGAACGGATTTCGATACAATTTTGTATGGAGATAGTTTGATTCCCTGGGAAGGTTTTAGCTTACTCTTTATTCCGGAAAACTTCTTTCACGCGAACGACGCCACGATCAATAGCTAGTTATACCAAAATTATATAGTAACCGATAATAATATAGGAATCCTATATAAAAAACAATTAACCAAAAATATGAATCTCATAACGCCCATGGCATAGTTATTAAACAAACTAGTTAATCCATTAACATCAAAGCCTCCGAGTAAAGAACAAATTACTCTTATCAGTTGTTAAAGTATGCCAACTTGTAAATCTCGACAGTTGTCTAAACAAGCACTGGCAATAAAATTGTAACACGTGTCACACTGTTGGTATTTGACGTAGGTTCGATTCTTAGCTCGTGTTGTTTTATCCGTGGTCAGGTAAAGTTAACTGCATTAAATTGTATAATAAGGTTTATTTTGAAGTGATATACCATACCATACCAGCCTTATATTATATACTGCCCACTGCTGAGCACGTACCTCCTCTACAACTGAGAGGGTTAAGGCCTTAGTCCACCACGCTGGCCTAGTGCGGGTTGGCGGACTTCACATATATTCAAAATTCAGAGAACTTCTCAGGTATGCAGGTTTCCTAGCGATGTTTTCCTGCACCGTTAAAGCGAGAGATAATTCACAAAGAATACGCGCATAACTTTACTACACTTTTTAGAAAAGTCAGAGGTGTATGCCCTAGGGTTTTGAACCTGCAGACACTCGTCTCGGCAGTCCGTTCCACTCCCAACTAGGCTATCGCCGCCGAAGTGATATATCTGCCTGAAATCCAATTTAAGTCTTACGTTAAAAATGTGTTGATCTCTAGAAGCTACAACAAAGTGACAGACTATTTAAAACATAAGGATATTTGGCATCAGTCCTGCGCACAGCACTTAGGCATTGGACTTTCACATTGAACGCCTATCTATTTAACGGTATTATTACAGTGGGGATGTGCACAGCGCCATCGCTTCGCTGTGAAGTCCGTTGCAATTCGTCAGTGTGATAAGAGACAACTTTACATGACCATGGATGAAAGAACCTGGCCTTAGTGAGTGATAAATGTCTGGCCTAATTGTATGTAGTGTAGTCCGAATATTATGTCGACTAACTAGAGGGGCTGTACGATTTGATTAAGCGACTTTTTGCTTATAATAATAATATTATGACGTACACGGTGGGCGCCATTTACGTAAATTTTCAATAAATATCTTAATCTACGATCTAAAAATAAACCAATAAAAATAAGTCTTTTATAAGCACGTCCAAAAAGGTATTCTAATTGGTCTATTTTTGCGACAGAAAAAAAAGCGATTAGAATCGTTTATTATAAACAGTACACGGCCTTGTAAAACAGATTATTTGAATATCAATTATAAAAATAGAAAAAGAGAAAAGGTAATTTTTAATAAATTCCTTAGTTTTTCACCTGTAATCAGAACATTGTTATTTTTTATACAAGTAATTGCGTGTTGGACTAAGCCTTAAACACTCTCCTTAGTAGAGGATGCCCTTGCCCAGCCGTGGGACAGTATAAACAGAGCTAGTATTAAATACTTTTAGATTATTGGACTGCCTCAGTGGCAAAGTGATATTGGATTTTTCTAATCAGTATCAGCCCGGAGTCTTAAATTTGTGCCCGATATGGCGATAGTCTCGCCCCCTATCACATCATGGGACGGAATACGCACGGCGGAAAGTGGGTGCACTAATTACGCCTCTGCCTACCCCTTCGGGGATAAAAGGCGTGAGTATGCGTATGTTTATTGGAAGTATTGCTCAAATCGTTTCTCTTTGAAAATCATTTAAGGTTTCGAGAACTTGGCGCCTTCAATCCATAGCATAAATTCATAATAATCGCCTAACTGTACATGTATTGGATTTACTGAACGCTCTCTAAATGGTAAGGTACATTACAAAATGGGGTCAAATATGGTCATGAATGGGCGACACACGTGCGTTCCTAATTTCGTTTGTGTACAAATTCGTACTTGCATTATGAGAATGTTTGGAATAGACCGTGAAGATGGTAGAAGGTTTACGTAAGAATTTGTTTATTTTTATTTACAATCACCCAATTTGATGCTAGTACACTTTCTCAACATAAAACGCCCATTTTTCATATTTTGCCAAGCAGATTATTTCGGAGATGTAGAAAGGAAACAGCAGATAACTCTTATTGTCGTCGTTAGTTGTAATTTGCATGATGCTGACAGATGACGCGCGAGCGACTTATTTAGAACCTTAAGGTGGTCTTTTTCCATTATACCTACACTAAGGGCCGATTTCACCACTAGCCAATAAATGCTACTCAACACATAAATAAGCCGACCAAATACAAATGCCACACTCTAATTTATGCTCCCAAATAAATGGTAATAAAATCAGTACTATCTGCATTAGCTGTTTAATACGATAACTATCAAATATAATTTACTTGAAACCTGTGAAATAGACCCTTATTGTGTAAATTGTAAGATACATTCAACTCCCGCCAAAACGAACTTTACAAGTTATTCATTTCCAAAATACATAATTATAATATCCACGGAATTTGAAGTTGAGATTATCGTGGCGTTTGACATAAAAATATAAAATACACGTCATCAAAGCAAACGATTCTAAAGTGCTCAATAAAATCCTTTATTCATAGTCGGAGCGAGGTGATAAAAACTGCACATTTGTGGACGTCGGTTTATCACCGTGATGTACTGGCGTTCATATTTGAGGTGCTAAGCGTGTCGCACGGTGTAGTGAGAAATGTGTTGTTATTAAACGGTCCGTGTTCGATAAACGTGTAACGATGGTGTTTCTAATAAAGGATTGTTGAAAAGAATTGGTTGCAACGAAAACTGACTATGATCTAAATAGATGCTTTCAAATACATTCATTCATTTTTTCGTTCATCCATTCGTTCATTCGTTCGTTTTTTTATGATGTTTTTTTAGGGGGCACTCGTTACACATACGGTTATACGGTTATACGGCATACGGTTCACTTGATGGTAAGAGATCACCGCCGTCCATGAACATCTGCAATACCAGGGGGCACAGAGACATCGCGCAGGAGCGGTTCCGTGCAGCTATCTTCGAGCAACAAGATACCCCGGGGCCGTCCCGTAGGCGCCGAAGAAGACCACCGCGGGTTTTGGTTGGTATGCCGGTGTAGGGTGTAAATAGTGTTAGGGACTCGGTCCAATGCTCGCTCGGATGATGCTATACTCCCGAGTGTCGACATTGAGCCGTAAGACTGTGTGAAACCAACATAACCGTTCCACTCACCTCCCAGTGGTGGTAGCGATAACGCGTTTTTCCACGCGATAAAAAAAAAGTGGGGCACAGAGATGCGTTGCCGGCCTTTTAAATGGGAATACGCTCTTTTCTTGAAGGTTGCCAGGTCGTATCTGTCCCGTCTATTCATTCATTAATTTCTTAATATCTTCATAAAAAGCAAATATTGGCAAAAATAAACATTTGTCTCAAAGCGGTAATCGGAATATCATACTCTCTTAACAAATCCGACCCATCACCACCAATTCTGTATATAAATACGAGATTTCAAAATAAACTCTAATAACATAGTAACATGCAGTTTCGAATCTAATTTCCCTAACAAAGAACGTCCAAATCTGCATATAATAGCTGAAACGGACACCGTGCAGCGCTAGTGTGCCTAATTACACCCACATTTCGTTTGCCATTGTCTAAATATCGAGTACTGTACATTCGTTTACATAAGCTCACACCTTTCACGAAGTGATAAGCAGAGATGTAACTACAGCACTAAGATTTAAAACACATATCACGCGTTTATCCCCGAATGGGTAGGCAGAGGTACGAACACGGTACCTATTTTTCGATAACTGTGTTCCGTCCCGGGATGTGATAGGGGGCGAGCCTATTGCAATATCGGGCACAAGTTCCCATACTAAGAAACTCAATATCACTTTGCCCAACCCGGATTAGGACCCGGGACCTCAAAGCGGTGGTCGTGCTACGTACGCATTATAACTACGCCACAGGCAGTTACTCAGATTTAATACCTATTAAATCGAAGAGGCTGTCAAATAATCGATAAATTCCTAAAGAAATACTAGCCAACACACTGCATTGCTACTGCAACGGTTCTAGAGAAGATGATGAAACAATGTTCCCAAGATCGGTGTGAACATGATTCAAAACTCTTTAGGCCTCGATTTGTAAGTGGCGACCAAGAAGTATACATAATTAGCACCCCAGCTAGCATGCCGTACAAATAAGAATGTACCAACGGCATATAATCCGAGACCAGCTGCCCAGGGGAAGAGGAGAAGGGGGATCGCCCACCACTTTACTTTTGCGTACACTTTATTCCCTAATGTAGACTCCTTTCGACATATGAACACAATCGACGGGGACATGTCAAAATATTTGCCGTGTCGCCCTCCATTCGGTGCTTGCGTAAGCATATTGACTTGCCCTAGGTAAGGACGGCTTATTTGTTCGATAAATGGGTGGGCAGGGAAGAAACTCGGTAATTCCAATTTACAATTTTGTTGATACTTAACTGTATACTAAATAAAGTTCATAATGGCTACGATCTGTAAAGTCACTATACTATGATTTCAAAATGCTGACTACCTTTGAGGTGGAACATCGAAACGTTTCTTATTGGTGGATATTGAACAAAGCACGACACTAATTGGCGTGTAACACACCAAAATTGCCTGTGTTAGGTGGCAAAGATTAGTTTATTGATTTGAGTCGACTCACTCCACACTTTACGACCATTGTTTTATTAAATTTTACTTGACGACTGCCTCGGTAGCGTAGTTGTATTACGTAAGTGGGTTTTTCTAATTAGTATCAGTCTGGAATTTGAGCCCGATATGGCGATAGGCTCGCCCCCATCACATAATGGGGCGGAAAACGCACGGCGAAAAGTGGGTGCACTAATTGTGCCTCTCCTTACCCCTTCGGGGATAAAAGGCGTTAGTGTATGTATGTATGTATGTATGTATGTAACATGACCTTTGGTGTAATGGAAGCCATTTGTCATGCTAGAAAAAATCCTTTTTAGTCATTGATGTATTAAAAAACCCTTTTTAGTAGAGAAATGTTGATATTACAATAAACAAACATAATCTCTTACAATCATAATATTAGTACACGTATTCACATTCTCGTTCAACGACTCCATTTTACATGATAATTGTAACATTAGCATTTTAAAATATTAGCATTTATAGCAGCTATTACTGCTACATTTAACGTGAAATTATTACAAAAATATTCTCTAAAAGAAGTAGATAGGAGTGTAGCTAAGTATTGTATCAAACTTCGAGGCGTTAGTACCGTTCTGTGATTAAATGCGATATTGTCGTTACTATCATAATAACATTATATTCTTTTAAAAATATAGAATGATCGATAGATCATCTAGACTAAGATACAAAAGTATTAAGGCAGACCGCGATACCGTCTGTGTTTGGAGAGCCAATATACCTTTAAGTAATTTAACACAATCTTGGACAAATATTCTAGTATTTAAAAATATATTGTCATTATTAATTACTTGTGTGATTCTGCGGATTTCTGAATTTAATTTAAGAAAGTTTGAGTATCATTTTTATAATTAATTTGATTACTACGTTCAATAATAATTTGAACGAAATTTGGAGCACATATATATAAACACAACGCCTGAGAGTTCCAAATTACGAAATATGTAATTACAATGAATATGGTCCATAATCAGTGGCGGCACGAGTCATATACTCTGCCCATCTCGTTAGGAACTCAAGCTTATATTATGTTAACAAACATTCCATAACATTTTTAAAATCAAACGCACAGCAAAGCTAACAAGCCGATAAAGCTCGCAGTTAAAGCTCCAATGCGTGCCGAGCTTCCGCGTTCCCATGCCGCGGTGGTACGTGTATGGATGGGCCAGTTTTTACGGTGTATGAGTCATACTTGAAGCTGTATGGTATATGTTTATGTATTGAATACTTGTTTGCAATTTGTACTTATATGGCTTGGATGACTTTATATAGCGGGTCCATATAAGTAGAGGATTTTTTGTTAATTTTCTTATCAACAATAGTAGTTTATTTTTTTATCATTTCATCCTTGTGTGTGAGTGAACTTAAATTGGTACTAATAATAGTAAATTCTTACATATTATATAACAAAGTCCCCCGCCGCGTCTGTCTGTCTGAACGCTACAAACTCCACAACTACCGAATGGATTGCGATGATATTTTGCATGGAGATAATTTGAGAGCCTAGGAAGGATATACGCTTTTCATCCTAGTAAAATATATAGCGGAACTTTTATATTGGAAAAACTTTTTCAAAAATAATACATATAAACTAAAAGAATTGCTCTCCGAGTTATAGGCTGATTAATTAGTACTTATATTTCACCTGGCTTCTATCTATAATGTAACAAAGCCAGCCTATTATAATATTGTGCCCAAAACCATCAGTGTTGTTTATAATTTTAATAAAAATAATCACATATTTTAGCTTAAAATGGAAATATTTGTTTTAGCCCTGAATTCTTTATTTAGAAATCCCCATCGTCATCCAAGAATCGAATCTTACATAAATCCAATATTTCCCGCGAGTTCAAACCGTTAGTCGGTTAAAAGGTAACCCGATCATTCGCTAATCACGGCGCATACTGTTCAGGAAGTGGACGTCAAACGGATTTGCGGTGTGCGGGTGCGTTCCCGGGTAAACAGATATCGTGTGTCGTGTTACTTGTGCGATATTTATAATCATAGTTTGGCTCTCAAAATTTCATTCATCGTATCTTACTTCTTAGTAATTTTACTAATATTATAAATGCGAAAGTTTGTGAAAATGTTTGAAGTACTCGAGAAACACCTGAACGGATTCGGATGAAGTTTGGCACACAGATAGACCATCTCTTGGACTTTTTAACCCGGTCATTTACTCCCATGGCAAATAATGGGATTTTTTTATTTAAGTGACGCTGGCGTCGTGCAGGTGGCGCTATACATCGTTACAGTGTTTTAGGCATTTTTGTAGCTGGGAAGGCTTACACGCGGGCGAAGCCGCGCGCAACACCTTGTAATTGTGTATGTACAAAATATCGCTATTACAACGGGGTAGTTAGAGGCGCTTTCGTTTCAAAAGTCGTGTAACCTTTCGTTTTCCTTCAAATAAAGACACTATAGTTGCGTAGATTTCGAATTAATGTTTTATATTTCGTTAGGTTTAAAAGCTGATAGTGGGACGAAACAAAACCGGTGATAACGTACTACGTATCTTGTTATGCCTCTGTCTATCCCTTCAGGTATAATGTTATGTATATCTACGCCCTCATTCGCTCTCCCTTAACCCTTTCACGTCAACCTGTCATAACAAACAACTAACCCATTAATTAAACACAATAAATCGATATTTAATATGAATATCCCCTAACAAGACAGCATTTAATAATAAATAATAATAATAATAAATAATAAACTTTATTGCAGACCCATGATCCATATCACAAAATACACTAACTACTTAAAAAACTATGATAGTTGAGAGGTCATCTCCACCCAACGTCGATATGTTGCCGTCATCATCAACCTGTCAGCCAGACTCATAATAATGGAGTTCTTACACGAAGCAACTCTAGACATAAATGATGCAATGCGTTTTCTGTGTATGGCATTAAATGTATCAATACGCGCCTCCGCAAACATTTCAGAAGCGCTGCAGTGACGTTTGAGACCCATAAGATGCCTAAATATGTTATTGTAGGTTACTCTTATACTACCATATGATTTTTTCGTATAATTTGTCCAGAGCTGACACGTGTAAAACGATTGGCAAAACGATCTAAAAAGTGTTAACTTCACGTCAGGTGACGATTTACTGAACTTCCTTGCAATCATGTTACCCACAATGCAAAGTGCCCTCCGTTGACGTTCAACATCTGCATCGTCCCTTGTGCAGGAAGTGACGATATGGCCAAGGTACTTAAAGCTTTCAACAACTTTTACAGGTTGTCCTTTAAGGAAAATACCCGGGACATTCGCTGGCCCCTTTCCCGATCTAAAAATTACCATTTCCGTCTTTTTTTCATTGTAAATAAGGTCGTGTTTCTCGGCATAACTCATACAGATCTTTAATAGTTTTCTTAACCCTTTAATCGAGGGGCTGAGCAGCACCATATCATCAGCGTAGCTCAAGTTGTTGACATACCTACCATCCAACCTGAGCCCCACCTCTGTGCTACTCAACTCCACGAGTAAGTCATTCATGTACGCATTAAATAGATCGGGAGAGGTAAGCCCGCCCTGTCTCACTCCACAGGAAAGCTGAAAACTCTCCGACAACTAAATAAATCCATCTCAATGTTGTTGTTATTTATGTTATTTATAACAAAAATGTTAGGGTTGCCACTGCATATTACGCATATTACATTTCATATTACGTATATGAAATTGGCGTTTTGTCGTACTAGCCACTTTGATCTGAAATATCTATGCTTAAGGATTCCAAATTAAAATGTATAAATGCATTTAACTGGTACATTTGAGTTTCGAAAACAGTTATTTATTTGTTTTTTCCTGGTTAGTTTTTTCTTTGGCGTCTTTCATATCGCACAATGGAAAACATGAAATATCGCTATATTTACGAGTATGAGTTCCACCGGGGCACCAGTGCTGCAGAAACAGCTCGAAGGATTAACGATGTGTACGGCGCTGGTGTCGCAAAAGAAAACACGGTACGTTTTTGGTTTCAACGTTTTCGTTCTGGAAATTTCGACCTTCGGAACAAGCGCCCCGGATGGCCGGAGACCAAGGTAGATAATGAGGAATTAAAGGCTATTGTGGAAGCGGGTCCATCGCAAACCACTTTAATTAGAGTTAGCTGCAGGCTTCGGTGTGAGTGATAACACTGTTTTAATCCACTTGAAGCAAAATCGGGAAAGTAAAAAAGGTTGAAACAACACACACACTGCACAACAGACGGCCGCTAAACTAGAGGAGCTGCAATTGGAATGTGTGCTACATCCACTGTGCTCCCCGGACCTTTCTCCAAGAGATTACCATTTTTTCCGTAAATTGATAACTTTTTATTTTATAGTATCATATTATGTTTAGGTAGGTAGGTTTGTATTGCATTGAATGACGAGACTAGCATGCAGTTCGCGTGATGGTAAGCCATACGACCACCCATAAACAGTAGCAACACCATCCAGCACCTTGACTGACAAAGTACTGTGTGGCATTCCACTGCGCTCGTCATCCTGAGACATAAGGTCTCTCATTATGTCCAGTAGTTATACTGGCTACAATGTCCTTCAAACCGAAACACAACAGTGCATGCACACTGTTGCTTGGCGGTTGAAATAGACATGGCGGTGGTACCCACCCAGACGGCCTCTTACATAATGAAAGACCTGCCACCAGTACCAAATCGTAAAAAAGAAACTCAAAACATAACATAATAATACTATCATCCAAGTGGTTATATTCCAAACCTTGCCAAAAAAGAAATCGTGAAGTAAGTCGCGGGAAAACCTAGTTAACAGATATGACAAGCATCCGACTGTCATTCATCTAAGACAAAGACAGATACAGGGTGCTCGCACGTGTGACGGTAGATAACGGCAATTTATTAAATACAACACCCTGTGATAAAGGGCTTGCGGTTTGGAGAGCTTAGTGCTTGAGCAGAACGGGGAGCGATTTTAGAACTTATTGACCGATTTGTATTATGTGATTTTGAAATGAAATATAAATAAATACTTGCGTAAATATTATGTTCTTTATACAAGCAATTATAGTTTTGTTCATATTCCTGAGTTGCAGACATGGGCTTGTGTTGCAATGACAAAAAAAATGGGTAAACGTCGGCACGATAAAATAAATAAACTCAATTATCCTAGAAAAAAATAACGTCATTAGTAATCTTCGTAATAGTTTGTTCCTAATTTGAATACGGTCACTGTAATGCAATACTACAAAATTACCATCAAATCTTTAACTTGCCACCATTCACCTTTAGACTGTCCTGGTAAATTATAATAAATCGTTATCGCTCCTCTCATCACCGTGTGTGCTCCAAGACGTGACAGCTTTGACGGCGCATTATCAGTTTAGTAATAACCCGGTGTCGGGTGACAGGCACCGCTCCGTCTCGTTATAACGCTCTACGTGTCAAAGGGTAGACAGGTTAATAACTGACATTTGGAACTTAGAATACATTAAGTAAATGTTGAAATTATCTGAGCTGGATTGTTTTGTTTGGACTGTTTTTGGACTGAATCAATGAATGCTCTACATCTATATGTTATATTGTAGTGTAAACATAACGTCGAGAAATAAGAATAATTTGAGGCTCACCAGATGTCGCGTGTAATGTCTAGTTTGATTCAATACCGGGCAAAATGTCGTAGGAAAACTCGCATAAACTATTGAAATGAGAACCAAACCCGAGACCTCCCACTTAGCACATGCTGCCACCAGGCTAAGAAAAGACATTATATTTATACCACAGTCGAGAAAATAATGCTGTTATACTAAATAATGCCTAACAGTAAGGTACTGTAAAATACTGTTGTTCCAACAAAACACCTTCAAAATCAATACACTAGGCTTGCGAAACACAGAAAAAATTGTACAACCCGCCGAGCTATTCTTAACCATGCTTCTACACGATAAAGTCGGTTTTAGAATACAGTATTGGGAAGTTTATGCAGATTTCATATTGAATTTGCGTTACGATTTATAGTGACGCGTCTCTTTGATTTGTTGTATTGTCGGGAACGTTTATGTTGGTAACGAAGTAGGCGAGTTCAGAATCTAGATTGGGGTGATACTGTGATATGACGACAGCGTCCAGTCAGAAAAGTATATGGTCGACCACCTTAAGGTTCTAAATAAGTCGTTTGCGCGTCGTCTGTCAGCAACATGCAACTTACAACTAAAGTAGACAATAAGAGATTTCTGTTGTTTCCTTTGTACATCTCCGAAACGATCGCATTTGATTGATAAAATATGAATAATGGGCGTTTTATCTTGAGAAAGTGTACTAGCACCAAATTGGGCGATTGTACCTTCGTAATGTATGGAAGGGTTCTTTACCACGGTCTCTTCGCTTACCTAATATTACTTTATACTTTTCAAACCGGCCGGCATAATTGTGTTAACTGGTGAGGGTAATCATCTCCGTCAGCCGTCACGCTATCAAGATCCTACTCCACTAAGCATCAGATGCCGTGGGGTCATTTTGCCGTGTCTATATACAAAGACACCATGAATGATGTATCCATGGACTGCTTCGGTGGCGTAGTTGTATTACGGTACGACTGCAAAGCTGTGGTCTCGGGTTTGATCCCGGGTCATCATCATCATCAGCCACATGACGTCTACTGCTGAACATAGGCCTCCCCCAAAGATTTCCAGACGGACCTGTCAAAAGCGGCCCGCATCCAGCGTGTTCCTGCGACCTTTATCAAGTCGTCTGTCCACCTTGCAGGCACCCCGGTTAGGCAAAGTGATATTTGGTTTAGTCGGTATCTGCCCGGAGCCTGTAATTTGTGCGCGATATGGCGATAGGCTCGCCCCCTATCATATCATGGGACGGAATACTCACGGCGAAAAGTGCGTGCATTAGGTACTTGCGCCTCTGCCTGCCCCTTCGAGGATAAAAGGGGTGAGTGTGTGTGTGAATTATGTATCTATAGTAACAAAGTGTCTAATTCACTGTACTTTTTTAGTCTTCACTCTTCGACATTAGTGTTTCCGACACTAAATAATGTCATGACACTAACGGAAGAGCGATATGCGCTCATAATTCAGTATTAAAATTGAAATAGACAATCAACTAATGAAAAATCAAGGTAAACTAGGCCGAGGTATAATGGAAAAGTTGCCAAAACTGCGATAACTCAATCCGGGATTCTTGCGTGCTCGGACGGCGCGTCTTCCCGGCGTGATTAACAATCCCCGACACATCCCGCGGGAATCCAATAAACACTACCCGCGGGAACATTTGCGAGATTGCGATTCGCTCGCGCCACGCTAAGTGTTAATTTTTCTAATTGCTTTGACTGTTTAGTTTTGTTTTGCTTATGTGTACTGATGTTTTCGTGGATTGTGGAGAATGTTATTTTCTTCAACCTAAATATTTGGGCTTAGTTTGAAGAAAATAATATTTCGCAGACTAATTATCGGCAAGCACATTAGACATCTGCAAGGTGGACAAACGACTTGATAAAGGTCGCAAAAACACGCTGGATGTAGGCCGCTTTATACAGGTCCGTCTGGAAATCTTTAGGGGAGGTCTATGTTCAGCAGTGGACTACATGTGGTACTTACATGGTGTTGCTACTGTTTATGGGTGGTCGTATCGCTTACCATCAGGCGAACGGTATGCTCGTCTCGTCATTCAATGCCATAAAAAATAAATGTGGCTGATGCAATGCAATGCAATCAGCCCTGTATTATATACTGCCCCACTGCTGTGCACGGGAGTTCTCTACAACTGAGAGGGTTTAGGCCTTAGTCCACCACGCTGGCCTAATGCGGGTTGGCAGACTTCACATACCCTCGAGATTCTTATCGAGCATTCCCAAGTACGTAGGTTTCCTCACGATGTTTTCCTTAACCGTTAAAGCGAACAATAATTCATAAACAATACACACGCAGCTTCGAAAAGTCAGTGTGCCTAGGATTTTGAACCGCCGGACATTGTCTCATCAGACCGTGGGTGATGATGATAAATGCTCGGGTATAGGTCTGTAATCGCATCTTTGTCTTCAGTTCTACCCGAAATCAATAGATGACCCCAATCATCTCTAGATCTATCCCGAGAACTAACCAATTAAAATGAGTCATTTGTATGTCGAACTTTATTCTGATTGGACCATCTTCGCAATCCATTGCGCGCGTTCATTGACATTTGCTAATATGACAAGCCGGCATAATTATGGTGACTATCGGAGGTGCAACATATCCCGCTAGCCGACATCCTAACAAGATAATTACCACATGAAATACAAAATTAAATAAAGCGGTTAATCTCCAACTTGAATTTTTACATCGTAACCAAACTTTCTTATCCCAACACATCTAACTTCGCCTAAACATGTACAAAAATTAACAATTTAATATCAAGTTGAATGAGGATTAATTAAAATTCCGAATGCGGCGATGTTTTGCCGAAAGTTGCGTGGAAGTTGGACTGAACTGCCTCGCAAATTGTTATAACAGCTGCTCACTTCATAATTTAGCATTTCGGCGATTATTTTTAATTATATTTTAAATTAACAGTGGAGGGAAATGTTTTTTACATATAAAAAATTATATGAAACGGCTAAATGAGACGAGTATTACGACGAATGCGCACAAAAACTAGCAAAGTATAACAATCTTCAATTGTGCTTGAGTAGGTCACTGCTTGGTGGTTGGAATTAGTCTAAGCGTTACTACTACATAGTCATAGACAACTCCCACATACGTAAGATTGTAAGAAAAATAAACAAAAAATATTTAGGTACTATATACCAAAAAATACTACCTCATAAACCAAAATTTTACAAAAAATAGGTCTAAACTACTGAATAATGGATGCAATTAGACAGGCCGGCATAACTGTTTCGACCGTACGGGGGTATGAATACAATCTCGCCGGTCGTAATTTTTTTGAACTTCACTTAACCTCAGGTGCATTGCAGTTTTGCCGCGACAACGATAAAACTATTCCCCATTAAAAGCCTACGCTATATTTAGTTTGTAGCCCCATGACTCATAAATCGGATATCCTGCATCAAACCACTATGACCTGTCATCCTGCAGGCAGGTTACTTTAAACGTCAGATAGTATGAACATTTATACTAAATATAAGCTAGCTTTTAGCAAAGACCTGGCCGTAACGCGACACAGGACAGACAGACGGATGGAAGCTCCTTTTGTGTATAGTTTACGTTTTATTACGTTTTATATTCTTTCTCTGTGAGAATGGGATGCGAAATTGAGATAGATATTGTTTTGTTAGCAGCGCGGTTTTACGACTAAAACGAATGTTTTATTCGTTGGAACGAATGCCTTTTATCACTATCTTTACTATCATAATCCCAGGTACATAATGGCTAAATCTCTTCCAAATGTTATAACCTCATTCCTCTGTGGGATTGGAGTTTTGGGTTAAATTAAATAATTTTACAAAGAGTGTTACTAAAGTGTTTGATTTTGTTTTTACACTCCGCCATCTATATTTCCACCTAGGAATGCAAATAAATGAGTAAAAGCCTGTAACACGTTAATATAGAACTAGACATTCTAACTTTTTTATTTTGTTTCAGGTAAGAATAACACGTTGCTACGTTCAATCGTCCTCCACCACTACAGTTATCGTAAGTAACCGTTTGCTTCCAGTTAAAAAATGTAAAATAAACGTTGGCGTGAATTGGCACGGGCGGCAGCGAGAGCAGGGGAGGGCGCGGGCGCGGTGACGCTGCCCTACTCGATTTAATTAAATTAATCAACGGTCGCGTTTAACACCGATGAGGTTAAGGTGCGGTGTGTAGTGTAAATTATAAGACATTAGCGATTTAGCATATTATTTTCGCAAAGCATCGGATGGTACTGCTCTCGTCACCTGAGATATTTAATTATTAGTTTTGAGTAATTTTAAGGGCTCTAGTAAATGCTTAAAGTGAAAACATACTTACAAAATATATTTGTGTTCCAGTTTTTTTTTCTTTTGTTAGGCGGATATAAAATAATACAATAGCGAAAATGAAAAATTATTTTATTTAGTATTTTATTAACATTTTTTTTTTTTGTAAATATGCATATTTCAAATCCGCGACCGCTGTCGCTGTCGCTCCGCTCGTCACCCTACCCTCACCCACACGTAACCCAACTAATCCTCGATATATTATAACAGCGTGCCGGCATGTTTGTTCGCGTTACGAAGCTCGGTTAACTTTAACTACGGCGTTACAATCACACGTGGCACGCTAATGAATTGCAAGTTAAATGGGCTGTGTTAAGTTATGACATGCATAGAGTGTTAGTGAACAAAAAGTTACAGGTTTAAATACCGGGTCGGGAAAATTTTCCATCTATATCAGCCGTGTATTATATACTGCCAATTGCTGAGCACGGACCTCCTCTACTACTTAGAGGGTTTAGACCTTAGTCCACAACGCTGGCCTAGTGCGGGTTGGCAGACTTCACATACCTTCCCGGATGCGCCGAAGAAGGCCACCGCGGCTTTTGGTTGTTATGCCGGTTTAGGGTGTCGATGTATGTTCACTATGTACATAGTGTTAGGGACTCGGTCCAATGCTCACTCGGATGAAGCCATACTCCCGACTGTCGACATTGGACCGTAATACCGGAGAAACCAACATAACCGTTCCACTAACCCTACAGTGGTGGTAGCGATAACGCGTTTTTCCCGCGGAAAAAAACAAAAGACTACACATACCTTCGAAATCATTTTCGGTTAATTCTGAGGTATGTAGGTTTCCTCACGATGTTTTCCTTCATCGTTAATTAGGTAATTTTTGCTTTTTATTAAATGTCAAGATTAGTCTAGTTATCGCGCTAATATGAACCTAATTTTTAGAAAAAAACATATAAATGGTTTGTAAGAACAATTTCATTTACAGCTATGTATCTACCCTTACTGTCGATCTCAAAAATCTACCCTTTATTTGACTGACTTGACTAAACTAGTCTCTCACTTGCACGAATCAAACAATAGTAAGATTACCCAGAACGTCAAATAATTGGGTTCTGTATACCACTGTAATGCTTAGTAATAAACTATCTATATTGTCGTAACCGGAACACAACAGGAATTGGTACAGAACTATTTTAAACCGGCATTATCATATACTTTTAATCCAAAAACGCCTCAGTGCTGCTTTTATTCTTAGTTTGTCACTACCAGAAACGTATAAGCAAGGCTATGGGCTTATTTCACACCATCTGAGTTAATGCTATTCATCTCATAAATGTATAAGCACACCAAATACAAAAGTCACACTCTAATCTATGCTCCCAAATAAACATTAATACAATGAGTACTATGTACATTAGCTGTTTAATACGATAACTATCAAATTCAATTTGTGAAACAGGGCCTTAATCTGTGGAAAACTGACACACAGATGTAATTTTTTTTTTTTGATGACATTGAATGACGAGACGATCAAGCCGTTCGCCTGATGGTAAGCGATAGTACCGCCCATAAACAGTAGCAACACCATCCAGCACTTTAAGTTACAAAGTACTGTGTGGCATTTCACTGCGCTCCTCATCCTGAGACATAAGATGTTATGTCTCATTATGTCCAGTAGTTACACTGGCCACAATGTCCTTCAAACCGAAACACAACAGTGCATGCACACTGCTGCTTGGCGGTAGAAATAGACATTGCGGTGGTACCCACCCAGACGGACTCTTACATATGAGAGACCTCCCACCAGTTTTTCAATAAAATGAACCAGATTTTAAAGTAACGCAGATATATTTGATTTATAACAATCACGTCCTGCCCCGGCGGCTCGCAGCCTCATGCGGGCACCCCTCGGTTACAATATGACTACAATTACATTTACTATAAATTTAATCGTTATCTTATCGCCCGTATCCGCTGTGAACCGTAAAATACTAGGTTCAATTTTCATTCGAATATGTGAGGTTTTTTGGCTTAATTAATTTAAATTTTGTACCTACTTGTTTAAGTAATAGGGTCTTTTTTGTGATGGATATACGCATGCTCACGCCTTTTATCCCCGAAGGCGTAGGCAGAGGCGCAACTAGTGCACCCACTTTTCGCCAAGCGTATTCCGTCCCATGATGTGATAGGGGGCGAGCCTATCGCCATATCGGGCACAAATTCCAGACTCCGGGCGGATACTGAATAGAAAAATCCAATAATATGTGATGGATATGTATACGTTAATGTACCACCTAGCCTTATTTCACTCCCCCTTTAGGATCGGCGCAACACACTTTTACACATGTAATACAATTTGCTTAGTTTTTTCGATCGGTCTCCAACTTGACTCCTTCTCTGGAGAATCTAAAACCGTGTAAGTCATAATATACAAATCCATCAAAGTGTTACATAATTTGGAAATCAAACCCATGGTACTCATCAGCCTGTTCACGCTGCCACTACGCTTATGGTATTAATATAGGCCAAATGTTTACCCTAACATTACTGACTGGAACTGAAGCATTAAACCATAATCAAAATAGTTGTACACGAAATTAAATCCAACTACAAATTAATTACTCGAGGAATTCGTTTATTACCTACCGTTACAAAGGCTTAATTAATTTAACTCGTATTACTCCAATATTATGTTTGTGCGTTGTGGAATAACCAATATATATCAGTATTTATTAACTTAATGTATGGGTATATAAAATGTGGTGTAATTAATAAATACGCAAGCATTATAATATCATCTACTGAAAAACCATTACAAACTTCACCAAACGACCAATAGGAAAATTTTACACCAAAATCCATCTAAATCAACCACGCCAAAAATACAAATGCGAAACGTACTCGGCTGTACAATCGCGCACAGTCGCCCGCGTACCGCACGAGTGTACCTGTCAAACGGTACAGTGAGCAGCGAAAGCACATCGTCGACACCACTGTCGAATATAGGGTACTGTTTTACAGAGACTTATAAAACTATAAACTATTTTTTGCAGTTGTAATTAAGCCATAGACGTCCTTTAGAGTTCGGGGGCATCTTATCCCCCTTGTATAGAGAAGGGCCGCAACGGCACCGCGCAGGGACGGTCCCGTGCAGATATCTTAGTGCAACAAAATACCTCGGGGCCGTCCCGTAGGCGCCGAAGAAGGCCACCGCGGGTTTTGGTGGGTATGCCGGTGTAGGGTGTACTTAGTGTTAGGGACTCGGTCCAATGCTCGTTCGGATGATGCTATACTCCCGAGTGTCGACATTGGGCCGTAAGACTGTGTAAAACCTACATAACCGTTCCACTCACCCCCCAGTGGTGGTAACAACAACGCGTTTTTTCCCGCGAAAAAAAAAGTTGTAATTACATACATATACACACTCACGCCAGCTCAATATATTAACCACTGTAAACATATTGAAATACCCACCACAATGCGCTGGAGCCATTTTCGGCAAATCGCTTTCTGAATTCAATCGATGTACAAAATACTCACGCAGATCGGTATATTGCGAGCGATCCTGAAGCCTCAATGTCGCTTATTGGTCGACATTATATCTGAATTGTACTTGTTATCTTGCACTCGTAACTTCTGATGGCCACTTTCTTCGTTGAGTAACAATCAAAGTTACTATTACTGTTGCCAAATAACGTTTGTGTTGTGGTAACTCTTATGGTAGTATTTAATTTAGCTGTTAAAATAATAATACCAGCACTGTATTATATTATACTGCCTACTGCTGAGCACAGATCTCCTCTACAACTGATAGGGTATGGGCCTTAGTTTACAACGCTGGCCTAGGGCGGGTTGGCAGACTTCACAATGTACATTCGACATCCTTTTAGAAAATTCTCAGGTTTCCTCACGGTGTTTTTTTTTTCACCGTTAAAGCGAACGATAATTGTTTCAGATTCTATTTTCTTCAATTATCACCGTGAACTATCACTAAATAGCTATAATATTGAAATGTGTTCGCATGGCCACCGTCGCTGTGCGTCGCTAGAAGTTTTTAATGTGACAGCACCCTAACGTTACCGCTACGCTTATCATGGATTACGTGTATTTTGTGATTATGTCCGATGGATTAACTTAATGTTTGGATGTTTTGTTGTTGAAATCAATTGTTATAGTTGAACGCGCAGTTTATTTACTGTTAAGCTTAGGGGATAAAGTTTATTATTGTCTATTTTGTGGTCATTGCATTTAGATATGAATAGTGTTGTTAATAGAGATTATTTTTAATATAGCTCTCGCATCAACCTGAATGGTTAGACAGATGCAAGACTTGTCACTCAGTCCAGCTTACTTTAGCTTCTTGACAGGGGGCAAGTTTGTCACCATATCAGACAAATATCCAGGGCAAATCATGATTTTTCTATACTTAATTGGAAGACAAATATACTACTCCATTCATAGAAACAATAACACTTCTAAGGCTTAACATGACTCTACATTCTCCATCAAACAGGACTTATCTTAGCTTGGCAACAAAAATGGATTTTTATTTATTTATTTATTTAAAAAAGGTACATCAACAGTACATGTATATTCTATACTCTAATACACTTTACTTAGGCTTAAAACTAATACATGTACCAATTACAGATGTACACAACATTACTTAAAAAATATATAAATTATGATAGTACCGAGCTTAACCGCAGGAGGTACGGGTAAACAGTATAATATTACACATGTTGATCAAAAGGAACGTCTACATTTGTTTTTGAAAATATTTATGTAATCAAAAAATATGTCAATATCTGGCACTTTGGCACAGATTTCATTGTAGGTAGTGGATATTCTACGTATGGGCGAGTTATACCCAACATTTGTTCGGCTTAGTGGTAGGTGGACATAATAATAATAATAATAATTTCTGCTGCTCGTGGTCGTCGTCGTCGTGGTGGTCGTGCTGTTTCCGTCGATTGCGTAACGAAATCATGTTAAAAAAAGAAAGACGAGTTTCATAAGGACATCGGTGTGAGATACCTTGTGAGGTAAACGCCAAGTGCTTCGTGAAAGCACGTTGTACTGATTCTATGCGCTGCGAATGCACTGAAAAAAATGGATTCCACACGACACTTGCAAATTCTAAATGGCTACGAACCAAGCAATTAAACAATAGAATCTTTGTTGAAGGTTGAAATATCTTTGCATTTCTCTTTACAAAATGCTAACAACATCCGTGACGCAGCTCTAACGACCTCAGACATATGACAAGTGAATTTTAATTTGCTGTCGAGGATAACACCTAGATCGCGTATTTCAGTGGTTTCCACCAGGTATTCATTATTTATTTTGTAAGATGACAATACCGGATACATTTTCTTAGTATAGCGAATATAGGAACATTTGGTTGGATGGATAAAGGAGTACCTTTAGACAGACCTCTAAAACTTTCTTTTTCATCTTGCAATTTGTTTATAAAACTCAATAATGTAAGCGTCAGAGCACGGCCACCGTGCCGGGCGTAATAAATAAATTTTATCGGAGGCTTGCTAGCGTTCGCACGTCACTTAAGGTGAACACTGAAAACCAGCGTTGTGCTGCGGTCTGCACCGTGGCACAGCATCATGCTGAGTGTTCACCTACCTGTCGCGGCCTTGACATGCAGTCTAATAGATTTAAGTTTGTTTTATTTTTAATTGTAGTTGTTTATAATATATTTTTTTCTTCTAAATGTTTGTACCTATGCATGTCTGTCCGTGACAAATAAATTACTTTTCTTTCTTTCTTTCTTTCTAAAACCCAGTAACAGCGTAAAAAAATTATATATTTTCATTATCTTTAACTTCACAATATCTAATAACAAGATCTCTTTTCTATATCCTTAAAAAAAAAAAAAAAAAAAAAAAAATCATTTATTGATCAAGTAGGCTTATAAAAAAGCACTTATGACAAGTCATGACAAGGTAGAGACAATAACAAAGGTACATATACCAATTAAATAATTTAAAGTACCTAGATTAAATAATGAACAACCAGCACGGGCTGATAGGTACAGAGGACACGGACATTGGGGACGGGAATAGGGCTAGGTAAGGAGAAGTGGAGCTGATATAAAAGAAAGGGAAGGAGTATCTTTACATTACGAGGAAAGGAAACGCCACGGTCCTCGCCGGCGAGGATAAAAAGGTCCTAGCCTAGCTAACCTACCAGCCTTTCACTAGCTACCTAAGCGATGACGACCCGAAGAAGAAAGGCAGAAAGAAACTCCGGGCTTAATTTTTTCGTCATCAATTGTCATGATTTTCTTCATTGTTTTTCAAATGTATATTTGACAGTATTATTATTACACAGGTTAATGTATGCATGGATGTAGCCCTAAGATATAAATAAAATACTATTTGGAAGCAACCAAATAGAAATATATTGGCGTTCATGATGCATTAACCCACGTTTACAAATCATTAATAGTAATAGATACCTATAGATCGGTCGTCACTATAATTAAACAATGTCAAAATGTCTAAAAAAATTGAACTTAAATGTCAAAAAAAAAAAGTAAAAATATAATATTATGGACATAGCCATATAAATGTCACATTAAAATATATTTTTTTTTTCATAGGCGTTCAATGTGAATGCTCAGTGCCTTGGTGCTGTGCCGGCAGGACTGATTCCAAATATCCTTATCATTTAAATAGTCTGTCACTTTATAGTAGCCTCTAGAAATCAATACACGTTTAACGTAAGGCTTAAATTGGATTTCAGGCAGATTTATTACTTCAGAAGGAAGCTTATTATAGAATTTAATGCAGTTGCCCATAAACGAATTACTTGTTTTACTCAGTCTAAACTTTGGAACTGCAAGTTTGTTTTTGTTCCTTGTATTTATACAATGTATGTCACTGATTTTTATAAAGCTATCTAGATTTTTGCGGACATACATAATGTTTTGGAATATGTATTCAGCTGGCAAGGTTAGTATATTAATATCTTTAAAAAGGTCTCGAAGAGAATCGCGAGATTGCAAATCATAAATAGCGCGAACAGCTCTTTTCTGTAATATGAAAATAGTCTGCAGATCAGCTGCAGAACCCCATAACAAAACACAGTACGACATAATACTATGAAAGTAAGCAAAATACACTAACCTGGCCGTCGCCACGTCTGTCAGTTGCCTAATCTTTCTAATGGCGAATACAGCGGAGCTTAATTTACCAGCTATTCTATGTATATGCGAACTCCACTGTAGCTTAGCATCAACTGTTATTCCAAGAAAGACAGTAGAAGGAACAAGATCTAAGACATTTCTATCTAATACAATATTAGAAACTTGTTCAGTATTGTTCAGTAGGGAGAATTTAATACATTTGGTTTTCGCCGCGTTCAAAAGTAGATTATTTGTGGAAAACCAGTCTGAAATGAAACCAAGTGTTTCATTAGGCTCTACAAAAGCCTCATCTTTCCTATTGATCTTAAAAATAAGTGACGTATCATCAGCAAATAAAACTACACAAGGAACAGTTATCTTCAGCAAATTATCTACATAACGAAGCCGGGATAATAAATTGTTTCGGAATTTGCCGGAAAACAACGGATTAACCTGTCCGCGAGCCGGCTTATCCGATTGACGGCCGGATAGTCGGATGTAGGTTTACAAGTGTATCGTTTAGTTAACCTTATCGAGGAGATCGGGGGTAGTAGGGTTACGCGGGTTACATGAGTTATTTCCTTTTTTTGGGATAGGTGGTTGATAGGCATTGGTTTGTAAGCGATTGCTCTTTGAAATTTATAATTGTCAATTCCTTGCTTATTCTATACAAAAACGTAGTGTTGAAATATTTCAAGCTTTAAAGTGGGGATTTACAGGGGACAGGGTGCCTCAATATACTTGATAAATACCATGTAGCAGAAATGTAACGGCGTCCAACAGTGACGTTATATCCCTCGATAGATAATAGAATATAACAGGCTGTTTTACCTTCTCTAATCAGTCGTTTTATTTCTCTGTATATTTAATATTTTCGAAAAAAAATCTTATCCACACATCCTAAAATACTGACCTCTACTATGTCATTATACTCTCAATTCCATTCTTCTTCTTCTTCATTAGCCTTTTCAACCTTTTCGGTGTAGGCCTCCTCTGACACCTTCCACTCGTTGCGGCATTGAGCACTTCTAATCCATTTCAATCCGGTGACCTTCTTCTTCTCAATTCCATACTCAAATAAAACCAAACTGAAGTTCAAGTCGAAACAATATCCAACTAATTGCAGCTCGGAAGGCTCTCGGACGCCGGATTCCTCCTATAATGAAATGATAACGCTGAGACGTTTGGCGAATACTTTACTAGAACTTAGCTACGGATAGTTTGTGAGGTAAGTTTCTGATTGGAACTTTTAGGTTAAAATAATACTTAGCGTGTGTTTAATGTTCAAGTAAAATTATATATCGTAGATAGTATTAATTTGATTGCTAATTAGGAGCATAGTGAATGTAACTTTTGCATTTGGTCGTCTTATATTTAATTCACTTATTGTGAAGAAGTTAAGATGATTAATTACAATTTCATTTTACTTCGTAATTCGATGAATGTGCTGTTATATAGCTTCACTTTTGTAGCCAAATAATTTCAACATAATTAAAAACCCAAAAAAAATTTTTTTACGTAAACTTTACTACGTAGGTATTTTTGCCTACGCCAGGGTTGAATTGTGAAGAGAAAAAGGATCATACTTAAAGGTTTATATTCATTTATAATGAGTAATAAGTTAGGTCAAACAAGTAGCTAGCACACAGGAATCCACACATTGGGAGCCTTTTACGAATTTTGTTTTTGCAGTTTACTCTGTCATTTATAATTTTTTGCATATACCTACATACATGAAGATTGAATTATCGAGTGTTTAAAAAGGCTCTCCACTAAAACACACTGTATAAATTAAATATCAGAGGGCTACACTACCTACGGATACTAGAATTCTAAAGCTAGACAGACCCCTAGTTGCTAAACTGAATAACCTATATTCTATAAAGCTAGCGGGCAATGTTATAAGACTAAAAATACATTTAGAAAATGAAGCTTATATCTTCGTTGACGTATAACTGTTTTCCTATATTATTACCTCCTCGGAAATAGAGGGAAGTTGAGAGGACGGGAGGGTGGGAGAAAATAGGAAGTTATTGCGTTCCGTGACGCCTCGGTATTACGCCCCGAAGCTTTTGATAGTGATAATTGATAAGAAACATTTTTTTCTGTATATTTTCGGTAAATGTTAAATCTAGATTTTTGGCGTTCGTTTAATTTCCGCCTATGGGTATCTGATATTGCGTAAATGATAAGGATTTTTGTGTGTGTTTTTAGGAACGATGAGTTGAAATGAATGAATTGATGTGAAGTCTGCCAACCCGCACTAGGCCAGCGTGGTGGACTAAGGCCTGACCCCTCTCAGTAGTAGTTGAGGCCCGTTCTCAGTAGTGGGCAGTATATAATACAGGACTGATTGCATTGATTGCATTTGAGGAACTGGAATAGTATATTGGATAAAGACTGCATCGGTGGCGTAGTTGTATTGCATGCGCGGTATGACTACCGCTCTAAGGTTAAAATCCCGGTCTGGGCAGTGATATTGGGTTTTTATAAGCAATAGCCTGGAGCCTGTAATTTGTGCCCCAAACGGCGAAAATCTCGCCATTTTATTTAATACCCATTGGTGGAATCCTTGTGATGCATTCGTAGCCTTAATAAAATATTGTTTATTATAATATTCTATTATTAAGATTAAAAAGTAAAATTCAATGTTTCTTAGCTTATAAAGATAATATAAATCTAAATAGATATTTTTAAAAGACATTTTTTCTACATTACTTAAAAATTAAACCAAATTCATTTTGCAAAAACGCTGTCAGCTTTGGATTCAGTTGATTTTCTATACAAATTAAGCCTATATATCTATTAAAACAGACGAAACGTAGTAAAAATCTGTAACTACCAACTCAACATACATTTTTCTAACATGTGCCCGACTCCCGACACCACAAATTGTGTCCAATAAAATAAAATGAAAAACACGCGTAAAACCTGAAACATCACCAAAAATTTTACCGTCGCTTGCAAGTGCTACGCATTTTATTAACGGACGAGTACATTTTTAACCGAAAGCTTACCTGTTAAACGGAGATTAAAAACAGATAGAGCACGTCCCGCGAGCCTACCCCTTGTGCTGCAGAGATTATTATAATAACCCGTACTCTATATAAGGTAGGGGTCATGAATAAGCCGGGAGCGGGCACGGGAGTAGAGCGGGCGCGATAGCGTGTGTTACGGCAGTTTGTAGTTAATTTTTAAGGTTTAGTTTTTTCTCTTCTGTTATGGTTATTAATAATCAAATCATAGCAATTAATTTTTATGTAAAGACCGTTCCACAGTCTGTACAGACTCTTTACATGTTATGCTTAAAGACTAAATCAATACATACAATACCAAAAACGCTCTAGCTTCCGCTCCCGCGCCCGCTTTATTTATAAACGCTACTTAACCCATGTTTATAGTCAGTAACTAATTTTAGTTGAACGTTTAATAGTTTTTGTCCTAAACAAACGAAATTAAGATTTAACTTTTAATAAAGGATTACAACACGTATGATGTTTGTTTTGGCCGCGTAGTAAATGTACCGATTTTATTCCATGTTTTGTTTATTTTGTATTTATTTGGAGAATATTTTAGGGGTTATCTCTAGACAGATGACGTGGGGTTGATTTAAGCGCGAGTACAGAGGAACGCAATTTCTTTTTCGATTATGAAGGTTGTTCACTAAACCAAGTTTTTTGCTTATAGAGGTGCAGGAGGAGAATCTCTCACTTATACAAGTTTAAAAGAAACAGCAGATTATGCGTTACGTTATGGGTTGTATAAAAATGGACAAATGTAAAAATTCCCAAACTCTGAGTTATTCAGTTCGCCGTCTACGCTGACATTATTATGATATAAAAAGATTCATGGATTTGGAAAAAAAACTTGGTACTAGGATATCGATTAACACATAACTTTGTTCTCCGGAAAAACACACAATAGGACTTGAAATTTTCAAAAACACTGGTGACACCCGAAAGCAAAAGCTCCAATAACACGAACCCTCCCCAACGTACAAATACGCGAAACCCCGCCAAGCAGAATTTATGATCGCCACTCGGAGCACTCATATAAAAATTCCTCCGCGCGTCCTTATGGGGTAAGAGCGCCATAAGATGCGTGCCCTCGTGACGTCATCGCGAACGCAATACTCCATGATTTAGATCACAATGCTGTTGGAATTTCGGAAGGAGTTGCGGAGCGCATTTGGGAACTTAAAGATATTATTAACAAAAAGTGAAAAAGATATTTATTTTATTTATACAAAAATACTCCGTTCGCTACACTGTGCAGTCTTTAATATCCAGCCGCCAAAATTATGCTGGCTTGTCTGAATTGTTTACCCCAATCGCGTGTCGACCGGAATCTCCGAAAAAAGTCGCTATGTATATTTTTTCTATGCATGCAGATGTTACTATCTATAAATATACCCCAATAAATACCAACTATTATTAGATTATAAAATATTTTATAATTTATCGAACAAAAAGTTTAATAAAATTTACCATACTCCAACTCATTACCATACAGCTTACTTACTTAGCATCTTTAAGTATATCGAACTGTCCATTCAAATCTCGCGTCACATCCAGCATAGGGTAAGCCACAGCACCAACGTCTTGAGATGCTCTCAAGCCCGCAATATATTGGGCCGCACGTTTCACCACGTTGCATATTCTATCTCATACGTCTTATGACGTTAAGGACCTTCCCGTCTGCGGTCGTGATGCCTCATCTAGTTATGATCTTTCAAACGAATGCGCTATTTAAAGTCAGAATATCTTCGGACAGTAGATAAATTAAAATAGAACCAAGCTACGGACGATTTTGTCTGCAACGTAAACAGAGCGTCTTAATTTGGATTGTCACAGTCTCAAATACTACGTAAAGTATATCTTTTCCTATTGTCTTGTTTACGATTAATACATTTTTTATTTGGGTAATTTTAGGGTTTTGTGAACACAATATTATTGGCTCTTTTAATGGGGTTGTATACTTTGTTTATTTATTCATATCGATGTCTGTTGTTACTTTGATTGCGATTTTGAGAAATAAATATTAGTGCTGCAAATTCTGCAAATCCCATTCCACACAAAGGCAAAGCTGTGCTTACTATATAACATATCATTCCATAAAACCACCTTACATGCTAATTCTAAACAATACCAAGTCTCAACGCCTCCAAAGGTAATAAGGAGCGTCAAGTGAACATTAATACAATAATTGGTACATTACCAGACTACCTAATGCATATTCCTGGTTCTGCATACTGTCAGAATCCCTTACGTAATAATTTTGACTGAATTCGCCTTGAGATGCGGCTTGTCGACTGACGACAAGGCGTTTGTTACGATAATGATTAAGGATTAGAATGGATGGTAGTGATGAAGAACACATGAGCTTGGCAATGGCAGTAATTACACTATGCTTGGCAGTAAATATTTCATCAAGGTATGGAAAAATATTTCGCATGATTCCTAAACTTCACCAAGTTGTGAGTAAGAAAGACCAAAGAAAGTTTGATTAAATGGCCAGTATTATATCTCTTTCTCTAGCTACTTTATTAGTGAAAAACTTCAGTAGTTCTATTCTTGTATAAGAAACAAACTTTTACATAATCGAACCAAAATTCTAACGTCAACAACTCGTCCATTATTTTCTTTGACCGTTAAGTATTCTTTCTGAAATCCCTTTGGCTTATATTTAGCCAAATATATTACATTACTACTAAGAACTATCCACACAATATCCGATACTCGATCTACTGGCCTTACGTCAACCCTTTTTGTTTAATCTTGAGTCTGGGCCTTAAAACAACATCTTTATTCCCTAGCATCAAAATGGTTTCTTTTAGCTCTTTCCTATAGTAATAAAGTTTGTTGTTTTGTTTTAGGAAAAAAAAAGTCTGAACCAATACTAAAAACATTTCTCTTGAAGAAAGTTACTCTATTCCTGTTAAATAAGCTATAGACTCGGTTCACGGTTGTGTATTGCGTACGCGGTATGACTGCCATTTTGTGGCTTCGGGGTTCGATTATGGGGCGGGTTATGACTCATGTAATATTTTTACTATCAGCCTTGTTTTTGGAATTGTTTGAATAAGTGACAATAAGTTATCCCCTATGCAGGACTTAAGGGGCTATGTCGAAAAAATATCGGACGGTGATGGGCGTGGCTTAGCGTATTTCCAGTGCGAGGCGCCCCGCCGACCCGCTGCGACAGATCGCGCGCGTCGCACCGCCATCGCATCAGGTCGTTGCGCTCAAGCCCGCGAAAAGATCGTCATTCCAAATGCAAATACACAGCTGCGTTATAAATATTATAGTTAAAATTTCCAATAAATTCTATGTTTTATAACTTATAAAACATGTAATTTATTTTAATTCGCCTATAGAATCATTATTGTGTCACTATACTACCTAATTACTTGAACATTATGTAAAATGACATTGTAAGTTATTTAAACTCATCGAAAGTATTATTCACTTTCTCGGTAAAATTTGGTATGGTGGTAAATAGGTCTCGGACGTACGTAGGTATATAAAAAACAGAGCAGTATGAAAATTCTATAATACATTTTAAATTATATTTTGCATCGTTTTGATTTATTTTTGTAGGCTTTCCTAGCTTTGATTGACACAAAGTAAATAATAATACAAAATATGCAGTCACTATTTTACGGCCCGACTCTGGATTCAAACCCGGGACCTCAGCGCGGAGGCCGTACCGAGCACGCAATACAGCTACGAGTTACGACATCGAGGTAGTCTTGACTCTCGACAAGTCAGTCACTATGCTACCTCTTCCCTGGAATTCCGGGTCTATTTTACCGGGTTTTGCCAGGTCTAAATGATGCTTCACTCTTCAGTGCCGCCATACAAAATCGAATTTTGGGTGTAAAGGTGTTCGAAATTTTTACATCATAAAATTAGTTTGATATGAAGTTTGAAAACATTATAATGGTTCAATGGTCACTAGATAGGGTATAAATGTTTGTAATGGTGAAGGTGGCCGTTACCAATCTAGAACATTTTTATTTAAGAACCAATTACCTTCAAAATCCATACCTGGCCAAATTTTGGACAATAAAACATGTGTCTAATGTACAAGGTGGAATAAGTGGCTGCCATGTTGTTTTAATTTTTAAGGCCAATTCGCTTTAAAATCGATACTTTTGCGTCTTTGGTTACAAAGGTCAGATCCAATTTTATACCTATTGACCTCAAAATTGTTATCTAGGCATACTTAGGCCCCAGAGGGTGAGCCTAATGCCAAAAAAGTGACTGCCATCTTGAATTTGAGAGCGTACATGTCCGCTCGGGCCGATTTCTGCAAAATATATATCAAACTGAACATCTACAGGTTGTTTCTTCTTTCGCTATTTTTGGCTTGCCGTTGAAAGCAAGATCTTGACTTAGGTAATGTTAGAATTGAGAAAAGTGGCCGACATAGTGAGACTGATCCAATGTCAGAATTGAAAAAGTTACCGCCATTTTTAATTTCTTTGTTTTAAGGCTAACCGACCTCAAAATCGATATCTGTGTATAACTTTAGTTACTAAAGACTGATCTAATGTCACAATTGTAAAAGTAGCCGCCATTTTAAATTTCTTTGTTTTAAGGCCAATCGACCTCAAAATCGATATCTGGGCATTGTTTTGTGTACAAGAGGCAGATCTAATGTTAGAATTAAAAAAAGTGGCCACCATTTAGATATTTCTTGTTTTAAGGGCTATTTATTGGCTTTAAAATCTATGTGACCTTGCAGGTGGACGGCCGACGCTGCGCCGTGGCCTGGCCTTAAAAACAGATAAATTCAAAATGGCGGCCACTTTTTTCAATTCTGACATTGGATTAGTCTTAGGCAACTAAAGTTATAGCCAGATATCGATTTTGTGGCCAATTGGCCTTAAAATGAAGAAATTCAAAATGGCGGCCACTTTTTTCAATTCTGACATTGAATTAGTCTTAGGCAACTAAAGTTATAGCCAGATATCGATTTTGTGGCCGATTGGCCTTAAAATGAAGAAATTCAAAATGGCGGCCACTTTTTTCAATTGCTACATTGGATCAGTCTTTGGTAACTAAAGTTATAACCAGATATCGATTATGAGGTCAATTGGACTTCAAACAAGGAAATTCAAAATGGCGGCCACTTTTTTCAATTCTGACATTGGATTAGTCTTTTGTAACCAAAGTTATAGCCAGATATCGATTTTGAGGTCGATTGGCCTTAAAACAAAGAAATTCAAAATGGCGGCCACTTAATTCAATTCTGACATTGGATCAGTCTTTTGTAACCAAAGTTATACCCAGAAATCGATTTTGAGGTCGATTGGCCTTAAAACAAAGAAATTCAAAATCGCGGCCACTTAATTCAATTCTGACATTGGATCAGTCTTTTGTAACCAAAGTTATAACCAAAAATCGATTTTGAGGTCGATTGGCCTTAAAACAAAGAAATTCAAAATGGCGGCCACTTAATTCAATTCTAACATTGGCTCTGAATATTTTAGTGACTATTGATCCATAATAAATAAATAAATAAGTAATATAAAAATTCATACTAAAATAATTTTATGGTGTAAAAATTTGAACAGCCTTTGCACCCAAAATCCGAATTTTTCAAATGTATGACCGGCACGCAAGCGTCATTTACGCAAAATTGGCCCAGCATGGCATTCCAGGTATTACGCGTCCCTAGCTCTGGATTACGAAATATAAATAATAATACAAAAAAACCCAATGTCAATTTTTTTTCGTTCAGGGATTCGAACCCGGGACCGGGAGCGCGGTAGTCGTACCGATCACGCATTATAACTAAAGTAGGTCTCCGAAAAGAAATAATTTACAAAGGTGAAAGGATGTAATAATTACGCTTGCTACCTATCTCATAGATCTAATAGAGCCTATAATTTTATATTGACACACGGACGTGAGCTGGATATACTGTAAAATAGAATTTGAAGGGCACTTTCAAATTTGCCGCGTGGGTCACGGCGGCAGCGCGGCCGCATCCCTATACCAAACGGGTAATTTGAACTTTGAAGGCGCCCAAAAATGTCGAGCGCACGTCCGTCGTCAGTAAAGATTCCGGGCGACTGAAGTCGGCACGGGCCACTCCCATGACAGTGATGGCGTATTTAGCCATCGCGGATGAGAGGAAGAGATGGGAAGCGCACTCGTATGCCGAAATGAAATGGCGTAAGCGCCAAACCAATTTTCTTTTAATTGTGATTATACTATTCAATTTAGTTTGATTGCGTCTTTTTGTGACCTTAGAAAATATTGAGTTCTTGTATTTAAATCAAGTTACGAATGTATATATTACACCATTTAGAGATAAAGCGTGTTTAAAGAAAATATCAGATGTAACTTTGGATTTTTTTTCTATCGAGAAAATTTGTAGTAATTGTGTTTTGGCTTTCGAAAATCATTGAGTTATATGTTCAATTTACACATACCCAAAAATCAAACTTCCGATCTTAGTACTTTACGAGAAATTTGAATTTAAATAACCTTAAATTTTTCGACATAGCCTCTTAACATAGCTGGCGAAATATGTATTACATCTCTGCTTACTCCTTAAAAGGGAAAAGGCGTGATAGAAGCTTTATTATTTAATAGGTGTTGCTCACAGCTTCGTCCGCGAGAAAAACCTTTCTCGTTACAAAAGTCCCTAAAACACAGTACGACACCAGCGCCATCTACTTATGAATCAGATAAAAAATAGCCTATGTGTTAATCCAGGACATCTAACCGTGTGCCAAATTTCATCCAAATCAGTTCAGTAGTTTCTGCGTTTACTTCTAACACACATCCAAACATACGAACACCCAAACATTTTCACAAACTTTCGCATTTATAATGTTAGTAAGAAGTCAGATTGAGTTTTATTCAGTCAAAAGTTCTACATACCAAGCCGTTAGAAAGTCAGTTATTCAACCAAATCAAGAAACCATCAAATCATATTCACAAAAAGGGCACAAATCTACCATCTACCCCCTTATCCCTCATAAATTAACCGATAAGGCACGATAACATTCACCATTCGCAGATGGAAAGCAAAAGCTATTAATCGTCGTGTACGTTTCGCATCAGTAATTGCTATTTCCAAAATAGGTATCCTAGATAACTGGGTATTTGATGCCAATTAATACCATTTAGGATTTCAGATAGCCTAATGTATTTGTGAGAAATGTGTTTGGATTAGTTAGTTTTATTGGCCGTAATGGCTTAGTGGTGGTGTTCAGGTGAACATTGAGAGTTTGGGTTTGATTTTGTGAGCATTTTTTTGGGTATATTTGGAGTGGATAAGTACACGTGAGTTGCTTGGGGTTGGATTATAAGATGAGAAGAAGCTTGGTAAGTTCGTTACTTTTACTGCCTACCCCTACAAGGTTACAAATACATTTAACTAATTGTATAGCATCATTCCGGTAACTGTCGAGGAAAAAAGTATCATTGGTTGAGGTATAATAATATTTAAACGCACCAATCATACTGTAATTGCATTGAGCAAGAAATTAAATTTTTGTCTTTAAAACCAAAAGGGAAATTAAATTCGTTTTTGAAAATTAAATTAATATTATAATGTCATTTTAGAAATCCCCAATAGTCCGATTTTAAACCCTTAACAGGGGTACGAAATAATCTAAATATTAACTCTACAGAGAATTCCAATAACGGACGAACAAAATCAATTGAAACATATGAAAATTTCATAATGAAATAACTCATGGCGCTTTTGTTCAATTTGAAAATTCATATTGAATACCTAATACTATTTTGTAATAAAATATAAGCTTTATGTTAACCTAGGTATAAGCATATACTTACCACTGTATACCAAGTCAAGTATATTCAACGATATCTGCATTTCTTTTTAACAAAAACCTAAGCATTTAAATCCTTTTAAAATTTGCATCATCTTTTCTGTGTTCCTGAATAATATTTAGTATAAAATACTATGTACTTTGATGTAATAAATAAAACTCACGCTCTCATTTACAAAAACCTTGTATGTATCATATGAAAGCAATATTTAATTATACGTTGTATGATATTCTATGCAGGCGTAATATTTCGTGAACTATTCAATTATGGAAAGACTGTCCCCGGGTCGGGTAAAGTGATATTGGGTTTTTCTAATAAGTATAAGCCCGGAGTCTGGTAGCCCGACTGCCCCTCCTATACGAGAGACTTACCACTAGTAAAATAAAGACAATAAAGAGGTTTAATTAAAGAAATACATGTTGCTTGAGGCGCCGCTACACCAAGCTTATAAGAGCAAGCCTGTCGCCATATCTTTCACAAATTCCAGTCCAAGTTATATAAATATATAATGCAACATCAACCATTACACGACCAAAACACTCAAGAAGCTGAAACTACGTAAACCACACACTATTAAAGTAAAGCAAGGGTGTCTCTCCGCCCGCAGTCAGTCCTCGCAAGCCGGCGAACGAAGCGAGTTCAATTTGTGGCAAATTGTTAGTATATTTGGATAGTATCTGCACTCACTCCAAGTTTTTCAAACGCAACATTTCTCTCAACGGAAAATGTCTTTCTTGAATTTTCACTTCACCCCGTCCGGAATGGAAATTAAATTTTTCCCACTGAAATCGTTTTGCAGGATGGGGTTTTTGGGATTTAGTTTTGAAATGAACTTTTTTGATTTATTTTAAAATGAGTTTTTGGCTGTGAAGTGGTTACTTGAGATTTTATTGTCGGTTGGAAATAAAATTTTCTTTAGAGTTGAGTCTTTTAACACCTACGTTGGGATTTTACTGGCTACTTTAATCGAATGAATAGCACAATTATTATAATTAATGGCATTATAGCTACAGATTTGTGCTTAGAATCTTCACTATTTTGACCATTCACTTTTATAAAAAATAAATTACCTTAATCTCACGCCTATATTAATGATCTCTGAAAGTACGACGAAGGCGCAGCCAGTGCACCCACATTTCTTCGATTTTATATCACAAATACTTCAAAACCCAAGTACTTATTTTATACCCTGCAATAGGCACATACCATGGTATTAATTAACGAAGGTAAAATAAAACTCAAAACAGAAGCAAACCCCGCTCCGTTTATACCGGTAAAACAACTAACAAACTTTATGCTTCATAATATTAATAAAGATTACTAATTCCAACTACAAGCTTTTCCTTACGATATTCCCAGCGGCAGGAAGATATGTAAATATCCACGCGAAAAGTTCATAGCTTATATAAACTAGGGCAGCGAATCTGCCTGCCTTTTATAGGCAAAATATTCCTATTCAGATCATAATATTCCGAGTACATTAAAAGCACTCGCATATTCACTGGTGGTAGGTCTCTCATTATGTAAGAGGCCGTCTGGGTGGGTACCACCGCAATGTCTATTTCTACCGCCAAGCAACAGTGTGCATGCACTGTTGTGTTTCGGTTTGAAGGACATTGTAGCCAGTATAACTACTGGACATAATGAGACTTAATATCTTATGTCTCAGGGTGACGAGCGCAGTGGAATGCCACACAGTACTTTGTTAGTCAAGGTGCTGGATGGTGTTGCTACTGTTTATGGGTGGTCGTATCGCTTACCATCAGGCGAACGGCATGCTCGTCTCGTCATTAAATGCAATAAAAAAAAAAAAAAAAAAAAAAAAAAAAAACTACTCAAGTAAAGCGTGAAAACCCTATTCTTTTAAAACACACACTACCACGCTAGTGTGGTCGTGAATGTATGCGTGGGAAAGGACGTCTCTGATTGATCGACGCACTTAGCGTGTATGTGTGCGTAAAGCAGGGTTGACGCGTTACGTGAGTGGAATTTTTATTTGCCAGTTTTTTCGTGATATATCATTTGAGATACGTTTTGGGTAGTGAGCAACTTAGGGAGACAGACTACTTGTAACACTTAAGAATATTTATTGTTATACTCAAAGTGAAAAGATTAGTTTCTTTTTAAATCGTCAGCGCTACGAGTTGTACAATGAATTTCAAGAGTATTATAGATTCCTAGATTTTATTATACGCCGTTTATTTTAAACATATCGTATAATAAAAAAGGGATCACATTGCTATCTACATTGCAGCAATGCATAATTAATTAGCTTAATATGTAGTTTAATGCAATATTTTATACGGTATTTTGATAAAGCAATATGAAATGGCTGAAATATTGACTCGCAAGGCATAAATTGAAAAACCTAATAGCTACCACGTGAATTCCTAATGTTTCCTATACACTGCAAAAACCCTCGACATTTAACCACATCTCGTAGAGGGTAGATTCTAATCCTTGCGAGCTAATGGATCAGCGACAACCCCGCCCTAACCACTAACAAAGTAAGAAAGCGTGTTTGACTGACTTCTTAATCTTTTGCTCAAACGCTATCGACTTGGCGTAAGTTACAAGTGAAAACGGTTTTTATTTTAAAAAAAATATTTTGTTTAAATAGAATAAAGAACTTTATATTATATATCTTAGATAATAAAACTAATGCAAACAAAAATACAATAGGCGACCTTCTAGACAACCTTCATCAATTGTTAAGTATTGATTTATGACGAGTGCAGTTTACCAGTGTCAGACAGTACTCTATTACTTTGTAAATCAAAGTGACTGGTGTTGCTCCTGTCACGAATATTATAATACACTAGGTACTGATCTTTATTAACAGTAGTGACGTTTATCATTGGACGAGTTGCTTGGTCGTCTCGTTATTTATAATATGTATAGTCAGCAGCATAAATATCGGTACAAAATCAAAATTTCAAATCGCCTATATACGCATTAAGTTAAACTGAAATATTTTTTTCTTCGTTTGAAGTAAAGTAAATATCTTTTATTTTATTTTGTGAAGAGAAAAACAAGATTAGTAAGAACAAAAAAGTATGTAGGCAATTTGAAATTTTGAATTTGTTCATCTACTTATGCTGCTGACTGTACAAAGAGTATTATTTGTAAGTATATGACTCATTTTCTCGCTTGTCATTCGCTCTATGACCGCTAGAGCTTTTGTCTTGTGTCGTGCATAATCCTACCTCAGTTCGCCGATACAGGACAAAGTTTGTCATCTGTATCACGGGATTAGTTCGGGTTTAAGATGGCGAAATAAATATTACATAAATATTTAATGTCCTTATGGAATTGAGAGAAATTGACTATTCTGCCAAGCAGCGGTGAGCAAATATTGCGGTGTCTACTTAAAGAACATCGTAGCTTGTGTTATTTTAGATTATTCTGGTATAGAAACCACTATATTGGTCTCTGGCAACGTACTCTATGAACAATGAGGCCCTGGGTTTTATTCCCAGGGTGGGCATCAATAAGTGAGATGTTTTTTGCACAATATTGTACCATATAGGTTCGCTTCCTATCACATCATTATATTATGGATGGTGAAATGTGGTGCATTAGTTGCTCCGCTGCCTAAATCTTAAGATATAAAGGCGTATGTATGAGATATATTTCTCAGAGTGACGAGGTGCAACCATATCATTGGAATTTTAAGTGTTCTTGCTACTATTTACAGTCATAACAAATAACGCTTCTCATACGAATGTCATCCAAAAAACATCGAATATCACAGAAAATTATCTTCGCTCGAGCATCGAGCCCGTGATATTTCATTTAAGACGAACATGGTTATGGAAATGCTAATTATAAAACAATCTTATTAACATGATTACATGTAAGGCGCTGTGATAATAAACTTGTGACGTGTGTATGTGCAGTATGGTTGGGTGGGCGCAAACGGGATAGCATAACTATCTCAAAGAAAACATGTTAGCTTTCTGCATTGCGTTTTTTAATTGCATTAAATGACGAGACGAGCATGCCGTTCGCCTGATGGTCAGCGATACGACCACCCATAAACAGTAGCAACACCATCCAGCACCTTGACTTACAAAGTACTGTGTGGCAGTCCACTGCGCTCGTCATCCTGAGACATAAGATGATAAGTCTCATTATGTACAGTAGTTACACTGGCTCCAATGTTCTTTAAACCAAAACACAACAGTGCATGCACACTGCTGCTTGGCGGTAGAAATAGACATTGCGGTGATACCTACCCAGACGGACTCTTACATATGAGAGACCTACCACCAGTAAAATTACGCGTGTATTTGATGCAGTGTGTTAAAAATAAGCTTCGCTTCTAACTCTCATCCATTTACTCAGTTGCTAAAGTACATGAATCTTATAGTATTATAAGTGTTCAAATGTGATAGGAAATTATCATAAGGTTCATTTAATATTTTGTCAATACACTTTCCTACTACCTCCCCTTATGACACACCATTGTGGGGTCAGCGTCACATTATTCTTCAAGCGTCTTGCAGAAAGCGGCTCGAAGTCAAACTCACTTAGGAAATCCGGTCTCAGGAAATTTCAAACCCAAGTATTTCCCGGCCTGGAAATCTTACTTAACATCTCCCGGCCCACACTCCACATGCTACCAGACCAAGAAACGTATCTCTATTCACTTAAAAAGACCCTTTAACAAAGAGTTCTAAGATTATACAGAGCGGACATTGGGAAAATTGACATACAATAATTTTGAGCCTGATTGTCAGTAACTCAATCTACCGTGAAATAACAAAATACCTATCTGAAATTCATTAGAACATACTTTTACATGGTCGTAACGCATTACGAAATTGGCATATCTCCTTCCAAAATATTATTTTCTTTACAAAATTTAAGCATACCGAGACGTCATGTTACGCGGATATGTCAGATGAGACAGCGACTTATTACCGATAGGTAATAACTGTTGGAAGAAAAATTTGGTCCTGATGTCTGATCGAAAAAAATCTTAAAAATAAATTATTATAATAAGCAATTTTAAACTCCTTAACGTAAATATTCTCGTATCCCAAACATTAAGACCTAAGCCTTATACATCACAGCATCGGAATGGCACATTCCCCCTTCCCCCTAAACACATTTGCATCTCTCTGAGTACACAGACTGGGCGGAGCAACTCGCAGGCTCCAGATTTAGTGCTTGTAACAGATCTAGCTAATCTGGAATTGAATTTGGTTTTCGGCTGTGAGTCTTGGGAAAGAGTCAATTTTGAAAACTGGGTATACGAACTGTCATTGAATACTTAAAGCCGCTTAGTTTATACGCGTGTGTAGACCGCAAACTGAAAACATAGCTATGTACTACATGTAATTTTCTTAGCTATGCAAGCTAAACTAAATTGATACGTTTGCCTAAATTATGACGTCTAAATTGGCAACACCTATGACTATTACTTTAGCGGTTATTTTTACTTTTTCAGTTCAATAAGAATCTCGGTGTAAACAAATGCAATTGAATTAAAAGATTCATAAGTTTGACAGCTACGGCACTTACATGTGCATGTGTGGCATCTACAGATATACTTGCTAAAGTTACAACACTCCCCTTTCCGCGTCGGTGGTTAAAAACGACTAGTACTTGCCATAAATCTGTCGTATTACGACAGAGTTATTAGTTTCAAGTAAAGAGCTGAAAGGAAACCGCTGTTTGATGTCGGAAATAAAAGATTATTGCCTGAAAAGCCAGACTCAAGACTGTTAAATGTAGGTACGAGTGCTTAGTTTTTAGGGAACAGTAATTATAAAGCCTATTCTTAAGGTAATAATAGTTAATAATTATTGCTATAATAATACCAGCCCTCTATATACTGCCCACTGCTGAGCACGGGCCTCCTCTACAACTGAGAGGGATTAGGCCTTAGTCCGCCACGTTGGCCTAGTGCGGGTTAGCAGACTTCGCAAACCGTACAAATTCTTATAGAACTGTGCCTAATCAGTTCAGTGGTTTAGTCGTGACAGCGAAACAGACAGACTTACTTCATAATTTACATTACTAGTACGAATTTAGTCTAAATTATTCATAGGCCTATCTAAAATTACATTTATCTGTACATCCGAGCGGAAGTGTTGTTGTCGAACGGAAATAAACGCGCGGCGGAGAAGTCTCGGCTAATCCCACAAGCCGCGGAACGCCTAAGTCTAACGGCCTTGCCAACTGTGGGGTTCGTACTGGAACTTTGTGGGTTTAGAATTGTCTCTTTATCTGACTATCTTTGTGGGTTTAAAAGTTTATAGATTACTATGGAATAGGCCTATTATATGCATAAGTACCTACTTATTGTCTATTTTCAAGCTGCTGTGGTCATTTTATAATACTGGTGGTAGGTCTCTCGTATGCGAGGGGCCATCTGGATATCACCGCAATGTCTATTTCCTATCACCAAGCAGCAGGTTGCACGCACTATTGTGTTCCGGTTTGAAGCACCTTGCAGCCAGCAGCCAATTACTGGGCATTATGAGACTTAACATCTTGTCATTGTGACGAGCGCTGTCGAGTGCCACACAGTATTTTTTAATACAAAGTTCTGTACGTAAAAATATTTTTACTATAGTCTTCACTTAATCTTGCAATAATATTATGTATACGACTATGAATTTCGAGTAAGAATTACTTCCCAAGAAAACAAACGTGAATATCATAATATTGTAGAGTTCTTGTGGTTGTTTGTTTAACAAAACCGAAGCCCTTTGAATTTGTTGAGCATAACAATAGACCATTAATTTAATAAAACGCATTACGAACACGCAATAGTTAACCTTTGGTTTATAATGGATCTATGATGTGACACTGCATCTCATTTAAATCCAATATACCTACTTAGCTACCAAGGGATTCACAATATAAAATTAGTAATGCAAAGGTTTTATGTTTATAGGGGTTTAAATGTGTTATATAGGATTTCGTCACAACTACACAATCTAAACCGCGTTCATCAAGATACACCTCTGCTCACCTCCGAAACAGCGTGAAGATACGCCGCCTTTTATGTGCTAAGATTCGTACAGATAATGCGGAGAAATCTCTCGGAGGCTTTGCGTTTGATGTTCAGTAAGATCGAGATAATCGGCAAATATCAAACATCTCGTCTTGAAATATTTTTTATGTTGCAAAGTTACTTAAAAGTGTTTTGTTTTATTGTGAGATGTGGTTGTATACCTAAAGGGCTAGGTAGAGATACGACTAGATTTTAGTTCCACACTGTTTTTTCTGTATAAATAACTAGCTTTTGCCCGCGTGAATGAGTTTTCCCGGGATAAAAGTCACGCTTTATTTTTTCCCGGGATACAAAGTAGCCTATATGTTAATCCACGACATAATCTACCCGTGTGCCAAATTTCATCGAAATCCGTTAAGTAGTTTTTGCGTGAAAGAGTAACAAACATCCATACATCCAGGCATCCATACTTACAAACTTTTGCGTTTATAATATTAGTAGATAGATAGATAGTAGAAAGTAGAATGTGGAAATAATGCAAACCCATAATACATTTTCAACTTGGTCAGCGTAAACAATAAAAAGGGAAACGCACTTACCACTCTGTCTTTAATTGCATCTTTAATGCACTTACGACTCGGACAGAATAAAAAGGAATAAATACTAAATTGTGCTCTAAGAATAGGTAACATGGCTCGATAAAGAAAAGTTTAAAGTGGTAGATCCACATTATAGGCATCATTACGGCTCGAATGAGCCAGCTCATCTGTTGAAGTATTCCTGTTTCCGAGAAAATTAATGTAAAGTAACAGCTTATTAGCCCAAAGAAAACAACCACTTTTTTGGAAGTGAAAACTTCTTTAGCGGCGTTGAGCACTTTTCTTGGGATGGGTATAAAATGTTAAACTCGCGTACTCGCGTCAGGATTACGTGACCAAATCTGACGAAAATGCATGCGGAGGTTTTACTAACATGAACCTTAAATACGGGTTGTCTGGAAGAGATCGGTTTTTAGCGATAAGACCGCCTATTGTCGCACGTATTTTTCTTTTTTTTTCTCTAAACAATAATTGTATTCATTTTGCTGTATACGGTGTGTACAATAAAGTGTTTTCATTCATTTCATTCATTTAAATACAATGCGTAGAAGCTATAATTCTTGAAACGAGTGCATTTTTATTTATTAACGTCATTAATTTGTAGTATTTGTAGTCCTTAGCTATTAAAAACAATCGAACCCTGGACTTTTACTAGTTTCACATCGTATATAATCTCCTACTATACAATCACTAGACCATCTTCATAATTTTGAATGTATCAATTTTTATCAAAATTTCCATATACCTTTCAATAAACCAAATCCCACCCTATACATAACCATTAAGCTACATCCCACCAAGTCCCAACAATATCCCACAAGTCCCCACGAATCCCACAATAGTGCATGTTGAAGGCACGGCTGGGTAGCGTGCAACGCTTATCGTCTAATTGATCGCGACTAGTCCGTGCACCTGAATTGTAGGGATGTGCCTGGTGTTGATAATTGTATTTTATCGATAAGATCCGTGGACCGGCCAGGGTGAAATTTGTGGGCAGTGGATATAGGTTGATGGATGGAAGTTATGCGAGGAATTGATTTTCTATTTGCGTTATTTTACGATCAGTACCTAGAACGTCAGTCTTTTGGGTGATTTTATATAGTAGAATGACAATTCAAATCATTCACATGATGGTAATAAATTACTCAACAATAGTCGCCTGAGACTTATATATTACGTTAAATGGATTTTAAAGGACCCAGTAGTTACTGGGAATTCCTTTTTGTTCATATGCTCTCTTCTATTATATCAACATCATTTTTATCCCAAAGTATGGTCCAACTAAAATGCTTTACCGTGATGAAGTCGCTTGGCTCCCCCAAGGCACCTATAAAATCTCTAAGTTACTAATTTATTATCAATTATTTCAAGATTAAACCTCAAAGGAGAGCATTGTAAGTTAACGTGCATAATATGTAAAGCACAATATACGTCTTCTAATCCCCATTAGGGCAGCGAGGATAATTGATGTAACGTCTTATTCTTATTACTCTTATGTACTGCCCCACTACAGGAGATGAGCCTGTTCTACTGCGGACAGGATTTAGCCCTACTCCTCTATGTTAGCCTACTGAGGGTTGGCAGACTTTAAGTTCCTTCGAAATTTTTAAGTGTCTAAATTTCCTTGCAATTTTTTTATTCACATTTAGAGCCAGCGAACATTTGACAAAGAATACACACATTCTAAATATGACCGCATAATAGAATATTACTTTAAATTGAAAAATTAATTCGAAATATAAAATTCACATTTCAACCAAGAACAGTGAAAGGATTGAAAATGAAATTACATCGACAGAAATTAAATGGAGTGTTTAAAAATGGAAATTTTCTCTTTTCAAACAGTACTGGAATAATTAAGTTATTGCTCGCGAGCTCCACTTGAGCGTTGGACCGGTTTATCGATATATTTTATCGATATTTCTTAGACGGTACAACACTAGTCGAGATATTAACCACAGTGTGCTTAGTGCTGTGGCGAGATAAAGTGAAACGTGTGGCCTGTTAAGTCGTTACGGTGTTTATATATGTTAGTGTTAGTGCGTTTATGAAGCTATGTACAATATTATATGCTTTCGCATTAGATCATGATTTAATTAGTTGTCAGAGGCCCAATCATTCCATATCTTCTCCAGAATTCCTATTCGTGTTCTAATATATTTCATACCCACATAGTTGGCAACGTAAGTGCCAAACAATACAACGGTTAATTTCCTTATCAAAGTTAATATATTTCACTTTTCTGTTATCTGACGACATTGTAACATATTATTATACACATACGACGCTTATTATATAGCGTCAGCGTAAACTCATGCCTTCTTAAGGCGTGAGTATCTTAATTAGGTACTGTCTCGGTGGCGTAAATAATATATTTACGCCACTCAATAAAGTACACGGTACCACTATCGCTTTTCACGAGTAGGGCAGAATAGTTTTGTTTTTTACGCAATATTCGCTTTGAGTCTGTATTGTGCCTAAAAAATGGCAATAGACTTATTACATAAGACCTAATATAACTGGGGAAATGTGTGTGTTACACCTCTACCTAGCCTTGAAATGCTATCTTTAATCTTAATGTTATATTATACTTTTCTTTGCCGATAAATGCTAGAAAACTTCGCATACACTCGAAAAGGCGACAAAATACCCAATAGATACCATAAGAGCCGTTAACAACGAATGGGTTTTGATTCAAACGCGTTGAGTCCGGGCGTGTGCCGGTCGCAGCCACTCGGTGTGGCGTTTCACGGAACGTCCAGATCCACTTTGATATCCAATACGCTTTTAGTGGGTTTTTGTTGGTATATTGTTGGTTTTAACTGGGATTTGTCTTTGATATCTCTGTCACATTGGCTTGGTTGTTTTATTTTGTAGAGTATATAACGTATTTATATAAGCTGTGGATTTCAATTTGTATGCATTAATAAGTGTTATGTGGATTGTAACGCGCTACATTAATATTCACTGAAATGAGATATCATAACTTAGAAATTGTAATAATTTGAATTTATATATCTTTTGTTAAAAATAGGTATAATTTCTACTTGTAACTATAACAGAAAAATCATGGATGCATATAATGAAAATAACAAATATTCATACTTCAAGAATACAACGTAAAATCTAAAATTAAACGTATTATATACCAAAAAACAACATTGACAGTCAAATACAACCTTTGCGTAAGTTATGCAAGGAATCTCAGCTATATTTGAAAATAGAGAAACCTATTCAATTCAAATATCTTCGCAATTTTGAAAGTAATAAAGTTGAAATCATAATGGGCCGGACACATCTGGCATTAAATCCGATAATACTCGTAGTGGAAACTTATTGAGTGGTGAATAGGCTAACAAATTGGGAAGGGCATTCGCCGTTCAGGCTTTTCAGCTTAGTAGGTATCTATTAAAATTATTAATGGTATTTATGTTATTAGATTTCGCTAGCGATTCCTTCTGCGTTAATTTTCTTTTAGGATAAAATAGACTGCCTCGGTGGCGTAGTTATATCACGGTACGACTGCAATGCTGAGGTCTCTGGTTTGATCTCCGGGTCAGGCAAAGTGATATTGAGTTTTTCTAATTTCTATTATGTACCAAGCCGGAGTCTGGAATATGTGCCTGATATGGCGATAAGCTCGCATCACATCATAGGACGGAATACGCACGACGAAAAGTGGATGCACTAGTTGCGCCTTTGCCTACGCCTTCGGGATAAAAAGTTTGAGTGTGTGTGTATGTGTAGATATCTACCTTATTTCGAGGTCTAAGTTTTCATTGAGAGTTATTTTTTACAGAAAAGTGAATGTGAGCACCACAATTATAAAAATAGTATCATTCAGATTTTCTTCAAAATTAGGACATAATATGTAGTAGTATTTGTGGGCAGAACATCTATAAAAACGTGTTACATTTACATTTTGTTAAATCTATGGTGATAAAAGTTCGTTATGACCAGTATAAACCTTTCAGAGCTCATCTATTTAAAAGCCAATACTTTTGGGTTATACTTCTACTTTTAGAGATGAGGTAGTTTGTATAACAGCATATCGTTATCCGGAATCTTCACCTATGTCAAAGTCACTACCTTAATGTAGGTACAGCTGTTTAGTATAAAGGACATTCCTTGGTTTTTTTTTAATATAGGTGTAACAATTTTGGTGTACAATAAAGCATGTTCTAATATTTTATACTAAAATATATCTGTGAGAAATCTTTTTCTTTTTTAATATGCATAAATGCACATTCTCACTAGAAATTTAATAAAAAGTCTAAGTGCCCGCCATGTGTCTGCGACATGCCAATATCGTTCGCGCTAAATCACGAACGTCCCCCAGCCGAATATATTTGGCAGTAAATTGTTATACGACGCAACTATATTCAATTTGGTGCGGTTGCTGAATTACGCCCATAGATGGCGCTATAATGAATTATGTACCATATAGATCATGGTTATATTTATCATCCTAAATCATCTTCACCAGCTTGAAACCATTCTGCCACCGCTGGTTTCGACTACCCAGTCCGGACATATTACCTGTTTTGAGCTAGATCATGTGTCTACAAATGCGTCCTTGTTGGAACAATGGTAGAGTCAAGCTGTAGCCTATTTTGAAACATCCGAAATGGCTAGCATTGTAATCCTTCTGCCCTTATAATGTACTGCAGGCCGGCACAAAATATTTCTTCAAGCATGTTGCAGAAAGCATTCGCTACCCGACCACCTAAACAATCCAAAAAAACATACTTGAAAACCCATAAAAATTTACATTACCTACCCGGGAATCGACCCGATCTACTTCCACTCGTGCAAAAACTAGACTAACGGAGACGTGAAAATTGTATTACACAGTGACCAACAGTATTTTATATCCTTTTTTAAGACAGAAGTAAATTTTTCCTGCGCAAAATGTTCGCAGTTTAGGCCGCGTCATAAAAACAGTAAAAACGTCGATTCACGTCAGCCCAGCCATTCATCACGGCGCTCAATTTCCGCCAGGGGTTGGAAGATGTCATTTTTAGAGGCGAGTTTAATGCTTTTAAAACATTCTAATGCCTTTTATATTCCGACCATTACTCTTAATTGTTGTGAAATTAATTATATTTTCTGGTAGAAAATATGCCATGAAATTCTAGAATAATATTTAATAGTCAATAAAATTCCCACCATGGATTGGCTGACAGGAAAGGTCAACTGAAAACGATGATTCGTAAGCAGGAAATTTTGCAGTTGAGTTTTTTATAATGTTGGTGAGCACTAAGAAAGGGTTTTTGTAAATTCGTAAGGGAGTTGCTGAGATGGATCTAAATTCGTTCGGGCACACTAGTACACGAATGGAAGCATTACTAGTTTTAAAGCTGACGAAAGCAAACAAAAAAAAATTGTGGGATATTAAAAATATTTACTGGTTGGTCTCTCGTATACGAGAGGCCGTCTGGGTCAGCGCAATGTCTATTTCTAACGCCAAGCAGCAGCGTGCATGCACAGTTGTGTTTTGGTTTGAAGGATATTGTCGCCAGTATAATTACTGGGCATTATGAGAACTTACATCTAATGTCTCAGGGTAATGAGCGCAGTGGAGTGCTACGCATTACTTTATAATTCAAAGTTCTGTATGGTGTTGCTACTGTTTCTGGACGGTCGGTTCACTTACCATCAGACGAGCAGCAGGCTCGCCTAGTTATTTAAAAGCAATAAAAAAATATTAAACTAAAATATACTGGTTATCAAAAAATATATTCTTATAATAATTAATCATAGTACCCAAGAACGTATCTCAAACAGAGCAGGCAGTGGTCGGCGCAGGATTAAGCGGTCATCGGATACAGGTTGTAATGACGGGGCCATTGTACATTTTCCCATAATGGAGGTCGTATGTCCCGCCGAGGAACGACTGATGTTTACTCCCCTTGTGATTTACTGCGAATGTGCTTACTTGAGAAAAGTTGCCGCTTTTTCGGGTAATATTCATTTCGAGGCGCATTTGTTTGCGTGACTTTTCTTTCTTACTAAAGACACATATAATTTGTTAACGAAACTTAATGATTAAATTAACTCATCATCATCATACACAGGATGACCACTACTGAATATAAGCCTCCCCTAAAAGATTACCATACTGATTTGGAACGTTTGTATTGCGACTTACGATCTTTATCAGGTCGTTTTTCCACCTTGAATAGAAGGATTACCTGATGTAAAGTAATTATCACCACAAATAACCACATACAAATATTTGTGACTTGATTACTAATTCTTACGGAAGAACAATATGGCTGGGATTCTATTACTTAGAGAAAATGCGACTAATCTAGGATTATGTTTACAATCGCTTCATTGGTTTCAGAGATTTGTCCATGTTACAGAACTCTACCTCTTAAATATTAGGTTCCGTGCAGATTCTATTAAGTTGTTGCTCTACTATAAAACTGTCAATTCTTAAAGTTCCTCAAGCAACTGTTAATCTCATTGTGTGGAATTTTTCACCAAAATCTGCGTGAAACCTTAGTAATTAGATGGTTAATAAGACACCATAATATCTATCCTTATAAGATGTCCTGATGCGGTGACTTCACAATCGTAACACCCATTATTCTGGAATGGTATTACCCTACAATTCCAGTTAATTAAGTGTACATGTGGAGTGGTATGGTACATTGCCACCTAATGTAGTTTTCTTGGGAAGGGACACAGAGTGCGTTTTAGTGCGTTGTTTTATATAACTGTTATTGTTTGGGTTTGTTGTGTTTTGGGGTTTTTTTTATTAGAATACCAACACTTATCATGATACGTAGGTATTTACTCCGTTTTCTCGCAGATTAGAGGGACTTCGGTCAGTTTTCCAGATATAATTGGTGTTACTGTTTTTGGGTACTAACAAGTAGGGCAAATAGTATTTACAATAAGAATCACAGATATTTTCTACTCTAACAGCCATGGACTTAAAAATATCAACACAAGCAATATCGTGAATATTTTTGATAGCATATTTCATGAATATTATAACAAAATCTATTTGCACGGTCAGTCCAATTTTTACCCCAAATACCCTTCAAATCATTAAACAAACATACAAGTTGACAAATCACGGACGCGTCAGCCGCCGATGTAGGGGAGGGGAGATAGGGGGAGGAAGATTGATGTACGCGGACCCTTGTCTCTTTCGCTGTACTTGAGTTATTTTTGAGAGAAAAAACATGTCTAATGATTATAAGTTACATTGTGTAGCATTTGGGGAATTATCTTGGTACAGGTTAGTGGGCATTTGAGTTGAGAGGAGTGGGGTTTGATTCCCAACATTGCCTTATAAGAATTCTTCACATATATCCAGATTATGTCATGTATGTCAACCAGTAGTTATTTAAATAAATAATAAAAATTTCGTGATCATCGAATTCAAGGCATAAACTACTAAAGGTCGTGTAAGTTTTTAGGTTAAAAAAGTATGTCCAATATTGTGAAAGGCTTGCCTTCTATCATAGGAAGGTAATAGACTTGGTAAGCTGTAGATGTATCAGTTGAACATACCTACCCTATGAAAGTAACAGCTTAAAGTCTCTCATATAAATACATACATGATACATTACATTTCATACATAACACATACCGAAAATCGGAAAATACAAACGTTTAATAATGAAGACTCGTTTAAAACCCGTTTTCGCCGCATGATATCGTTTTCACGTAATCGCTGGGAATCCTTTGAGAGATACCGCGTGAATATAATTCACAGTTGATCGGGTACAAACTCCGTGTTTTCTCAGAATACCATTTGCAGAGGGATATACCTACTGCTGGATTGAATAGCGAGCATGTTGCCTTACATTATTAAATAACATTTTATATCTATACGTTATAAATTCAAAATAATTATCGTCTGTCTTTAATGGCTAAATTAATGAATCGATTTGGATGAAATTAAGTACAAAGTCTTATTCTTCATGATCTGTCATTTTGGACAGACGACTTCATAAAGGTCGCAGGAACACGCTGGAAGCAGGCCGCTTTTGACAGGTCCGTCTGGAATTTTTTAGGGGAGGCCTATGTTCAGCAGTGGAAGTCGTGTGTCTGATGATGATGATGATGAAGTACAAAGTATTTGACTTTAAGTATATATCGTATATTTACATTTATATATGTTTAATTTATAATCTTGAATACCTGTCAAGTTACCTTGATGCACCTACCTTATTTATCTCTGCACCACCCTAAGGTTGACTGGGAGAGAATGCCTTTGGCATTAAGACCGCCGATATACATTTGTATATAAAGTGCAATAAATAAAATAAATAAAGTAAGCTTGAGGCAATTCTTTTTATGGCATTGAATGACGAAACGAGCATGCCGTTCGCCTGATGGTAAGCGATACGACCGCTCAGAAATAGTAATAACATCATACAGCACCTTGAGTTACAAAGTAGTGTGTGGCATTCCACTGCGCTCGTCATCCTGAGACATAAGATGTTAAGTCTCATTATGTCCAGTAGTTACACTGGCTACAATGTCCTTCAAACAGAAACACAACAGTAGCCAAATTCCACGCAGGTGAATCCGCGGTCTAACCTGACAATACGTAGCCTAAACCTCTCTTGTCTCTTGAAACATTATTTTTAGCACAGACGTTCACAGTGGTAACTTAGGCGAGCACTGAGAAAGAATTTTCGGAAATTCGTCTCCCAAGAATGTTGAATCTTATTGGGCACTCGGCTATTCGTGATTATACGAGAAAAATAATCCAGGTTTCTCATTAATCAAATAAATAAAGAAGCCATATTTGTTTTGAGTCGTGATAATATTTACGACCTAAATCCCACTTGGCATGATAAAACATGAAATTTGTTTGTAAGAAATCATACTGTAATATATTGTGTCTGTTATATGTAAAAATGAAAGCTAACTTGTAAATATCTATAACAACAATAACAACAATACCAGCCCTGTATTAAATACTGCCCACTGCTGAGCGCGGGCGTCCTCTACTACTGAGAGGGGTTGGGCCTTAATCCACCACGCTGGCTAGTACGGGTTGGCAGACTTCACATACCCTCGAAACTCTTATGGAGAATTCTCAGGTATGCAGGTTTCCTCACGATGTTTTCCTTCACCGTTAAAGCGGACGATAATTGATAAACAATACACACGTAACTTCGAAGAGTCAGAGGTGCATGCCTTGAACGTACGGAAATTGTCTCGGCAGACCGTTCCATAAGTGGACGATAGCCTATTTGGGAATATCTATAAAAGAAATATAAATGTTCTTATACTAATATTTCAAAAAACCAGAGCATTTGTACCCACAACTTACAGACACGTAAAAGGACATGAATAACTGATGCAATTTAACCAAGATTTAAACACACGAGTCTGGAACAAAAGCACTCGGCTCATTGTTCTGCAGACGGTGTGTAATTATTATGACATAACTGCGAAATTTAGACTGGTTATTCTAGATTAGGTTAGATTATAAGGACGTTAATGTGTGGTATTCTCTGGATTATATATATATAAAAAAAATGGAGTTGATGGTTTTTTTTGTTAGTACAAATATGGATCGATGAAATCCTTAGTCGTTTTGACGACCCAAAGACAAAAATTGTAAAATCCTCGGAAAACTATAGAACTCATACAGCAAAATGGTGTACCATATAAGTCCATAGAAACTACCTAATGGTCTTAAAATGAGCGCTCTTATCTTTAAAAGCGATATCTAGAATAAAATTGCCAGAATGTTGCTCGTTGAACGCCACAGCTGTGTGTCCCAGCCCCGCAACGTGTGAAATAGCGTGGAATGGAAATAAGTGCGAGTTGGCCATTCATGAGTGATTTGTTCGAAAGCATTCCGATACGAAAAAATAAGCTTGAGGACTTGTTGTCGATTTTTAGGTTTTTTCCAATGAAATGTACAAATTCTTTAATATTTACGTAGAACGGTCTACCGGCGCCTTTATTTCCATAGTACAATCGAGGTGTTTCAAATCTAGAGTATATAGGTAGATTGTAGGTAAGCAAGTTACATCTTAGTGTTGTTTCATCCGTGGTCGAGTAAAGTTAACGGTCTTTTTACACTGGACGAGTTCACCTCGCTGTGAATTCGCTTGCAATTCGCCAGTGTTATAAGACCCTTAACTTTACCTGACCACTGATATAACAACCCGGTCTAATACTGCACTTATTTATCATCAGGTGAGATGACAATCAATTGTAATCCTGTTATATAAAAACGAACGAAAATTTACGTAGTAATTTCCTTTTTAATTCGAATTATCTAGATTAGTCATACTTGAATAGAACAAAACAGTACACCATCCATTTACTCGCGCACGTAAATAATTGAGTAAATCTGATAAGACTAATACTTTTTTAAGCAAAATCCACCAAATTAATTTAGAAATCAAGAAACATAAAAAAACAGAAACCATTCTGTCTTTAATCTTAATAATATTTGCACAAGATTACAGACATTATAAAATAAGCAAATACGATGTAAGCGAAGAATGTTTGCAGCAGGAGTGGGGGTGGGATGTATATCTGGATAGTTCGCGGCGCTGTCGCGTCTTACAGTGACACTACAGAGGGGAAATGGTGCGCGTGTGGTGCAAGTAACGAGTTGATTGCTGATATGACTACATTACGAGTTAGCTTGCCCATTTTTTCAAGGGTACGTTGCCTTACTACACCTGATGACGACAGATGATTACTCCACGCCAGTCAACACAATTATACCGGCCCGTTTGAAACCGGAGTGATTTCCAACAGGCAACACAGGCTGATCCCAGAACGCGACACTTAAGTGGGCCACTATGGCAGGTTTTTCACCTTGTGCGGTGGTCGCTATCCGGGCGGATACAAATATCTTACCAACAGCACCTGATAATTGATATGACTGCATATAAATGATAACCTCATGTGACTTCCAACGGAATTATATATTACTTAACGTGAAGACAGTCTCTCGCCTGTAGATTTGTGCTATAGCTACTTGTATACAGTAGAAACATGTAATAGAATTTTGAGTACGGTGTACATGGCTCTGGATCCTGCTCGTCATCCTAACACATTGGATGTTAATTTGTTTTAAAATACCAACTATTCGTATTTCAAACTGAACTACGCTAAAACCCTCTTTATCGTGTTTAAAAAAATATTATTCAATAATTTAAAATTTCAAGATTACAAAATGTTTCGGGAGTCTCCAAGAAATATTAATATATCTCTTAGTAGTATATCGCTTTTCCCTTGCACCATACGTAAAGGGAAATAGCTGGGAAGTGGATGGAAATAAGAGCTAAACGCTACGAAGACAGATTTGTTTTATTCACCGTTCCGTCACGGAATCGTGCGGCGCGTTGCAAAATGTACAACCCACAAATGCGAGCATTTCAACATCTTAAAGTTGCATTATATTTTACGTTATCTTTAATACATAATGCAATTATGTATTTATAGGCTGTTGGGAATGCCGATATATTACTTGGTAACATAATGGATTCAGAGCAATAAAGAAAAATGCCATATTGGCTTGTTCGACGAGTTATATTCCATTGACCGCAAATACACACATTTCCTGTAATTTTCTTTTACTTCAGCAAACCTTGAAAAACAATTTATTAAGACTCCAAAGATCTTTACGCCTTTCACTTAACAACATCTGAATTATTCACACGGATTCGAAGGCTATAAAAACTTGGCAAGCTATCGTTCGTTTAACGTTGGTTTTAGTGCGGAATCGAACCCCGAACGGTTCGTTTATGGTCTATCTGCGGGAACATGTGTTCATTTTATAGGTTATTAAGGTTTATCACTTATACACTTCCCTTGGTATTTGGGTTTCTAGGTGCCGTTTATTTTTGCGTTATAGATTTTTTATATTTAGCAAAGAAGTGGTTCAGTGTGAAGCGCTGAGTCTGATCAATGATCATGATTAGTATTCGCTACTTTGTCGTATATTGCTAGAACACCTCTGAATTGTCAAAGTTTCGTGTGTATTGTTTATCAATTATCATTCGGTTTAAGTGTGAAGGAAAAACGCGAGGAATCCTACAAACATAAGAATTATGAAGCTATGTGAAGTCTGCCAACCCGCACGAGGCCAGCGTGGTGGACTAAGGCGTAAACCCTCTCAGAAGCCCGTGCGTGGGCACGTATCTATACTAATATATAAAGCTGAAGAGTTTGTTTGTTTGTTTGTTTGTTTGAACGCGCTAATCTCAGGAACTACTGGACCGATTTTGAATTTTTTTTCTCTAATAGGAAGCTACATTACTCCTGAGTGCTATAGGCTACTTTTTATCTCGGAAAAACTTTTCCACGCGGGCGGAGCCGCGCGCAATGCTAGTGTTATATAGGGCTCGTATTATGATATTGCTGGTCAATCCCGTTTTCTCTGTCAATGTTAAGTCAAAACAAGCCACTTTGGGTCTTTATCCAGTCTCTAATTTTAACAAGTGCCTTCTTCATTACTAGAGCTCCATCAATCAACTTTCCTATTCCCAAAAGTCATTACAAAGCCAAATATACGCAAAATTACTTTCACAAGAGATTCCGCATAAAAATAATTAATAAGACTACGTCCATGATTCCCGAGAGGTCCCGAAATTACGAGAAATGGAGATTTCAGAGATCCATCCCGGTTCATTAGTAGTTGATTTGTGTATTGGGACCAATTTGTGATGATTTGTTAGCCGGGAAATTAGGGAGAGCGCCATTTATTCTTGCTGCGCAACAATGGCGCCTTAAGTTAATTATGTTAATAGAGATCAATGTTTGTTTATTTTTTTAGGGTTTGGTAAAAATGAAGAACAAAAATTATAACAAGAATAAGATAGTAAGCTTTCATACTAAGTCATTCTAAGAAATGACTCAGAGTTTAAACTTTAGAGTTATGATATCTTGACTATAGATCAATTAGTCACGTCAGTTGAGGTGGTACCAATGTCCATTAAAACCGACTGGTTAACCACGCCGACGTAATTATGACAACCATCGAGGGGTACAATGTCTGCCACTTCTGAATAACTTTAATCCCACGCCGTGCACATATTAAATCACATGATTTTTTTATTAATCGATGTTTATTTATTTGTTTCAGGTACATTTAACAAAGCCCTAAAAACACCCATACCTATGCGTGAAATACTCAACGATTAGTATGTATCTCTGACCTTTCTTACTAAATGACAAAGTTATTTTTTAACACGTGGAAATCCATTTACGGATTCCTACCGGACTCACCGGTCTAAGCCGTCCTACCGATTAAAACCCCGCTATTGTACTCTCTCCGTCATATCGAAGGTCGCGGGAGGCGCATGTGCATGCAACCGCAACCCTCACAGGAATCGTTTTTTGGGCCGAGCCTCTCTCAGTCTTAGGAATAAGACCTCGGTAATATCATAGGCCTGGAACTGCACGCCAGCCTCTTGGGCACGGGGGTATCACACCGCCAACTTCCTGACTCCGAGCTGCGTCTGAGTAATTTTTAAGATGGAAAAACCCAGTCACAATGTTTTTGGCTCGACCCGGGATTTGAACCCAGGACCTCAGCGCGCAAATCGTACTCGTAACGCGTAATGAAATGAAATGAAATGAAATGAAATGAAATGAAATGAAATGAAATGAAATGAAATGAAATGAAATGAAATTTTATTTGCATGATTATGGTTGTATATACAGATAGCATAATATAATTACAGAATTCAATAATCAGTGTCTCACAATCTGTCATTTTTGACGTGCAAATATTTATGATAGTTTTTATAGTTATTATTATTTATTATGATAGTAATAATTTCAAGGAGAGAAAAGAAAAGGATGGTTATATCAATAGTGATTTTAGATTTATCTTAGTAGTATTTAAGTATCTATAGGTAATAATCCAAATGTTAGTCATTAGTATACATTATAATTAAAATTTACAATATTAGGTATGTCATTTCTATTATTTATTAATATTTATGTCATTTAAAAAGTCATTTATATTGTAATATAGTTTGTTTATAAGCAGTTGAGTTAATTTATTTTTAAATTCATTTAATGTACATTGTTTTAATTCCTCGGGCAAATTATTGTAAATTTTTATTGCCATACAGTACGCATTTTTTATAAAAACATTACGCCTTTGTAGAGGTACATATAGTCTGTTTTTTAGCCTTTCGCTTTTGCAACCCATATCCGCCATTGTGGGAAATAGGGATGGGTGCTTTTTTACAATAAGTGATGTTTCATATATGTATAGGCACGGAAGGGGTAATATTTTTAATTTTTTAAACATAGGTTTACAGCTTTCCATTGTATCATAGGTATTACAAAGGGCCCTTACACATTTTTTTTGTACTATAAATGCTTTTTGGATATCTACCGAGTTTCCCCAAAGAGGAAGACCGTATCTCAGTGATGAAACGACATATCCATGATATGACAATAGAGCAGCTTCCATCGAGACAATGTTTCTTAATCTACGTAATGCAAACACAAATCTATTTAGTTTGCTGCATAACTGTTCAATATGTGATTTCCAATTGAGATGATTATCGATTTTTAATCCCAAAAATATTGCTTCATTTGTTTGTTCTATCTTCTTATTTTCAAATTGAATATTAATGTCAATTGTTTTGCTGTTATAATTTTTAAAATTTATAATTTTTGTTTTGTCAATATTTATGTTTAAGTTGTTACTTCTAAGCCATGTTATAATATTTTTAAGAGCTATATTTAATCTTTCTTCAATGTCATTTTTATCTTTACCTTTTATTATTACTGTAGTGTCATCGGCAAATAAAATGCAGTCATGTTCAGTTGCATTTGGGAGATCATTAATATAAAGTAAAAAGAGTAGAGGTCCCAATACGCTGCCCTGTGGAACTCCATATTGAATTTGTTCATACTGTGATCTATATTTTGTGATATGTTTATTTGTCAGCTTGGTTATTTCTACGCATTGTTCCCGGCCCTTTAAATAACTATAAAGCCAATCTAGTATTTTTCCTCTGAGTCCATAGTTATATAATTTACTTAGTAATATGTCATGTGAGACAAAATCAAATGCTTTGCTCATATCCAAGAAGAGTGAGACCACGAAATCACCTACATTTAAAGACTCTGTTACGGTTTTAATTAAATTGAAGCACGCTAGCGCCGTTGAACAATTTTTCCTAAATCCGTATTGTTCATTTTTTAATATTTTATTTAATGTAATGAAATTGTATATTTTATCATAAATTATTTTTTCATATATTTTGGAGAGTACTGGAATCAATGCAACAGGTCTGTAATTGTTTATTTTGTCATTTTCGCCCTTTTTGAAAATTGGCTTAACAACTGAAAATTTTAACTTGCTTGGAAAAATACCTTGTTCAATACTCAAATTGATTAAATGAGTTAAGGGTTTCACTATATATTCTGCACATTTTTTCAATACGTTAGTCGTGATTGAATCATATCCTGTTGATTTTTTATTTTTTAATGCATTTATAGTTTTAAGTACTTGAGATTCGTCAGTTGGTGTTAGAAACATTGTCTTTTCATATTGAGGTATTTTTGTTTTATTAATGTTAATTCCTAAATTGTTATTGTTGTTGTTATTGGCTATATGAATATAGTGATTGTTGAAAATATTAGTAATTATTTGTGGGTCAGTATATATAATATTATTACTAGTTATTTGATTAATTTCCCCTGATTGAGTTTTGTTAGCAGTGGTTTCTTTTATTATGTTCCATGTTGCTCTGCATTTATTTTCGCTTTTTAATATATATTTTGTGTTATCTAGTTGTTGGGCTTTAAATATACATCGTTTGAGTATTTTACTATATTTATCGTATCTGTGCTTATTCTGTGTTTTGTTCGCTTTACAAAGGTGATACTTTATATATAGTATTCGTTTTTTAACACAACATAATTTAAGATTTTTTGTGAGCCATTTACTTCGAGCTGGTTTTCGTACTATTTTTACATTAATTTCGGGAAAGCAAAGATCATAAAATAATATTAAATCTTCGTGAAATAATTTGAAAGCTGTATCGGCATTTGGTTCAGACAAAACATTAGAGTATGATAAAGCCGAAATGCAATTCCTAAATTTTCGCATGTTGTCTCTATTAAAATCGCGTTTTCTTTCATACCATGTCTTAGGCAGTTTTGTGTTTGTGTTCAATGCATATTCTAAAGTCAACGATACACTTTGACAAGTTTCGTGATCCGAGAGCGCCACATAATGTATGCCTGATTGTATATCTGTTAGATTGCTTACTATTAAATCAATACAAGATAACTTTCTTGTTGGCAGTACAATGTGATTACTAAGATTATAATTTTTTAAAATCGATTCTAGTTCTTGTGAATATTTATTATGTTTTAGTATATCAATATTCCAGTCACCGCATATTATAATGTTTCTTTTTACGTTACGTGTTAATTTGTTTAGTAGTATATTTAGTGTCTTAAAAAATAAGTCTATTTTTGATGATGGTGTTCTATATATGCATGCAATTATAGTGTTTAAGTCGTTTAACTCTATACAACAACACTCGAAGCAGTATGGTATTGCACAATCTATTGGTATTCGTTTGTAATCTATTCCTAGTTTTATGAGAATGCAAGAACCACCTCTACGTTCATTCATCCTGGAGTAAAAAGCTGCTGTTGTATAGTTTTTCATGATTAGGTTGCATTCCGTACCACTCTTAAGGAAAGTTTCACAAAGACATACTATATCAATAGAACCAACTTGGTTCTCAAGCTGTAATAGAGCTATTTCCAACAGATCTAGTTTGTTTAGGACGCCTGCAATATTTTGGTGGATTACGTTTATTTTAATACTTTTATTCACGAAAAAAGGTTTTAAGATTTTTATCATCGTCTGAGGATAATGTGACTGAATTTATCTTATTGTATATAGGCCGATTAAGTTCGTTATTACCTTTGTTGTTAGTAAGTGTTTTAGTTAAATAGCTATCTTTCTTATAATTTGAGTTATTGTGAATAAATGTGTTTCTCTTTTTCGTATTATATCTTAGATACTCTAGTTCAACTAATAATTTAAAGGATAGCTTTTTTATAATAAATTCTTGGTTATGATTTAAATACTCAATATCTAAGTATGTAAAATTTTTATGGTTTTCATGCAATTGGTTTTTTATATTTTGATTAAGTCTACGAGTATCCAAATGAAAATTTTTTTGGACTTGTATTATGTAGATTTCAACTTTTTTTTGTTGTAATATTTGTATGAAACTATTCAATGTATTATATAATGTGTAAGGTCTCTTGTCGTGGGATCCCATTCCCAAGATTATAATATCTTTTTCATTTAATGATGAGATGGTATTTTTACAACTATTTAGTATATATGTGCTGTCAGCTTGTGGTTTTACTAAAGAAGTTAGTATATAGTCGTTTCGCCTTTTGTTATATTTGCTTTCTAATATATCTGCTGCCAGACCTCTGATCTGTTCATCTCCCAGGATCATAATTTTTGGTTTTGTTTTGGTTTTTGTTGCTGGATTCTTAATTTCTACTGTTTGCTGAACATCTTTCGTTGGTGTGTTGATGTCGCATATATTTGTATCGTTGCTACCGCGTGAGTTGGAAAGCTGTTGACTTTTTTGTGCATTAAAATTTGTGTCTGTTTCCTTTTGGTTATATACAACAGGAGAATTCTGTATTGCATCGCCTGAATTAGCTAAAGTTCTGATTGTGTTTTGTACATTTCTGGGCGAATTATTTATAAAATTTCTTCGAGGAGTGGTTTGTTGCGAAGTAATTTTTTTTAGAAAATTTATTTGCATTGTTTGTTCAGAAATTATTTTCTTTAGGTTATTGATTTCATAAGCTTGGTTCTCAATTTCTTTATGTGCGCTCACTAATTCTGTTGTCATTTCTTCTATTTGGGACTTTAGCTCTTCTAATGAAGATATATTGTTTATATCAGTATCCGCTGGAAGGCTGTGTACAGTGTCGTCTAAGAAAGTTGAATTGTAGACTGTACTATTTTTAATGCTTAAGTTTAAGTCCGAATTTGTTTTCCGTAACTTCCGTCTGATCGTTATATTATTATTTTCCATTTTTATTCCAATTAAATTATTACAATTATTTTTCCTCTTTATATTTTTGATTATAATATAATAATGTATTTTTTTGCTTAGAGCGCCCTCTGTTGTCGTTTTATTGAAGTAGGTACTTGGCGTACGCAATACAACTACGCCACCGAGGCAGTCAACCAATTTATAATTTACTGGTGTTTAGTTTGCAAATGTTAGAGTCACGCTGTACCCGGTCTTGTATTCAACGTGCATTCACGTAACCAAGTAATAACAAATTTAGCCCGGTAGCGGTATATTGTTCGCCCGCCACCTGCAGGCCTGCTTAGTGAGTTGGGAGGTCGTCTCTCCAATGTCTGATGCGAGAGGAGAGTCCATTGAACCGCTCCGTCTCTCTCCGCAAATGACAAACTTTACCAACCTAACTAATACTTTGATCCTAAAGAATTAGAATAATAAACAATTTATGACAATTACATAGTTCAATTGCGACAAGAGTAATTTAGACCATTTTAAAACTTTGATTAGATTCGTAAATAACTGTCGTTTTGTTCAATGTTAAAGTCCGGTATTGAAATTGCAATCAGCCCTGTATGATATACTGCCCACTACAGAGAGCCTACTCTACTACTGACAGGGTTTAGGCCTTAGTCCGGTAAGTGCCCTACAATCTAACTAGGACACATTTTAATTCGATAATATCTCTATAAAATACGTTGGAATAAAATTTTGCATAATATGAAGCCGCCACATGAATATGCAATGGTTAGCGGCATACCGTTTATTTCATTTTCAATGCAATAATCTTCACTGAACGAGGCTGTGACTCATCTTATAAATTTATTTTCTGAGATAAGAATATTTTATTAAAATTGTATTGTTTGGGTTAGTAGCATAGCTCATTTAGGCAGTGGCGTGCCTAGTGTTTTGGATGAGGGCAAGCCAAAGCAGACCGAAAAAAAATTCGCACCTCCGATACATATAAAATGTGCAACGATAAGAAAGAAAAGCAACATCTAAAAATAAAAATGACTACCCGTACCGGGATTCGAACCAGGGCCTCAAAACAATGTTCGAACCGTGTACGCAATACAACTACGCCATCGAGTCGACTAGTTACCTTTTCGAAATTAGGTACTTTTATTTAAAAACGATTTTGACCCATCGCGACTTCTAAACGAAGTTCTTGTAAAGATTAACTATTTACATAGATTTTATCTGTATCAAGTAATTTTAAAAAAAGTAAAAACACTACAATCATCATTATTACTGTCGACGCACAAGTTTTGTTTAGAAATTTTCAAATTTCGTCACAGCTACTGTATCTATTTAATTGGACGAGATAATCAGGTTACAATTCGCTGTTTACCGAAATTATGAAATGAAATGAATGCATTTAACATATGTTTTTGTGAATTGGAATTACTTTTGATAACACTGATTAATTATATCATTTTACAGCCAGATCTATGTACCTACCTATTCCAAACACTTGTTTTGTTCGAGAAAAATATGAAACACCAACAATACAACTTAATACGTAGTCGGATAACGTATTAGAGCATCCAATAAGACAATAAGTTTTGTTGTATACTGATCTAAATACCTTTTATGATTCTTCAGACACATTTCGCGCCATTCGCCAGCTCGTTAAAAGTTGTTTTTTCCATCATAACCTAACAAATTTAACTTATTCTCGCCGATAAAAACTTTCACTCACTTTAAACTATTACAAGAAATATATACACTCATCTTTATTGTGCTTAAAAGTTTAAAATAACTCAAAAACCACTTAATAAACACAAATACTTCACAATGTAGATCGCCGGCACAATCAAAACAAATAACTGATGTTGCCTAGTTGGAATCAAAATTACACCACAAAATTAATGCTAAAATTGTGAGAAAAACTTATCGATAAATAAAATTATAGTACAATACCTTAAATAATTATAATCAGATATGTAATTTTAATTATGTTATCACTAAAATCTTTACATATTCATGATAAATAAAAATACACATTAAAATAAGCAAATTAATGCAACCATATTAGAGGTAATTCGTTTAATTGGCAACCCTGTATTTTATACAGTATCTATGAATGCATTAAGCCTGGATTATTTTCTAGTACTGATTGCTATAGAAACTTACTATAGCTATACGTATGTGGTATCAGTTTATCCATTAGTGTGAATGAGAAAAATATGGCGGCGAAAAGCCAGGTAAAACCCAACGAGAGAGAGAGTGATAAGTATATTTTGTGCGCATCTAGCTGTTTTGTATAAAATATGAAATGAGTGTACGGCGCGGATGTGGTTGTGTGTGTGTAGGTGTAGTGGTGTGTCTTTAGGTGCGCTCGAGGCGAACCGGTTCAGCGAACCGTAGCGCGGGAATTTTAAAATTTTAAAGAAAATTATTTCGAAGCGTTTTGTTACCGTAAAATGTTGGTTATTGTTTCATATTCGATTTTGAGTACTTAGGTAAATAATTTTAGGGCAAGCCAGGCTTTTCGGCTTCTATGAAAGGACCGCCACTGCATTTAGGTGACGAAAATCTTAATAGAAGTCCAATGCTCTTATAATAATAGAAAAAATATGTTAAGCTGAATTAAAATCTCTACCATAACTAAGAAATTTCAGTAAAAAGTTAACTCGCCTATCAGAATTCATTTAAATATTGTGATCAGCCAATAGCTACTTATCTGTGTAAGTGCCTGTTATAAAAATGAGAGCAATTTCATACTACTGGTATATTGCTATAAAAATACTTGCAGGCGCTAGAACTTATAACTTTATTTAGGTAACTGTTCAACTTTTAATGTCTATTAACGCGTTATTTTTTTTATGGCATTGAATGACGAGACAAGCATGCCGTTCGCCTGATGGTAAGCGATACGACCACCCATAAACAGTAGCAACACCACCCAGTGCCTTGAGTTACAAAGTACGTACTGTGTGGCATTCCACTGCTCTCGTCATCCTGAGACATAAGATGTTAAGTCTCATTATGTCCTGTAGTTACACTGGCTACAATGTCCTTCAAACCGAAACACAACAGTGCATGCACACTGCTGCTTGGCGGTAGAAATAGACATTGCGGTGGTACCCACCCAGACGGACTCTTACATATGAGAGACCTACCAGTAGCAGCATTAGTAATCGTTTATTGTTTTTATAAAACTAACAAACAAAATTACAGTTAGAAGTAATTGAAACAGTAAATCACTTGTAGCTAGGTATAGCTACCTACTTTTCAAATAGCGTAATATTTTCATTATCCTTCAGTGATTCTGATATACTTTTCTCGTATAAGTGGGCTATAATTATGATCGGAATAAATGTTGGTCGCGGCACATTAACATTATCCGGGACATTACCCACGCTTACATTTATAAGTTTTATTATGTTATTGCAGTTGCGCGGTCTCGGGAATTCTTTTGTAATCTCAGAATTCGTTTTAAATATTTTTAAAGAGGATATTAATAAAATTTGAGATAGTTATGAAATATTAAAGTTAACTACTTGGTTAAAATATCTATATAGTATTTGATTTATTTAGATATTACTGACTAAGTTAAACGTCCAATAATATTCAAAAAACGTTGTTATTTTTGGAGGCCTATGTTCAGCTCTCTAAACTCTTCTTATAACATACTTTCGTATGGCGATACCATAACTTATTCATAGTAAACTGCCCTCGATTCTATAGAAACTACATCCCAATCCATTCAGACAACCTCCAGATAGGCGTAGCAAACGTGAAGAACTCCTTTGAACAAAGTTCGCACCGGTCTTGCTCGAGATTGCGATCATGTCACAGTTACTATGCTGAACTACTGTTTAGAATTTCAAACTTTATTATTACGTAAGCTTACATCTGTATCCTCAAAGGGGTAGACAGAGAAGTAAAAAGACATCTACGTGAATTTCTTGACATCTTGTGAGACGGCCAAGATACTGCATCGCCGGCTGATCCCTAGAACGTAATTTTTGCAACGAATCACTGTGACAGTTTATTCGTCGCATTGATTTTAAATCTTATGTAGCTGCATAAAAAACTAAGCCAATTCTAGGCCTATCAAAAATCGATTTTCATTATATTGTGTCTTTTTACCGAAAATTAAAGTCCAAAATAGTTCAAAGTGGACATTATCCTATTCCAATAGGACGGGTCAAACTTGTAGTGGCGGCTTCTGTGTGCAAGTTCAACGCATCGGATTGTCTTAGAACCATTTGCTAGACGCGTTTAACTGGAGTTTAACTTAACTTCATAGTTGATCTTTGTAGATGTGTAAAGGGTACTGGATGCGGTACACTCACTTTACATTGGCCTATGCAAAAAGCCGTCTGGATAGGTACGATTGCTTTATCTATTTCTACGGTAAGCATCAGTATGCTGTTTCACTTTGTAGGATACCAACCAATTCAATTACTAAGCATTATAACCTTAACTGACTGCCTCGGTGGCGTAGTTGTATTACGGTACGACTGCAAGGCTGAAGTCTCGGGTTCGATCCCCAGGTCGGGCAAAGTGATATTGGATTTTTCTATTCAGTATCAGCCCGGAGTCTGGAATTTGTGCCCGGTATGGCGATAGGCTCGCCCCCTATCACATCATGGGACGGAATACGCTTGGCGAAAAGTGGGTGCACTAGTTGCGCCTCTGCCTACCCCTTCGGGGATAAAAGGCGTGAGCATGCGTATAACCTTAACATAATGTTATGTCTCTAGTCGTAGAGGTTAGTACATTTCTTTGTAAATTATCACTCGGTATTACTATTTACAGGCAATCGTCTACCCTGTCTGACTGGAGAATGCCTTTGCCATTAAGTCTGTCTTTACCCCCATGAACTTATAAAATGTAGGGTTAAATAAATAAATAACACCAAAGGATTTCCCGCACTATTTCTATAAAAACAATTCCATTCCCAGACGCATCCAGGGCTGAGTTTCTATGTCATTAATTAAGTGAGAAGTTAATAAATCGGAAACTTGCGAAGTGAACGGATTGCCGCGCCCTGTAAAGTTTCTGTAGGCAAACGGTAACACTGAATTTAGAGTTGGTTTAATCTTATTTCTCCCTTAAGTGGAGTGTTTGAACGTTATTAGAGATTATCAAACTTAGTTCTTTTAAATAGAATCCACCAAAGGGGATTCCGTAGGTGATATTTGGTAAAAAAAACAAAAAAAATCTACAAAACGATTGAAAAAGTGGCTTTTGGTGAAAGTGTGACGAAAGAACTTATTTTTCAGGTACAAGGTCCTTATGATTCTGTCCGGCATTACAAATTATTATATGTTGGTTTATATTCTTGAACATATAATATGGAAAAACTTTACAAGAGTTAGGGCTTATGTCACAGGTGCAAGTAGATGTTTTTTTGGTTATAGCTAATGTAGATAGTACTCATTTTATTACCATTAATTACTTAGATATAAATTAGAGTGTGACTGGCTGCCTCGGTGGCGTAGTTGTATTGCGTACGCGTTACGAGTATGAATTGCGCGCTGAGGTCCTGGGTTCGAATCCCGGGTCGAGCCAAAAACATTGTGACTGAGTTTTCCATCTTCAAAATTACTCAATTGCAGCTCGGAGTCAGGAAGTTGGCGGTGTGATACCCCCGTGCCTCGGAAAGCACGTAAAGCCGTTGGTCCTGCGCCTGATCTCTCTCCGGTCATGTCGGATTGCCGTCTCACCGGACTATTAGAGTGAAGGAATAGCGAGTGCACCTGTGTATTGCGCACACACTTGTGCACTATAATATCTCCTGCGTACCTGGCTAATCTCCGTTGAGATTGGCCGCCGTGGCCGAAACTGGCTAGGAGGATTACTACGTTAGAGTGACTTTTGTATTTGGTCGGCTTATACATTTATGTAACGTGACGTAAGTAGCATTTATCAGCAAGCGGTGAAATCGGCCCTTTATCTAAGACGGTCTATTTATCTGCGTGCCAAACCCCAAATCGGTTTCTTTAATTTTACTACCAAACATACGTACTTTTACGTTTATATTACCAGGAAGTGGGATTAGAAGGACGTCTTATTAAGTCGCTGTCTATTCATAATCTGACCTCATATTTATAATATAGTTTGTAAATGTTCCCGCATGAGTCACGCATTTTTCACTCTGATCCCGGGCTATTTATGTCCTACTCCGTCCCGGGACCGGTCTGCATACGCAATCCCTATTTTCCTTTACATTGAATTATATTTTGGAAATTATGCGATCCATCTTGGATTTTGAAAGATCACGTTTCTTGAATGTATTGTTTTGATATTTAGCATACTATGTATGAAAGAGATAGACAAAGGCATTATGTAGATGTTCATAAAAGTACCTCTATTAAAACGTAATTTTCCAAGTTAACTAATAGGTAGGTACTCAAACTAGCTATTAGTCCTTTTAAATAAATGAATTAGAAAATATTACTAAAAAAGTCTTGTACTAAACACTTAAATAAATTAAATGCCGTGACACCTGAAACAAAACAGTTTTTAAAATTAAAACAAAAACTTCAAGCACACTTATAATATTAATTTTAAGTCCAATTAAGTTTATATTTAAACGTAAAAACTCGTCTCAACGTTTAATAAGTTTCAAAATTGTTTATATTTAATTAAAACTCCCAACTACGGTTAAATTAAGTGATACATAACTTGGGCACAAATTGTTGCCCCTAAAAATCCCGTGGCACCCGCAGGCTGGGAGGGAAAATTCCATTAATACCGCATCAGGCCGGATTTCTTCATTTCCTAAACCGGGATTCACCCCCGAGTGAATTTACACGGGTAGTTCGGTGGCTGTTTTCTAAATTGCCTTTTTTAAATGTCGCAAATTTTGTTATTTAAATTGACTATAAACGTTGGTTTATATCTTGCTTCGTTTCGGTGTCAACTTTGTTAAGTAGTTGGAGAATTGTGTAATAAATTCTAGATATAGGGGTAGGCAAAGCTGTAATAGTAATTTCAGGGTGTCGATTCTACGTTCAAAATTCAAAACTAAAATGTTGACTATAGCTAACTGCAGGGTGTCTGTTTTCCGTGACGGTGTGCGCGCGCATCGTAAAAATTTACTCTCATCATTTTTCCCTAACGCGCCAAAAGAATTATAACTTCAATAACCTTTTCATTATATCCTGTACCATGGATATCAGTAACTGGTAATTTAAGTGTACATACATAGCATCACGCTTTTTTCCCTTCTCAGGGGCAGGCAGAGGTGTAACGAACCCACATTTCGCCAGCTATGTTAGGTCCCATGTAATAAGGCTGATACTAAGTAGAAAAACCCAATATCACTTTACCCGACCCGGGGATCGAACCTGAGACAGCACTGCAGTCTTCTTCTTCTTCTTTTTCTTCAGCCTTTAGAAGTCCACTGCTGAACATAGGCCTCTCCCAAAGATTTCCAGATCAACCTGTCAGAAGCAGCCGGCATCCTGCACTGCAGTCGTACCGAAGCAACTAAGCCACCGAGACAGTCTTAGTAAAAGGTCATAAAATAAGAAGCGACCTTTTATTCCTGTTTCCCAACCACAATATCTATAAATGTATTCAAAAATCGTTTTGAAAACATCGAACATCATTATTTACATCCGAAAAAAATAATCCCAATACAAATGAGCTTCTATTCCAAGAAAAACTTGCACGTAATAAGTTAACAGGAAAAACGCTACAGAAGGCAGACGCTAAGAAACCTACCCCAGGGGGAGGTCGATTGATCGGCATACGATTTGTTACGTTCCGATGTCGAATGACAATCGTATATCTTTACATTCTTTTAGAATTTGAAATTCTTTGAATAATACTGAAGTTGTAGGGGGGAGCGAATATGCTGAAGCGATGTTAAGGTTAATGTTGAACCCCCATCGGCTTAAATAAAGCGCCAACTGCCAAAAATATCTCACAAAATAAAGCTACTACACTAGGATATTATATAATGCTGATGATAAATTCTCCTGTCGTTATGAATGTCATTGTAAAATTATGTCGATAAATCATGCCTACGTTAACGCTTCGTCTTTTATAAAACGATAATTTATGTCTTAAGAGTGTGACCTACCATAAGATATATTTTACTCTAGAAAGGAATAAACAATATCAAGCTTAAGTGTTTAGATCTGTCCATAAAGAACAATACGACAAAACTATCAACTACAAAGTAAAGTTTCATAGCTTGTAATCGTACTCTGTCACCCGTTAAAACCTTATAACGATATAGACAAAACTGAAGCAAAGTCTGATTCTCATACACGAAAACCCTATACATATAATCTAATATTAAGCATTTGGTACACGAAGTTGGTGCTGCGAACTCGCTGCGTATTGCCTAATCGTCTTGAATAAGCCTCTGAAGTCTTTGATTCAAATCTACGGGGTCTGTTAAATAGTTTGTGAATTGAGTTGAGATTAAACAGCATAGTGGCTTCGTGATTAAATCTGAATAATGTGTTTCTTTATGCCTTTAGGGGCAAGCAGAAACACAATAATTGGTGAGCACGTATCGCAGATTTTTGAGTCCTATTATTTTCGTTATATAGCCTTATATGAGAGTGTAAGTAGTAATTCCAATTGGGATTCTTCTTCTTATTCACAAAGGCCTGCCCTAAAAATTTCCAGACCAACCTGTTACAAGCGACCTGCGTTCGGCACGTTCCTGCGACCTTTACGAGGTTGTTTGCCCATCTTGTACTAGAACGTCCAATATTTTTTCAAGGCGAAAAAACAAGACTTAAAGTCTAATTTCCTTTGCCTTAAATTAAAACACACAAATAAATCGCAGCACACGTTTGCACAGCAATAAATTCGGCATAAGAAGCAGATGCATTGGCCGCGCTCCAGTTGGAATAATTGGCTCCACAGCGTTCGCTTCTAAATTGTTTACTCTCTGTCTACGGCTTAAGTGTTGCGCCGTTCGGTCTGTTTAATTAGTAAGTTAGTTATGCCTTTATTTTAGTTTTGCACACGACTTTCTTCGAATTGGTCTTCTAGAATTTGTTTGTGATGCGAAGCGGTGTGCAATGTTGTGACCAGGAAGGAGTTTGTGGGACAATGGTTTATGGGATTTAAAACATTTCTGACGGTGAAAAGCGCAATCCAAATCCATTGCAGGGATATGCTGTTAATTTTACATTTTTTTTCTAGCGGCTTCCCCCATGTGAAAGATTTTCCAGGTTAAGATTCTCGCTATATATTTTCCCGGGATAAAAGTTGTCTACATCCTTCCCAGGAACTCATACCGAATTTCATAGAAATCCGTCCAATAGTTTTTGTGTTTATTACGTTCAGACAGACAGACAGACGAGGTGGCGCTTTGTTTTATAATATGGATGTAAGGATTGTCCATCCCACTATCGACTTTAAATAAAGTACAATTCCAACATAATAATAATCGGAGATTCAAACTAACTGCAGTAATACCATAGATCCTACTAAGCCTATTCAAAACCGATTTTACAGAATAATACGCTGAAAATAATTCCAAAACCGAGTAGATTATAGAATTTAATCTTCCAAGCGATTGAAAGTATCAAATATTCTTATAAAGATTACGAGGATTTACGAAACTCGAGGATGCGGTATTGATGTATTAAAAAAGAGACCATTAGATTCTTTTTTATTGGCGCGTAAATTATTTTATATGGCTTTTATGGATTATGATTATGGGTTTTTAATTCGATGTTTGCGAATGTTATTAATTCGCTGATATTCATTTGTAGAGATCCTTTTTATTGTTATAGGCACAATTAGTATTCACTAAAATATTTGCATACTATAAATAACAAAATTAATGACTTGGGGTACAGTTTACATATAAACGTTTTTCGCCAGTTTTTCAAAAATCTAGAACAAAAAAAACTACCACTTAGATCATACTACCCTGTTAAAAACCGAGAGATGTATTATTTTCCCAAAAGTTCTTGTGCTGTGACTGCCTTGGTGGCGTAATTGTATTACGGTACGACTGCAATGTCTCGGATTCGATCCCCGGGTCGGGCAAAGTGATATTGGATTTTTCTATTCAGTATCAGCCTGGAGTCGGGAATTTGTGCCCGATATGGCGATAGGTTCGCCCCCTATCACATCATGGGACGGAATACGCACGGCGAAAAGTGGGTGCATTGATTGCGCCTTTGCCTACCCCTTCGGGGATAAAAGGCATGAGTGTGTGTGTGTGTGTAAGTTCTTGTACCTAATTCAAATATCGATGAGTAATAATCTTTCACTCTACTCATTCATAATACTTCTTCAAATTACTCTAGAATTTAATATAATTACCTCCTCCACTAACAATTTATTCTAGCGCCACCGACCTTCTCAATTTTGCCCATTTCTTACTAATTGCTGATTTTCTAATTAATCACAAGGGTGTTTGATTAATCGGTCTCCGATGGCGACAGAGGGGGAATGCCAGAAGAGAAGGGGGAAACAGGGGGAGGATGATTCAGTGATTTCAACTGAAAATGGCCACTCGGCTGCTTAGATTTTCAGCTAATTAATAAGTGTGGAAGTGTCGGAAAGTTTTGGGAAGGCTGATTTTTCGGTTTTCCAAGATTAGTTTGGGGAAAACTTTGTTATTTCTTCGATACATCAGCATACCTTAGTAAAACAACAAGTTTTGTGCTGTGTGGTGTAAGTTCGAATCTTGGGGATAGACGGTACACCGGAATCTCGAATCTTTTTCTGCCCCTTAAGACACAATATCATTTCTACCATATTTGAAAAGCTCATAACTTTTTGAGTGAACTTATTAAAAATATATTGCAATGTGTAAAGTAAATATAATCAATCAATTATCCTCTTTGATTATATAACGGAAGTAAGTTTCGCTTCGGTAGTTTCCGGTCGTGTGTTTTCGCGCAGAAATGTTAATGTGAAACTAAAGCTCGCCGAAGTTCGCGCAGTAATCCTAAAAGTAGGCAACTTTAATGTGGCCTGGACTAGTTCGAAGACTACGAGCTACACATCACATTCGAAAGTTTTAGTCGGTTTTAAATAGATTTTGACACATTAAACCGTATATAGAAAGTAAGATGGCATAGTTTTACGTTATATACTGTTAATGGAATATTCTGGAACACCAGTTTAAAGATGTATGTATGCTTCCCAAACTTTGTCAAGTTTTAGCGTCTTTTATAACAACTTCTGACCTTTTGAGACGTCCATCCGTGGTTTTCTTTCAAACAGATCTATAATACGCACTGTACAGTTTAGTAGATAACCTGCAGTCTGTCTGCAGTATGACTATAACTTAACAATATTCTTTGTAATAATTACTGCGATATTTATTATATTATTGAGGCTTCTTTTTACTTATTCGACACAAATACTTATAAACGAAAATGTTATGATCGTATCTACGGCAAAATCCATTGACACATCTCCATCAAAATGGTGCAATAAAATTGAAATAGCCAGATGCTTCACTCAAAACTACATCCAAAAAGAACAATCCGGAGCATACCAAATGCTGACTGAGTGACGGGACCTTAGTGAAAAATCACGAGTGATATCAAAATGGAAATGGAAGAAGCCAGCTGATAGCAAGAATAACGAAGAGTGGAAGCTGCAAAGGGCCCCACACGGGCCAAAGGCGCTCGAAGGCTCAGGAACATGGCCCAGCCGCCCCCGCTCCGGTCTCGCGGGGGCGGCTGGGAAACTAGCATCAGACCTTGAAGCGTGGGAGAAATTTCTGACCAAAGGAGTCTGTAAAGGCTGTGGGGGAGACTGGGGATATCGAGGGGGGTTGAAAGTGGACATAAACAGTTCGGAGTATACGGGTTTTAGATACTTTTTTAAGAAGCCTGGGTTTAGGAACAAGTCCAGGTCTTGTGAGGATGCAAGGTTCATTCACATCAACTACGTGTTGTTGGCGGAGTTCAGGTGTTTTGAGAAGGTGAGTTTTAGTGAAGTATTTTAGTTTCTTATCACGATTTTAACATTACTATAATTGTGACTATGTGGCGTGAATATTGATTTCATAATAATCCAAATAATGTTTTTGCGCTACAAGAAAATGACGACTAGGTTATCATTATAAAATGTGATTTTGTAAATCTATACTAATATTATAAAGCTGAAGAGTTTGTTTCTTTGGTTGAACGCACTAATCTCAGGAACTACTGAACCGATTTTGAAAGTTCTCTCACTAATTGAAGCGACATTACTCCTGAGTGCTATAGGCTACTTTTTATCCCGGAAAAATATTTTTAACCCGGAAAAAGTTATTCATGCTGGTGGGGCCGCGAGCAATACTAGTTATAAAATCAAAAGGGTTTTCGGATATTTAAAATTTAACATTTACATTTCCAGTCCTATGTAGTCTTCGATTTCATTAATTTCACCTCGGGTTATACAATATCCACAGAATTGCAATTTTTCCAGAGATATTATTAAGACGTTGGGATGAAATTTGGCACAGAAAAACAAAATAATGGATCGAAATGTCCTTAATCCTTGGACGCCCGCGGTGGACACCGGTGTCCATTTATATAAGGAAATTAGCTTATAGCTATATATAAGCGGGCGTTGACGGGTTAATTATTTTTCCATAAGCTAACATCATCATCATCATCGTATGGCATCACATTATGGTATAATTCCATAAGCTCGCGCGCGGAGACGCGAACAAAGGCTAGTAAGAATATATATTTCTTAATTAAACCCACTTCATTCATTCCACGTTCATTAAACGCCGAGATAATTGTAATCATTACCGGGATATTGGATTACATGAATGATTTTACCGGGTCGGCCATCGAGATATCGCCGGAGACTCATTTTAAATTCACTCTTCAGTTTCACGATCGTACGTATTTTTCATAGTAATATGGGTCGTTAGGTTACTTCACTTGATATCAGAAAGTTTGCGGTGTTTGTGTTATTTGGTTTAAAAATATAATTTCTTACAATGATGTTTTGTCGCTGACTTACTTATTTTTGTGCCATCTTAAAAGGGCTTTATTCAAATCAATATGTGCCAAAAACTCCTTAACAGTAATTAAAAAAAACCTAGAAAAGATACATTATACCGCACCTCTCTATCTAACCCATTTATCACCAAGTATATAATATTAATATTCATGATGGTACGTTGGACCCGGTCTGCGGGACCGTGTGTCGCGACTTCACAAGACGTCGGAATTAATTTGGTTAAGGGTTAACGTGCGCAGCCGGGGCCCACGTCCCCCTTCAAACGGCAAATATTTTGTTTAGTGTATAAATTAGTAAGAGATGTTCAAGTTTGTATAAAGTAAATTCGATTTTGTATAGACTGAAGAATATTTGATATTTTGACATAGTTAAGTCACTTAATCATTTAATAGTAGAGAAATTATAAATAGGTCTGAATTAATCGTTGGACGAGTGGAAGATAAAAACTTAATGTGTAAACTTAATGTACAATCTGCTGGAGAACCTTATAAATAAATAAATAAATAGTTGGGAATGAGACGGTCTGACGAGACTGATTTCTGCAGGTTTGAAACCCTAGGCAAACATCTCTGATTTTTCGAAGTTATGCGTGTATTGTTTATCAATAATTATCGTTCGCTTTAACGGTGAAGGAAAACATCGTGAAAAATCTACATACCTAAGAATTGCACAAAAATGTCAAAGGTATGTGAAGTCTAGCAAACCGCACTAGGCCAGCGTTGTGGAATAATGCCTAAACCCCCTCAGTAGTAGAGGAGGCCCGTGCTAAGCAGTGGGCAAATCTATACTAATATTATAAAGCTGAAGAGTTTGTTTCTTTGGTTGAACGTACTAATGTCATGAACTACTGAACCGATTTTGAAAATTCTTTCACTAATATGATGTTACATTACTCTTAAGTGCTATAGGCTCCTTTTTATCCCGGAAAAACCTTTTCACGCGGGCGGAGCCGCCAGCGCTACTATTATATAATATAAGGCAAGTGTGGTGGCGGAATACACCGTTAATTTGCTTCGTATTGATTTTCTGAAAAATTATCAAAGTTATGGTAACTTATAGATCCCAGATCACGGTTCGCCAGTACGCCGGATTTTTTATCAGTCTAGTACAGTCATTACCAAAACTAGTACTAAATATATCAGCTTAAGACTATACTATTTCCTTTTTGATTCGGTCCAGACCATTTTAACCATACTGCCTGCTGAGATAAAAAAATACACCTTTAAAAGGAGTAAAGTTACTTTAATATGCATGGATAAAATAGCATCTATAAATGTTCCCCTATTCCACCTTGTATATTAAGGTATTCTAACACGCCCCTGTCTGGTCATCCCTTAACTAACCCTTGTCGATCATCCGCAACAGGGCTTAAATAATAAATGGGGTTAGATTTTAGTGTAGATGTGGCTGCTGTAAAATGAGGGTTGGTTTATTTGCCGAATGTCTAAATCAATTCTTTATTTTTATCCAGCCAGTCCTCAACGATATGTGTGTGACAAGACTGTAAACAAAAGTGTTATTTTTTATGAGGGCTCGGTAAAGTTACCCCACTGCACTTGATGGTAAGTCGAGTTGGGTCCAAATAGAGTGTCGACTGACGAGAGATTACCCCTTGCTGGTCGACAAAATTATGCCGGCCTGTTTGAACCGGACATACACAGGCTGATCCTGAATCACGACACACGTGAGTCATCATGCGGGTTTTTCACCTTATGTACGGTGTTCGTTATCAGGATGGATATAAATATTCAACCGAAGTCAAAGGCAAATTTTCTGCAGTCTCTGCTTACCCCTATGGCATACAAGCGTGACGTTTTATGCGTAAGTTAGCTTAACTCATGTGCTATAAACCTACAACTTAAGAAAATATAGGAATCACTACCAATTTATAATCTCTTGCAATCACAATATCAGTTGATTTCTACACGAAGTATGAATAACAAATTCCCGATCGGAAATAACTCAATCAATTTCGATCATCTCAATCCTGATTTAATAAACTTAGGAAGGCATTTTTCTCCCCTCGCAAAAATTGTTCGCCGCAAATCTGTATTTAGAGGCTTTGAGAGACTTCGTCTTGGGTTTATTCGGGATAAACCATTGCAAACGCTGTGAAGTTTCGACCACTAACGAGACACAAAATGGCGGCAATGTGCTGATAATATTTCATATGTAGTATGTTGGCTTTACATGGTGCCTTATTGTTTTACCCGAATTCGCTTTGAACAGTTTTAGATTCGATTCCCAGTTCGAATCTGGAGTTTCAAATTTATCCCTGATATGACGATAGGCGGGGACGGAATTCGCACGGTGAATAGTGCGTGCACTAGCTGCATCTCTGCTTACCCCTTCGGGGATCATTTAAAATACTTGCACGATATACAGAAATTTTACTATACTATATCGTTAAGCTCATCTTATCATACCATTTAAACAAACTCACCCAACAATGAATTTATATATCTGCCTACCCCTTCACAGAAAACACCTTAATACATTGCCCCTCTTAATAAAACCATAATAACCTCGCCAATGGTCACGGTGGCTTAATTACAAAAATAATAGATGCTACAAAAAGTTACTTAATAAAGGGGAGACAAATTGCCCAGCTTAGTCACAAGAGAGGGGGCGGTGCACTCCGAACGTTGTATTACTCGTAGAGAAAAGAGGGACATAGTTTTTTCATCCACGCCAAAGTGTACTACTTATTTATTTATTTATTTAGTTAGACCCAAACAACGTATAAGCAAACATCTTTACGATATTATAACTTGCAGATTAAAACTTGATTGTAGTCCAAAACATGCGTCCTTATATGGGTTAATAACAGAAAGTACGGACCAAGATACATTATGATTAAAGAGTTGTTTACAATTATTTAATATCTGGGTAGCTTAACATGAAAATTACAATTTAAAAATAAATCTTACTATTGAAAAGCAAGGTTAAGTTCGTTGTCAATAGCTTGTTTAAATCAATATTGTTTTCATAACATATTATTGATAAAAATCTATACTAATATATAAAGCTGAAGAGTTTGTTTGTTTGTTTGTTTGTTTGAACGTGCTAATCTCAGGAACTACTGGACCGATTTTGAAAATTATTTCACTATTGGAATGCTACTGTACTCCTGAGTGCTATAGGCTACTTTTTATCCCGGGAAAAGATTTTTCTCCCGGATAAACTGTTTAAGGCGGGCGGAGCCGCGCGCAAATGCTATATGAAATAAACCTGTTTATAAAAAAAAGCGTTAGTAACACTTCAGTGGCAACTAACCTTATAGCTATCTAAAACTATTCATCAGGTATAGAATTGAAAAAAGCTAACTCCACTAAATTTAACCATTTATTTATAATGCAGAACTTGACTTTATTAAATTCATATTCCGGCTCGTGAGAGAGCATAGAGCGCAGCCGGCACCAGCCGGTTTTTACCGGATTCAGTTGGTTTCAACCGGAAATATCCGGTTTTGGTTAGGGCTAGCAATTTTTTTGAAATTATTTCCGAATTACATAGTGATGTTTAACTATTTAAAAGAAATAAAATAGACCTGCTGAAACTAGTAAGTAAATAATATAAGTCGTACATTTTTAAACGCTTGTTCAAAGGCCATTGTTATCATTGGAGTAATGAAATTGTTACTCAATATCTTATTTAATAGAAAAGAAGATAGATACAATATTATAAAATGGTTCATGCACGATTTTGTAAAGCTGTAGTATAGCCAATTTTATGTACAAAAACAGTGTAGATTGGCAAATTTAGAATTTGGGAAAACTTAACACACTTCCCAATCAACATTCCTGTCCTTTAAGTTTGCTAATACATCTACAATGCCCATAAATTATGAGTGTTTGACCTTGGTGGTCACATGTCGCTACAACTAACCCTCGCTATTATCATCATCATCAGCCACATGACGTCCACTGCTGAACATAGGCCTCCCCTAAAGATTTCCACATCGACCTGTCAAAAGCGGCCTGCATCGAGTGTGTTCCTGCGACCTTTATGAAGTCTGTCCACCTTGCAGGGGGACGGCCGACGCTACTACAAGAGAGTACAAATTCGAATTTTGAAACAGGCCACCCCTAACACACCCGGTCTCTCGGACCGGTCACGTTGCAGCGCGTGTCTCAAATGCAATGGGTAAATGTGAATGATATTGCAGGGTGGGGTACCTCGGGCCCGCGCGCGGTCATGTCTTCAAGTAATTTGTTATGCAGGGTTAGAATTAAAATTTTGATAGACTGTGATAAAATTAAACCCTTACGCTATTCATTTGTTATATTTTAATAATGTTTGAAAGACTGGTGAATAAAACAAATTCGATTTGTTTTATTTCATAACTAGCTTTTGTTCGCGGCTCCGCCAGCGTTAACAAGTGTTTCCGGGATTAAAGTCCCGCTTTATATTTTCCCGAGATAAAAAGTAGCCTATGCGTTAATCCAGGATATGATCTACCCGTGTGCCAAATTTCATCCAAATCCATTACGTAGTTTTTGCGTGAAAGAGTAACAAACATACATCAATACATTCTTACAAACTTTCGCGTTTATAATATTAGTAGAATTTATACATACTTTCTTTCATTCTTGGGTGGGTTGGGCAGAAACTATTATACAGTTAAATTGTTTTATAAATAAAAACTGCACGTGTGGCAGAATATGTTAAAACTTATATTTCGTAGCTTACCGAATTAACATAATTGCTTCATATCATTTTTACTAGCACAGTGAAGTGGTTACTACACCTAATAAATAAATACAGTTCAAATATATCTACAATTGGCGTTGTTAAACCACAGTGCCCAAAATTATCTATTCCAAAGTTCTGTATACTTTACGTGCCGTACGAGTAGGAAATACTAGTTAGCATGGCAATAAAATCAATTATTACCCATCGGCTTACGTTAGGGAGCTTCTGAGAAAATCAATTAAAAACTTTAGAAATCTCAGCACCATTACTCATAGACGTAAATAGTTTTGGGAATTAAATTGGGATATTAAATCTATGTACGCAGAATTTCATATAATTTTTATTATTTACAAATAGCCACAAACGTACTTCATAATCCAACTCTTCATAAAATATTATCTTCATTTGACAATAATAAAACAAGCTCGCAACATTCAAACGAATGAAAAACGAAACGAATACACAAAGACATTCTTACTACGCTGTAGCTCGTAGCGGCTCGTAGAGTTTCGTAGAGTCGTTTAGCCGTAGCTATCGCAGGTGGGTGCGTGCCGAGTATCCGTTAAATCCGGTTACATCCGGTTACCAGTGCGCGGATTACCAACCCACTCGTTTGTCAGTTTGATTTATGTACTAACGGGGCTTTGTGACTGTTTTATTGTAATTTTGTTAAAGAATTAATTTTAATTATTGTAGGATGCAAATTCTGGATATAAAAACATAATAGTAATTAAGGTTGACTGCCTCGGTGGCGTAGTTGTATTACGGTACGACTGCAACGCCGAGGTCTCGGGTTCGTTCCCCGGGTCGGGCAAAGTAATATTGAGTTTTTCTACTCTAACAGGCGTGTGCGTGTATGTGTGTAATTAATTAAGGTGATTATGTTTTGAATTTGATAATTTTTGTCGTTGAAATTTGTGATGTTATAATGTTTATCTTGTAGTCACTATATGTTAAACTCTTGTAGCGACAATAGTACTATGTTACGCAGTGCTTTGTAATTTAATTTAGTTTTATAAGTTTTATATACCTATTTAAAAGACTAATCATCGGACTAGCAACGTGCTCGCTTTGTAATTCAGTTGTAAAAATATGAATTACTTCCTATGAAATGTCACACAAACCCAATTAAATACATTAAACGGAGTTAAATCACATCCCGGATAACCCGGCGAAATTAAGTTGTCGACAAATGACAAATCCTATTACCCGGGCGTAAATTATGCAAGTGACGTCACGGTATTTTGTCACGGTAATGTCCGGTTTGGGCTGGGTAATCCGGTGTATTAACGATTTTACCGCGTGTGGGTTCTTAATACCGGGTGGTTAAACCGGTATTATGCATAACCGGATGGGGTGATTGTTTGTTTTGAGTATTGTATTGGAGCATTGTAATAACTAGCTGTATATTTATTTGGATTATGTAATACTGAAAATCACATTAAGCTATCATGGTGGATGAAAAGTCAACAAATTTAAATTTTATAAGCCCTGTGTGGGTCAATTAAGTGCGGGCGTATATTGTAATTATTTAAGAAACTTATATTTTATTTCAAACTTAATTCTTTAACAATATTTGGCTAAAATATTTACTTTTTACAAATTACACACACACACACATACACACAGACACTCACGCCCGTTATCCCCGATGGGGTAGACAGAGGTGCAACTAGTGCACCCATTTCGCCGTGCGTATTCCGTCCCGTGATGTGAATAGGGGGCGAGCCTATCGCCATATCGGGCACAAATTTCAGACTGCGGGCTGATACTAAGTAGTAAAACCCAATAACACTGCCCGACCCGGGGATCGAACACGAGTCCTCGCATTGCAGTCGTACCGTAATACAACTACGCCACCGAAGCAGTATTTTTAATTTTTTTAATTTGGCCATTACTTTTTACAAATTATTCAAATAAAATCTACTTCAGACGTGGCGGTTTGTTTATAAAATTGTAAATTAAAAAACTTCCGTCCGTTTGTTACGAGCGGAGTAAGCACTTGCGAGAGGACTGTAATATCTACTGGTTTTAGAAAAAAATCCGTGCCAAGTATGATAAATAACACGAGTTGGATATTAAAAAAGTTGTTTTAATAAACTACTCGTATCCGCTGAGTATGATGCTACGGCTGTGGTTACAGGTTTGATTCCCGGGTAGGGTATACGCGAACATGTGACAGCCGATATCTATACTAATATTATAAAGAGAAAAGATTTGTAAGTATGTTTGTAACGAATAAACTCAAAAACTACTGAACGGATTTCGATGAAATTTGGCACACGGGTAGATCATGTCCTGTATTAACACATAGGCTACTTTTTATCCCGGGAAAATATTTTTATCCCGGAAAAACTTTTTCACGCGGGCGAAGCCGCGAGCAGAAGTCTGGTTACTAATATTATTGATTGTCGCGAACCGCATCCTATATATTTTCAAAATGTTTATGTGGTCCTAAAATATTTCCAAAACAAAGCTACGACTCAGTATATTCCCATATCCAAATGAACTAACGTTTAACCATGACGATCATATTCATTAACAGGTTATAAACCTATTTTAGTTATAGAATGTTTTGTCTTCTTCCTTCAACCTCAATTTAAAATTCGTCCTAAGAAGACAAAAGATTCTATAACTAAAATAGGTTTATGAACTGTTTATGAATAAGGCTAGAAGTATTAATTTAATAAAGTAGGAAAAGCTCTAGGTAATATGTGTCTCTTGACTAAATAAACACTACATAAAGCTTAACCAGTGGTGTTATGAAAGTGCGGCAGAAGGCGGTCGAGGCGACTGAAGGCTGTATCAATTTAATGATATTCTCGGCCAGGTTAACGCACACCTGCCGTCGTCATAGAGTAAATATAGCGCAGAACCGCACTTCATAACTAAAGCAGGTGGCGTGTGTAAATTTTGAAAATTATTATATGAAAGGACTGTTGGCAAAATAATCAAGATTTAATACACACTCACTGCTTCTAATTGAAAGGCGCTTGCTCAATGGAATACTTGCCTATAAATAATAGCAACACAAACTGAAACTTGAAATAATAAAGTACTGGAAAACACTGGCATGAACTCTTTACCCTGAGATATCAACTTGTTTCGTAGTATCCAGTTGTTTCAAGCTTCGGTTGTCCTTCAAACCGATTAAGAATCTTGTATACACACTTTTGCTTGACTGCAGGAATAAATAAAACGATATTACTTGCCCAGATAGACATACAATTACTATAAACGCGCATGCTCACGCCTTTTATCCCCGAAGGGGTAGGCAGAGGCGCAACTAGTGCACCCACTTTTCGCCAAGCGTATTCCGTCCCATGATGTGATAGGGGGCGAGCCTATCGCCATATCGGGCACAAATTCCAGACTCCGGGCTGATACTGAATAGGAAAATCCAACATCACTTTGCCCGACCCGGGGATCGAACCCGAGACCTCAGCCTTGCAGTCATACCGTAATACAACTACGCCACCGAGGCAGTCACTATAAAGATCTAAGTATTTCTCTTTGAGACTCATATTACTTGTAGGCAAAAATTTACAACAAAATCCCTTAAGCCCCAAAGATAATCTATGCCACCCTCGCGAATAAAAGTGCTCAGGTAAATCTGGTGCGCAATAAATCTTTCTTAACCACCACCGAGACAAGGGGAAGACGAATCGCCTCCCCTCCCCCCTCCCCGACCCCATCTAATAACCTAATGAATTATTATAGCAAGAGAATTGAGTGCTTGTAATTACGAAGTGATTTTTAGAGGGGAATCAACTTCGAAATTTGGGAGTTGGTTAAATTGTTTTTGCAATTATTTAGCAAGCAATCCTGCTGGTTGTTGGTTGTTAAGTCGACACCGCTCATGATCAATATTAAAAGTTATGGGCTTTTTTGGACTTCTGGAGATCTACTTTGGATACGAAACACTGTTGTGTGTGAGATAGTAATTCTGCTATAGGTGAAATATTAAACCATGTTTTAAGTGTAGGAAATAAGCGATACTGCGACTTCACCTCCTCATAAACTGGATTCTCATAAAACTATTTCAGTCTATACGTTCTTTATATTTTATTAGAAATTATACTATAATCACATTTTTAACATACGTTAAATTTCTTGGATTTAAAATAACTGGAATCAGCTGTTAACATATCCGTTGCTCTTTCTTCAACGAAATCTATACAAACGTATCCAGATTTTCCAATCCCAGGAACGAAATTGTACAAACTCAACACTCAAGATACAAACGCGAATTCCGTGCAACGTTCAAGTCTACCTACCCACTTGTGAAACTCACCATCGGTAGGAATTTATAAAGAAAAATATTTCGCATCATTCCACCCTACTTTGTACCGCATCGGAATCCCCGCTCTCGTACTTGTTTCCATATAAATATTTCCCCGTTTTGAATTATATTTATAGCTAGTCGTTTTCGAGGTCTGGTGGCTGTTGTATGGCTGTTTTTTATTGATGTAAAACACCCGTGGAGTCTAAGATTGTACCGAAAGGAAACCATCTTATATCCTGGTTTAAAAGACATTAATTATAGCCTTTTGCAGTTGCCGTTTGCCTGCTAACGCAACAATAATAAATAAAAATTAAACTGTAACCCATCATTCAAAACCATATCATTCAATAGCAAACTATTACGCGTACCGAAAACCAATTCGGATAAAATGAAAAATGTGCCGAAAGCCATCGTAAACGGTAAATACAAATTGAATTCTGTTTTGTTAGCGGTCATATTAAATTTTAAAACGCGGCCATGATGCCTGCGTTAATGTTTCAGCCGTAACGTAAGTCTGTGAGAGGATTTCTGCATAAATAATGTTAGGTATGATCGACTTGATTGGCTGAAGTTTAAATTGACTTAATGTTTACTGAGCTTGTTTATTTATTCAAATGTTTAAATATAAAGAACAATTTTTTTAGTAGACCTTAATAAAAAATCGACATACTTCACTACTACAAAATAATAAACCACATCAACTGTGCGACACCTAATGTTATACGCAGGGAACAAAACAAACACGCATCACGCCTTTATCCCAAATGGGTAGGCAGAGGTGTAATCAGAGCACCCACTTTACGCCATGTGTGTTTTGTTGCATAATAGGGAGCGAGCCTATTGCCATATCAGGCACAAATTTCAGACTCCGAGTAATACTGAGCAGCAAACCTCAATATCACTTTGCTCTACCCGGGATTCCAACCCGTATTACTATAACTATCTACTACAACACAACTACTGCCTCTGTAATGTAATACAGGGAAATTACTATCACTATTGATACAATAGATTTAAAACCAATTTTCCTTGCAGTTGTCCCACTGTTCTCCCTACACTGCGCGAGTAATCAACGAGCACACGGACAATGCAAACGTTAAAGTTTTGAGCAGGATTTTTGATTAATATCCATTTTGATTTCATTCGGTCTGCCCGATTGCTGTTTTCGCCCATTTTATTAAATCCGTTTTATTGGCGTCCGGTGGTTAATATCCATTGGTGTTACGTTATATTAATGTTATTTCCTTTTAACTGCTGCGAACATCGATAGCCTTCAGCGAAGCGCAATCAGAATTGCACCTGGAAATAAGTGCGCGTATATTTTAAATTGCAAACAACTAAGTACCAGTGCTGTCAGTAAGTAGTTAATTACTATTCGTCTTCCATAGTTCTCTAACTTTCAGCCGACACAATTCTCGCGGTCATCATACAGGGTTAAAATGAATTCATGGGTATCCTTTGAACCTTAGATTACTCATGATAGGTACTCTTCTTAATGGGACTAAAATAAAAAAAAATATATTAATAATGTAAGTAATATGGAAAACTCAGTGTCGTAAAGCCTATTGTAGTAGATTATTTCATAGTTCAAAAAATATACTTCAAATATCAAAATCTAAAAGCGCTCCGCTGTTTCATACGGCTCGAACCAAAGCAGTCCGTAAAAGTAATATGGTTCTATCCACATTTTAGATATTAATATAATATTGGTAGTCTGATATATAAAATTAATGTTTTTATCAATGATATGCATGTCTATAATTAACGCTCAATTCTTTATGCTATTAAAAATCATGTTTGTGTTTGCAATATAGATACGCTGAACAATAAATAAATAAAAAATTATGCAAAATGAAAATTATTTCTTGTCTTACGTATACTCAAACCGTTGGTAAATACTAAATTTTATATTATTGTATGTAACCCAATTCTCTATCCCAACTACTGTCACAAAAAACAAGTTCATACTCGAATCACGATCTCCTCCAAAATCCTAGACCCTCAACTTATTTTAAATAAGAGCACAATGAGCACTTAACAAAGCGTAATTTGAGTATAACGAAGTGTCAATTTGAATTCATTTTGCAAAAGTGACATCGGCCGGAGTCCAAGTTCCGTCGAGTTTTGAAACTTCGCCCCCTTTAATTAAGCTGTTAAAATCATTTTTCCTTTTAATTACAACCCTTATTAGGCGTTTATTTTCGTTTTATTTTTCACGCCTGCCGCCCGAACTTTCCCTGTAATTAATGTCGTTTATGATAAAGTTTTCGATGTTACACGCTACTTTATATTTAGGTTGATATTTGTCAAGACTTTCATTCTGTTTGAAATTATTCGTGCTATTTCGTGCTAGTTTTTCTCCAAAGTGGATATTGCGTTGTTATAAATATTTAATAAGTAGATTCCAGGTTTATGAGTTCTTTTATGCTTTGTAAAGGACATATTTAATGCTGCAGCCACGAAACTACTGAGCTTCAAGACTTTTCACTTTGTATCTTCTGGAAATTATATCTAACATCTAAATTCGACTATGGCGCTTATCAAACGAGAGAAGGGTCGTCCTATGTTATACAAAAAAACAGTTACTTTCTAAGTATTGAAATGAAACTAATTTGCGGATTTTATCGCGGTTTTTTAATTTTGTATTTTCTCCCGACGTTTCGAAGGCTTTGCAGCCTTCATGGTCACGGGGTGGACTGAGTTGTTGGTTGTCTGAAAAGTAAAGTTACAATATCTACCTACATTTAACAATTACTTTTAAAAGATTTTAAAAATTATTAGTCGTTGACGCAAAATAGTTTCATTTCAATGTCTAACATTCGCGTAAATATAAGAAATCATTATACTTTCTAAGTAGCAATAAATATATTTCTGCTGAATGATGAGACAAGCATGCCGCTCGCCTTATGGTAAGCGATACGCTTTCTCTACGTCTAAGTTAATCCTATAATCTATTCTAAAAGAACATACCCTAACCCCACTTGTTCTTCGTTTCTCCAAAAATGTTTTTTTCGCAAAATTCTGCGAAAACAGGGAAATCCTTTCATCACTTATTTTAGGGCGACCCCGGTATTATAATAAACCCTTAATATTATTAAGGGGTGTTTTTGCGCGTGTGCCGATAGCTGGGATAAACAACATCAATATTGCTCGGGCAGGCCTGTCGGCTAGGGATGTGACGCGAGAGATTTATCGATGTTTACCTTTTGATTTTTATCGAAGTTTAAAGTCGATGAGTTAGGTTAATGTGTTGCGTGGATGTTTTTTATTCGATATGTTGAGTTGTATTGATATGTTTGCCCTTTGTTATTGATGATACCTAGTGACCACACGAATGTTGCAGTCAAAATGTATTTCTCGGCTTCAGTATTACTTTAAAATGCTCAACATACATAAATACATAGAATATATTACAAACATATTATTACAATTATAATAAATTTTACATAAACTATACTCACAATCTTGCACAATATAGCAGCTCTCTCTCTTTCACACACGCCCACATTCACAAACGCACACACTCGCACACGCACACACATATATAATTACAGAAACATTGTACATACACGCTAATTCATATTGCAACTTTTACATAGACTTTTCCTATATTGGGAACTTACCTCATCTTGTAAACCTATTTAATGTATTGTATCCCTCCGACAATTTATTATGTATTAATATCTTAGTGAAACCTATAATTGGCTCCTGTTAAGTTAAGTTAGTCTATAATTTAGTTATTTATAGTAAAGCTGTTGGTTTTGTGAATAAAATAAAAAAAAAAAAAAAAAAAAAATCATAAAACTGATCTTGAGTACATTTGCTACAGATACCTTAAGGATGAAGCTAACTTTATCGTTAAAAACGAATTCCCCGAGAGTCGGCAGTCAGGCAAACTGCCAGTCATAATTAATCCAAACCGTTTAAATATACACGTAAAACAAACTGTGTCGCTAGTTACTAGACTGAAATAAGGCTAGGTAAAAGAAGAATAAATATTGCATGATGAAATAGATGAGACTGCCTCGGTCGCGTAGTTGTATTATATGGTCGGACTATTACTCTGATTTTGGGTTTTCCAGCCCAGCAGCCCTGGATTTTGTACCTGATATAACGAATAGGGTCGCTCCTACCACATCATGGGACGGGAAACACATGATAACAAGTGGGAGGCACTAATTGCACCTTTGCCTATCTCTTCCGGAAAAATGGTATAAGTTTATTCGGGCACGCCAAAGTGACCTGATAAAATGGAGTGGGGTCCATAAAGAGTGTCAACTGACGATAGATGTTTATGCCTTGCCAGTCGCCACAATTATGCCGGCCTTTTTGAACCGCATAAACATAGGCCGATCCCAGAACGCGGCACTCTTACGTGGACCACTATGCCGGGTATTAACACCTTATTTACGGTAGTCGCTATCTGGGCGGATACAACACATATCATACCACAAGCCTTTGATTAATTATATACCTAGATAGAGTGACGCGCTGCAATGAAACTAAAACAAACAGGCCAACTTTTCTTAAGCTAGTATGCGTGATAACTGTGTCATACGCTATCGCTGCATCATTCTGCGTATCCTTATGTGCGCGCATAATGATACTTGTTATTATATGGTTTCTATTAAAACGGGGAGAAAATTATATTCATGAAAAACCACAAAAATTAATTCACTCGAACTCATTTAGTGGGGAACAGTTCGCCTCTATTTTTTTCGACGCGTTTGAAACGTTCAGTGTCTAGGTATATAATTAATCAAAGCCACAAGCAAAGATATAAAGGTGCGTGGATTCCATATAGAATGTTGAATGACGAAAGATGTTCATCGTTTGCCAGTCGACACAATTATGCCGGCCTATAATATGTGAGAAGTAGACGATAGCCTAGTTGGAAATGGAACGGTTTGTTAAGACAGTGTCCGGAGGTTCAAAATCTAAGGCACACACCTCTGACTTTTCGAAGTTACGTGTGTATTATCAATTATTGTTCGCTTTAACGGTGAAGGAAAATACCTGAGAATTATGCATAAGAATTTCGAGGGTATGAAGTCTTTTTTTTTTAAACAGCCAACCCGCACTTGGCCAGCTTGTATAATACGGGGCTGTATAATACTAGCATGGTGGACTAAGACCTAACCCCTCTCAATAGCAAAGGAGGCCCGCGCTCAGCAGCGGGCAACATATAATAAAGGACTGATTGCATTGCATTGCATAATATATGAAATCTTTATCGACTATACCCCATCTCTGGGCTTGTAGGTAGGCCTAGTTGCGAGCACGGTACGCAGCCTAGTGGGCACTCGACACTCATTACGCACTGTTTGCGCTGACTTACTGTTACGTGATCATGCAGGAATATTATGCCGTAAATGATGCTTATTACGAGCTTCTAGAAGGTTCCAAGTCGGAGTTGAGAGTAGCAAGATGAATTTTGAAAAAGATGTGAGAAATAATCCATAAAGATCAAAAGGGAAGTGGGCGTTCCTTTAAGCTACGTTTTGCCTGAGGCGGCTTTCAAAAGGCTATGTACTCGGTTAATTAAAGATACGCATTAAGTATATTATAGAATTCAAATTACTTGTCTAGTAAAGAAGTATTATTTTAGTCATTTTGACATTGCTTTAATAAATGAAACCACATACTTATTTCCTTAAAAATAACACGTTGCAATGAGTTATTTTTATCATAGACGTTTTTTTTTTTTTTTTTTTTTTTTTTTTTTTTTTTTTTTTTTTTTTTATGGTGTACTACATGGTGCAATACATCATTTCAATAACAATCTAGCCTTATGACTAATAAGTTATTCGAATTTAACCTAAACTTCTAATGAGACTATGACTAAGATTATGTCCAATAACACTTTTCTTATTGTCTCTATTAAGGGGAAGACACATTGTTCGCGTGTTCTTTTTAACTAGCACTCACTGCACTATATTGCATTAAATGTTCACTACACTAACTCGAAGGTTTTTGTCCTCTTAAGTCTTCTCACTAGGTCCGTGTTGTCGAGGAGCTGGATTGCCTCGACGTTCACATGATGATGAAGTCTATATTCATGAGCTTCGGCATATTTCTTTACAATATTCGTAACGAAGTCCACTTTAAGGTCCCGATGAAGATCTTCATTTCTTACGTACCAAGGGGCATTTGCAATACCCCGAAGAACTTTGTTTTGGAAACGCTGTATTATTTGTATATTGCTTTGTTTGGTACAACCCCACAACTGTATACCATAAGTCCATACTGGCATTAGGACTTGTTTATACAAAAGTACTTTGTTGTGTACTGACAACGAAGAGTGTTTACCAAGAAGCCAATACATCTTTCTGTAGCGGATTTCCAATTCATCGCGTTTCTTTTTGACATGTGCCTTCCAGCGAAGCTTTGCGTCAAGAGTCATGCCTAAATATTTGGCTGTATTTTCATATGGTATGTTTTTACCGTTTATGTACACCGGCTGATAATTCGGCCTTTTGTTGGTGAAGTCTATATGACTTGATTTTGATTCATTAATCTTTAGACGCCATTTTTCAGTCCAGTTGGAGATGGTGTTTACGGCTGTTTGGACCTTATCCACTGCTTCTTCGTGAGTCGAACCTATAGCTATAATTGCTGTGTCGTCTGCAAAGGTTGCAATGGTATGGTTTTCCATTTTAGGAATATCACTGGTGTATAATAAGTACAGGACCGGACCTAATACACTTCCCTGTGGTACTCCAGCTTCTATATGCTTAATTTCTGAATACGAATCTTCATGTTTTATACGAAACATTCTTTCAGAAATATAAGATTCCAAAATTTCTGAAAATTGCTTTGGCAGCATTTTCCTTAGTTTGTACGTGAGGCCGTGGTGCCATACTTTATCAAATGCTTGTGCCACGTCTAGAAACACCGTTGAGCAAACTTTTTTCTCTTCTAAAGCCTTTTCTATAATATTAGTTATCCGGTGTACTTGGTCTATTGTAGAATGTTTTTCCCTAAAGCCGAATTGGAAATCGGGGATTAAGTTCCGTTCTTCTATAACAGGTTTAAGCCTTTTCAAGAAAAGTTTTTCAAATAGTTTAGCCATTATTGGCAACAAGGAGATTGGTCGGTAGGATTTTACCTCATGAGGAGGTTTACCAGGCTTAAGTATCATTATCACTTCTGCAAATTTCCATAAGTCAGGCACATATTTTAGTCTAAATGAGGCATTTATAAGAGTAGTTAGTTTGACGACTGCTTTGCGAGGTAAATTAAGCAGAACTTCTCCTGTAATCAGGTCATAGCCAGGAGATTTCTTTTGTTTAATTTTTTTTATTTCACATATCACTTCTTTAGGAGTAACAAGTCTTATTGCTTGATTGTCTTGTGATATTATATTATCTAGGTCGAAGTTCAGTATAGTAGCTTCATTTGGTTTGAAAATATGCTCCAGATGGTTTGCAAATATATTTGCCTTTTGTTCGTTGTTTATGGCCCAGCGTCCATTAGGTGTTTTGATCGGAGGGACCTGCTTAATTGGTTTTTTAATATTTCTTGTAGTTTTCCACAGCGAATAGTCTGACGTACGGTTGTTAGTAAGTCCACGCAGGTATGTATTCATCGATTCATCTTTAAAACTTTTTATTTCTCTTCTCAATTTTTTTGTGAGTGTGTTAAGAATTTGTTTGGCTCGTGGGGACCTATTTCTTTGCCACTGTTTTCTTTGTTTTCTTTTTTCTGTTATAAGATTCCTGATTTCTATTGGGTAAGAGGTTCCTCTAAATCTTATTTTTAACTCAGGTGTGTTTCGCCAGGCACACTGTTGAATGTTCACGATAAACTGTCTCAAGTCGTGTTCCAGTTGCTCCGAGTTTTTCAGGGGAACCTTGAGGTCAATAACGGATTCCAAATCAAGCTTGAAGCTTTCCCAGTCTGTTAATTTATTTGTCAGTGCGAGATATTTGTCTTTCCGCAGGATTTGGTCGGATATAATAAGAATGATTGGTGAATGGTCAGAACTCATGTCGTAGCCCTCCTCAATATGAATAGAGTCCAGGGAGATATTTTTCAATATGAAAAAGTCTATAAGATCTGGAATCTTCTGAGTATCTGTAGGCCAATAAGTTGGCTTGCCTGTAGATATTACGTCACATTTGACTTCCCTAGCAGCTGATAGTAGCTCTCTACCTTTGGCTGTCGTAAGTCTAGATCCCCAAAAGGTATTTATCATAGACGTAAAATAAAAAAGTTTCGAACAAAATAAATGTCAATAAAAACTATGTTTAGGATTAAACGTCCTAATGCCACTACTACTACTCTAAGAAGCTTTGTCGCAGCGGCAACATTACACTTTCAGTCAGAAAATCACTCACGAGTCACGCACACGCTATATTTCCACTAAACTACAAAATTATTAAATTATCAGGAAAGTAAAATTGAGATTTTTGGTGAAAATATTCGTTTTTCATGGATGATTTTTGGCAGCAGAGGCAAAGATGAGTACTTCGTTTCATTTATTAAGGCAATGTCAAAATAACCATGTATAAGCTGATAGTTTGATTGCCTGCGAAGGCAGACGAGCTGATAGCAGTTTTGGTTGAAAGGACACGTTGTCATGAACGGCAGCCTACGACTAATTAACTTTTTAAGACCTCATTGGACAGAAATATCATACCACCTGAGACTCAGTGACGTTATTAAACAAACTTACTAAACCTACATTTGCAGAATATAGTGTTATAACATCCTATTCTATTTAATGCTGAGCTCATTTGAAACTAAACCTTACAAGCATTTACTGAATGCTGAAATAACATTATGCTACTTCAGGTCGGAACTATAATGGTCTTGTGAAGACAATATTAAACCTATTGTAATAAATGTGTTTTGCAATTTCGGCACCTGACCTTACCTACATCGATAACGTAATATCGATAAATACCTAACTGTATTAAATTATTACGTCACCATTCCATGAGATTACTTGGAGCTCGCGTACGGACTGTACATACTTTTACTGAATTCATTTTCTCTCCCTCAGGATCTGCAGTCAGAAATCGAGACGCACCGCGATGTGTACGCGTCTCTCACCGGAACCGGGAGACGGCTCCTCGGCAGCCTCTCATCCCAGGAGGATGCTGTCATGCTGCAGCGGCGTCTGGACGAGATGAACCAGCGCTGGCACCATCTCAAGGCCAAGAGTATGGCGATACGGTAAGTGTTGTTTGTGATACTGTTAATGTATTTAATCAGCTGCTTCTTAAGTTAGAATGTAATGCATTCTATTCATGGTAGGTGGACAAATTAATAAGCATATTAAGAGATGTGTTATGATAGCAAAGATGGGCGCGGCTGGCCTGGGCATAGATCTATATCAATAAAATCCTGGGTTTTACTATTTATGTACTGGTGGTAGGTCTCTCATATGTAAGTCTGTCTGGGTGGGTACTACCGCAGAGTCTATTTCTACCGCCAAGCAGCAGTGTGCATGCACTGTTGGGTTTCGGTTTGAAGGACATTGTAGCCAGTGTAACTACTGGACATAATGAGACTTAACATCCTATGTCTCAGGATGACGAGCGCAGTGGAATGCCACACAGTACTTTGTAACTCAAGGTGCTGTATGGTTTTACTATTGTTTATGGGCGGTCGTATCGCTTACCATCAGGCGAACGGCATGCACTTCTCGTCATACAATGCCATAAAAAAAATATTACTAAAACAAATGAACATGAAATAGAGATTATGTCAAAGAAGAAGAATCCTACTATAAGAGTTATTAATAGGAACAAGACACAATATGTTGGTTGAATTTATGTAGAGCTCGTGCAACTTTCAAGATAAAAACCGAGTTCCATATATTAGAGACTAGCCTAACCTGCAACTTCATACTCGTGGATAACTTTTCTGATATCCGATTTTAATAAAACAAAGCCTATATTATGCTGCGAATTATAATCTGTCCACCTGTAAAAACTACGTGTAATTCAGTAGTTTCGGAGATGTCCGCTAACAAACAAACAGAGACACAGACAAGCAGGAAAGAATTCTAAACATCGCTGATTTGTGTTCAATTACTCTTGTTTAGATACTCCTTCTTACTTTTCTTTCAATGTACAGACACATCGGCACACAGTTTTGTATAGATTGATTGAAGCCTAACAACTTTTATTAACAGTCTTTCATTAACAAATACTCCCGTACCTTATTACGTGAAACTTTTATGAAAAAACAAAAGCGCCTTTAAAGGCACGTCTGGAAAGTTAAAATTGATACGGCTGCCTTTGTCATTTTCTTCAAAATACCTTTAAACATTTCAATTTGTATGAGGAATATAAATTCTTCGGCAGTTTGTCCCAGATACCTCACTTTTATTGAAATCGCGAACGCAAAAATAAAATTGTTTAAATCTCTGTCTCTTGTTGGCTGATAAAACGGGGAAAGTTAAAAATAGCTAAGGAACAACGGAACGGAATCATTGGTCGGAGATCGGTGGTTCGATTAAAACATTTCGATTTTCAAGTACTTGTTAAGTACTGTTAACTAATTATCGGCATTAATAAGCCTATTCAACAAAATTTCCTCACATTTTAACGTATTTTATTGGAACTGGAATAAGTAAATACAAATACCACATATATTTCTACAAGCTATGTACTGGCTGACGGCTGACGGCGGATATCAACTACAGAGGAGTTTACATTGACAACCAAAACAAATACAAACATATGCTGGTTATTTACCTTTATACCATTAAACCCTAAGTACCCAGTATCACCGACTGCCAGGGCTTACTCAAAAAACAATTTTCTTGCTAAAACATAACCTCAAAATCAAACTTCAACATAACCTCAAAACCAAAATCACTGCAAGTACATTAGATTATTAAGCAAGCTGTCTCGCTTACTGGCAGCAATCACCGACGCGTAGCCAGTCGCAGGCTGTAATCGGTTTAGTAAACCAACGCCGGGAGCGATCGGCAGCCAGCCTAATTGGCCTAATGCCGGAGATGGGACAGTAACTGGTCGTGCGAGCAGTTATCCTGTTAGCGAACGAGGCATGAGTTTCGAGTGTTACTTTTTGCGGAGCGCAAATGTTAGGTGGATGTATAGAATTTTTCACTGGATACGAAAGAAGGTTGCCTTGGTGGCGTAGTTGTATTACGGTACGACTCCAGTGCTGGAACTCGGGTTCGATCCCCAGGTCGGGCAAAGTGATATAGGGTTTTTCTACTCAGTATCAGCTCAGAGTCTTGAATTTGTGGCTAGTATGGCAATAGGTTCGCCCTCTATCACATGGGATGGAATACGCACGGCGAAATGTTGATGTAATAATTTACGCCCCTGCCTAACTCTTTGGGGATAAAAGGCGTGTATGTACGAAGTACGCTTTTCGGGTAGCAGAAAGGTAAATTATCATTACTTTTTTATTGGCAGAAATTTTGAGCCCGTTCGTCAGTAACTCAATCTACCGTGAAATAACAAAATACCTATATAAAATTCATTAGAACATACTTTGACATGGTCGTAATGCGTAAATTGGCATATTTCCTACGAAAATATTGTTTTCTTTACAAAATTTAAGCATACCGAGACATCGTGTTACACGGATATGTCAGATAAGACCGCTGTCTTAATAAAAAAATAATAAGTCGCTACTTATTACCAATTGGTAATAACTTTTGGACGAAAAATTTGGTCCTGATGTCCGGTCTATAATTATACTGTTTAAAGTCTTTGGTGGCAGCATATAATTTGTAAACTTGTAGATTCAATAATAATATAGGCACAATCCGGATCGCATCATTATACGAGTGGTCTGGTCGCCCAGATACCAAGTTCATAGCAACCGTATTGAAAGAATACAAAAAAGACTTGTGAGGCATCTGGCCTATCGATTTCATATACCAAAAGATTTTAAATCCTACTCCGATCGACTAATTTATCCTAAAATGACACCACTGTATACTAGAAGGATTATGGTAGATCTTAAATTTCCATATAAAGTTTTTCACAATCATATTGATAACCAACATATTTTAAATAAATTGAACTTCAATGTACCTCGTAGACCTTCACGTCATCCGGCTCCACTATTTAGTATCACAAAATTTAGAACAAACTTAGGTAGAAATGCTCCTATTGAACGCATAGGTAAATTATGTAATAAGTATGCGAGCGAGACTTGGACTTAATAACTAATAGTTCTCGCACATTCTCTAAACACCTTAATAAAATAATTTAATATTATGATAGTTTTGAAATATTTTATAACTATAATGTCTGTTATATTGTTTTTTTAATTATTAAAATTATAAACTTTGTTAGTTTTGTTTTTCATTTTAGACCTTGTCACGATTAATAATTTTTTTTCACTTTTGACACTTTACTAAAATATGATTGTAGGTATAACTCATGTTGTGTCCATCTGTTATTAGAGATGCAATGATAATGTTACCACAATAGGATAAAATATGTATATGTATATATATGTATATGTATGTATTTATATATAATATTATTGCATATATATTATAGTATTATTGTATTATATATTATGTTTTATATAATTTAGATTGTAAATATTTCACGTATTCAAAGTTTATTCATATTTAATAATCATATTTTTTTGTTATTTCTTCTAATATATATTTATATCTACGTATTTTTATATACACCTGCTTCTTCTCATCTCTACATCACCCAAAGGTAGACTGGTAGATAATGCCTAAGGCATTAAGTCCGCCTATGTACATGATTGTATATAAAGTTAAATAAATAAATAAATAAATAAATAAAAATTAATGTAATTTGTTTATTGTAATGTCAGTTGATGGTCCTAAATAAATAAATAAATAAATAATTGAAGTGTGGGTGCACTAATAATATCTCTACTTACAGCCTATCGAGGGTAAATTAAACAAGTGTATGTGTTATGTATGTTGGTATTAACATTTATTGCCCAATCTAACGTTAACTGGATGTTTCGCTATTTCCATTATGTAGGCCTCTACCTAACCCTTCGGGAGGAAGTTGTGAGCTCTTTCTTACCCCTCTAACAACAAAACACTACACCTAAACCACCAGTATAGCGTGATAATGCTGAAAAACAATACTAAATCTGGGATTTATCACTCAAAACTCACTCATCGAAAACCTTTTAACCCCAGAATAATACACTTCATTTAAAAGCCCTAAAATACGTGTTCCTTCGCTTTTGTAAACAATTTAAAAAAAATTACGAGTATTTACTCGCCCCGGGTGCCAATAAACGGGTGGTATAAAAACGGCTATTAAGTGTTATTTATTGTGGAGCAAAGAGAATTTTGTCGCCATATTGCGCGACCAATGTACGCGAATGAGGCTTAATATGTTTTTACTATCGTTTTCGGGGTTTCTTTTAGTTAATAGTTATTTTTACACACACACACACACATACATCCCCTTTATCCCCGTAGGGCTGGACAGAGGTGTAAACTAGTGCGCCCACGTCCCATAAAGTGATAGAGGACGAGCCTATCGCCATTTCAGCCACGAATTTCATATCCTCCAGTATATTTATTCCAGTATCAGCCAATTCAATATATCCAATATTTTAAATTTATTTCAATATTACTCCATATCCTATTTACATAAGAACCTATTCAACTTTGCAAAGTTTAAACTTTACTAATTAATTACTTTCTGGAACACTTGTTTTGGGTTATAATTATTGTCCAGTAATTTGTTTTATATATTATGTTTGAAGCATAGTCGATTGTAAGCTGTTTTGTGTTTAATAAATAATTAAATTCTTTTGGCTGATACTAAGTAGAAAAACCCAATACCGCTTAGTTCTACCTGACCCGAGATTCGATCCCGTAATCTCAGAGCGGAGGTTGTACCGCCCACGCAATACAACAACGCTACCGCGGCAGTTAGTAGATATTTTGAGACATCGTATAATTTTAAACTACTTATTAATTTATATAATAACATCGATCTATAGGGTTATTGTGAGTGAATTTTCCGGTGGCCCATACATCTCCTGTTGTCATATCTATACCTTTCTTATAAAACGGGGAACTGATTCCACTATCCTAGTAACAACACTACTAAGATGCGTATATAAAAAAATCTACTCTCTAAAAATATCTACTCTCGACTAAAACTGGCATAATTCTATCCCCAATAAAAAAAACCGAATAAAAACAGACTAAGAACCGAAGCTGCGAAGCACACTAGACAACATAAAACTGATTTTACGGTCCATTTTACAAGCGATAGCGGTCGATAAGGATTTTTACAGCGCAGTAGTTCCGCAGACATTTGCGTGAGATAAGATGTCTATTACTCGACATTAAAGCATTCGATCTCGGCACAGTATAAATTTTATGTGTGGTGTTCGTAAAATGGTGAATTGTTATGTATATTTGCATGTTTAGGGAATGTGGAGTTTAATTCTTTATTGTTAAAGTTGAATGTATAATAAGGTTTTATTTAATGGCTTTTAAAATCTCTTAATGTATACGAACTATAATTGTGTTATTTTAAATAGAAATGAGCGACTTTTAATACTACTTACTACTTGAAGGTCTTACTCGTTTGTGGCCATGTCTATAAAATTAAATAATTATCAACATTTGACACTATAAATATAAATGGATCCCCATGATGAGATAACAATTATTCGAGTTTGAAGCACGCATTTTTGAAGATGAATATTTAAAAGCAAAGTACTTTCTAAATTTATACTATACTTTGTTAAATTCTGACGACATATGTATATTTTAATATAAAACGCCACCCGCTGCAATCACAACCGCGGCTCGAATTAAAGCGATCTGCATACGTCGCTATAAACCAGCCCTGTTTAGTGATTTCGAATATAAAACAAGATGGCGCTTTAAAATCATTTTATCGCAGTTTTACGCGGTTTGGAGATAACATCAGCTTTGTGGCACTCTCGGTGATTATATAGCTTGTACCGCGGTGAATTTTAATGGTTAAAAATAAACCTTTTGTTGGTTTTAACTGTTAGCGAACATTATTGGTTTGAAGTGGCAGTTACGGATTTAATAGGTTTTAATGTTGTTTTCTTTAGCTGAATTTAGTATTAGTTGAGTATTTGTGGTGATACAACTGTTTTTCTTATAAGGGACTCACGATACAATAGAAAATAATTAAATTATTAAGTCATAATGCAATACGCAAGTTATAATCAATCCTACTGCCTCGGTGGCGTTGTTGTATTACGGTACGACTGCAATGCTGAGGTCTCGGGTTCGATCCCCGGGTCGGGCAAAGTGATATTGGGTTTTTCTATTCAGTATCAGCCCGGAGTCTGGAATTTGTGCCCGATATGGCGATAGGCTCGCCCCCATCACATCATGGGACGGAATAAAAATGGCGAAAAGAGGGTGCATTAGTTGCGCCTCTGCCTACCCCTTCGGGGATAAAAGGCGTGAGTATGCGTATGCGTAATCAATTTTACCCGCTGTCAGCCTGACCGCATCCTAAGGAATCCAAGCGTATCATAGGCAAGTTTAATGTGTGACCGCCAGCGATCGCTGGTGGGCGACTAAACAGCTACTAAGTCTGGTGGTTGTGTGTAGGCATTAAACTTAGTATGATTCTATTAGAACCGGCTTTTAACAATGCGGTGGCCTAAAAGGCTATCTTATAAGATACCCCTCATCATAATACTTTCATATTATAAGAAAAAGTCCCCCACAGCGCCTGTCTAAACGCGATAAACTTAAATACTACCGAACAGATTTCGATGCAATTTGATGTGGCGATAGTTTGAGACCAGGGTATAAATATAGGCTTTTTATCCCGGAAAAAATCTTTCACGCATGCGAAGATCGAGCACAAGCTATTGAAAGAATATTAAGCCATGATTGTGTTTTTTTAAAAACCCAACCCGCTGTCAGTCTTACCGCGTCCAAACCAAGTCTGACGTATACGCCAGCTTAGTGTGTGACCGCTAGCGGTGTGCGCTTGTGGACGAGTGGATGCCTTCCCTAACTCCTGCGGTCATGTCTATGCTTTAAACTTTGGATGGTTCTGTTTTCACGCCTTTGTGTTGATGGGTACGCTACCGTTGATATTTAATATGATAGATTTAAAACAGCCATTTGGGCTGACAGATATGAAGATATAGGTTCGATTCGCGGGTTAGCAATTATTTCTGATACTGGAACTGTCCAATGTGGGTAATCAGTTCTCCCTTAGCAAATCATAGGACAGTAATAGAATACACGCTATTTTAACTAATAATAAAAGAAACAAGAATTCAGTAAAAATTTTATTTATTTTATTTTATTTTGGCAACAAACAGCCATACATACAATTATAAGTTTGTAGTTTACTTATTCTAATATTAACCTAATGTTATAGACCTCTAGTGCCGAATAGAAGAACAATTTACGAGGATAAACTTTGGGTCTCCATGAACGAAACATAAGTATCTTAGGGATATCTTAGTATTAACCTTATTAAGCTACAGGTTCCAAATGTTTATTAATCCTAAAGATTTGAGACTTCAAAGTTTTAATACGTAAAAGTCAAACGAAACATACGAGAATTAAACACATTAGAATTTCGCTAAGGCCAAAAATTTTAACAATCGCCGACTCACAGTCGCAAGCCAAGTTCTGCCACTTCCCTTCATGAGATTTAATTTAATGGCAGATTTAACTTTGATGCACAGACGGCGCGAGACGTCTTAAATTCCGTTCCGGATTCGGTAATATTGTTTTAAATTAAAGCGACGGGATTTCATGCGCATTTGTGCAATTTTAAATAATACAATGTAGATGGCTACGAAAGTGAATTTCTGGGAATTGCAAAACTTTTATAGAAAAAATAATCTCTAAATATATTTAAGTTTAACAATTTAAAGAATATAACTATAATTTTACGTTAGATAAACGACACTTGAATCTCTTTCATTTATATTTTGATTATTAAGTTTTTTTTTACAAAGCAGTGTCGGGTTTAAATCTAAAACAATGTAAATATTTTTTGACTTAATCACTATAGGGAACGTGCACGTCGTAAGCACTGCCATCTAGTGGCGCAATCTGATTCATTTTCAGCCCATCGATACTTGGCGTTGACGTACAATATTCATTAAAAGGATGAAAAATAACATTTAATTTGTTGATAATGTATCGCTGTGTATCTGGATGCTCCAAAACATAAAAATAAACAAATCAAATGGTGTGAAATTATATAATGTTCCCAAGAATAGTACCTAAGTACCTAAGCACATGGTTATGTGAAAATCGACAAAAATAATAAAAGCTGTATAAAACATACATAATTATTAGTTCCAAAAGCATTTAGAAATGTTTCGTTACGTAATTTATAAAAATAAGTATGTTTTGAAGATAATATTCAATACAAAAAAATCTGTAATTAAGGGAACATAACCTCCAAATTTTGCTTGAAAAACTAGCTACCATCTAAAAAAAAGCATATTCTGGACACGCTGGGTATAAATAACATTCGGCCGGAACACATATTTTATCATTTTTGTCATATTAAAAGAATATATAAACAAATTATTGTGCTAGTTCTAGTTTCTTTTTTTATCCACCTGTGGCTCTTGTGTCGATTTTGTGCTGCCCCCTATAGTTCGTGCACGCTCCCTATTGTCCGCTACCCGGGAATTCTTCCCCTTTTACATTTACAATTCTATAGAAGACTACTTCTCTTCCCACAGGAATCGTCTAGAGAGCAACGCGGAGCACTGGTCAGCGTTGCTCCTATCATTGCGCGAGCTCACCGAGTGGGTGATCAGGAAGGAAACGGAGCTGAATGCGCTCGCGCCGCCTAGAGGCGATCTCACGGCTTTACTCAAACAACAGGTAAATACGAGCACAAGAAATTACATTTATTTTATATAAATCTATTATACAAATTCATGCCATCTTATCTTTAAACATACATTTTATCAGGATTGTATTCCTTAGGTATAGGCAGAAACTACTAATCTCATGATCCATACATACATCTTTCTCTGCTTTTATAATAATATCAGCCCTGTATTGTATAACGACTCACTGGTGGCCACGTTCCTCCTCTACTACTAACAGGGTTTAGGCCTTAGTCTACCACGGTGATCTAGTGCGGATTGGCAGACTTGAAATACCTTCGAAATTGTTATAGAAAACTTCTTAGGTATGCAGGTTTCCTTACAATGATTTCCCTCACCATTACAGTAAGCAATAAATCACAAAGAATACACACATCACTTTAGAAAAGTGAGAGGACATTGGTGTCAGCAGCTTTTTCTTCTTCTCTTCAACTCCAATTAAACTCCTCATACATTAAAGTCGGTTAAGGATATTATTGACCTACCTTTTGTTTAACCATTCATACAATAAATCCACCTACAAATTCAACTCCACCCAATTTTTTGCAGACAAAGCCAATTCAGCACAATTTGTCTTAAACCCCAAAATTCTCGGATTTATTGTATTTGGACACACGTAAGCACATGTCAGCGGAAATAAATAATTTGACCGCAGTCTAATTCACGATGGCCGACTGGCCGGGCCAAATGGACCGCCATTACGTGTGCCGCAAGCACACAAAATGGGGGATTGAGTTTACGCGAGAATTGTGTTTCACGCATTTCGTGTTTTTAAATTGATTGTGGCGTTTGTTTTCCATGGAAATTCATCGTCAACAAAGCTAGATATCATCCATATTTATAAGCAAATGTTCATCAATGTTGATCGAATTCTTACTGCCATTAATCCATCCTTTTCTTTTATTTTCGTCCTGGACTCAGGAAAGCATAAGATAAATAAACTGATTTGTAACAACATTAGACGCAAAGGTGTTAAAGGATCTTTCTTTGAAGTTCTTTCCAATTACACTATGTTATCACCATAAAATTGATGTCGAATATGTACACTCGACGCCATTAAACTCTACTCCACTCTATCAAATATTGTTCATCGCTATTATCATCTTTCCTTGGAATTATTTCCTTTAAGCTGAATGTGAAGATGTCACAGCCTAGTTGTATATTAGAAAAATACCTCAAAATCCTCATCTCCAATCGCTTGCAGGATGACCACCGCGCGTTCCGAAGACAGTTGGAAGACAAGCGGCCGGTGGTGGAGAGCAACCTTCTCAACGGGCGGCAGTACATCGCCAATGAGCCACCGCTCTCGGACACCAGTGACACTGAACGTGAGTTACATTATGTTGAAGTTCCTTCGAATATTGAGCCGTAAAAATAGATAAATAGGTATGCAATCAGTCCTGTATTATATATTGCCCAGCACGGGCCTCCTCTACTACTGAGAGGGTTCAGGCCTCTCTATGCAATGCAAGGTGTGCAAGTTATCAATGATGCCGAATTTCCGTAGATGCCTTTTGTGTTTAGTGCAATAAATATACTGTTAGTTATTGGAATTCGATATACTTTAGAAATATTTATTTGTAATTATTTTATTAATTCAATGTTAGTCATTTTTACGATATCTATATTGATATTCCGTCCGTTGATTGATGTTCCGTCAATAAAACTGTATTTTTTTTTTGGGAAGAATTTTCTCTTTCTCTTCCACAGTGGATATTTTCTATGTTAATACGATACTCAGCTGCGTGATAGTACTGGAACTCTCATCATCTCTGTCCTAATTATGTTTTTCACTTTAGAAAATATTATGTAATCTATTTGAATGTCTTTGGAAGATATATATTTTTATACTAGCCCCCTTTGAACCAAAAAAAGTAAAAAGTTAAAGCAACACAATATCGCATGAATAATATCTATATGCCAAAACATCTTGACGCCTGAAAGAAAGAAAGAAAAAAACATTTATTGGTCACTAATTGGGTGGTGAGTGGTGAATAACATAGTAATACATTTTAACGTAAGTACTCAGAGACTTACTCACTCAATGTGGGTGATATATGTCCCCACTACAACAGTGTCTATAGGATCTAGATCAGCATATGCCAACCAGCAATGCTTGGCGCTGATTTTCATCTAGACCCTAGAGCAACGGCAGCTAAAAACAAGTACATAGAAGAGCGTGCGTGCGCTCCTGCCTTTGCGAGTGTGTGTGTGTGTGTGTGTACGTGTAAGTGAGTGCATGTGTGTGCAAAAATTAACATAAAAAAGTATAAGAAAATTATTTTACACATTATATGGCGAGGCAATCCTTTGCCTGTCGAATGAATACGAAAAAAAAGAAAAGATAATCTATCCCTATACTCTAATGTCTTATGTCTATGTCATTCTAGTTTATTTGTCTCTGGTCATCAGTGTCATTGCCACCATGCCATTGCCACGTCGATTAATATTTAGTTTATTTATTACTGGACTAATATTAAAGAACTTAAATTTACAAAGATCGTTTATATACGCTTAGATTATAAATGCTTGCAGACAAACATCTTAACGAAGCCGCAGTGACGTGATTGCACGCCACGTGTCATGTTGCAATCACGCTGTGAATAATCAGAGCGTGAGATCGGCTGTCCGGGGGCCGACACTGCGTACTCCCTGATTAGTTTACCGTTTCGACACTGCTTGCGATTCTGTGGACACTCCGCCTATAATCTGATGTAATCAAAGAGGATCTGGTTAGAGCCGATATATTTATATAGAATTTGACCCTGACCTAGGAAGCAAGGGACAAAACCATAGACCTAATATACGCTAGCTCACAACAATACGGTTAATAATTAATTTCAGAGTATGCGAAATCAGGTTTAATATTGTCTTTAATAATTCGATTGGGTTTGAATGGTTTGTAACTTTTCTTCAAAGCCTTAATACCTAGATAAATGATGATAAAACATTTATTTCTGCAGCACTTTATGCATCGTAGTACCTAACATTAGGACGTTGAAACAAAAGGTATCAATATATCACGATACATAATTGAAATATTAATAGAAAATTAAACATAACGTGAAAGAGCGAACACGAATTGAACACAATTAACCGTTCAAATCCCCTTAAAAGTACCGGCGAACGAATGAGCGAATGATTAAATGAATGAGTGAGCGTAATTAGAGCATGTGAGCAAGCGTTAATTGCGAATTTTGCAGCGAGCCCGCACCAAAGAGGTCAATCATTGAGTCAAAAATATTAGCAATTATATTTAACCTATACCCTATATTAGTGCATTATTTAATGAACAGTAGGTACTTCATTATAATTTTAATTTAATAAAGTTTTGAGTCTCAAAGTAACTAACGCAGTGTAGTGCCATGCAGTAATTTGTAATTGAAAGTTTTGTAGTCGTAGTCTGGCTATTGGACAGTTGTTACGAAGATTCGCCTTCTATTCCCTCATCCCTCTCGTATTATCAAATTAAACCTTTTAATAAATAAAATCAGGGAATGCAACTTAATTAATGAAATGATGACGTCTTTTGTCTTTAGAATAAATTTAAAAATACCTACCTACTCTAGCGAAAGAAATACCACTTTTTTACGAATCTAAGTTATTTAAAATTTTTTGCTTAGTACTAAGAGTTTTATTCTAAGAATATGAGTACTGATTATATTATCCCTTTCTCGCCCCAAATGCGGACATAATAAAAAAATGTGAACGGCGACTTTCACACTACGGGGTACAAACATGGCAAAGGGTGCTTATGATACGAATCTCAGTATTTAGTAGCTTACCTTCGAACGAGTTAGGTACCAATATAATACACCTAGATGCTCTCGAAACTGCTATGGAATGAGCTCTACGAGAATTCATCAAAGTTTCAGATTTCATTTAACTCACTATTAGCTTTGACACAACAATAATAATAAAAGCTAAGGAAAAGAAAGATATTAGTGATAAAATTAATAAAACTCTCAGCAACCTTGCAATCTGGCTACAAAATAATAATTTAAAGATTAATATCGAAAAAACTAAAATTATCAATTTTAAAAATTGTCACAGTAGAGCGTTTGATATTAATATACAGTTTGAAAATAAAAAAATAGAAAAAACAAAGGAAACCATTTTTCTAGGGTTAAAAATAGATGAGCACCTTACTTGGAAACCACATGTAGAACGTCTATGTAACAAGTTGAATAGATTTGTGTTTGCATTGCATAGATTAAAGAACATAGTATCCATAGAAGCAGCACTGTTATCGTATCATGGATACGTTGCATCAACACTGAGATACGGGCTCATTTTGTGGGGAAACTCAGGAGATATGCAAAAAGCATTCATAGTGCAAAAAAAATGTGTGAGGGCTCTTTGTAATGTACCAAATATACAAAGCTGTAAACCTTTGTTCAAACAATTAAAAATATTGCCTCTCCCTTGCCTTTACATTTATGAACTATCTATGTTTGTCAGAACACACTCCTCATTATTTCCTACCATGGAGGACATGGGATGTAGGAGTGTGAGATTAAAAGATAGATTATATATACCATTGCAAAAACGTGATGTTTTTACTAAAAATGCTTACTGTATGGGCGTTAAGATATACAATCATTTACCAGTATATCTTAAGAGAAGTAAAATTAACGAATTTAAAAATATATTAATGAAAATACTTTTAGATAAACTCTACTACAATGTTAATGACTTTTTAAATGATAAGAATATTGACGATAAGGTAATAAATACATTAATTATAGACTGAAATTTCAAATGTTTAATATTTAGCTAATATTATGTGACATGGCGCTATGGATAATATGTATATTAAATTTAATAAAATAAAATTGACATGTAAGAACTATAGGTATAAGATAATAATAATATATTTTTGACATAATAACATCATACGGGTATATAACTTTGAAAAAACAATTAATTAAATATTACAATGTAAGAAAACTATCAATTTATACATTTTATTAAAAATATCTAGTTTTAAATATTTGCACGTCAATGATGACAGAGTGTGTGATTCTGATTTTATTGTACCATCTATTTATTGTAACCACATTCTAGCAAATAAATTTTCATTTCATTTCATTTCATTAACTCTAGCACCTGATTTTTGAACAATAAAAATATTTTCAAAAGAAAAATTAACAATAATCGAAGTTAAGCACGCATAACAATGCACCGTTCAAAACGCGCCATTCTAAAACGAGCGAATGAATGATTGAATGAATGAACGGGGTGAACGCAATTAGAGCCGGCGGGGCGAGCGTTAATTGCGAATTCCGTGGCATCTCGCCGGGCAACGGGCACCGGGCCGGCTCAATCAGACCGATATAAATTCACAAGGCGCTGCAATCGGCGACCGATTGGAGTGATTGATTGAACCACGGTTGTGTTTTTGTGCGGTTGGCTATAGCTTTACGGGCTTAGGAGCTTGTTTACTGAAGGTTGGCAAATGGAGGTTTAGTGTACACTGTCCGGATTCAATATGCGGGTTTGATCGGTGAATGTAAAACAAGGCGTTTGTACAGGTAATTAAATGAACGAATGATTTAGTTTTAGTTTTTGGATGAAATTTAGTACGCAGATAGAACACATTAAAATATAATTATGACAGTTTTTATGTCGGGAAAAAAATCAATACAAACAAAATAATGCCAGTTGGAGACCAAAAGCTATTCTGTCGTAGTTTAGCTTTTTATATAGCTGAGAAAATTACATATAGTACATAGCTTAGTTTACATAGGTTGCGGCCTACACACAAGTATAAAAAAATCGTAGCTTTACGAGTTAAATTGAACTAACATAGTTGTTTTCGCTCGGTATTAGGTCGTATTTACACTCATCATTCCGGGACATTGGAAGTCTCACAATGCCTCACTATGGAGCTACTTTCTATACATTACTGCAATGCAGACGTATCTATTAATATGGTTGTTTTAAGACACCGCCAAATTGTGTAATATGTCAGCTAAAGCAATACAAAAATTTCCCGAGTCCAAGTGGGTACAATGTACTATCCTTCGGTCAGCAAACGACCTGACAAATCGAATGGAATCCGACGAGCGGCCAGTCTGATGACACCCATTTCTCTTCTCTATTCTTTTTATATTTTTATTATATTTATTGCCCAATGTGGTTGGATGTATGACTGGTGTTTCGTTGAACATTTTGTTTGTACAATTGGAATGAGAAGATTTATTAGATTCTTTAACGGTTTAGAGACTGTAATATGGTCTTAAATAATTATATTTGCAGACCGCCAAAAAAGACTTATAATATAATAGTCCGTCAATCAAAAATTAAAGTCAAATCCACGCCGATGCCGCATTTTTTATTCTCAATCGAGATGGTTTTAAATGTACTTAATCCAAAAATAATGACGTAAAACTTTGGTTTCCTGACAATCGCAATAATTATGCCCGGCCTGTCTCAGACATATCTATGCCGTTGTAAAACACACATCCACCATTCCAATAATATAAACACTCCCCCGCTCGGCACAGAGTCCCGCGCGCGTGTAATTTTCTAATTATGAGCCACCACTTTACCTCGACACAGTTTACGCTCCAAATACTTTCCCACCTTGATATTAGAAATTTCGGTAATATCATTTTAAATTTTGAAGGTATTTGGAGGAAATTATGAGACATCTTGAGGAATTTGGGTTTGTAGACCGCAATGGATGCTTGTGGTTGTTTAGAGTATTTTGAATGAAGATGTTTCTTGCGAGCTAATTTTTTATCTTCGAAGGGATAGAGATATGTCAATTTTACCCTTTGCAGAACTATTCACCCACGGTTCGCTGATCTTATAATAATATTTGGAAACCATGATGTATAAGGAATGAAGCCGATATTGAAACGTAAATGTCAATGATTCGATTTCTTTTAAAAACAGCAGACATAGGTACCACAATATACTGGAAAACTCTTATTATCTCAATATACTTAGACATAATGAGACTTAACATCTTATGTCTCAGGATGACGAGCGCGGTGGAATGCCACATAGTACTTTGTAACTCAAAGTGCTGGATGGTGTTGCTACTGTTTATGGGTAGTCGTATCGCTTACCATCAGGCGAACGGCATGCTCGTCTCGTCATTCAATGCATCAAAAAAAAAAACTTAAACAGTACCTTTTTTTATTGCTTCCTAATGACGAACACCCACCCATAAACAGTAGCAACACCATACAGAACTTTTAAGAACAAAGTACTGCCTGGCACTCCACTGCGCTCGTCTCCCTGTGTCATAAGATGTTAAGTCTCATAATGCCCAGTAATTACACTGGTTACAATGTCTTTCAAACCGGAACACAACAGTGCATGCACACTGCTGCTTGGCGGTAGTAATAGACACTGCTGTGGTACCAGCTACCAACCCAGCTACCGACCTATCACCATTAAAAAGCTGTAAACCACCACCACTAGTCAATAAAGCTGGTCATCTTACATTTTTTTTTCGTCTGCCAACAGCAAGCCGCGACAACGAAGGCGACTCCCGAGGATACCGGTCTGCTGAAGAACAGGCCCGGGAGCTGGCGCGCTCCATCCGCAGGGAGGTGGCTAAGCTGGCAGACAAGTGGAACACCCTGGTGGACCGCAGTGACGGCTGGGGACGCTGTCTCGATGACGCTGTACAGGTAAGGATTAAATAATGGATTTGTTGGAATAGGTTGTGATTGCGGATTTTTAATGTTAAGTACAATGTTCATATTTTATTTACAATAAATATTTTTTAGTTCACCTTGATGACTTAAGGAGTTTCTAGCGGTTAATCTTACTAATATTAAAAATGCGAATGTTTGTGAAAATGTTTGGACCTTTGGACATTTGGATTTTTGTTAGAAGGAAACGCCGAAAGAGCTAAACGGATTTAGTTGAAATTTGACACACGGAATGGCACATGTCCTGGATTAACACAAAGGCCACTTTTTACACTTCACTTTTCCCGGAAAATTGCTACCATGGGAAATACTCGGTTTTTTTTAAATAGATGGCGCTGGCGACGTACCGTTGGCGCTATAAATCACTACCGTGTTTTAAATACTTTCGTAGCAGTGAAGACTTTTCAAGCGGGCAAAGCCACGAGCAACACCCAGTTTTACCATAAAAAGTATTCTCCCTAAGTGGATGTAACAATAATTTTGAGTACCTACTAGCATAATAAAAATGGCTTCTTATTTATTTAATAGCGCCATCTATTCGTTATGGTAGGTAAGTAGAGTTAACGATTTGAATATTAATTGTAGAGAAGTTGCAGGATAATCACTTATAGATGGCGTTGCGAATATAATGCGGTTTAACATAAAAAATATGATTAGTATTTTGGACTGAATTATGTAGAGTATAATTAGAGCATTTAATCAAAGTATATAGTATCTATTTTGAATTTCTGACCGTAAGTATGCTTAATGTTAAAATATATCTCGTGATACTAAAATAAAAATACCATACCATATGCTACATCCACATCTTAAGGTGAAATGGGAAATATCCTGACATTATCAGACATAATATTTTAATGTATGTGAAAAATGCAATACAGTGCCATGGACTTAGTAAATTATATTCTTACTAGCATTGTAATTTGTGGGTATTGGGAAGGCGTGGCTCATCTAACGACGAATTAAGGATCTATGATTTCATAATAAAAAAAAATGGATCTAAGTATATCCATTTATATCTAGATTTATTCAGTCATGTAGGTATTATTGTGCATTAAATTAATCTGTCACAATAAGCAGGATATCCGCATCGCTCGTTCATAAAAAGTTCACATAAAAGCGTGTGCTAATGAAAACAAATTATGTAGCATCATGCCTCGGGCAGAACGGTGCGCCAAAGAATTAAAACAGACCTGTTAAATGTTATAAGTAAAAACATAACGAAGTAGCCTATATAGTAGCTAGATTTTTGTTATTAAAAATTGTGGTGATTCTTAGGTTTTGTTTACAATTCATAGACAGGTTTAAAATACAGTATTAATGAGTCATCAGCTTTTCAAAAAAGATTTGTTAACAATCTGATTTTCTAATTAGACATTATAAAGCCTGCGTATAGCTAAATTTTAAGCCGCATATTATTTCTTGTTTTATTCAATTTTTCCAACTTTAATTATGTTTTTGTTACGTCGTCATAAAATGAAATCTACCAATCAAAGTAATATTGAAATACATCAATTCAAAACACCTCAGCGTCAGTTACTAATTTAACATTAAAGAACTCACCTATCTGCACATTAGTCTATGACGCAGGAACTTTGTGCATTGACCGACTAAAGCTGCTGCGAGGCGAGTCCATCACGACTACGCAATGAATGCCGGAACAATGCCTACATTCCTCTACTCATGGCTGTATAGACTATAGGTACCACGTGCTTCTATTGGAAGTAGGTCGAGTAACCTGGCTCGGATTTTATACAAAATGACGGAATGAGCGGAGGGACGTCATAAATGTTGGAAATTTCAATTTAAATACCACTTGGTACCGCACTATGAACCTTTGATACACATTTTTGTGATTTTTCGTAAACTGCAGGTGTCTTTGCATTTAAAAAAAACAGGAAATTCTATAACTAAAGTGTACCTAATGCCTTTAACTATCAAAAAAACTCATTTGTTCTTATATAGTGATTTTAATAGGACTTCATAACCAAACTTAACCTTGTTTAGCCTCAATTATTGTGTTCAGATCCACTAACAAATACCTACACCCTATATCATAATAGTTCTTTTAAAACTAGCTTTACATTAACAATGCCTCTAGTTTATGCTGCTACCAAAGCATCAAACGACCTACTTACTATTAAAAACAGATAAGAATTAAACTCCCGTATCTATATTTGCATGTTTTGTGAAGTGAGTGCAGCGGGGTCAACGTGCAGTCGCATTATGCTTGTTCAGCTGCTGTGACGGCTCCCCCCACCTCCCCTATTCACTATGGGATTATTTTCACTCTGCATGCACGTGACACTTTCACACATCTTTCCATAGCTTTGGATTTGAGAGTACCACGTAAGATTTCTTAGTGTTTAGAAGAAATATAAAAATTGTGCATTACTGGTAAAGAGATGACGCTAGTAGTGGTTGCAAAGGTATTGTATTTATACACACACACTTACGCCTTTTATCCCTGAAGGGGTAGGCAGAGGTGCAACTAATGCACCCACTTATCGCCGTGAGTATTCCGTCCCATGATGTGACAGGGGGCGAGTCTATCGCCATATCGGGCACAAATTCCGGAATCCGGTCTAAAACTGAATAGAAAAATCCAGTAACACTGCCCGACCCGGGGATCGAATACGAGACCTCAGCATTGCAGTCGTACCGTAATATAACTACGCCACCGACGCAGTATTGGACTTATCTTGTCTCTTAATGGCTCGTTCCAAGCCTTATAAATTCACTATCTTAAAACTAAAGTAAAACGGTAGTCGAAAATATTACCAAACTACAAACTTAAAAATGATGACTATTTTATTGGATAAACACTTTCGATTTTGGAATCTCTCAAACACAATGTACAGTCAGAAAAGTGTATGCTCGACTATCTTGAAGTACTAAATAAGTCGCTTGCGCGTCGTCTGTCAGCAACATGCAACGTACAACTAAAGTAGACATTAAAAGTTATCTGCTGGTTCCTTTATACATCTCTGAAACGATCGCAACTGCTTGGCAAAATATGAAAGTGGGCGTTTTATCTTGAGAGAGTGTACTAGCACCAAATTGGGTGATTTTACAGTCAGAAAAGTGTATGCTCGACTATCTTGAGGTTCTAGCTTGCGCGTCGTCTGTCAGCAACATGCAACTTATAACAAAAGTTGTCTACTGTTTCCTTTATAAATCTCCGAAAGGATTGCAACTGCTTGGTATAATCTGAAAAATGGGTGTTTTATCTTAAGAGAGTGTATTAGTACCAAATCGGGTGATTGCACACCCCATTATGAATAATGGTAGGTATCTGTCAGTTGCAAGATATATCGCGTACACAATTTACAATCAGGTGCAATGTTTGCCAAAAAAAGTGTAGTGTGACTACGGCCCATGTAAAGCTGTTTCACAGCGTGCGGAAATCGGGGATAAATCAACGAAACTATTTTAATTACTGGAGTCTAACAAAGTTTGGATTCGGCGGTCGCGCTCACATGCGTGCGGATTTGCAATTTGGGTTTTATAATAAAAATATATAGATATTTTTGTAAACGTATTTCAAACAAAGAGCGTTTAAATTTTTCTTACCGATTAGCTATAGAATGCTACCGGCTATTCGCAACTTTGTCTATTTTATGACTAAGCGTATGAATACAATCACAAGGCGAGACATTTCCAAGAACAGTACCTATATTTTTATAGCAGCGGGCGAACTAACAAAGCAACTGATGTTAAGTGATCTACACATGAATTGTGGGTGTAGTGCAATTTGGGCACTCACTTACTCACTCACTCACTCACTCATATTATGTGAAACGCAATAGTAACCTGTCACTTTTGCCTTGCCAAAGAGAGAGAAAAAAAAAAACCTGTCACTTAACATCGGTTTCAGAGACACCTCTTTCATGCTGTAGACATCTTCATAATTTAAAAGTGGTCGATGGAGAGCGGTAAACTTTAGCCAATCTCTATCATTTGATTTAATTCTATGCTCTTCAGCATCGATCCTATTTGTGATTTTAAAAAATGATTAAAACATAATCCTAAAATTCGAAATTTAAAAAACCTCTTTTATGTTTTTTTTTTAATAATTTAAAACCATTTATTGTTGCCAGATACCTATGAATGTAACATATTTATGACAAAATGCATACATCCAGTAGCCACAAAGGGATCCCGTAAAACAAGACAAACTGAATCAACTCTAAAGCCCGGTATCTGTCGACGCGATTGCTCTGCATTTGTCGATAACAATGCGCCGCGGTTCGTTATCGCAGTCGTTATGCGACCACTTGCAATGAGAGCGGGTAGTGTTGTGCGATATTGCTATTAATTTTATCGTAAATCGATAAATTTGGAAATATTATGTTGAAATGATGTTAGAAAAAAAAACTCTAAATACCGTTGATAAAGCTGAAGCTTAAAAGTGTTGTGTTGCCGCAATGATCGACAAAAAAGGGGCCCAAACAAGTTTAACAAAATAATTACACAATTTAACGAAGAAGCCACACACTGACCAAACAAACGAATATTTTATGCAACTATACGTTTTAAATATTCATGAAAATATCGACAAAAATGCAAAATGTTAATACATTAAACTATCGATATCGGTACATCCCTATGTAAAAAGATTCAGCGGTTAGGATTGCAGCTCGTTAGTGCAACGTTATCGAGTCGGGAACTGTTTTTTACCAATGCCATTCTAAATCCGCACTGTTTTCAACATTACGACAGTATTTTGTCAAAGAGGATTAACTCGAGTGACCTATGCGGGGTTTTTGTTTTTTATAGAAGACGACAATATTAACTAAAGACGCTATGTCACATTAGCAATTTTAAAATTCGAATGTAGCAACTTAAAATTTTGGGTTAAATTTGCCTAGTTAGTGCAAATTATAAGACTTAGGGCCTGGAATCGTCCAGCGCTTACTGATAAATGCTATTGGTCACATTAGTGTATAAGCCGACCAAATACAAAGGCACGCTCTAATCTGTGCTCTCAAATAAATGGTAATAAAATGAGTACTGTCTACATTAGCTTTTTAATACAACATAGTCAAATAAAATTTACTTGCAACCTGTGAAATACGCATACTCACGCCTTTTATCCCCGAAGGGGTAGGCGTAGGCGCAACTAGTGCACCCACTTTTCGCCGTGCGTATTCCGTGATGTGATATCCCATCATGTGATGGGGCGAGCATAGGCTCGCCTCCACCACGCCCGATATGGCGATAGCGCCATATCGGGCACAAATTCCAGGCTCCGGGCTGATACTGAATAGAAAAATCCAATACCAATGTGCCCGCCCCGGGCATATAACCCGAGACCTCAGCATTGCAGTCGTGCCGTAATACAACTACGCCACCGAGTCAGAAACCAAGACATATTCAATCTTAAGCTAATAAAAACTGAGTATATAATTTTTTCTCGAAGTAAATACACAGGACGACGCTCCAGATAATATATGCGCTCACACGACTCTGGAGTTAACACGCGTCGTATCCTGGGCCTGATTATGCATTTCTTGTTTATAATGTACGTTAGAATCGAAAACATCCTTGTAGACTTAGGAAACTTAGGAATTTAACGGTTTTTCGGATTGTTTAACGGAATCCACGCTGCTACTTGACTAAGAAGACGATATCCTACTAATAATACTGCTAAACATTCCAATCTACTACTACGACACATTGTAATCCTAAGACACGTCTGCATCGCTTGGCGGACAATCTCCGACTGACCGCGGGCGCTCCGGGTCGCACAATAACGGCCGCCGCAAACTACCCGCGCGCCATTAGCGCCGCTGCCAACGAATATTAATTACTCAACATTAGTCCATTGATTAAGCGAACATTATGTCAGACGTGATGGCTTGGGTGTTTGGCAATTGGCAATTGTTTAGTGATATGTGTGATTTCTTTTGTCTTTACCGTAGCGTTCATGTCTTTGAGGATGGAATGTAGGTTTTATGTTGGACATAGTCTATGTGACAAAATTCTCGCGAATCTATTTAGCGGTTTATGTTAATGGGTAAACAAACTTTCTCGTTTATTAAGTAAATTTATAAAAATTTAAAGTTGTAAAGAAACCTTCGTTAATATTTTCGAAAAATACCGTAAGTAACGAGCTCTACTGTTAAAATCGAACTTTGTATATTGATGTCATAGAGCTTAGCTCAATACCTATTTATTATATTATAATATTATTGATGGAACTTATACAAATAAACCGTTAAAATTAAATCAAAAAACCTGTTATATATTTTCACTTCACAATAAAATATTTTTATTGTTTCAATAATGATAGACTGGCGTATAAACTTCGGAATATTCTGCAAAATCCTCAAAACACACAAATTTAATAATTCAATAAACACTACCCATCCTACAACACAGCAAAACCATTTCTATTCCAATGAATTAGAGCTCAAAGCGTCGAATTGAAATATAGAATATAAAATTACGTAGAGTTGACGTGGTACACCGCAGTATCCGCTAAATTCATTAATATGCAAACTGTATGCTGACAAATATTTTATTGTGCACTGTAATTTGTTAAATCATACAATTCTGGTTTAATTAATTTTGTGTCGGACAGCTATTTGTGTTGCGCACAGATTCCGCAAACTGTACACGTTGTAATGTTCAATTTATATGAAATTGAAATGTGTTATTGATATTGTAGAAGTCGAAAGCTGTTGAAATATGTTCACATCTGTATTCTAACAAGAATATATTGGGCTAATACTAATGTAAACCGTTTGCAGGCGAGGTGGGGCAGTCCGTGAAATTCTAAATCTTTCTAATAACACTATCTTACAAGAAATTTAAAGCCTCGGACCCAATGAATGGGTATCTTGACTTTTATTACAAGGGGTATAACTGGTAAACACTTCTGTCTACCCTAGATAGGTGAAGCTATGTATGTACTTAAGTAATAAGTCTAACATTCGCATAAATATAAGAAATCATTAATACGTCAAGCCGACCTAGTTTACCTGGAGGAATTTTTAGACTACCGGGTCGTGGCCTGTCAGATTTTTAGGCCACACTTGAAGCTCATGTGGTTTTTTTGACCGTGTCACTGGCGTGGCTCGAATGAATAGCTAATAAAAGCGCATATTTTTGGAATAACTGTGATGCACGGTGGGATTTACTTCATAAATAATTTTATATGTATAAAGAACAACTCGGCAAAAAACTGTACGAGCAGAAAATTTGTTTAAATATGGATAATTAAAACTAAATTCATTCGAAATGTTACGGGAAATCCGTATTGTGCCAGCTTAGTGAAAAAAAGGCTTCTCATACTGCATACGAAGTTGTCGTATATCATTCAAATGAAATATAATAATTATTTCCATAAAAAATCATATAAATACAAAACACGTGTGTATTGTTTAATTTATTATCATTTGCTTTAACGGTGAATAAAAATATCGTCATTAAACCTACATACCTGTAAATTCTCCATAAGAATTCCGAAGGTATGTGAAGTCTACCAACCCGCACTAGGCCAACGTGGTGGACTAAGGCCTAAACTCTCTCAGTAGTAGAAGCGGCCCATGCCATCCCATATTATTACAATACTTAACTACGAAAACTCATAATTTTGTGCCTTAAGTTTTGAAACTGTGCAGTGACCTAACAGTCCGCTTCACTCCCAACTAGACTATCCCTGCTTATTATAGCACAGCTATTATAATTTAAACTATACACCAACTATACTAGTGTCATAATGAAACATTTCATCAACTGAAATAGGTTGAAACAGCGGAATATTTGTTTGGAGCAATTAATTAATAATTAACCACAGTTCGTTCTGTTGCGGTCTATTCTTTCCTAATTAAGGATGAATGGCTCGTTTATTAGCACTAGAGACCAGTGAACTAAGTCACAAAAATAGGCCCCGATACAAAAAATCTCTAAAAAGTAATCTGTCACTAGCCAGCAACTGACCTAGGACACTACGTCATTGTGAATAACGTTCAAAGGGTCGTTCCATTGCCTGCTGTAAAAATTGCGACTTCCTGTTCGATGTAGTTCAATTAGAATTTATAAGGATCGCGGCGGTCATGAGTATAAGTGGAAGATATACGGCGCGGCGCCGGACGCTTCTTGGGAGGGTAGTGATGTACTAAGAGCATAGCGTGCCTCGAAATATAACTAGTTTTCGGATTTTAGAATTATTTTACTCTCGGCTCGAAATCTTTGTAGTCTGCATAGAATAACATGCCTTTTTAAACATTGTCATTGGTGTTTTTAACAGTTTACTAGTAGTATATTTATATCAGCTCGCTTCGCTTCTATTGCTAATACCGTAAGGAGTAAAACACACCATAGTAGCCTTCGTGAGTCTCGATCAGTGTATGTATATATAGTTTCGACCAAGCCGGCTTCGAGAGATAATCATCTATCATGTCATTTTTATATTTTCGCCAATCCACCTACCATCAGGTGTTAGTACTCTTGATAGTAATACCTAACTACTAGAACCACCTTTCCATTGTATACCAACATAATTGCCCCGGGTCGAGCAAAGTGATATTGGGTTTGCGTATTCAGTATCAGTCTGGAATTTGTGCCCGATATGGGGATAGGCTCACCCCCTGTTACATCATGGGACCGAAATATGCACGGCGCAAAGTGAGAGCTCTAGTTGCGAGTCTGCGTACCCCTTCGGGAATAAAAGGCGTGAGTTTGTGTGTGCGTGTGTGTGTGTATGTATAAAAGTACGTAATATTTTGAGTCACATAACTTCCCCAGTGTGCCGCTTTCCTTACACAATCTAGATTGAAAGCATCATTGGTGCAATAAATGCAATGCCGCCGAACAATATCAAACATTGGATTCAGGATTGTGTGCTTTCTCATACGAGTTGATATTTCGCCATTTTATATATAAATGGGTTCGGTGAATGCGACGGAATGTGTTTGTATTATAACTGAATAATTCGTTTTGTGTTGGAAAAATCAGAGGATGAACGTCTTTATAGCTATAGGTTTAAGATTGATTATATATAAAATGTAAAAGAGTTTCTGTATAGACAGTTTTATTGTTAAACTACTGAATATTTTTATATAAAATTTGCTGTAAGGATAGTTTGTATACTGAGAACGTATATTATAACCTATAAGTTTCTATATTATATTATAACTTATTATTTATTCCAATAGACTGTTGGTATTTACTGACCAGTAAAATGCGAATTTCTTAGCCTAATTAGTAGGTATATTTGCAAATAATATTAATTGTTTATTTTCAGGTAAGCAAATGTTACTCACATACTGAAATATCTGAAGCACATTCTATGGTAAGTAAAAGTTTATTTATGAACCACCAACAAAGTCAAGGAATTATTAAGCAGAAGCTAAATTATATAAAAACAAGTTCCCAAAATTTTAAACGCGGAATTCTAAGGTGGCCTCCATCCTCGTAAATATCCATTCCAATCATATGCTCACAATTACAAACTCTAAATTTCCCAAATGTCCTGTCTCCTATCCCCGAGATTGTTAGGGATCTCAGTACAAGCGCTAAAGACAATGATCAATTACCCAATAGGACTCAGATGGGCGGCGATTGCTTCTAGTACATTACTCTTCCCACAACTAACCGATTAAATCCATCTTTGATTGAACATGCTAACCAATATGAGTTTTTAACCAATATGTTATCCGATTTTTGGAAACGATTATCGTATCGTAAGATCGTATTGTAAGGTTTACAATTGAGGAATTGCGCATGTAGGGTCTGCAAGATTTTATAAGTTCCTCACATCAATCAGTTTTGGACAAATTATCTGCATATTTATAAATTCTATTACAATTAACATAAATATTACCATTCACTTCTCCAGTCGATTCAACATAACCAAAATTTTTATATTGTAACTATCCTAAAAAGATACACTTTTTAGTATTTAAAAGTTTATATAAACTTGTGCTCTAAGAAAAAATCGTATTCAAGCTACATATCTATAAAGAAATACGATTAAACAGCACGATCTGACTTATAGTTACAAATAGTGATTCCAATTACAAATACTCGATTACGACTATCATTTCAATCTAAACCGATAGGAAACGCGCGGTTGGTCTTAACCGTAGCAATCAAGGGATATCGGTACGTATTAATATGTTAATAAGGACCGCACAGTGGTTGCGCACCGTTGGACGACGGCCAAAATGTAAATTCACACTTTTTGCACCCGACGTCCTCGATTGACGAAGTTATTGTTTAAATTGAGCCTGTGAAATATCATATTTTTAAATTATTTTAAAATGTGTTTGTGCTATACAAGACTGGTTAATAATTATTGTTCACTTTTCCTCTTGTCTTATAGATGATATGTGTTATTTGAATTGTCATCACAGGACAATAAGAATATTAAAACATAAGTAAATAGTTTTCATGTTTTTAATACTAGCTTTTGCCCGCGGCTACGCCCGCGTTAAAAAGATTTTTCCGGGATAAAAGTCCCGCATTTTCCCGGCATAAAAAGTAGCCTATGTGTTAATTCAGGACATAATCTACCCGTGTGCCAAATTTCATCGAAATCCGTTCAGTAGTTTTTGCGTGAAAGAGTAACAAACATACATACAAACTTTCGCGTTTATAATATTAGTTGTATAGAAATGTGCATATAACTCACTTCGTTGTAAGCATAGCGACCTGTCCAAAAATTCAGTAAATAAAAATATATTTAATTTGTAGAATTTTGTCTTCATAATTGAGATTAATCGCACCTCTATGCGTTATTATTAGGCAAGACGTTCCGATATGGCTTCCGGTATCTATTAGCTCCCGTATTATTGATATTCAGATCTAGGCATTAGCCAAAGTCAATATCAGGATATCTGTTATTAAAATCTCATGAGTTGGAGGGATGGCGGGACTTTACATAGACATATCTTTAAATATATTAGGCTAAACATAAATGAAGCTTTATAATTTTACATATTTTTAATGCGAATGAATCAATTATGATCACAATGAAATAAATAAAAATGGTGTTACAAAAAACTATTCTTCTTGAGTTCGATTCCAACACTAAGTAACATTTTCCATACTTTGAGTTATCATGTGCATTCGATTTTCTATATTTTGTCTTAACTAGTCAAAACAATACTTATATTACAAATTACTGACAACTTAACAATGTTAAAATGTTTGCCTAAAAAAAATTCTAATATGATCGCGGAATATCTCAACACCCAGGTGATTTCAATTAATATTCACCCCTCTCCCCCCATTCCCTGATTAAACGTGATCGTTATCCAAACTGATTAATGCCTTAATTGGTACATTTATTTATTTATTTATTTATTTGGGATAACAAACAGCTGCACAACAAAATTTACAAACAATAGTATCTATCAAAATTTACATATATGTGCAGCCCACACCATTATCCACAGTTTACTAAAAAAAGAAATCAACAAGTTGCATCAGTAGGTTGTTACACAAATTAAAAAACAAAATAAAATAAAATAAACAAAATACAAAATAAAATAAAAAAAAAAAAAAAAAAAAAAAAAAAAAAAAAAAAATACAAAATGTTTAATTACATGTGTTCTAGTTAACAGTTTAACCAGTACATATAATATTAACTGTTACTTAATAAAGAATCAAGACCAATAGTGTTGGGGAGAAGACTTAGGGATGAGATTTTTATACTTTTTTAGATTGAATGTAACAATGTAATGGATTAAGGCAGTGTAATGATTAAGGCCCTAGATTTTATTCCTAGTTTGGACAGTTGAAGATTGGGAATTTTCGAATTGTTGTTTACCTAATTACCAAAAGCTTGGACATGTATCCTGAAAGAATTTCGAAGGGATGCAACCACTGAACCTAGCATTCGCTGAGCTTATTGCTATCGGATGATTATAGATCTTAATGAAATGAAATGAAATGAAATGAAATTTTATTTTTGAAATGAAATGAAATGAAATGAAATTTTATTTGCATGATTATGGTTGTATATACAGATAGCATAATATAATATATTATAATATATATTAAATTATCGTATCCCAGGCAAATCATATAATAGGTTTTGGAATTAAAAATTTGACCCTTCCTAGGGTCCAATCATGACCCGCGAGGTACTCACACTAAGAACTGGATGAATAAAGTAATATTTCTAAATGATCAGTGCAGATGTACTCCCAAATTATTTGATTTTTATCACCATGTAGATACGTACGCTTAAGAGCTCAACTTAAAATGGTAATACCATAAAAAAGTACAAATTACGAGCCTCAGATCATGCCGAGTTTTTCCCTCATTCATTAAGTCGGTCCTCATTTTTGGCACCCATTCTGCGTCCTAAAACATGAATCCCGTTATTTATTTAGTCCGCTGTAAGCGCCACTCAAAACAGTGTCTTAATTAACCAGAAACTGGGAATAGCTGCAGCGGCTAGGGCGGGAATATCCTCATACGCGGAAGCGGGAACAGCAGTAGAAATTTTTATAATTCAATAGAAATAAAATTTAAAATTGTACGTTTTTCACAATATCATTAAAATCCAATTGAGGACAGCAATGATAATAAGAATTTTATCACCTAAAGATTTCCAATAAATTTGTTTGTAATATTCTTTGTTGAAAGGAAAATATACATAGAATAATTTAGTTACATTTGGCACGATAACATAGCATAACTCGAACACTGCATAAAATAAATACCTCTCCTGTTTCACTTACATTGTTGGCAAATTTTATTTAACAACCCAGCCTTCACCTCAACTCAACCCCGCTACCTCTTTACCTTCAGCCACCGACTCTATGTTTGCATTTTGCCCGTCGCTCATAAATTCATAATTAAATAGCGAACTACCGGCTTACCTCGTAACGCAGCTCAAATTTTATTTAATTTTTCCAACCCCCGACTGCTGAGTGACTACTGTTACATCCAGTATTTAAAGTATATCTATGATGGTGTAAGACCCGAATCTTTTATGATAGACTAAACTATTTTCCTCTTTTGATGGTTAGCTAGCTTTTATACAATAATATAAAAAAAACGTGATTCTTTCTTCTCTATGGATGCCATGTGTAATGGCATTATACTTAACTCGTCATCTTGAGTCTCACAATGTCTTAAATTACCAACCATCGTGCTATTGCTTTTTAAGTGAAACACAGTTCGCATACTGAATGTTAAAAATAGACACAGCGTTACCCACATGGCTGTGTGTGCAATGGCACCTGATGAACTGTCGTAAGCAAGAAACCGAACAGTGGTGTACTGCCAGCTTCAAAGATATGCCTCTGTTCTCTAATCATAGTTGTAACACGCTACAACAAATTTGTTATTACTTGGTTACGTGTATGCACGTTGAATACAAGACCGGGTACAGCGTGACTCTAACATTTGCAAACTAAACACCAGTAAATTATAAATTGGTTGACTGCCTCGGTGGCGTAGTTGTATTGCGTACGCGTTACGAGTACTATTTGCGCGCTGAGGTCCTGGGTTCGAATCCTGGGTCGGGCCAAAAACATTGTGACTGTGTTTTTCCATCTTAAAAATTACTCAGTCGCAGCTCGGAGTCAGGAAGTTGGCGGTGTGATACCCCCGTGCCTCGGAAAGCACGTAAAGCCGTTGGTCCTGCACCTGATCTCTCTCCGGTCATGTCGGATTGCCTTCTCACCGTACTATGAGAGTGACGGAACAGTGAGTGCACTTGTGTATTGCGCACACACTTGTGCACTATAATATCTCCTGCGCACCTGGCTGATCTCCGTTGAGATTGGCCGCCGTGGCCGAAATCGGCTTGGAAGGGATTATCCTGAAATGAAACACAATAGGCCTCTTCTGCCCCTTCGGGTATGAATGCGTGGTGTGTGTATGTGTTTGGCCAAATTCGATTCGTATCATCAAAAAATGTCACAGTAGCATTTCAGGTGGCATCGCCATAACTACCAAATTGCACACTTACCTAGAAGCCTACAACCCAGGCCAATTGAGATCACCTAGTTACCGCGATCGACTTTGGTGTAAGACGCGGAAATCGCTGTTATCAGACAATGCAATAACTCGTTATCAGTCGATTGGGGTCGACTACCTGCAAGTAAACAGCTGCAACTTATCGATTATCAAAAATGTCACCTAGATTTTAGAATAGGTATTTATAATTATTTTAATATCACTTAATTTTTATCGAGATTTTTCAAGTAACTTCGCATAAAAGTTTGTTTTCCGAGATATAACATAACCTACATTAGGTATAGTTGTCTTCTGGTTTGAAAGATCTTGCAAATGTATTACTGGACATTGTGACAATTAATATCCAATATTTAGCATCAGTATTCACAAACAATAAATATTTTCACAAAGCAAAGACATTAATGCATCGATTCCGCAAGGAAGTGTCATAGGTTGTCTTTTGTTTCTAATTTACATTAACGATCTTCCAAAAATCTTAGACTGGCCATGTGTCCTATTTGCGGATGATATCTCTCTTCTCACTTCATGTAAATCTAATGTAAACCCAAATGAAAAAATCAGCAATATACTCTCAAAGACTGAACTCTGGATGACACAACACAATTTAGAACTGAACTACCAAAAAACAAAATTAATCACTTTCCACCCACCACAAAAACAACCACTTAACATTAACATCATTTACAAGGGGACTACACTAGAATTAGTAAAAAATGTCACACTTTTAGGCTTGGACTTAGACACTCATATAAATTGGAAGCAACATATTCAAAAAATAAAATCAAAAATTTCAAAATTTACTTATGCTTTGTATGAAATAAAAAAGACAACAGACGTAAAGACTGCTCTATCATCCTACTACGCATATGCATACTCGTGGCTCTGTTATGGCGTAATACTTTGGGGAAACAGTACCGATGCACAAATTCTCTTCACCCTCCAAAAAAAACTAATCAGAATAATAATAAATATTAAAGAAACCGATAGCTGCAAACCTCACTTTCAAAACCACCGCATCCTCACGCTTACATCCATCTATATATTAGAAATTTCTAAATTCGTACACAAATATCCAAACTTTTTCCCAACAAGAGGGGAAATAAACTCCTCAATTAACCTCCGCTATAAAAACAGACTAAACCTACCATTCTCTAGGTTACACATGCATTCGTCTAGTCCTTATGTAATGGCTATAAAGATATTTAATAAGTTGCCTAAAAGTATTAAAGAAGAAACCAAAACTAGTCTATTTATTAATAAATTAAAAAACTTCCTACATTATAAATGTTATTATAAGGTCACGGAATTTCTAAATGATGATAATATATTATAATAATAAGTTATATCACCCATAAAATAAAATTATAATAAATGCTGTATATATATGTATACATGTGTATTCACACAATAACGCACGCACGCGCACACTCACACACACACACATTTATAATTAATTATAAGTTAAAAAAAAAAAAAAAAACAATATCTACATTTGTATAAATTTTTAATGATAAAATTTCTCCCTCTCTTGAAATTTTGCCGTGCCCGACAGGGTCCACGATTATATCACGTGTATATTTAATTGTAACATCTTTATGTATAGAATAATTGTGGAGTGCAATAAACTTTGATTTGATTTGATTTGACAATTATGCCACAATTAGCCTATTGGCAAATAACACACACACACTCACGCCTTTCATCCACGAAGGGGTAGGCAGAGGCGCAACTAGTGCACCCACTTTTCGCAGTGCACATTCCGTACTATTGATAGGGCGAACCTATATCGGGCACAAATTCCAGACTACGGGCTGATACCGAATAAAAAACCCAATATCACCTTGTCCAACCCGGGAATCAAACCCAAGACCCCAGCACCGCAGCCATACATAAGACAGTTATTGTTTATCATCAGACGAGTTACTTGCTCGTCTTACCATACATCTCAACAAAGCTAAGCTACAACAGCTAAAACAAAGCTACAACAGAAAAGTAATTTAAATTCTTAATAAAATAATTCGCGTCGTCGCAAACAAAACGTCCTTCCAAGAAGCTGAAACTATTTTAAATCCGTAACAGGCTCTATCCAAGATTTCATTAAATTGAGCCCATTGCTTCTGAAATGAAACGAAATGCGGATTAGCCCCGTCTAATGTGTCTGGAACTGGTTGTGATTATGCCAACTTTTATTATTGCTGTGTAACGTCTTTTTATGGTCTTAATTTGCATTTAGAGTTACAATTATAAATTGTTTTTTTATGCCAGAGGCCGACAAAGAAGCAGGTCATCTGATGTTAAGTGATCATTTTCCATAAACACACACACACACACAGAGAGAGAGAGAGAGGAAGAGAGAGAGATCGAGAATCTGACATACACGCGCACACATTATTGTTATAAGATTTATTGAGTCGAGATTTACTGCCGATTTCAAAGTCTATCTTTGCACCGATGACAAGAATAATCCAATCAAAATAATCTATAACCATGTCAAACTTTATTCTCATTGGTTCATTTTGCAATCAATCTGAAGATAACGATCGTTATTTGAAATCGGTCGTAAATACTTTGGTCCATCGTGGTGAATCATTTCCTAGTCACAGGTGGCACACTTTAAGCGAGGAGGATTCCAAAACACAATATATCTAATTATGTTTTACAAATCAATTAGTTAAGTAATTAATAATTATATAGATGGTTTATCTAGTTATATAAAAAGCGTATAGAAAAAAAGCTGTAAACTAAGATGTGTTTTTTATTTTACTGAACCCCGTTGGAATCAATACTAAACGATCCGTAATTATATTTTATTTCATTGCATTGTATGACGAGACGAGCATACCGTTCGCCTGATGGTAAGCGATACGACCACCCATAAACAGTAGCAACACCATCCAGCACCTTGAGTTACAAAGTACTGTGTGGCTTTGCACTGCGCTGGTCATCCTGAGACATGAGATGTTAAGTCTCATTATGTCCAGTTGTTACACTAGCTGCAATGTCCTTCAAACTGAAACACAACAGTGCATGCACACTGCTGCTTGGCGGTGGAAATAGACATGGCGGTGGTACCCACCCAGACGGACCCTTAAATATGAGAGACCTACCACCAGTAAATTGCGAATTAATTTACAATCAAGCATAAATTGTCTCTATACTTAGCTTCGAGAAGCTAACCCACGCGTAACTGCACTGTTGCGCCACGGAACTGAACCCGCCACCCATGGGATGCATTGTGATCTATTTAGCAACATCCTGCCGCGCCCAGTTGAACGGCCATAGATAATTGCACTCCTATATTAATTAATGGTGTATGAAATTACTGGCGCCGACGCATTCATTTGTGTCATAATTTCTTGGATTATGGCATAGCTGATGCTAATACTTAAATTACGGGCTAGATATGACTCATGCTGGGCATCCACGTTCCTAACATGGCCCACCATCTATTTTCGATTTTTTTTTTTGTTTTTTTCGGTGTTGTAGTACAAAAACATACTTCTATTTTTTGTTATTTTTGTTCCATCCAAATGGACGCTAGAGTGTTTAATCCTTTGAATAAATTATTGATGGCTTCATAATAGAACAACGGCCACTTTTTTATAGCTTACTTATTGAATAAATCCATGATTTTTCACAAGTCACAAAATACTTAACATACGAAGAGCAAAAATATAAGCAAGTTACATCTGATGGTTAATGATCTGTCTAGCTCATGTCAGGGCCACTAAGGACGGGGTGTAGTTAATGTAATCATTGTTAAAATTCGCTCGCTTTATCGTTCGAGATCGTATGAAACCGGCATTTACAGGCCTGTTACATGTAAAGAAATAGGTTATATCATCATCATCAGCCATATAATGTCCACTGCTAAACATACCCACCCTACTTCCCCCAAAATTTCCTTATTGACCTTAATAAAGTTGTCTGTCCACCTCGCAGGCGAACGTCCAATAAGTTATATACGCATGCTCACGCCTTTTATCCCCGAAGGGGTAGGCAGAGGCGCAACTAGTGCACCCACTTTTTGCCAAGCGTATTCCGTCCCATGATGTGATAGGGGGCGAGCCTATCGCCATATCGGGCACAAATTCCAGACTCCGGGCTGATACTGAATAGAAAAATCCAATATCACTTTGCCCGACCCGGGAATCGAACCCGAGACCTCAGCCTTGCTGTCGTACCGTAATACAACTACGCCACCGAGGCAGTCAATAAGTCAATAAGTTATATGAAATCAAAAATTTCAATAAGCTAATGTCATGACTACCTAGTTCCTCGTTAATAGCCATGCCCTACAGTGGAGCAGTGCCGATATAGAAAAATCGACAATCTAACGCAATATCTTGTGGCATACACCTCTGTCTTTTCGAACGGTCCGCTTTAACGGTGAAGGAAAACATCGTGAGGAAATCTGCATACCTGAGAATTCTCCATAAGAGTTTCGAGGGTATGTGAAGTCTGCCAACCCGCACTAGGCCAGCGTCGTGGACTAAGGGCTAAACCCTCTCAGTAGTAGAGGAGGTCCGTGCTCAGCAGTGGGCAGTGTTATTATTATCGTTTCGGTTTGTCGGACATTGTAGCCAGTATAACTACTGGACATAATGAGACTTAACATCTTATGTCTCAGGATGACGAGCGCAGTGGAACGCCACACAGTACTTTGTAAGTCTAGGTGCTGGATGGTATTGCTACTGTTTATGGGTGGTCGTATCGCTTACCATCAGGCGAACGGCATGCTCGTCTCGTCATTCAAAGCAATAAAAAAAAAACTTGTTTCTACGAAAATATCGACTTTGTCATTCTATACGCGTAACAAAATTGAACGATTTCCCATTGAAACGTGAAAAATGGGTCGGAATTAAAACTCCCGGAACGCGTTGTCAGTCGTTGAGTTAGATTGGCTGAGTAAATTGACGCCAGTCAGTCAGTCAGTCAGTAAGTCAGCTCGGATTGCGTACGTTCGAAATATTGCATCTCGTTATTTGATACGGTTTTCGAACGTTGATTTAAATGACTAGCGTGGAAATGTTTGTTTTTTAATATTTGGTGTTTGTGGTTGTGATGTTTTTTTTATAGATAAAGTAACACATATTTTTCTACCCAAAAATTACTTACCAGAGGAATTATATTGCCGATATAGAATAAGTAATATGAATTGGGAAGGGAAAGGCATTTATTGTGCCTTCGATAATGTCATAAGCTGCCACTTCACGCCAATGCTCTGTGAGACGGTGGCTGGACCCTGATCGTGCTCCTTCGGCTTTACTATGTGTAAATAAAGTTTAATTTTTTAACTCCAAACCGTTATCGCCTTGGGTCTAGTGCTAACGTACTGAATACCGAACAGCGAGGTCCTAGGTTTGATCCAAATCAGTGTACAAAATTTGTAAGATTTTCAGTTCAAGGACAGTAACTGTGATAATTATTGTTGTTTATTCAGTATACAACTGAATCAATTCATTTAATTTCGCAAGACCGCGTAACCTTTCACAAAAGCATCTCTGGAAGCGAGTAGATATATATTTTATACTAAACTGGTTTTGTGGGTCCGTTTCGCTTCTATTTATATTATAAGTCGAGAACCTGATCCCAATAATTACCGTTAATTATTTTATCTTAGTTACAGTTCATTAAAAATGTATCACAAGCTCATCTTAAGCCGCAAAAAGCTCTACATTTTTGTAGTCAACTCAAGTGTACTTATTAAGTCTGGAACTTTCATTCACAAGATATTCGTGGCGTGAAACTCAACATGAAATTTTGAATAAATCACGAGTTTTTTAAAATCCTTAAGATTTTAACTTACAGTTTAAATATTTGTTTCGTTGACAGAGGAAGTTTATCCCATTACCTCGGCCAAGATAAACAATAAAGAGTATAAAAAAAGTGCAAAGGAATGCAAAGCACACGCACTCGGGTGCCGTCTGTTTTAACTAAGATCATGCAAAGGACCTCGCATAATAATAATATGTAAAGCGCGGCGCTGGCGCGGCCAGTGTCATGGCGGCCGGCTGTCGGGCGCACGCGCCTTCGCGCCACGCGCCATTTTGAAAAACAAATCGACAATTAAATCAAAAATCGTGTTTCGCTTTGTGATGTGTTAGTGCAATAAATTTTAGTGCAATTACATTGTTTTTTAAATCTGATATTTACTGTGTATTTTGTTGTGAAAGGATATTACGTTACGTTAATGTGTATGTTATGAAGTGTCTGTAAGTTCGGATTTGTTATGATTATCGCGTTACATTACTGTTATCTCTTGGTTTGTTGTAATACGTTTCTGTATCTCAAGCACTTAGTGCTTGACTTGTGTTTGGATGTTCGGAATTTGTTAACATAAGCACCGGTAAAATTCAAATCAAATTAATACTAAAAAGTTTCTAACAAAAGATTTTTCTCAATTTAAAACCTCTTTTCTATAAAAACAACTTTCTAAGCAAAGGAAACATTTTAATAAACCCAATAAGTTATGGCCGTTAAGTGTTTTAAAATAGTCTGAATGCATGCAAATACTTAATATAAGCCGGAGTGGATGTCGGGATGACCGGTCGCCTGCTGACGTCATCTCCAAACCGGCTTTACGTCACAGGCTGATCGGATTTTATTGGCAAAATATTGGCAATGGTAGAGTCAAATATAAGCCGTTAGAAATTAAAAAACTAATCCTGCTGATTCTAGTGACTGAGATCGAGCAATACGTGCGTGAGATATACCATTCAGAAAACACTTTCTTATACAAAATTGGAATTCATGCTCCTTAAGCCGTAGTTACACAAGGATAGTTTTTCGCATACGTGCGGTAAATTATTGATATGCGATAATCTATCGCCTAGTGTAAATAAATGGTGCGAATATCGTCTCTCGAAAGCAAGTATCGCCCCATAAACTCCCCTTGGTCACCGCGTGTGTAAACAAATCGTACGAGTCTCGCAATTCAAATTTCGAATGGCGAGTCTCGAAATCAGTACAGAACTATTTGTTCGAGGCTCGCATCAACACATGCGAATCTCGCCCAAGTACTGCTTACAGTAGGCGAGACACGTATGCGAATATCACCTTACGAATACTTTCCTGTAGTGTAAACAATTCAAGAGGAGCGAGTCTCGCCTTTGACTCTCGAATCCGAGTATCGGTTTATTGCTACGATTTTTTATCCTAATGTAAACAACTACAGGAGAGAATCGCATGGAGAGTTCTCGCATACGATAATCACTTACGACTTTTCGCTGCTCGCATTCGAGACACTCTTGTGTAAATACTTTATGTAAATAATCTTTTATCAAATCATGGAAAATAATGGATGTAAGGCAAGATAGCAAAATTTCCAACTTTACCCACCTCCTAAGGATAGAGACGTTAACTTAGGTGCTATGTTTCAGTCTAGAGCCGCGTATGGCGAAAGGATAGCCTTGCCCTTTTCACCTCTAGACGATTTAAGATGTCTGGGTCGGCCAGAGGTGCGTATCAGATTGCAATTTTGCTAAAAGTTACTCAAATCACAATTTTAGTGTTCCTAAATTCTTACGCACGAAGATTCGAGTGGTAATATTTTGAGATAAGTGAACTGTTGAAAGTTTTTTTATGGAACAAAGTTGGATAATGGGGGTATTTTTAAATCTATAAGATAATAAATCCGCAAGGGTGAAGATATTGCGGAGAAAGTCGATCCTAAACAAACTTAACTGGAAAGTAGCTTTTGCTGTAATCTATTGACATCGCAGATTGATTTTAAATGAATGAATATTCAAATTTGGAGTGTATTTCTTCTACAATCGAACTGGCAAAGGAACTGTTATTAAATTTCTTAAAAGGTAAATAATTAATTATAATTAATTTGTTACAAGCTTCGACAAAAAATAATATCCATATTCTTTCAGAACCGTATAAGCAAAGGTAGTAGAGCCATTCAGGTTCTTAAAAAGGAATAATTAATTAATTTATTCCTTCAACGAAAGACTGTATTCAGCTCAAATGGATAATGATCCATTGTATACTAGTCGCTTTTCGATTACCTTTTCTCCATATTAATTTCAATTCAAAGAACATGATAGCTAGCTTAATTACGCGACATTATAACACAACCATCTATAGTATAAGGATTTCGAGCTCTTTGCCATGCAGTATCTTGTCATTTAGTGATCTTCATGAGGCATTCTGCATACCAAATGTTTAACACATTTCAAGAATTACAAAACATTTGTTAATGAGAAACACCTTAATACCCCACCTACAAAGGAAGCAAAGGGGATTTCTGATGCTATTAAAATCGATTGACATTTAGGAGCTTAATCTTCGACACTCAACTCAAAAACGAAGAAAAAGTAGAGTAGACACAAATTGAACTGTGAATATCGCACCTGTTTACAGCATCCTGCAGGTTATTACCTCCGTGGGAATCCTGTACAGTCAGAAGCATAAATATCTGTACAAAATCAACATTTCAAATCGCCTATATACGCGTTAAGTTAAATCTAAACTTTTTTTCTTTGTCTGAAGTAAAGTAAATCTCTTTTATTTTATTTTTGTGAAGAGAAAAAAGATTACTAAGAACAAAAAAGTATGTAGGCGATTTGAAATTTTGAATTTGTTCAGCTACTTATGCTGGTGACTGTACACATAGTTATTCTTTATTCTATCAAATAAATCTATTAGGTATAGTTTGAAGAAAGACTAACTTTCGAAAGATACGGTATATGTTAGACTGCACGAATAAGATGTAACCATGAATGGTGAATGATGGGTCCAGTTTAGTCTCAGAGGGGTGGTTTTTGAAAAATGGGTAGACAATGAACCCACGATACCAATAAATAAGATGCTAAACTTTATGAAGGATGAACTCATAAAAGTTTTTCGTTATAGCAAAATTCGTTTTAAAAGTTTCTGCAATTTAAGCGATATATACCTCGATTGTATTTTCATTCGTGGTTAAACTAATAATTGTTTAAAGTTAAATTCCCAGGTGTTTGACCTTATCAATGCTGATTTATGCGTTTATTATCACGCCGCACCATATCAGTCGTGGGGTCAGCAAATGTTTCCATTTGTATTTGAAATAAACTGATTTATGGATTAGTAGGATTATGTAGATTTGTGAAATTGATTTGTTATTCTGAGACCAGAATAGGGTCATTAGGGGCAACAGCACGCAGTGGGTAAAAGTTCGCATGGTCAATATCTCGGAACCTATTGAGGGGGCTCAGACACTTTTTCGGCTAGATCAGGGGCACGTAAGGAACGATGTCAGAGCCACAAGCTATTTTGCCAAGTCTCATTTGTTTAGCGAAAAACGGTGATCAACGTGATTTTGTTGATTAGTTACCAACATTTTGTACTGGGAAAAAAGTGTCTGGCTAGACGGTGCATCAGTTTACAAAAGTCCGTTAATTATGTTAAGTTTACATGATTATTATAGTATTTATTTTAGTTACTAATTCTGTCCTAGAAAATAAATGCGTCTTAACTAACGTGTGAATGTTTAAAATATTCCCTGTTTGGGCAAGAGTACGAGGTTAAAAGTACGCACCCTGTTATAACTTCATTACAATGATCGCACGGTTTTTTCTTCTTTAAGCTGCAATTAAGGCGAATATTATTCGTAAAGATTTTTAGACCTTATACAGAAAAAAAATATTCTCCATAAACACTCTGCGTAGTTTTACCCACATAACGGGTCAATAGTACGAATTTCCCCCGATGCACTTAAACATGTATTCCAAAAAAAACAATGAAATAATGTACAAAAACTCATTAAATAATAAAATTAGAATAAATTTACTTTACATAGAGTGTTAAAACGTTTTCCTAGACACTATATTTTTGACTGTGTAGACGATAGAAAAAAAAGTGCGGACTTTTAGGCCGAATGACCCTATAAAGACCAATTTTCGAGACCAGAATATGAAGACAATTTTATTAATAATCTCACACCTTTATCACCGAAGTATTAGGCAGAGACGATACTAGTGTATCCTTATTTAGCCAAACGTATACTGATATTTTATGGTATGATAGAGGGTAAGCCTATCATGTTAGGCACAAATTCCGATACCGGTCAACTCAAATATTTTTTCAAGGTGTAAGTCTCTACATAGCTTATGTCTTGTATGTATTTTCCAAAGAAATGGTTCCCAGCCACCTAATTTGGTACAGATATTTCCGAGGGTGGAGCAGTAATAACTGATATTATAATAATTATTACAAAATTATAAATTCAGCTACAAATAGTTGCAATACGCAAAAAATTTTGCAACACACGCTGTTCTCATTTTGTCGCCGCGACGCGATGGTCTAATAACATAATTATAACAAAAATATGCGTGTGAATGTATGTCACACACACACACACACACACACACACACACACTACCAAAGTAAACGATGCAACTCAGAGACTCTTGTTTAAATCGAGTGTTCGTGTTATTTTCATGAATATTTGCGATTTTATTACCTAAATAATATTCTTCGGTCTTGCGCTAGACACGCGAATACATATTAAAAATAAGTTCGCGGGAGGACTAGTTGCTCTACCTATCCCTTCGAGGACTAGCGTTCACTTCTTTCCTTAAAAATTGTATATTAATGCTTTTAATATGTCACTGTATTACAGCTGTTACTACGTTACAAAACGGAAATTCCATTTCATTATTATGATGGCTAATAGTTATTTTTAGCAAAGAAGTCAAAAATTTAAACAAGTAAAAAAATACCAGAATAATAAGTTGTAATTGTAATATTTTTGATTAGTGAAAACCAAGCAAATGTTGCGCAAAAATAAAACTACTGAGATCATACACCTATTTCTGAAGTGAAGTGTGTATAAATAATGCTCGCTTTAACAGTGAAGGATAACATCGTGAGGAAAGTCGCCCATGAGACTACACCTTAATATATTTGGAATTAAAGGTCCATCAAAGGCTCAGCCAATATAAAACAGGATGGCATAATTCTAGATGGCATCGAATAACATCTCTCGTTCCTTGACATATTTATAGTATTTAAGTTACCATCATATGAAGTGCGCCTCTGCCGCACAATAAAATAATGACACTTAAACAACTGGCCATAAAAATAGGTAGTAAATTCTATTTTTCAAGTTTGGACCGTTCTGAGCCACCCTTTAATTAAGTAAAAACTCGATTGGCCGTGAAGAGCAGTTAAGGGGCCGTTTACCCGGCGAAAACAAAACAACGCCACTGAGTCACTGGCTAGTGCTGTAGCGCGGTACTTCCGTCCTCGGGCGTAGGCGATGCGAACAGTATGCCAACTGGTATTCAAATGGTCTAGCGAAATATTGAGAAGATACTGGTTCGCTCGCATGCGTTTAAATTTATATTAGGAAAACTGTTAAAATTAGTAATATAAATTAACATCAGTGTGTCAGCTCACTTAGTTAAATAAATAGTATAAAATTTATGTGACTTTATTCGTATTTCAGTCTCGATTTCTCGAAATTTGCTCAGTGATTTGGACCACTGTGGAAATTATTTAGAACACGCAACATCGTTATCCTTAGTCCGCTCATCACTAAACTCATTCAAAACAAGTTAAAACTTTTTCTATACTACTTTGTTTACCGTTCGCCCCATTTTTTCCAAACTTCAATTGCATCGTTAGTGTACCACTGTGGGCATTGTTCTCCCCCCTCGAACCCATTGAGTGATTACCCTTTCAAATCACCGAGAACATTCTATTAACTTGAGGACTATTATTTCACCCCCTATTATTATTATCCTAGCACGTGTTTGTAATATTAGAAATTGTAATAAAAAATATTTCAAAATAGCTTTTGTTGGACCCTTTTGCCCCGATGTAAGGCCAAACTAACAAGCATATTAATTACTAGCTTTTTCTCACGGCTTCGCCCGATATTGCGGTGATACCCACCCAGGCGGACTCTTACATATGAGAGACCTACCACATGTACCCATTACCGAAGTTATGCCCCATGATATGACAGCGGACGAGTAGATATCATATATTTACTTTCTCCAGCAATCATTATCATCAGCTGCATGAAGTCCACTGCTAAACATAGGCCTCCTCTAAAGATTTCCATGGACTTGTCAAAAACAGCCTACATCCAACGGCAAAATTCGCGTGTAGTTAAAATGGTATCGCTAATTTTGATGAATTGAGAAGCAGCAGAGGCCTGGTATGGTATGGTATGGAAGCAGCAGACCGCAAAAGGTTTTTCTTCTTCAAAAGAAAACTAACGTAGCAGCATACCGTACGTTCATAACATTAGGTTGCCGTGATGACAGTACCGCAATTTGAAAACAATGGCACTAAGAATAGAACTTACATAATGTTATACGTTTTATATTTAGCAACGTTTATGGACGGAAGGGCCTTTTTACAACCTGATTTGACTTTCTCTAAGAGCTGAACGATCTAGGCATTCAGTTTCATTTAGGCTTTGGAGTATATAAACAAAAGTTAATTTGCTAAGTGTTTTAACATAGGCACATAAGCTAACGCTTTTATCTCTGAAGGGCCAGGCAGTGTTGCAAACTACTGAAACCACATTTCACCGAATTAATGTCCGCTTGTTGTGATAAGGGGCAAGTCTATATCCATATCGGGCTTTAATTCCAATCCTGTGCAAATCATTTGTGTTTTTGTTTTTTGCATAACTCTTGTTTTCCAACCTGAGATTCGAACCCAGAACGTCACGAGAAAGCTGGAATCAGTACTCGTACAGTACTCTTGATTAATTTGATTTTGTTTTAATATCCAAAAGTGCCATGACGCCAATAATAAATATTACAATTAATACTAAAACCAGCTTTAGCTCGCAGCTACACCCGCGTGAAAGAGTTTTCTCTTTCTATATTTTCTCGGAATAGGGCTAAGACATTTCCAAGGTCTCAAACTATCTCCCAAATTACATCAATATACGTTTGGTAGTTTTTGAGTTTATCGCATTTAGACAGACAGAAGGATTGGGGAACTTTGTTTTGTAATACATGAGGATACTAAAATTACACAGACTTATCTCTCTGAAGATTCACACTTCGCTTCCACGTTTATTCCACTAGCAACTATTCTAATTTCGGAGTAGTTACAAATAGATATTCTGAGTAACGGTTTAGTCATAACCTAAGTTTGAATTGGCTTAACTCGATAATACATCATGTCAACAAGTTGTATCTTTGCTGACTAGGGTGGAGTTAGAGCTTTATGATTTTAGTATATCTATGTTTCCGCCTTAGCATCATTCCTTATTTATCGCTGGTTATATCAAAATCTTTTGCTAAGGTTAGACTAGCAAATCCTTCCAACTATTTCGCAAGAACTTCCATATTCTTTTACATTAGCGAATACACATGCCGCATTACAATATTTCAATACACATGCTGCAGTCCAGTAAACTTCAATATATCCAGAAGTCTGCTTGTGATTGTTTTACTGTAAAAATTACTACTACAAGTATTGTTGCCGATATAAATCTTGCTTTTCAATAAATGTAATGTGGCAAATTTTATGTCTTCAACACACACCTGAAAAATGAGACAATGACAAAAATGGAAGTAATTTTAGGTTTAAGGATATATTGCGTTTGCCTAATTAAATGTTTATTTAAATAATATTCCTTTTTCATTATTTTAATCTTATTAGTGAATAATCGAGATAGATTTTTAAAACATTACCGAAGATTACCTAGCTTCTCATAATTAACAAACTCTTAATGTCATTAATGCTAAACATACCAATTTGGGTGCCACTGACAACTATACTTGAAATAAATACTTTAATACTTTGTTTAAACTGCCTCGGTGGCGTAGTTGTATTACGGTACGACTGCAATGCTGAGGTCTCTGGTTCGATCCCCGGGTCGGGCAAAGTGATATCGAATTTTTCTATTCAGTATCAGCCCGGAGATTGGAATTTGTGCCCGATATGGCGATAGGCTCGCCACCTATCACATCATGGGACGGAATACGCACGGCGAAAAGTGGGTGCACTAGTTGCGTCTTTGCCTACCACTTTGAGGATAAAAGGCGTGAGTGTATGTATGTACTTTGTTTTGATACCTTACTCCTAACCCAAGTTACAATAATGTTAATTGAAATCTCAGCTAATTCGTAACAAAATCTGTACTTTTTTTTTTTTTTTTTGGTTTCGCGGAGAAAGTGCGTTACCACTACCGCCCGGCCTTCATGGGGGGCGACCGAGCGGTTATGTTGGGTTCACCGTGCCTTACGACCCGGCGTTGAGCCGCCCGGAGAGATGGAAAACGTCGGGCGACCGCCAGGCCGAGTCCCTAACCTATGTACAACGCACGGCATACCAACTAAAACTCCGCGGTGGCCATCTTCGGCGCATTAGGGACGGCTGCGGGCTTCCTCTGACTAATGTCTAAGTTGTCGTCCGCAACCGCCCCTGCGCGGTGCCGCCTGGTGCGGCCCGTCTCCTGTTGTGGGGGGGCTCAGAAGCCCCCGCGCACCGAAGGACGCTCTCAGCGTCAACGGCAGCGTGAGGCCTACCTGCCACGCTGCCGTCCATCACGGGGGTCGCAACAATGTGCTAAAAGAAACACAAATCTTAAGACGGACGGCCCCCTGCCGCCCGCCCGCGACCCCCGGTGGCCCCTATTAGTCGCCTTTTACGACAGGCAGGGGATACCGTGGTGGAATTCTCCAAACGCCCCCAATCCACAGGGCGGGAGACGCCGGTCAGTCGTCCACCCGGCGCCTCCTTCGTCTCCTCTGGCGGCGGGAGGGATCTTCGCGCTCCCGATCCCTCTCGGCACTCTCCTTCTGCGAGATGACCACCTCGCAGAAGTGGGCCACCGCACGCCAGGCCTCCCGACTGTCGACCATGGAAGCGACCACGGCCGGCAGCGAGAGGTCTCCTCCGACAACAAAATCTGTACTGACTCAACTTCCACGCGGATCTGCGGGCACTTTCTTCAGCGATTCGAATACAAAGCAATGGGTCAGTCTGTGTGTCCGTGCTTCGACTGCTAATGGCTGTTGGCTACTGACTGTTGCCAATAGATCTCATTGCGAGTTATTATTCGACAGTTTAAATATGCCCATTTATCGAATGTACTTAACTTTAATTTATAAAAAAATGGAAGTAATTTTAGGTTTAAGGATATATTGCGTTTGCCTAATCGAAGTGTGATTCTTTTTAAATCACTGATTTGACTGATTTCATATAAAGGATTTTCTTTGTCTGAAATTATCGATTTCCTAGTTTCTAAATACATGTATGGATTAGTTGTTAATATACTTTAAAATTATAACAATCGTATCGAATAATTCAGATCTAAAGAATAAAACTTTAGGACCATTGGTGTGCTTAGTATACTTGGACTATGAGCCGTGAGCTCTAAATTCGATTAACATCTCGGACAATTTTCTTTTCTATGTGAATATACTAACACGCCTAAGTTGTATAGAATTAAAATTTCTACCAGATGCAGTAATTAGTGCAACTGTATCACATAAAAACCAAATGACTCTTTTAGTTTACTCCTTTACAATAGCAATACCTCTACCTAATCCTTCAGGAATAAAGATTGATGAAGTTAAAACCTCATTCTTATTTAGAGTAGCTTTCGCCACAACAAAGTGGTTCACAATAAATAACGCAATGTCTTCGCAAACACGTTTCCTTGTAATTCTCTATTTCGAGCGCCGCTCGCGTGCAGGACCGACATCCGTTCCTCTTAAATTTAGCTTTCAAGTTTTATATATTAAAGTACTTAAAAAGCACCCAGTTGTTATCCAGTCCTGAACCTATTACCTAAGACGTTTCAAAAGTTGATAAATTGTTGCACGAGACACGATACAAAATAGCGGAAACAAGTGTCAATGTGAAGAAAGGTGCGTCATCTAAATTGCCATACTAATGAACTCAATCAATAGTCAGTTCAATTAAATTTACAACAATATTTTCATCTAACAATGTAACTTATATGAAACTAGCTTTTACTGTTCTGCCTTCGTCAGTCTTTAGTATTGAAATAAATATAAATATACGAGAGTATCCCGCCCTCACACCCGCCACTGCAACTCCTGTAAGCCAAGATCGACAATGGCACGCGTTTGACACCAAGCGGAGAAGCTTGGGGAGTCTCTGGGAGCATTAATTAGTCTTAACCGCAACGAAGGTAATCCAAAAGAGCTTGTAATAGAATAGTAGTTGGAAATATAGTAGCTAATATCGTATAAATATGACGAAGGAAGAGCAAAACGTTATTTTTCCCTATCCTTGTATAGGCAAGTCTATAACCATACGACATATCCCATGTAGTTGCGGTTATGGCATCATTGTGGTCAAGAGAAAAATAAAGTAACAGTCTGACATTCCTGCTTCAGTTATTCGTGTTGTAACGAGAAACTGCGAGAGAAGATCCTATGACATAATGCTTTTACACGTTCCTGTCTCTTAGGGGTAGGTAAGGAGCAACTCAGTGGACTTCCATCTAATGATGGGATGAATGATAAAAAATACAGTGATTAAACTTCACATTGTAAATATGAAACAAAAGTAACTGTTTACACAATAAAACGCGTGTATGTAGGTACGTAATGGTCAATTTTGCGCGTTAAATCTTCAAAATAAGTTTGATTTATGCTATATATTGCATGCAGCTCCCCCTGTGGTAGTTCCCGGGAACAACTATAGCACTGACGGGTAATATAGCTTCCTATTGGTGTAAGTTTTTTTATAAACGAACCAGCCCCTCCATAGATTAGCTCATTCAAACAATCTCTACAGCTATATAATATCAGTATAGATTTTACTAAAAGCATAAAGGTAGCAAACGTAAAATATCAACAAAATGTTTCTATTTATGTAATCAAATAAATTTCTCGTTTTGCATTCCCCATTAGTCGCGACGTTCTTCATTTAGAACCTAAAGGAATGCAGACTTCACTTGATATGTGTCGGTGGGCAGAGAGGGGAGCGTGTCTGTACACGTTATTTGTAGACTTAGGTTTTATTATTAGTAAATCGGCTTAAACTTATTAATTATCACAGTTTCGCTACTGCTGGTCTTTATAAAGAGAATTCAATTTAAAAAGTTGACGATGGGTGTTTGTTTATTAATCTAAATTAAATTTTAATCAGTCATAAAAAGCAAACATGTAAAAAAACGTATTTTTACATTAATAATATTATGCAGTCGGCTCTAGTCAATAAAACGCAGTTGTCATAAATTACCTCGTTTTAGAAATGACTGTTTAAAAAGGAATAAAAACTAAAATATCCACACAAAACCATCTTCTCAACATTAAAATTCTAACATCCAAACACTGAATTCCGAATATAGATAAGTACGTGATAAAAATCGAAATTAAGCCAAAGATAAAAGACATTTCTGTCGACACCGAAGACATAATATAATGAAAATGCATCTTCAAATGGATCTCACGCCTGACATACCCTACAAAAATGGCGACATTGAAAAGATACAGATCTCGGAGGAGGCCGAGATGCTGTACTATGAGCTGATCAGGGCCTTAGAGGAAGAAGAAACGGTGAGTGCACTTTTGATATGCGGTTTTAATAGTACTGGTTCTGTTTTTTTATTAAATTGTTCATAGTGTTTTACTGTTTCTAGCATTTTTAATATATAAGTCTTAGGTCACAATAAAGAGTTTTAGGGCTGATTACACCGCTTGTTGATAAATGCTATTTGTCACATAAATGTATAAGCCGACCAAAAACAAAACTCACTCTCTAATCTAGCATCATAGATTAGTTTGCGACTTTTGTAATTGATCGGCTTATACATTTATGTGTCGAATAGCGTTTATCAGCAAGGGCTGAAATCGGCCCTTATTAAATTATTTTTTTATAATTGCGCATTTTGTATGGCCGAACTGCACTGTCGATATTTTTGTCCACAGTTTTGGTTCTACTAGTATCGCACAGACGAACTGAGCATTCATTTCTGTAGCATTACTTACATTTAGTGAGATGACGAGACTTAAAAGTTAACAAATTATCATTCCGTTTATTCAACAATGGACACACAATTCCCTTAGCATTCAAAAGCGGCAGTGATCTCTTGCGATGTATTGCTCATAAGTCAATTACAAGCTTTGTTCTAAAATACTTAAGGCTTCTTTCACAACTTCTAAGTAAATGCTACTCGTCACATAAATGTATATGCCGATAAAATACAAAAGTCACACTAATGTATGCTCTCAAATAAATGGTAATAAAATTATAACTATCTACATTAACTGTGTAATACTATAACGCTCAAATAAAATTCACTTGCTTGTTAAACAGGCCGTTAGAATTTGTTAATGTAAGCTAAAATAGCCAAAAGACATACACACATATATAAGTACCGTTACCGTTCGTCCGGATCCCTGACCCCCCCCCCCCCCCCCCCTTTAGCTTACAACGGCAGCAACGGTACGCCACTGACCGCTGACATTTTGGCGATCCGGACCCCCCTTAGCTTCTAAAATGATCGGGGCTACCAAACAAATTATGTAACGGGGGGGGGGGGGGGGTATACGGTGTCATGCAAGGCAAGAACCCACGCCACTAAAATTTATATCGTAGGACCCCGCCCATGTGAAAGCTATAGCTACGCCCGTGGCAGAGTGGTCGTGGTTGACGCGATGGTAATACATGGAAAGATATTAGCGTTGTCAGTCTTTTCGGAGATGTTCGTAGGTCTGCTTAGGCTTCTCAATTTTTGTCGGTTAGTAGCGCTGCGTGTACACTCTGTAATGGAGGACTGTGTCGCCGTTTTAATCCAGTCAGTCCAGCGAATGGGGGATCTGCCTCTTGCTCTTTTTCCTTCTACCTGTCCTTGGACACCAGTCTTTCCATAAAGTCTTCGTTTCTAGATATGTGACCGAAGAAATTTAAAACACGTTCTTGATCGGTCGACGACAGCCTAGTCTTGAAAGTCTACATCTAGTAAAGTTAGATAATGCTTATGGAATTAAATCTATCCATATTTTCTTTAATATCATAAAAATTATGGCCCACATTGACAAAACAAAACCTATCAATAGCTTCATTTGTATTCGTTGTATTAGGCCTTAATTTACAATTTTATTTTGATTATTTTCTGAAATAGCAAGATGGCCGCGAGCATCAGCTTTATGCAGTCGGCTCTAGTCAATAAAACGCAGTTGTCATAAATTACCTCGTTTTAGAAATGACTGTTTAAAAAGGAATAAAAACTAAAATATCCACACAAAACCATCTTCTCAACATTAAAATTCTAACATCCAAACACTGAATTCCGAATATAGATAAGTACGTGATAAAAATCGAAATTAAGCCAAAGATAAAAGACATTTCTGTCGACACCGAAGACATAATATAATGAAAATGCATCTTCAAATGGATCTCACGCCTGACATACCCTACAAAAATGGCGACATTGAAAAGATACAGATCTCGGAGGAGGCCGAGATGCTGTACTATGAGCTGATCAGGGCCTTAGAGGAAGAAGAAACGGTGAGTGCACTTTTGATATGCGGTTTTAATAGTACTGGTTCTGTTTTTTTATTAAATTGTTCATAGTGTTTTACTGTTTCTAGCATTTTTAATATATAAGTCTTAGGTCACAATAAAGAGTTTTAGGGCTGATTACACCGCTTGTTGATAAATGCTATTTGTCACATAAATGTACAAATGTCTTTAGTTCCAAAACATTTATGGAGAAAATATCCTCTATATTGACACACGCTATGCAAATAGCACTGTCAAGGAACGCCATCCATAAAAATTGTAGGGAATGGCATCTAAAAAACTATCCCTCAGTTTGAAGGTATCGAAATTCAAATCTTAATGTTAACGACCTGAGAACTGAATGGGAAAACGAAGTTTTAGCACTAAATTATTCCACGCAACACAAAACGTGATTCCCCAATTTAAAACATGTCAATAAAAATCATTACCGGCTGATTCGGTTTTGTATAGCATACTAATTAAAAAGGTATGGTAAAGTATTTTTCTTTAGCTCAAATCGTGGAAGGACTAATTCCATCATTATCTATCATATCTTTAAGGATACAAGTAGCTTTGGTATGGCATTTGGAGTTATATCCAAATGTAGCGACACTTACGTATAAAAAACATCCCCCACCACGCGGTGGTGGTTCAAAATGTTTGCCGGCTATTATACTATTATTGTCAAGGATTCTTCGCTGCCCTTATCCCATTGTGCGTTCAGCGCATCACACTTTTGATGCATCTTGTGTTTAGCTTAGATAGTTTTGAAAAATCCCATTTGATTGATGTTTATGCATTTATTATTACCAGCATAAAAATATTTTTCCTCATATTACGCTCATTGCTTTCAAAGTTTTCAGACTTCCCGTGTTCCGATGCTAAAAAATCTTTCTATTAAAGTTTAGAAAGTCCATTTCCGACAGAACAAAAATTCTCATTGATACCATAGAACTTTTCAGATATAAAAAAAAAAACATTGCCGTACGCATGGGAAGCCTTTTAGAGTTTTTTAATCAAAATACATACAATGCCTCTCATGTTCGTAGGCGCATCCGATACGCGTCGAATTTCTGTTCACACGATCTATAAAGTATTTTGGTCCTATCCCTTTCTCTTTCTACACTAGTCGTATGATAGAGCAAGATTGAAAGAGGGAAACCTGTTTTTGCAAAAATGAATGATGGATGGATTTTATGCAAATAAAAGTATTAAGGTTTTGTATGGTTAAATAAGCTTTTATGACGTGTATTATAGTAAGACGGTGTAATATAGACAAATTAATGAAGAACCATTCACGAGAAATTTATATGAGACGTAACATCGAATGCTTCTGTAAAGTGTTCAATCAAATGCTATGCAGTGCATTGAAGTTCAAAGTATTGGGTGGTTTTGCTACAGTAGTTTTACCATCAGACGAGTGACATGCTCGTCTCGTCCTTAAATAACAAAAAAATGTATTTTCTTTTATATAAAATCATAACATCGCTTAACTCGTAAAACAATATGTAAATTGCAAACGAACAAAATTTCATCCCAATAAAATATTTAAAAGGTGGCTTGGTGAATTTCGCTTCCACGCACGGACGTTTGTTATTTTTCAAAACGCGTCCTCAATTTAATATTCCCGCGGATGAGTCTGAACTGTGGGTTTTGTTTTAAATGCCTGCACTCACGCGATATTTGAGATCAGTACCAATATTTTTTGGAATTTTATCGGTTTTGTAAGGTGTGAGTTATAAGAGGCAAGTTTGGTACAGCAGCTCCTTGAATTATATTCGTTTCCATAGTCGCGCGTGTGTCATTGTTGATTATTGTGTCTTTCAAATTGTAAACTTTTGTGTCAAAGCGTAAAAACGCATTTCCAGCGCAGCTTAATCTGGATGCGGGCGACCAACGACTATTAAAGGTTTTAAATTCTTTACTCAATATTTCTTTATCAGTATTGTAATAGAGAACATTCTTATTATGTTTATTTTCCTATAACTTTATTTATTTATCAACGTTTATCCCAGAACACGTATGCTACAATCTTTCTCAGTTTTTACCATTATTAATCCTCGTTTAAGACCTGTGTCTTAAAATTTCAAGAAAACATGACTTGTTGATTAATTTTGCTCCCTATAGAAACCTGTAACACTTCATGTTTGAATGCTGTTTCAACACGGCGTAGTGGAACACCTATCATTACGTTCAAAGACTACCCACTTTTTGATATCTTTATACTTGTGCTCAAGGTATATGTGCACTCTATCTCTTACACATATGGTTGAATTTCAATGTACTAATAATTATATTATAATACAGTCCATTTGTTATCACTTGGACCAAGGCTAAATGTCCTGTGGAAGCGATCTGGTGTAATTTTCGAAACCAAGCGCATTCGTGACGTATCGACAATACTTTATCATTTATATTGTAACATAAATATAATTTATTATCAATAAATTGCCAAATACATTAAAAAGTTTATTATGTAACCCTGTTAATTAATTTACTGTTATGCCTTTTGGAAGTGTAATTACTGAGTACTTTCTCGACATGGGTTAATCCGAACACCGTCATGTTCTTAGCGGTTTAATAGACTTTTTCTAGCTATATTTTTTACACCACTTGATGATAAATTGGGCCGTAAAAACTTACCCAAAAAAGAACGTGTCTTGTCCACTTTGGCAGTCATAGTTATATTTATTTATTTTGCACTTTATATACAAAAGTATATAGGCGGACATAATGCCAAAGGCATTCTCTCCCAGTCAACCCGAGGGTGGTGCAGAGATAAATAAGGTTATAGTGGTGTCCTTCCTACGTCCTTCCGCCCTTATGGTTCACACTCAACTCTAGATTGGAACCATAATTATGCATACCAGAATAGAAGAGAGCACGACGATCAATGCCAAAGTGATGTTAGATTTATTTGATTGAAGTCTGAAATTGCACCTGGTTTGATTTGCCCCTTATTAAATAGAACCCAAGCATAACATAGCTATCGAAATGTGTGATAGACCTCTGCGTACCCCTGAAAAGGATTTGTTCTATGTTGTGCACAGGTTCTAAAACTATTAATCTACTGCAATAACAAAGGGTCTGAAATGTACTTAAATCTACGATCTCAAAGCAGGGCGTGTTCACTCGTTCGCCTCTCACACTCTCGTCTGAATGATAAAGAGCGGACTGACTCACGCGCATGTCACGACGCCATTGTTCGAATTTCAAATTGTTACATTTCCTGCGCTTGTGCATGTGTTGCCAGGTGTCGCGATTTATGTGAGATTTATTGCTTAGTAGTTTATCGTGTTTAATAAACTAACATAAAAGGTAATGAATGCCATGACTCTACCACTAAATGAAAAGACGAGCTGGTAGCTCATCTGATGGTAAGCGCCATGCTTGCCTACAAACAGTATCAATACCATGGAGAAGTTTAAATTACAAGATATTCTATGGTCCTCTCATGACCCAATGAAAGTAGAGGTTAAGACGATGTATGTTTAGTAAGCTGATGAAATTCGTTATAGGTACCAAAACACAGACTGCTAGGCATAGATGCGATACCTAAGACTATCGTATACGAAAGACCTTATAATTCAATAGTAACATAATATATACTACGTAACGTTAACTCCAGAACGACATTTGCAAACACGGACAAAGCAGTAAAAATAAATGTCTTTGTCTCCCTTCCCAAAAATTCCTTAGCCATCAATGGACGTTGACAAATAGTGTGCGCGCGCCACCTTTATTTTTGATCGGTTGACGGGCGTGGAAATGTTGCCAGATTAATGTCACACCTGTCATCGATGAGAAATTATGATTTTTTTAAAGCATATAACTCAACGGTTTTGAAATATATGTTTTGATGTTGGGATATTTTGAGAGGTTAATTTGAATGCTGGCTCGTTTGCCGGGGTGATAATTTTATATTGTGTACTGTAATTTCATTTCATTTTGAGTTGTTATTAATTATCTACTCTGCCAGCTCGAATAACAAAGTATAAGTTATTTGATTTGAAAAATACTTTTAGTGAAGAGCAAGGTGTTGGCACAGCTTCATGTGGCTGTAAAACGTTAGTAAGGTAGTAAGGTATCAAGAGGCCATACTCGCTCTCTATACCGTACTGTTCGTATAGGTCGACATCCACACTGTGATATTAATTGGACAAAATCATTAAGCTCTAGCTCTAAAGCTAAGCTCACAAGCTCCTCATTTTCTGAACACCTTAACAGTATTAATTTATTATTGAATTTTACTTATCACCATACCAAATTCTTACAAAATGCCAATGTCATATTGCCAAATTATTCACGACTCACGACTCCTCAACTTGTCGGCGACATTCTGACGATAATCCCGCGTGGGGCAACCGTCGCTATCCGATTACAGATTCTTCGAAACGTGTCGTCATTCCATTTTATAGGGCGTGCGATGTCCTTTGTATTGGTTCATCGCAATATTGTATGTCGATACCGATGGATCATAAGTCTGGATTCGAAAATCCTTTGTAATTGATCCACGTTATATTCCTGTCTTTATTAGTAACTGGTACCTATTAGGTTATGACTCAAGACTTATCTTATGGGGTCAGGACTAATGTATGTATGTTACAAACCGACAAAAAAATCATGTGTTTATTTTTCGATTCTGAAGGGATTCTGTTATTTTCAGTTTTCGCCTTCATAAAAATACGTGCTTTTTACAAGTGTTGCAGTAGCTGGTTTAAGGGCTTGATAGTCTATAATAATATGATTAGAACCATCTACTATGGTATTGTGCAATCGAGCCACTTACATTTCCAACTTGCTCCCGGTTGTAAATACGAAAATGCAACTATGACTAACATTATCAGCCACATGATGTTCACTGCTGAACATAAGACAATACGCGAAGGTAAATACAGGCCAAACGTCGACCAAGAAACATTACGTTCCTCGGCGCTAACCTTCAAAGTTTTAAGGTAAAGGTTCCCCAAATTTATTTTACGTCCACACATTCCAACAAAGTCCATATTTTCGCAACTATTCACCAGAAAATGTCGAACTATTCTTGCAATAAAGAATGTAGCCAATCAGCGGGTCGCAGTGTCGCCCGCGTCGCTGCCATTTTCCCCTACAAATCCCGTTTGAACCGGTTATATCCGGTTTTATACGTAGCCCGGGCCGGCCCGTGTTTATGACGTCCCGGCATGTCCGGGATCGGGATATATCCCCCGCTTTATGCTCGTGTTATTTGAAAATAAGGGTTTTGTTGAAGGAATAACGGAGTTTAGGAAAGGAAATTAAAAGTTTCAATATATTATATAAGAAGATATTTTTTTTTGTGGATTTAGAATTTAATACACGTATTGTCCTACCACCACATTCCGTCTTCTGTCTCCTCGATTGAAGGGTTAGGCTTTTCATCCATCATACATCCAACACGAATTATGTCAGTATGCTGTTCCTATTACGAACTCTATGCATGTTTCCTCACAAAATCTTCACCTCTAAAGTGCTAATTACCAACGAACACACGCATAACTTCAAACAGTTAGAGCGCTGTATCCTAACATTATCTGGGAAATGTCGCATAGACACATTTGGTCGCAAAAATTAATAGATTAGGAGGATTTCTTTAAAGCTATTTTGTGTTTTCTCTAGTTCATATAGGAATACTATAAAATAGTAATATAGCAAGACCGTAAAGGTTATAAAGATACAAACAGCGGCGGTGAAAACTTGCAGGTCTGCAGCAATTAATCCGACTGGCGTGGTTTCCCTTCTCAACAAGTTTGTATTATTTACTGTTCCGATCGTCTCATTAGTGCGCCAGGAAATAGGTTAAAGTACGTTTGATTTTCACAACAAAGTTCTTTGATTTTTTTATTCCAAAATTATGAGTAATATCCTATTTCACCAAGTCTGAGTAAGTGGTGCCCGTCAAACGAAATATAAGAAGATCAAATACATAAGTCATTATTTACTAAATTACTATGCTTCGGGGATCCATAAGTACTTTCAACATATAGCTTTCTAATAATAGTATTGATTGACGTTAAATATTGTGAAACAGCTAAATTTCCGAGTTTTGCTACATCTTATGATCATAATAAGCAAATGCATTTCATTTTCAAAGCTTTATTCCAATCGAACCGCGATCTTCAATACTGGGCCATTGAGGCGTGTTTTGAATGAGAAGGTGTTGCTTGCCCGGCCTGAGAATCGAAACCAGAATGGCAGAATCTCATGATGTCAGCTGATTGCCATTAAACTAACAAGGCAATGGCTTTATTAGTAAAAAAAGTGAACCAAAGACTCGTGTCGAAGGATTGCCTCGCGGGACTCGCCTAGCCGCTGTACCGTTAGCATCTTAGTTGACACTTCTAAATAAGTATGTAAATTAGCGTCCAGTTGTGGTGATTAACTGTCGATCTACATCGGCACCTGTCAGCACGATTTGTGACTTAATTGTCACTTGTTACAGGTCGTGGATGCGCTCGCTTTTTGGAAGTATAATTTACAAGTAATAACGGTGTACCCTGATCTGTAAAGAATAGAAATTCTTTAATTGATAATATTAAACTTAAATATGTAACCAAGACTAATGCGGTCGTACTATTTTAAATAATATTACAGAATTAAAAACAATGGTAATTTGGTTTTAATTTAGTATTAGTTTAAATCTCTTCGATTATTAAGATAACAGTGCCTACCTCCTATCATTACTATATCACAACACACAAACAACTCTTTTAAAATTTCATATAGATACATCCAAGTGACTTGCACATTGTTAACCGTTAATTTTTATTTGGTTCGCTGAGATTTACGAGGTGCCAAATAAATTAATTTGAGTTATGTGTTTACGGTCACGGTACATGGTTCTAATTGGTTATGTATTTTACAGGTTTTAATTTATGTTCTTTGCTTGATGACACCAATGTATAAGCTCACACATTTATTAAGAACGGGGTCGACAGAGGTGAAAGAAAGAAAGAAAACACAATACTTCTCTGAAGCTATTTTCGTCCTAGTAAGTGATAGGTGATGAATCTATTATGTTATTAATTTTGTCAGATGTATTCGCGCATTCATTGAAGAAGGCGCAGGCAGAGCTCCAACTAGGGCACCCACTTTTCTCAATGTGTGTTTCGTCCCATGTTGTGATAAGGGGCGAAACTATCTCCATATTGGGTACAAATTCCAGACTGATACTGAGCAGAAAATCTCAATATCACTTTGCCCGACCTGGACTCAAACCGACACCTTTTTTATGACATTGAATGAAGAGACGAGCATGCCGTTCGCCTGATGGTAAGCGATACGACCGCCCATAAACATGAGCAATACCATACAACACCTTGAGTTACAAAGTACAGTGTTGCATTCTACTGCGCTCGTCATCCTGAGAGATAATATGTTAAGTCTCATTATGTCCAGTAGTTACACTGGCTACAATGTCCTTCAAACCGAAACACAACAGTGCATGTACACTGCTGCTTGGCGGTAGAAATAGACATCACGATGGTACCCACTGAGACGGACTCTTACATACGAGAGACCTACCACCAGTAAGAAGTCAGAGTAGAAGTCTTATCCGCACGCGATAAAAGTACGCCACCGAGAATTCGAAATCATAAACTGTAGTTATCTTGGAAATCAAGGTTCACTCAATCACTCACTCTTTCCCTAAAGCCTAGAGTCTAAATTTCAAAACGCATACTCACGCCTTTTATCCCCGAAGGGGTAGGCAGAGGCGCAACTAATGCACCCACTTTTCGCCTATTTTATTCCGTCCCATGATGTGATAGGGGGCGAGCCTATCGCCATATCTGATCTAAATTTCAAATAATCTCTAAATGATAACTCATAACAGCCAGTACTTGCAATCCTTTAAACCGCAACGAAATACTGAGAATACAATAATTTAACCATGAATGCTACAGTTACGGCACGTTCGCAGTTAATCCACCAGTTATTGGGTCAGTAAAGGGCTTGAACAATGTATCCGATCGCAGTGATTGCTTACTACTTGTCTAATGCTTCCGCGTTGAACCAAGGCGTGGGATGGTGGTTAATTACGGGGATTGTATTGAATAGATAAGTTTGATTTGGTGACGAATTGTAGCCTCTCGTACGATTTTCATGTATAATCCGGTTGAATTATGAGCGAAATCTCTCAATCTCAGGTTACACCTTGAAAAAGCCATTAATTTGTCGCTAATATCAATTCTTAAATTGTATAGCTTGCACGGTAGGACTTTGACGAAAAAAAGGATGGAATCGCAATCAAAGCTAATCCTTAAACTATTTAAAATACTTTTAACTCCTGTAGATACAAAAGACGGATAGAACTGCTATAACGATAGAAATGGTCTCAAACAGGCCTGCATAATTGTGTCAATTGGCTAGGGATAACCCTCTCTCGTCAGGCGACACTAGCTGGACCCCACTTCTGTGTATTTTGCAGTTTGCCGTACCTGTAAAAAACATTAACGAAAGCAAAAATTATATACTATAGAAGTCCTGCTTCATATTTTTCCGGGATAAAAAGTAGCATATGTTACTCGCTGATAATATAGCTTTATATCGGTAAAAGCTTTTTTTTAAATCGGTCGAGTAGTTTTAGAGTTTAGCCATTACAAAGAAACAAACAAAAAATCAAATCTTTCCTCTTTTTAATACTAGTATAGATAAATATAAAAAAAAAACCCTTTCTAGCCGATTTCGGCCACGGCGGCCAATCTCAACGGAGATCAGCCAGATACGCAGGAGATATTATAGTGCACAAGTGTGTGCGCAATACACAGGTGCACTCGCTATTCCTTTACTCTCATAGTCCGGTGAGACGGCAATCCGACATGATCGGAGAGAGATCAGGCGCAGGACCAACGGCTTTACGTGCTTTCCGAGGCACGGGGGTATCACACCGCCAACTTCCTGACTCCGAGCTGCGACTGAGTAATTTTTAAGATGGAAAAACCCAGTCACAATGTTTTTGGCCCGACCCAGGATTCGAACCCAGGACCTCAGCGCGCAAATTGTACTCGTAACGCGTACGCAATACAACTACGCCACCGAGGCAGTCAATATAATTCGAAGAAGATAAATATAATTCGTACCTACACATGTAAGTTGGCATCCACAGTTACATGTGAAAGGAATCTGCGAATCACGCATCGGTCATGGTATTGTGGGTTTTTGCGTACAATGTCAATTAGTCAGCTGGCGGGGTCACAGCACTTTTGATTTGACGCTACGTGTTTGTGTTTAACTGAATACATAACAATAAATAGCATGCTCGATTGCGTATCTATACATTATTTTTTATAGCTACGGGAATATACAGTAATAAAGTTTGTTTTGTGACTGTAATCGTAGAGGATAATGTTCGAAACAACAGGACGTTCTACATTTTTTTTTTCTATAATACAATAAAATAAAATATTATAAGCTTTATTTTATTTTGATTGTTTATTTATTTATTTACTTAGATCCACTAGCGATAGTTCACAAAAATATTACAATCAAACATAAAATATGATATAAAACTAAGGACTATGAGTACCATCATTATAAGTGGATACAGCATTACAATAATTTTGATATAAAATAATAATAATAAAATAAATCTGATTATAATAAACTTAAATATGAAGTCAATTAAAAGTCCAAATTAAATCATAATAATACAATATCTGAAAATAAGAATTAAAAATATATAAATTACAAATAATATCAATTGAAAATAAAAAAATAATTAAAATAATTTAACAATTATATAACAATTATTTTAACATTAAAAAATACTTAATAAAGAGAAACTAAAAAAGATAAATATTGCTTCTGTATTACTGCTTTTCTGAGAAAAGACAATTGTACAATATTTACATAATAACTTCACTATTGTAACAAAAATTAAATAAGTTTTTTCTGTCTTTCATGCAATCCAAGCCCAATAACACTTGACGGCAGAAATAAACAAAACCGTAGTACCAGACTGACATACGAGCAACTTCCAGGTTCCTATTATCTCAAACTAGTACCAATACAAACTAACCGAATAAAGCAAATAGCCGGACGTTTAAACCATTGAAAACTATTTGTTTACACATCGCTCAAGCGAACACTAAACCGATTTTAATGTAGTTTTTACGTAATGTTTTCTTTACTTGTACTGCATTTGAATTCCAGAAATAGCTATCAATATTTATTGGTACTATCAAAGTGTGGTTGATTTAATGAGCTAGTATTTTGGGCTATAAATGAAAATAAAATAATTCGGATTTTTTAAATTGGTTGAGATAGCCTAGATGTGAGTGGTACAGAGACAAAGTTCCGGAGGTTCAAAATTCAAATCACAACAGCACGCACCTCTGACTTTTCTAAAGTTATGTCTGTATTCTTTGTAAATTATCGCTAGCTTTAACCGCGAAGGAAAGAACCGCGAAGAAAACCTTGTGAGGAAACTGGCACACCTGATAAGTGAAGACCAACCCGCACTAGGCCAGCGTGGTGTACCAAGGCCTAAACCCTCTCAGTAGAAGAAGAAGCCCGTGCCCAGTAGGGAGACAGTATATTATTATTATTGTATTATTATAGGTTTGTGGCCCCATTATTTGTGATACTAACCTTGATGATGTGATCAGTAATCACTGGCCGAGTGAGTAGGTTGTAGGTCTCTCTGGGTAACTATGACTGCATTGTCAAATTCTGCCACGAAGCAACATGCCAATGTGCCCAAAGGATATTGTAGCCAGTTTACTTGAATCATGGGAATTGACATTTTAATGTCTCAGCACTCAAGGTGACGAACATTGTACGATGGCTGCTACTTACGGTGTCGTCGATACTTTTGGGCGGTCTTGGCTTTTAAGTCTTGACACTTACCATGAGACAAGAAGCTTACTCGTCTCCCCATTCAGTTGAATTAAAAATACAATCGGCTGTAGTTACGTAAATTCTCCCATAACGCAAGCATAAAACTACATAAAACCGTAAAACCAATGCACTTCTATAAATAGGCAAATCTTCTCGTTGAGCCGGTCAGTAACCCCATCGATAATGACCACTGCACATATCGCATGACTCACCGCACGCGACCTTGTCTAGGAATATGTTCAATGGATTTAAAATGTGTGTGCTTGAAATGCTATAAGTTTTAGTGGGTGGACTTTATACTATCTAGGATTTTATTCCTCAGGTCGTGTTATTAATATAAATAAAGACTAATATCGTGGCAAAATAAATCTGGAGGCCATCCTGTATTCGCCTATCTCGTGCCAGATTTAATTCAATATTTAACAGAATAACAACTTATGAAACTAAGGGTCCTGTCACGATGTTGCAATAAAGGCTGTATACAGCGACCAAATAAAAAAATCAAGCTCCCAAATAAAGGGTAAACAAAAGAGTACTATTGACATTAACTGTCTCATACGTTCACTATCGGATATAAGTTACTTGAACATTAGGAGTGATGGATGCAGGCCGCTTCTGTCAGGTTGGCTTGGAAATCTTTGGGGGAGGCCTATGTTCGGCAGTGGACTTCTAAAGGCTGAAGAAGAAGAACATTAGGAAACCAGCTCTAAAAGAGCTCACTAACTTCTCTTTATCAACGGTTATCTATCAATATTTTAGGATTATAGAGAGGGAAATAAAACGAGCTAATTATGATTCAATTGAATTTCGAAGGTATGTGAAGTCCGCCAACCCGCACTAGGCCAGCGTGGTGGACTAAGGCCTTAACCCTCTTAGTTGTAGAGGAGGCCCGTGCTCAGCAGTGGGCAGCATATAATACAGGGCTGGTATGGTGGTAAAACTAGCTAAGCTAATATTAGTAAGTAATATAATACAGTTAACGTTGACGCCGCGCCGGCAGCCGTGACCTGCCATAATTATTATATCAATTGTATGTCAAAATAAATACAAAAGGTCTATTCTGTCTCGCCTTTGATATGATAATAACAATATGAAACTATTCCATAGTAAGATAATAAGACATCTGTGCCTTTAATAGTTTAGCGAGGTTTACTGGTTAGACGAAGGTCGCAGATTAAAAGCTACCATATTATGCTACAGTCAGCACCATAAGTACCTGAACAATTTCAAATCGCCTACACGCGTTACTTTCAATATTTATTTTTCTTTCCGTGAAGGAAAGTAAATTCGTATAATTAGATTTTTGTGAAGAGAAAACAAAAATTGCTAAAAACATAAAGGTGTACAGGCGTTTTGGAAGTTTTGAATTTGTTTATCTACTGTGGCTGACTGTACAATTTTCAATTGTGTAATAGTACGTAATAATTTCGTAGGCTTTTACAAAGCTAATCATGATTAAACCTGCTGCTAAGAGTTTAGTATTCTAATTGATAATCTCGGACTCATTCAAAGAATGAGCAATCAAAATTAGTATTTTGTGAGCTAGCCAAAATGATTTCTGATTGGTCCATTTTTGGGATGCAAGAGCAACGTATCTGCGTTTACCAATTTTCTAATGATATTATTTTTACTAACATCTCCAAGAAATCACAACTCAAACTATAGAGGGATAGAGTAATTTCCTAATTGTCAAATAATTTTAATCAGTTCAATAGTCACGAATCCTATATCCAAAGTAACTTTACCTCTAATACAGATTTATGTATATTACTCGATCGACGTGCAAACCCCGCCAATTTGAGACCATTGTACAATGGATAAAGCGCATGGTGGACTAAATTCGTAGCGGATTGCGCCACCGACGGTGCCTGGCGCCATGTTTCGTCACAACTCATTTGACAGACTACAGTGTGTATGTAAAACTACTCATCCGATATCAACACTGTGACTATGATTTGTACAATTTATCAATCTAAAGCCAAAACTGAACAATAATAGGATTAGCTAGATGTTCTTTTTAAAAATGTAATCTGGTTCATTATTAGTAAGTCCCTCGTCTAATAAGATTTCTCTTAAACAGTAGTAACACTTCACGGAATTCAAATTGCAAAACAGCATGGCACAGAAAGTTGGCACTGGAATGCGCAGGGTGTTCTGACGTCATATTAAAGTCTTAGGTTAAGTCGGAGTAAAACAACGTTTGCATATTGATGCTCTTTGGCAGAATTAGACAAAGCGAAGATACTTATATAGATGGACTCTTGCATAAGCATCGAAACACCAAGGTTTTCTAAATAATATAAGAATAACAACTTTTTATTTTACACATTCTCAATTTTATCTTACAATATTTATCTCAAAAACTCGTCATATTTTCGCGACCCTGTCTAGGAGACGTGACGTCATAAAATCATAAAACGTAACGTCCAGACGACAGCCTTATCTATGATAGGAGATCCCGGGAGGATCTGATGAGGGCTCAGCACTCAAGTCCCGGAGGAGTGCGTTCAGAGGATCATAACAAAATTTGATACAGTTTTATGCGCAGAGATAATGCGGTTGGGTTTTGTTTGGGTTTTAGATCGTTTATCGAAATGTTTTTAAATGCGTTTTGCGATCACACAATACACATGAAATAAACATACATAACATAGCATCAAGCATTTTTTCTCTTTTAGACAAAGATGGGAAATATCAATATTATATTTCGATAACTATGGTATATGAGGCAAGCTTATTGCCATTTTTATTATAATGATATAATATTTGTAAGTTTTCTGTTCAACTACTGAACCGATCCTAACAATTTTGCTTCTTTATAAAGCCACGCTTTATTTCAATAAGGGCTTCTTTTGATATAAACTTTACTACAGGAAAACATTTCACTCAGATCCTTCAAAAGTTATACAATCCGTAGCGGTTACCTTATCAATAGTTTCTTTAAAACCCCAACTTCAACAAGGCTATCTACATTGACTCAGTTACGGGAATTGCCCATAAGTTCCTGACATATCTGATGTATCAGATTGCTCTGCCGATGGGGTTGGAGTCCCTCCGGTTATCTCGAGACCTATCTGCGGATCCGTTGTTATGTATGCAGTTAATTTCGGCTGTATTTTATTTTGAATATGTTCAACCCTCGAAATGTTAGGGGTGATTCCTGCGATCTTGTTTTCGTGTACAATTACTAGTAAATGGTAGGGCTCTTGGATGATAAACCTCTTCTGGGTAGATATTTAAAACCTTCGAATTTTTTATTTGTATTTTGAGTAGGTATGTATTTTAGTTTAAACTTTTAAGGAAATCGTAGGCAGCGTTGTTACTGCGCAACTTAGAGTGACATGCAGAAATCAATGCTATACAGTGCTTTCCCATTCAAAGGATAATTGCTACTGTTTATAGACAGTGCATTAACCATTCTGGGTGCAAATTGCTTGTTTTAAAAAATACCAACAGCCATAAAAAATCCATTCGTGAATATTAAACATACACAACTTCTTAACAGTCCTAACAAAGAAATCATGATATCCTACACTTTCTAAGATCCCATTACTTTAAATGAAACAATTAAAGTACACATTTGGCGTTGTCGTGAGATGAAAGAGCTTATTTGAATGACCACACGTGTCGCGGTCACGACTGGAGGCTGTAAGTAATACAATGGCATCAGTACCTTAGAATACGACAGAATTGTCACAGTTGAAATGTTTGCCTATCTGTATTTGTGCTTTCGGGAATGTAGTTGATGTAGTGTAACAAGGTTTGACAAGGTGCTTTGTAGATCTGTGTTGTCTGTTCAATTTTATGTTTGGAAGAAGTTTGGGTTTTTATAAGGACTGGATGTTTAAATTTGTACCGAATATTATTAGTCTCGATCTCTACATTCTACAACATTATGCGTTGCGCTTTCTTTACACTTGTACCTCTGCCTACCTTCGGGAATATGAACAATCTGCCCATCACGTACTTTGGGAGTGTAGTCTTTGGCATGATGTGTGCAATATCATGTTGGATAGTATGCAAATAACATCCGGGGTTGTATATATCGGCGCCAGGTCAGAGGTTTCCCCCAGATCCATGGCAAATAGAAACAAAAGCTCACTTTTAAGTATTTATAATTATAAGTCCAAAGTATAGAAAACGAATGACTCCCGCTGCTCAATTGCCTCGGTTTTTATAATATTAGTTAACACAGTTTAACGATTCAATAGAAAGTCTGAATATAAAACAAATTAACAAAAACTTACTATAGTTACAAAATAAATAATTCTTATAAATAAAGGACTAATTAATGTCAAATTATTACAATATTTTAAACCATAAATAGTGAACATTAAAATGACTTAATTATAGCGGAAATAGTTGTAAAACAAAATACTTATGAATGGTTTCAATCTAGAATTAAATACATTAAAATCAAACAAATGCACAGCTTAAACTCAAATTATAAAGTACGAATTTCAGACTATTTATTTTTATATAATATTAAACTTATAATGACCCATTGTTATAATACTTAAGAGTATCACGTTTGACAATAAGAAATATAATAGCATTCAGGTAAATCAATAAATACAAAACAAATTAAGGAACTCTGGAAATTACATAAATAAATCATTTTGTACAGTTACGGATTTATAAAATATTTTAGTCTTCTTTCGTGACAATAGATGGCGGTACGAGGGGGCGCCCATACGGCCATACTGACTAAAGCGCGCTCTCTGCGCTTTTTCTTTTTATTAATTCGTCGTCCACACACAAAAAAAACATACATTAAAAAAATATATAGAAACATTAAAAAAAATTGTAACACCCAAAAAAAACAAAATGACCGTGGCATCACCCATCCGGGGTCTAGCCAAGTCCACGGCGTCACCCATCACGGGGTCTAGCCAAAATCACGGCATCACCCATCACAGGATTTAGCCAAAACACGGCGTCACCCATTACGGGGTCTAGCCAAAATCACGGCATCACCCATCACGGGGTCTAGCCAATTAGACCAGGTCGTAAGGATACGCATGGTGGCCAGCCAGCGTTTAAGGAAGGAGTATGGAAGGGGAAAAAAAAATAAAAAAAACAAAAAAAATAGGTTTACACACATAATTTGGGTTAAAACTAATTTAAGTCTAGTTTTAGTCATCCACAGGTATTCCTGAGCAATCATTATCTGCCCATACGGCCGACTGCCTTAAACAGTTTTATAATTGAAAAAAAAATTACGTCGTCTTGCAGTGATCGCTCGTCCATCCTATCTACAATCTCTTCGTAACAAATCCTTTTGTTTTTAGCCAGAAGAATCTCCATTCAACTTTTACCTGTACTTTTGGGTATAAAGTTATTTATTGCTAGTTGCAACTCTTGGATCACCTAAAGTCAGGGTCTATCAAGCTCTAAAAATGCTATCTGATTACATTCTCATAAGGCGCTTTACCTCTCCGTTCGCTCTACTGTCTTCTTTGGCTACCATATTATACCGTATCGTTCAATCAAATTGAATTTTTCTCAACCCAATCTCCAATCTCATCTTAGTCGGTTATAAAACGCATAGGAGTACCAAAAATGGAATACCGAAATATTAAATTAAATAAAGACGTTATTGCAATTCCAGTTACAGATCATTTATATAAATCATTATAGGAACATATTTAAGTAACTGCATCGATAAAACAAAGGCATGTTCAGATTCATTACATTTTCAGTTCATTCACTAGCAGTGTTGCTAGCTGGCGCCTCTGCCACGGTAAAAGTATCGCTATGTTAGTCGAATGGCATCATACAAATAATTACGAAATACCCTGATTATTCTGCGAAATGTGATAAATGTTTCCAATATTCAAAATTCTGAAATAATAAATAGCCTTATCAGGCCAATATTACTTTTGGCATTAGGCGTGCCTGAATTGTCTTAAATCAATTGTTAAAACAAAACTGTTCTAGTTTTAGGTAATAATTATTGTAAATTAAAAAAAAAGTGTTGATAGGGAGTAAATTTGGGTAATAATTATAATTAAAAGATGTTAATGCTCTAATAAGTATTTCCAATAGGCAGCTATTTGAAATATTATAATTTAACTGTAAGTCATAATTTTACTGTCTGATCTTATAAACCAAAATTAAGAATTACTAGAAAACTTAGCAGAAAAGTTAATGACCTACTTCGAAAGAATAGTTATCTAGCTACAAAATAGCTAAGTTGGCATCACTGCTCACCAGCGATGATGCCATGCACAGTATGGAAAGGAATAGACACTTCATCTATGGGGTGCGAAGTTATTTGCCGTGCACCAGAAATACTTTTTCGCTTAAGGCTAGTGGCTATACTTCCACCATGTAAAAGTTGACTGAAATGCTTTTCGCTTTTACAACTGCCAATACTAGTTCATAAGAGTGATATATACTCATGCAATGCGTCGTCCGCATACTTAAATATGCAATAAACAGTGGGTTTTGGGCTTGTCTTTATTGTGCGATATATCCTAAATGATAAATTTAGTTTCAATAAATTAAAATTTTGAAGCGTTCAAAGAAATACAGTTGCGTAAACTTAGATAATACTATGTTCCGTGCCGCTATCCTAGCCGATGAAATCGGGCGTTTCCGGAAATATTCGGTTGCGCTGGCGCCTCGCGTGCGAGACGATGTCACGCCACTACTTTTCTAACTATTGCGCGGGTCGTACAATTGTATTCAGAGGGTGTGCGCTAATTATTTCCATTATAGTGATTATACGGAAAAAGAAAAGAGTTAAACTATTAGATATAAAGATCTCCAATGACATCAGATAAAATATAAAATGTCATCTATGCAAACCAAAGCAAGTCACCTAAAGCGGCCTATATGTCGCGTCAATAAACGGAGAGAGCATCGCAGAGACCAAAATATAGCACATGCAAATATTCATATTATTGGCCATTACCTAAGTCAAAAATTCGGTTTTATTTTCTATAGATTCTAAAACCAATAGGTGGAAAAATACAGAGATTTTCTCAATTTATCAATCTGATCGGCAATAAGAAGTAAAAGGAAGTGATCCCTGTGTTTTGAGAAAAAGCTGTCGCGCATAAACAGTTACTTTTCAAATATAATATTTCTATATTTAAACTTTCCACGGTAGTCATTTTGTCGAATTGACTCAAGATTTTATCTGTGTTCTTCAAGTTCAATTTCACAAATTGTCTTAATTAATGAACGTTAGTTAATTGGACATCAAAATTAACACGAATGTCAAATTATCGGTTAAGAAAATAATCACTTGGTAAAGTTCTTGAACAGTCCGCTAAGAGTCAACCAGCTGTTATTAGTCATTAGCAGCTGTCATTAGCCAGCAGTATTCTGATTTTACCTGTGCAACTTTTAAGTAATGCCTCAAGACATTTTTACTGTTATAAATCTTTTATCAGTATATATTTTTATTTATTTTTTAAGGTTGAATCACTAATATACACGCTTTTATTGACCAAAAATCGCGTTATATAAAAATATTACCCTTTCGAAGGGTTACACAGAGACCTAGATACTTTTTTTTTTGCAACGCCAAATTCGATAGTACTTTTAAACTGAGTTTGGGTGGGAAAAACAGACCACAAATAGTTCTAACTACGTAAATTCAGTAGCTTGTTTCTAAAGTAATAAAACTTGAATTTAACATGATGAGAAAATCACAAGTATCCGAAAACCGACACATTTACACTTTCACGTGTTAAGAAAAGTTTTTAAACCAGAAAATATTTTTGTCAGGGAATCAGGCGCATTACACAATAATTCTGGCCAGATAAGACTCAGGAAAAATACCTCTCAATACTGCTTCGACCATCTCCGTATCCGAAGCCTCCGGTCTCACACGTTTGAATAATTTCCATGCCAATGTAACGCTTCTGCGTAACTGTCTGCTGCACCTGAAGGAGCGCTTTTATTCCTGGACATCATCAGCATATTGATTAAAAAAGCCAATCGATAAGTTGCTTCGTAGTGAATGTAGGCTCCACAATTTTTTGTATCGGATCGCAAGAGCGCGATCCCACCGCTGCTATCGGCGCCAGGTCAGAGGTTTCCCCCAGATCCATGGCAAATAGAAACAAAAGCTCACTTTTAAGTATTTATAATTATAAGTCCAAAGTATAGAAAACGAATGACTCCCGCTGCTCAATTGCCTCGGTTTTTATAATATTAGTTAACACAGTTTAACGATTCAATAGAAAGTCTGAATATAAAACAAATTAACAAAAACTTACTATAGTTACAAAATAAATAATTCTTATAAATAAATGACTAATTAATGTCAAATTATTACAATATTTTAAACCATAAATAGTGAACATTAAAATGACTTAATTATAGCGGAAATAGTTGTAAAACAAAATACTTATGAATGGTTTCAATCTAGAATTAAATACATTAAAATCAAACAAATGCACAGCTTAAACTCAAATTATAAAGTACGAATTTCAGACTATTTATTTTTATATAATATTAAACTTATAATGACCCATTGTTATAATACTTAAGAGTATCACGTTTGACAATAAGAAATATAATAGCATTCAGGTAAATCAATAAATACAAAACAAATTAAGGAACTCTGGAAATTACATAAATAAATCATTTTGTACAGTTACGGATTTATAAAATATTTTAGTCTTCTTTCGTGACAATAGATGGCGGTACGAGGGGGCGCCCATATATACTACATGGAGCTATTAGAGACTAGACGGAAATTCCGTGTTTTCCGGTGTTTTTGCCATGCCTATTGTTGACATCAAATTTGACAGCTTATATGATAGGACTCTTTCATTTATTTTTTATCCGTGGTGCTTTAAAATTGGCTTTTCTTTTTTGCTTTGAATTACGAGAACCCATCCATCCATCCATTCGCCATCAGGCGAACGGCATGCAGCCGTTCGCCTGATGGTAAGCGATACGACCACCCATAAACAGTAGCATCACTATCCAGCACCTTGAGTTACAAAGTACTGTGTGGCATTCCACTGCGCTCGTCATCCTGAGACATAAGATGTTAAGTCTCATTATCGCCCGAATACTCAAACGCTTCTTAAATATTTGAGATGGCCTTACGGATTTAAGCATTCGTTATGCTTGAAATTGGTATACTGAAACGTTACTTATCTCCTAACCTTAAATTTAAGGCGACTCAGTTTAAGGTCCGCTTATTGATTCAAACGGTATTCACAAAAACTGCTTAAAGTTTCACAGGTATGTAAGGCCTCCTCATATGGCTGTTAATCGAGATTAATTTGAGAGTGCTTCAGACTAGTCTCAAAGCTTTATATCAAATCTTTAATAATTTTATTGCGTAATAACTACTTATTTTATTCTCTTTTGATATCATAAAACGTCTTTTTCTTCACTTTCATCATTTTCTGAGGAGGAATATAGTGTCAATCGAAGAAATCGAGAGAAATTAAACGCTTTCGAATAATACAATAATGATGAATTTATATTTTAAATTCATAATTATTGTATTATTAGAATCCGACTCAGCAAGGAAACAGTTCTTCATTTATGTTCCTTAATTCAGGACAATATCCAGCCGGTCACAAAAAGAAATCAGACAATGCAACCAATCAAGGTCATCGGGGATATTTTTCACGGGAAACAACCAACGGTAGTACATCGTATTGTGCATAGCGTGGCGATTAAGTTAGCACAAATAAAAATCAGATATATAAATATGCCTACTTCTGATGATAAAGACGAAATAAGAATTATGAATATTATTGTTGTTGAGTTGTTTAGTTTTTTTCCAAAGTGGCTAATGTCAACACTGACCATACTGCCAAGTGGCAAATATAAATAAGTTACAATGGGTTCATCATTTCAATGTTAAGAATATAACAATTGATAAACTTCTAATAATGGATATGCCATATAGGTATTAAAAACCATTCTACGTCTACGTAACATTTTTACTATGTAGCATCTGCACATAGTACATAAAATACACACGAAAATTAAATATAATAGTCATATAACATTACAAAAACATTTTTAAAGTGTGTATTATGTTATTTGATTTATTTATGTTTAATATTTTAAAAAATGTACTGCGTGAAACGACACATAAATATAAATTTATTAAAAATATGTAATCGAAAACAAACTTTTTATAATCTACAGCAAAATAACTGCTCCTTAGCTGATTTTCCCGTCAAACATTTTAAAGTACGTTTGAGAATGCCATTTAAAATAAGAAGCCTGTTAAAATTAAGTAGGCCTCAGATAACTTGGTTGGTTGAGTAGCGTTTCAGTATTCGGGCGTATGTCCAGTAGTTACATTGGCTACAATGCCCTTCAAACCGTAACACAACAGTAAACGTCCCTTAACTTGAGTTTAAAATACCTCCTTAGTTCTTTATTTTATCTCCTGCTTTGCTATGGAGAGAAGAGGATAATTAATAACTCCTCCCTATCTTTCTATTTGATTCATTTCGTTGCGGATTAAAGAAAGATTAGTGTTCCCTGAGACTCGCCGAGCTTCACCGCTCGGTTTCATAAAATGCGTGCAATATGCTGATCTTGTGTTAGGTACAGGAGTTACTTTGGCGGGTGTGAAGGCGGGATAGTCTCTGTACCTTTGGAGATACAGATTGTTAATATTAAAAATCAAACCACTTTCCTATAAACGCTAGACAACTCCGAAACCAACGAAATACAATATAATACCAACAAGACAAACCCAAGTTTTACCGTAAATAAATACAATTTACCACGTTTATGTACAAAAAGAATCCATTATTTGTGCCATCACGAGCAGATTGGTTCGTGGGATGGCAACATGGTCCAATTTAGCTAACAATATTAGTCGTGTGCCGTGTGTATTGGGGCTTGGGGAATATCCTGATACGTGTTTGCATAGGCCTGTGTAGTTGTGTATCACGCGCGTGACATAAAAGGGTCGGTAGAGAAGTATATTATCAGCCTTGTTATGAGTTTCTTTAAGAATGTACTATTTTGTACAATTTAAATTTTAAAATTAAATGTAAATTATAAAGATGCAAAGATTGAGTCCTTAGTCAATCTAGAAGCGGAGAGACGTTACTAGGCTCTTTGGAATTTCAATAAATTATTCTTTAACGACCTTTCAACCAAATTTCACATTTAGTTATTACTTCGAACAACATATAAGAAAATTGAGGACTTTATCTTTGCGGCCCTAAAACAAAATATCCATTCTCAATTCCTTTAGGCGTTAGGTAGCCATAATAAATGTCGAACTTCTTGTACAAAACACTGAGATTTTAGTTCACCGCAGATTTTGGCCTTCCAAATTCATAATTCTCGTTCATTTTAAATGCCAATCTGTCAACAATCCAGTATTTTTTATAATACTGCAGTAATTTTGTACTTTACTCCAGAATAGAACCCGCGCCTCACAACCTAATCACGTATGAAACAGCTCCAAGCTCACTGACCTTATACCAATATTGATTTTCCAGTCTAGAAACCGTCTAAGGTCTAGATGTCGGTGTCATATCGCACGTAACGTTAGAACTGAGGCAAGGCCGGATCGTCGCCCCGCCGACGCCCTGCCGTCGCCCTGCAGTCGCTCAGCAAGGTCACTGTCGCCACAACCGGAATCTCACGCCCTTTTGTGGACAAAGGCTGCAGCGTTGACATTGCTACTTGGGTTTGCGTTTTGAGACAGTTTCGAAAGTCAATATAGATATAATCGTGTTAGGTTGTAATAAGTTGAAAATACGCTAAAAGGACGTTCCCCTAATGATTTTCTGAACAGGCATCTGTCTATGAAAATGTCATTAAGACTTTTCATCCATTTTGAGATTAGTTAGTGCGTATAAAGTAAAAAAAATTGTACTTCAATAACCATGAATGAGTTTTCAGAAAATCTATGCGTCGAAGCTGCAAACAAATACAACGTTTTTATTTATTGGTGCAGACTATAATCGTGTACAGGAATGATTTTTGACCTCTATTCTCTTCTTTCAAGCGCGTCCGAGCCTTCACAACCTCACTGGACGAGCTCTCTGGCCGCGTGCAAGCTGCCGAGGCCGCGCGCTCCTCATGGCGCGGGCCGGGCGACGCTCGCGATGCGCGTGCGCAGCTCGACGCTGTGTCACGTGCGCGAGCGCAGCTGCCACCGCTGCGTCGGCTGGCTGATGAACTCCACCAGCAGGCGCAGGCGCTCGCGAGGGATAAGATACAACTGCCAGAGCATTTGCTGGCTAAACTTGATGATTTGAATACCAGGTTTGTGCTTCATCAGTATTTAAATAAATATAATGCAGAAAGTTAATTTAGTATTGATATTGACAAAGTAGTGACTTTGAGTGTAGTGACACTGCACCTGATAACGTAAACTGAAGTGCAGTCCAAATTAAGACGCGTTGGTTCTCTAAACGATCGAAGAATTATGCTCGCCTGCATTGCTAAATGTATAACACACAAATCCTGCTGAACACAAATACAACTCAATAGATATATTATGAATTTTTTCAGCCTAAATCCGATAAGCAAGCTTCCAAAGCTTTTTAGAGTAGAAATGAATTTAAGTAAGTTAAATTTAAACAATTGCTGCTAACCGCTAAACGAATTTACAGATTTTACAGTTCTATTAAACTTTTAATTTTCTTACAAAGTTGTGTAACGCCGTAGTTAAAAATGAATTAGATTTAGCTGAGTTTATCAACTCGCCTTCCTTCTTGACCGATAAGTTGTGGTGACTCGTGTCCGAGGTTTATCTTATCAGTTTACTAATTCCGTTATAATCTACATGTTTCCAAAAAAGTTCAGTATCCTGTAAATCACGACTTTGAGAGTCAGGAATTGGATTAAGGAACGATTTCATTTAGTTTATTAATAAAAATATTACTTTTTGTGCAACAATTATTTTAATCCTTACCAAATCTATGTTCGACTTTCTTCAGAAAAGCAACTGCCTTTAAATCGGAGATCAAGTGTTTCGACTAATAAGTTACCCTCCTTAGACGGGCACGTAATATCATATTATCACTTTTCAACGGGACTAATTGTCGTCAAACTCCTTGCCTATACAACAAAAAAAATAGGTAACTTTAAATTCGAAGCCAGGTAATACTATGAGGCAGTAGGTTCAGGCAAATGTATTCAGTTGGAGTTAGTAGTTTAGAAGCCTATATTTCTATTTCTGGTAGAAGTTACACTACCTCTCTAACTCTTCTTCACCATTCCCTGCAGAGTATGCGCTCTCTGCGCGGGAGGGGAGGAACGCGCCCGGCAGCTTGCTGGCGTGGCGCGGGACGGCGGCGCTGGTGCCGCGCAAGGCTTCCTCGCTGGCTCCGTAGACCCACCCTGGGAACGAGCCGTCACGCCCGCCAACGTACCTTATTATATCAAGTGAGTATTTATTTAAAGCTAAGGTAAGACTATCAAGTTCTTCAGCAATATTTTACGCAAGAACTTCTAGATGCCTTTACAATAGCGGTACTACTATAATTTTAAACACATGCGACTCGCCGCAAATCCTACAAGATTCGAAATTTGAAGAAATCAAATTGCCGTGATTTTAGCACCCACGCGCCAAAAAAACGTTTGCGGAAGTCAACTTCTGCAAGTTATCTTGCTAATCTAAACCTCGCTTAAGGGTCAACAAGCAAATAACCTGACATAAACATTCCTTAAAGCTGAAGAGATGACAGTTTATTGCCAGTTACGGCGGCACAAGCCAGTTGTGATATTAAGTAGGTAATCTCCCATACCATACCATGGTATTACCATACCATACAAGCCCTGTATTATATACTGCCCACTGCTGAGCACGGGCCTCCTCTACAAGTGAGAGGGTTAAAGGCCTTAGTCCACCACGCTGGCCTAGTGCGGGTTGGCAGACTACACATACCTTCGAAATTCAGGGAACTTCTCAGGTATGCAGGTTTCCCTCTAACTTTTCTAAAAAGTTATGTGTGTATTCTTTGTGAATTATCGCTCGCTTTAACGGTGAAGGAAAATATCGTGAGGAAACCTGCATACCTGAGAGGTAATCTCCACTGATCATTAAATCCACAATGCTTGAAGGATCCCTCGGCCTCCTTGATATTAGGAACAGAATAGGACTTGGTAAGAAGCGGACGAAGTTAACCATACTCCTGCTGTGGCATTTATAACATAAATATTATGTCTCAAAGATGCACATTGCACATAACCGCAGCGGTAAACTCCGGCTGCAAACCGCAACGCTTACCACATTTAACCACAGGTTATGTGAAACCACTAAAACAAAATACTTTGTTTTTGATTCAAAGGAGATGTCCGCTTTTTGTATACGCTGGGCCTCAAAATTGAACCAGGCTCAAACTTTATGGATATTAAAGGGGCAAAAATATGGATCTTGGATCCATTTATAAAATATTTTTAGTCCATCCATTTATAACTAACTTTTTAAAAACGTACATATTAAGTGTAGTTTTTAAGCAAAATAAAATTACATAAATCTCAAATCGGAGGACTTTAAAATTATACGATTTATTGCAAAGGCCTAGTTTTTAGGAGTACTATTCAAATATATATAAAGTATCATGGTAAGAATTTTAAGACGTTTTTGGACATGTCCTTTCGGGTGTTGTCGCGACTGGTCATAGGAAGTAGTGTCGCTTACCAGTAGACAGGCTACTTACTTGTATTAAGTAAAGCGGCTTGCTTTTAATCAATCATTCTTGAGGTTGATCACCTCGTCGAATACATAAGTCTGTTGTGGTTTGTTACATCAGATGCATGACTGAGCCAACCTTCTCACCAGCAGAAAAAAATATAAGAACAGCATATTAATATTGATGAATACTTTTTAACAGTCATGAATTAGAGACGACACACTGGGACCACCCGAAGATGATCGATCTAATGAACTCGCTGGCGGACCTCAACGAAGTAAGATTCTCAGCGTACCGCACCGCGCTCAAACTGAGGACTGTGCAGAAGGCGTTATGCAGTAAGTGATTTAGTATTTTCTATTGACAATGGTTGATTTTTCGAGTCGTGCCAGATTATATCAATATTCATTACTACGAGGTACATTTCGTGTAAGATTACCTACACAACGTAACATCTAAATGATACAAAAGATTTCAACCTGGTAATAGGTAGGTCTCTAAATGAATGGGCTTCAAAACACATCATATTAATAATGTGAATAAATTGTGGTGGGTGATGTATTCTCATTAAATGGCCTCAGCACCAGGACATTGTAATTTGTAGCCAGCGCAGTAATGAGGCATCTAATGAATAAGAATAGTGAACAATGCAGGTAAGCTACTTGCTCGTTTGGTTCTTCAACTGTATGTAACAATGAAATGTTGCACAGTATAACTTCTTCAGGCGACTTGATAAAAGTCACAGGAGCACACTGGATGCAGGCCGCTTGAGACAGGTCCATCTGGAAATCTTTAGGGGAGGCCTTTGCTCAGCGATGGACATCATGTGGTTGATGATGACGATAATGATGATACCTCCTAGAATATTCTCAATTCACCAAGCTGAATACCCATTCTCTAACCCTCGCTTGTTCTAGTGCACATGCTGCAGCTGCCGGCGGCGCTGGAGGCGTTCGACTCGCACGGCCTGCGCGCGCAGAACGACCGCCTCATCGACATACCAGACATGATCACCGTGCTCACTTCTCTATACGAGGTCAGTTATTAACTGCTTCACAGGGTTCTCATTTTTGGTAGGATACTTCTATCCTATACCTTCGTATAAGTAGGTACTTTATTAAATTTACTTGTATTAAATATAAGCTTTGCAAAAATATTATTTATAATAGTTCTGGCTCATCAGTTGTTGATGGATATAAAGAATACAGAAACTCTAAAACTTTAGCTTACGAAAACCATGGTTTCCTCAGAAGTTTGTTCATCATGAAGCAATAGAGACTTCGGTAATCAAGATACGTACCTACTAATCTTTTACTTTATTTAGGTACTATTGCATCCCTCCATCATTTGACATTATCATCATATTATAGCACTGAAGGATTAGCTATTTAGGCGAAGTTAAATCAGCTATGAATTATCTGGAAAAAACCTACTTAGACTGAAATTTCCAGATTTCAATAGTATAACTTTTTTGTCTCCTACTAGGTGATAGCGGCAGAAAACCCGAGTCTAGTGAACGTGCCACTCTGCCTGGACCTGTCCATCAACTGGCTTCTGAACGTGTACGACAGTCAGCGCACCGGCCAGATCCGCGTGCTCAGCTTCAAGGTTGGCCTGGTGCTGCTCTGCAAGGGACATCTCGAGGAGAAGTATAGGTAAATGAGTTTGTCTAGTACTAGTGATAAAGACAATCGACGAGAGCTTCGGATTTTTGTTTGCGGTAGTATCTTTTTTGTTTCAAATCCATCACATATATAGGTGGATCTATCATTTAGAGACCTACATAAGATTTGCTTGCAGTTCAATCCGCATAAATTCCTATCCGAGGACAGTAAGTCGCAGACGGCACTCAGGGATATTATATCAGATCTAATTCTATACGGCACAAGAAGTTTTCTAATTGGCCTATAATTACTTTCAGATATTTATTCCGACTCATAGCAGACCCGTCATGTCGAGCGGATCAAAGAAAACTGGGCCTACTGTTACACGATTGTATTCAGGTAAGGTTTTGAAACTACATTATCATACGCAGTCCGATTCTCTTTTCTCAAATCTCTTGAAACATCTTTTTTATTTCTGTTGCTTCTGGAATTTAAAATAGAGAATATTTTAATGTAGACTTTTAAAGTATTTGAATTTGCTTTTGGACCAAAATCTGATGATCTGTTTTCCTATCCAGGTACCACGACAGCTGGGAGAGGTGGCAGCATTCGGCGGCTCCAATATCGAGCCGTCAGTCCGCAGCTGCTTCGAACAGGCGTCGGCTGCGAGGGACCCACCACGTACCGCCACTCTGGATAGAAAACCTGGTGAGACGCTTTAACTGATGATCATATAGGGAAAGTGCAATTATTACCACTACTATCCACCCTCAAGACAGGCTGGGCAGTTTTGAAGGCATCGGTTTTACGGCCCAACCCTGATCCTTTAGGAAGGATGGTTAATACCGAGCAATAGGCGAGCCAAATCCTTAAAACTATACTATATCTTACACTGGCATACCAACCAAAACTCACGATGGTCATATTCAAAGCAATAGGGACGACTACGAAAAAATGTTTTAACCTTTGAATAAGTAGACCATTATGAGTGACTGCAATGTCACAATTTTTGGCTTGAACTGCTCAAAATTAATTTTTTTATTATAGCAGCAGAAAAAGAGAAAGAGAAAGAAGAGTCCAAAGAGAAGACCCTGGAGCGCGACGCGGATGGGCAGCTGCAACACATCGAGGCGTTCCATTTCCTGCAGTGGCTGCAGAAGGAGCCGCAGTCCATGGTGTGGCTGCCGGTGCTGCACCGCCTCGCCGCCGCCGAGAGCGCCAGGCATCAAGCCAAGTGCAATATCTGCAAGGAGTATCCCATCGTAGGCTTCAGGTGGGGTTATAAAACATGATGTACTTAGAAATTACTTTATCAAATTCAGGTGTGTTTTTGTATAGAAACAAGCAATGTTGAATATTTCCTGGTTGGAGAGTGACCAAAGTTTTTGGTGGGTCATGACCATAATGTAAAATAACGCTTTTGATAGATCCCATTAAACTTCTTCTGGAGCACATATATCCCGGACAATTTCAGCAATAAAATTATCTCTAGAATTTGAATTATCTCTACAACGATCATGTTTTCAATGCAATTAATGAAATTTACAACTGGTTCCCTATGATTTCAGATACCGATGCCTCAAGTGCTTCAATTTCGACATGTGCCAGAAGTGCTTCTTCAACGGACGCAAGGCGAAGAACCACAAGCTCACGCATCCCATGCAGGAGTACTGCACGGCTGTAAGTACAAGGACGTTCAGAATCCGTTCAGTAATAGCAGATACAAATAAAGTCAGATTTAATTTCACCAACTTTGCCTTGTGGTAGGTATTTGATTTTCACACGACAGACCGACATCGATGAGACACTTTTATTAGTAGAAGGGGATACTGTCAATGGAATTAAGTAATTTAATGCAGGTGGCATGAATCACGTAATCTTGACGATGGTCAAGACATAGAGTTTTTCATTGCTCAATATAATAACATTTGGAACTATTATCTAAACCTTCATCAGCAGCACTTTACTACGCAAGGAATAAAAATAAAATTGATTTACAGACAACATCTGGTGAGGACGTGCGCGACTTCACGCGAGCCCTGCGCAACAAGTTCAAGTCGGCGAGGTACTTCAAGAAACATCCCAGAGTGGGATACCTGCCTGTACAGACTGTTCTGGAAGGTAAGATAGATACACGTTTTTAAGAAATTTTATTATGTAGCTACTTGGTATTAAGCTTGTCATATTTATAAGCTTTTGATTTCCCTTTAGGCGACGTGCGTACTCCTTGATCCTCATGGTCTTAATTCCATCTTTCTATTCAGTTGACTCCGATATGTTCATTTTTTGTTTTTATTTATTAGATTAAATCGGCAAACATGCAGATGGGTTGCCTGACATGAAGTGATCTCTATCTTCCATAAATATCCTCAATATTAATTAGAAGGATAGGGATTTGCTCTGACTGTAACCTACTGATCTAAAAGGAAAGGAATTAGGGAAGAATGGGGGTTAATTGGGCTGCCGAATATCTCAAGGTGAAGCAATGAGTCATCTATACAAATGATTGGTAATTGTTTGTTCAGGAGACGCGCTGGAGTCTCCGGCGCCGTCCCCGCAGCACGGCGGGGGTGGGGGCGGGGGCGCGGGCGCGGGGGCGGGCGCGCGCTCCGACGACATGCACTCGCGCCTCGAGCTCTACGCCTCGCGCCTCGCGCAGGTCGAGCTCGGCGCCGCCGACAACACGCCCGACAGGTATGCACACACACACACACACACGCACACACAGACACACACACACACACACGCACACACAGACACACACACACACACATACGCCTGATTTACATACAATACCAATACAATTTCAAAACTCAGCAGATCTATTCTACAGCATACAAAGTGTGTTTGAGACCCTACCTCGGAATTGAATCAGAGCAGGTGGAAGAAGATTAAGATACATAAAAATATTTACGTATAATTTAGATTCCGAAAATATTTGTTCCACTGTCCACCATGAAGTACCAAAAAGAGTCTTAATGACTCTTTCACGTTTCAATTTGAATAACATTAAAACAATTATACCCTCATTCCAAAGCTTCTAACCAATTTCATACCCTACTCCCTTGTAATACAATGAGTTTTCCACAGCGATGAAGAACACCAGCTGATCGCCCAGTACTGCGCGTCGCTGAACGGCGCCGCCGACAGCGAGGAGGCGCCGCGCTCGCCCGTGCAGGTCGTCTCCATCATACACCGCGAGCAGCGACACGAACTCGAAGCCATGATACGGTATAACTACTCCCCTCATTGCGAATTCCCATTAATAAGTTCGCTTATATGTGAAAATCCTTTATCCTAGATCTATTTTAGATGCAAAACACTGAAATCCTATCCAATTTGAAGGCAATTTTGAACAATGTTAAGTTACAGATTACTGTGTATTATCAGACTTAACATCTGTCTCAGGACGAAAAGAATTCGAGACATTACAGGATTCTGTACAGGAAATGCAGTTCTTTTTAAATCCAACGCCTAGGTATAATTTTATATCTTTAGAAAGCTTACTACTTTGGTACCACAAAAAACACTCATCAAAATTAGTTCCTCCTCCTCCTTGCGTCGATTTCCCAATGCTGGAGGTCGTGAGTCATCAGGGAATTAACTTTTCGCGCACGATGTTGTGCGAACTAGTCCGGCTTTCGGCAACGTGGGTAGCTGCAGCGGCATTCAAAATTATTTACATCAGTCTAATAGCAATATAAATGATCAGGGAATTGGAAGAGGAGAATGCCAGTCTCCAAGCGGAGTACGAGCGTTTGAAGGCGAAGCAGACGCCGGGATCTACTCCGGAGGAGCAGCATGGACTTAATGATAACAGGAACGCGCCCGCTGATCAGGTAAAGAATAATAGCCAGTTTTTACCAGTATAGGTGGACTGACTCGATTAGATGCTTTGTCTTAGAAAATCAAAGTCAATGATCTTGTCAATTTGTTTCCACAAATAAATTTCTACGAACTTGTTTCCATTGTTCTGTTTTGTCTTCTTTACCAGTTTTATCTATCGTGAAGTTTGTGGTTTGGAACTTTGTGTGATTTGTGGCTATAAATAATGTATCATCCTTCAGGATATGATGGCGGAGGCGCGCCTGCTGCGGCAGCACAAGGGTCGGCTGGAGGCGCGCATGCAGATCCTCGAGGAGCACAACCGGCAGCTCGAGGCTCAGCTGCAGAGACTGCGGCGGCTGCTCGACGAGGTATAACATACTTGACTAAAATTCGTGGCTTTATAATCTTCCAATTAATCAACAATATATACGTTGTATTTGAGGAAAGGAAGTTTTTGTGAAAAGTCTCTTCTTTAGGTAATTCTTTTTAAGCGACGGAGTCGATGAAACACCTACAAGGAAAGTAAATTTAAATGGTTTAGGAATAATTACTCCAAAATTGATCTTAAAAATTATTTCAACGTCCCCCAATCATATTCAAAGACTGATTTATGATACTGATGTCGACATCCACCCTACTAGACCTGTAAGTATGTCCCGCAGCCGGCGCAGGGCTCCCCTCCCGCCCGCACGGGCACGCTGCAGACGCGGTCGGTGACTGCCTCGCAGCTCGCCACCGACTCGCCCGCCAAGATGCACAACGGACTCTACCACGAATCGCAGACCAGTAAGTTGATACAATCATTCACATAGAAACAGGCAGCGATATAATTCGTCCATATTTATGTAGATTTGGGTATAAAAGATCAATACCAATGTATTTGGAATTCGTGTTAATCCCTATCAATAAATAAATAAAATGTTAAAAAGTTCAACATAAAATTGGACATTGAAAAATGAAGTAAAAGGCCTTAAAAAGTTAGTTTCGATACCATAAGTTGAATTTGAATTTGAGGTGGACAGACGACTTGATAAAGGTCGCAGGAACACGCTGGATGCGGGCTGCTTTTGACAGGTCCGTCTGAAAATCTTTAGGAGAGGCCTATGTTCAGCAGTGGACGTCATGTGGCTGATGATGATGATGAAGTTGAATTTTAAATTAAGTAAATCGTTATTTAAAATGTAGGCAATTAGGACTAAAATCAAATGTTACTTAGAATAGCATCTAAACGTATTCGATCCGCCATATTGAAATTGTGTTGGTCGGCAAGATGGCGGCGGTCGCTGGGCCGGCGCCGAGCGCGAGGCGCTGGAGCGGCCGCCGCCGCCGCCGCACTCCGTGCACTCGCTCATGCACTGCGCAGGTCAGCCGGACTACCCAGTACCCAGTACCCACGTCAACCATAGACAACTTTTTGTTGTTTTTTTTCTAGATACGCTTGTTGTTTTTTATTAGAAAAAAAAGGAAAAGTTTGTTTTGATGTATTTTTCTGTCGTTTTAGCGATTTAACACGTGATAATAAGTTGCTTTTTTGCTAATTTTTTTTTAGTAATCGTTGGCTAAATATATTGAAACACAGCCAGTATTGTCGCTTTTTTCCTAGTTGAGTTGGTTCGTTTCATCGTTGTTTTCCATCGTTTCTGCATGAGTTTGGCTTGTGTTGTTTGATATCAATCTAATAACAAAATGTTGTTTTTTTTTGCAAACCATACCAGGACGCATACCTTGAGGTAAATATTACATATTAGCCCAACACATAGAAGATAAAATTAGGCTTCATTTTGATAAAAAGTAACACCATTCGTAAACCTAAAATCATCCCCTTTTTTATTCTATTTTATATTTGTAGATACATGAAAAATAAAAATTAACCTATTGAGTCAACAAAAACTACAAACGAATATTAAACCACAAAATACCCAAATTCCTAATTCCATTTTTATCATTCCAGACGACCTAGGCCGCGCAGTAGAGGAGCTGGTGTCCGTGATGTCGGAGGAGCCAGCCCAGTCGCACGCACCGCCGCAGTACACCAACGGCAAGCCGGCCCAGGAGTGAACCAACGGTGCTCACCTTGGACGCTGTGACCATCTCGATCACTAGTAACCAACATTGGCGCTAGTGGCGGCCAACGTGGTCGCCAATGATGACCACGATCGCTAATGGTGATCACCATGGTCATCAGTAATCACCACTATGGTTATCTGTGGTGACCACCATGGTCAACAGTGGTAACCACCACGGTCGCTAGACGATTCTGACAACACTATCGACCGCTGCAATGGTATTACTTTAGAACAAACTTTTCCTTGTTATTTACTAAATGGTAGAAATCAATTACTAGGCAACATTGTGTTAGTCATTGAAAATTGTTTTAAAATTCCAATATCGAAGGAATTACACACAGCATTACGTATGTCTGTAAAATTACGTACCTATCGTTATTTTTTATAAGAGTAACATAGTTGCGCATGTTATTTCTATTTACTTAGGTCATATAAGGCGAATCCGGAACTAATAAGAACCTAGTTCAACGCAAGTGTATTGTAAAGACATCGAAATACGTAATATTATTAATGATTGTTAAGCTAGAATGCTTTTTAATATATACAATTACAACTGGTATTTAGTTGTAAAATTTATGCAATGCTTTGAAATATTCAAAAGGAAAAGTTTGTTACACAATTTCCTACTAATTTTCGACTCATCACTAACAAGTGCACTGTACATTGACTGCCTTGCCTTAGATCGCTTGTTGACGTCACGGTCTTTGGGGAGGAATAGATTATCAAAAACTTATTATATCCAAAGTCTATAAAGATATCAGTAAAATAATGGTAATCATATATCATCTATCGAATAGTCTAGTATTGATATGCTATATAAATCAAAAAGTAAATTATATTTATGGGGTCTTAGTAAACAATAACCACTGCGCTCGAGTGACGTGGTATATATCCCAAATGGGAGTGACCATGTTTACAGCTAAAATCTCGAAGCCGTGTGTTAAAGAATAACCAAACTTAATTAACCTTTTGTTTAAAACAAATCACTATAATATTTACACTTTTTATAACCATAAGCCTTGAAGTGCTAAGATAAAAAAAACTTAAATGAACTACAGATCTTTACTATATCCAAATATAAACTGGTTAATCTCAGGTAATAGTAACTATTCTACCAAAAACCGTCGAGCCAACAAGCGACCTTATAATACATAAGCTCTAACATTCCAATTCCACGCTAACTGGGCTAACGAGGGGCACTTAAACAGTAGAAGCCTGTGAGGTGACGGCTATGTGGGACTAACACAACACACGACAGAGAGCTGGTTTGGCCTGATGCATAGTAAAGACTGCTCAATTTCCATCAGATGTGACTATTTTATCAAGAAAAGGTGAAAAATCTTAATAGATGATAAGTATTAAAACCTGATGTTTGAACTGTTGTATGTAAGAATAATGGAGAATTTAAATGCTACCCTACATCTTCAAGGCGATCTACATTTCTTGGTGTTCAGCATGCTTCCTAAGTAATTTAGTGAGAATTTCTACTATTTTATACCTGTCTGAATTTATACAAATATTAGCTATCTATATTGCTATAGTTATGTCATCCCAGCTCTACATTTAGTTCATATTAGCCGTGAGTTCGAACAAACGATGAACGTATGCAACGCTTATTGTATTAATAAGGGCATGCCATTGTTGCAGTACGTGTCGTGATTGAGTCGATCCATCTCTTTCCATTCCCTATTTTTTCGTAGTATGGCAACCCTGACAGATTTTCTACTATTTTCGTTTTTCCCTCACGAACGGCGGTAGTGTTGCCAGAACGATGCCATCCAACGAAAAAGACAAAACGTAACGAGCATTTATAATTATATATATTTAACAAAACGTACCAAAATTGTCGATACTTAACTTTTTATCATTTAAGTACATATCTTATTAGTACAATCTTCATTAATATCATATCACGACTTGTATACTTCCATATCATTTTGCTGTGTATAAAAGTACAGGCACGTGTAAAATATCACGTATTGTTTAACTGAGATGTAATCTTCAAAATGTTTCCTTAAGACAGCATCCGCAGTGTGACCACATTTTCTTAAAGATTCTACCGTAGAATCAGTTCATAGACTAAGATTTCATTACATATTTAGATTGAATTAGATGTCATATCATACATATATAATATACTAAAATGGTAGTAATCAACAAAGTCTGGTCACACTGAACAAAGAGCTTAGAGCTTTAAAATGGATCACAATGTGAGCTTTAATTACGAGACATTTTATCGCTACAAAACTAAATTCGCACATTACCGGATATGGCCTACGTTTTAGTGGAAAATGTATCAGAACTCCGAACTTTGAAAAATTTATATGCCTATTAAAGGCAGTAGTTAATTGGATTCGTTAAACAGTTTTACGAGTAGTATAGTTGTAGCCAAATGAAATATAATCGAGCATGTTAACACGTGCATGTTTGTGTATGTTATAAACGAGTTATCTTAAATAAAATAATGTATTGTTAGAGATGAGAAAATAATCCTGTGCTTCGATGCAACGTAGTGACTGTATTGTTTCCTTCGCGACAACTTCGACTGTCTGAAATAGATAGTGACTTACGCATCGATAACATTGAATCGATATTCTGCATATCACGTGACATATCGATATTGAATCGAACTTGACAAATTCGGTGCCGATTTTATTGCAACCTTATTTTTAAGTCGACAATGGATAAGTCGATATATGTTACCGATGCTGAAGTTACACATAGTGAACTCTTCTTAGTGACTATAAAAATGTATCCAATACTTTTTCACTAATACAAAACGTCACAATGATACGTTTTTAGGATAATGTTGGGTGTGACGAATTTTTTATGTCCCATTCGTATATCGATATATATAATGTGTCTAGTAAGATGCTGCCTACCTTTTTAGATAAGGATATATTCAAGAGATGACTTTTATACGAACGTTAAGTAAACCTGTTGAAGCTAACTTTATATTAAGAACTTCCTATCGTAACCATATCACTTTTATTTTCTTCGAGTCACTGTCTGAAGTATTGAATTTGTTAGAAATTTGTTTACAGTCTGGCAACATTCAAAATTTCACACAAGCGGCTTTATATTAATTTGGCTAATTTTATATTTAAGTGGAAAGCACAATTTATGTTTATTTTAACGAAAATTCAACACTAATATATTGTTAATAATTTTATTTTGTTTATGTAGACGCGTAGGTATTTTCTGTTTCAAAATTCGTATAATTTTTTAATATTGGCAATTTCGAATGTACTACTTCGAGCATTTATTTGTATATTTTACCGAGTTTAAAATGTTTTTAGATATTAATTAAATCCAAATAAACATTCAGCATAGTAACATTGTGGTTATTTTATTTTACATCTATACCTAACTCAAAACAAACCCAAACAACTGTTTCTTTATAACTTATGACTGTTTTCAATAAAAAACCGAATCTTAATATTCGATCCGATCTCAATTCCCGAGAATAAACAAATGAAAACAGATTGATAGAAAAAGAGCAATTAGCATCCTTTATTGAAATCGACAGTTAAAGGACACGGTCAAGTTTGACCTGATGATTCCTACATCAAACATTCAACCCTGTTTTGTACATTTAAGGAATATAATGAAAACAATTATATCATATAAACATGTATTCAAGTTAACAAAGATAGTTAAAACTTAAAGATAAGTTAATTCAATTGATATTAATTTATAAATAATATACAACCAATCATAAAATAGAGATAAGGTAAACAGCCTTATTATTAACAGCATTTATTATTATTCAAACAAATAATCACCATGCCATGGCGATATTTCAAAATCAGTGGGGCAAAAAATAACTTTCCGAACAGAAACAAGTTTTGCAAAAATATATCGTACATCAGTTAAAAAAATAATATAGCCAAATTAAATTTCAAATAAGATCATTTACCTTTTTTGTACTAAAAGTGCTAATTGAAACTAAAAATAAATCTACACATTTCTGTGAATGAATCCATAGTACACGCATAAGAAAGAGAATATTATCTTCCATCCTAGTGGTAGAAATAAATATCAATACTTTTTGCTCCTTTTTTCACTCCCTGGTGTATTATAACTCTGCTGCATATATAAAATAGGAACTTATAGTGTCTTCAATCATATATTATATGTTATACTATAAAATATATTATTCAACTCTAGGGTTAATTTCATTACAACTTGCAGATAGTGTTACCAAATAAGTCTACAATATATTACTATTTTCATATTTCTACATAATAAAATGTGCTACAACTTAATTATTATGTATGCTTAAAAATCCCATCACAATACACTGAATATTTTTTACATCCTCTTAATCAAGGATCTTAATTTTCATGCAACTGAATTCTTCACATGTTGTGGGGTAACATTACCAAACAAAAAAAAACTGATGAAATTTGCTGTATAGGATTAAAATGCTAGAAACTGGTCTAATTGACTCAAATAAGAATTTAAATGATAATATTTCTTTATTTACTTTGCAACTTTATCTGCAAGTTCTATTACCTAACACAGTATTATAAGTACATAGAAATAATTAAAAAAAAAACAATTTAAACTATATAATTTTCTCAGACATATGCACCAACTCCAAGTTAATAAGTTACCTATTACCATAGACCTGCAATAATCCGACAAAAGTTTTGCAAGACATTGTCGGATTGTACAATTTGTTGGATTACTGGGTCTTGCTACTGACCCCCTGTAGTCCGGAACTTTTTAGAAAAGGAGTACCTTGTAATCCGTTAAAATATGTACTTATAAAAAAGTAAGATTGTACCTATATGTACAGTCAGCAACATAAGTAGATGAACAAATTCAAAACTCAAATTGCCTACACACTTTTGTGTTCTTACTAATCTTTTTTTTCTCTTCACAAAAATAAAAAAAGAGATTTTCAAACGAAGAAAAAAAATGCTTCAGTTTAACTTAACGCGTATATAGGCGATTTAAAATTTTGATTTTGTACAGATATTTATGCTGCTGACTGTACTATATAACTGTGCATTGACGAAAATGTCTGTCATAAGGTGGTCGGATTAAAAGGGTCGCCGGATTAGCGAAGGGTCGGATCACCGTGGGTCTACTGTAATATATTATTGACGAGAGTTAAATGCTGGAGGTTTATCTTTGTGAATAAAATAATATTACGTAATTAGCAATTGAAATATGGCATCACCAACAAATATTTTCAATCAGTGATTAAAACCCAATAATTAATTTAATTTGTCTCGAAATGCCAATGTGACACAATAAATAAAGCAACAAGATAAGCTATGTTAATTATATTTATTGATAAGGGGGCTTATCATAGGATTCTCAGACCTTACATAATACAGGTCTGAATAGTTAGGTCGAACATGTCAATACATGAATCATTCTCTCATAGATATATTTATCTAAATAATATAGTTTTTGGTGACCAAAGTTAAAAATGGATCTCAACAGACTTCCATATTAGTAAAAATGACATAAAACTTTTGCATCTGTTAACAAAAACAACATTATAGTGACGTGAAGCATGAATTGATACATTTTTTATGTGTCACCATAAATAAATGGCGCTATCATTTTGGCTTTTTACAAGTATACATTATGCAAGTCCACATATTAGAAATTGGATTCGATTGAAAGTTAAAGGCGATGCTGAAACATAAATGAGGAAACTGAAATAGATCCAATTTAACTTTGAAATAGGCACTTACATTTTAAGCGTTAAAGGCACTAAGACAATAAATAATTTAATTAAGTCACATATAGAATTTCTCTACATAATGTAGGCATACACCTAAATGTGACAAATTCATTTTGTTAATAAAATAATAATATAGACTCTTAAATGCATAAAAGCCACCACATTTTACGTCAGTACATATAAATATTGCTGATAGAATATCAATATACTACCCATGTAGAGTATTTTGAATATTGGGTAATATTTAATGGTAAAAGTCTTTTAAAAAGACTTTTTTTTAGATTACTTGCCATTTTGAAATTACCAATATAAACTAAACACAAATCCTAAGGAATTACTAATTGTATTTTCATATTATTGTATTTTGAATAACTTACTATTCCCATTTTTTACAATCCTAATTTGACACCAAACACAAATATCAAACATTGTGACTGCTTCAGCCAGGGTGAGTCAAAGCCTAAATGTCTCATTTAAATTAGTATTCATCTTAGGTCAAATAAAGTAGTATTAGAAACTGCAACGGTTCTGATTTAAATAAAAATATGTACCACTGAACACAAATACTTATCACAAAAATACCACCAGGCGACCGACCAGCACGGAAGTCAATGATCAACTGACTCGACTTGTCAAACGTTCTGTGCTTTTATAGCAAAGATGGTAGATCACGTCACAAGTACCCTCACAAAAAATATTTTTGTTCTAACAGTAGGAAATTTCAATGCCTAGTAGCTATTGAAACAATATTCTTTCAGCAACATCAAATCTGGTCTCAAACTGCCACAGCCGAGCTGGTGTTTGTATCCAATCCATTCACAGGGGTTGGAATGTCGGTCCTTGGTCTCCGGAACAGCAGGACATGAGGCTCTGGATTATGTACCATGAAATGTAACCAACCTGGACTCTGCTGGACTCCCAGGTTGCGCCACTCTGTTTCTGTCATCAAATGAGATTTTGGGACTAGACGGGCAATATCTGGTGGCAGGATGACATGCCTGGAAATAAAAGTATAGACTATGTATGAATGTATGTTTTGTGGGGACATATGCAGTCACACAGACGGGTGATCAGTTCCCCTTATTGGGACTATTTCACCTTTAACCCCAGTTTGGGTGGCGGTAGGAGCCAACACAGAAGCTGCACTCAGCTTGTGCATTAAAAAACGCACAAGCTGCCAGGCCCAGTCTGCCCACATACTCTCCCACCCCCCAGGCGGCATCCCCCAGTTGGATACAACATCGCTTGCCTTACCTTGGCTATTTGTGACAGCTTCCACCCTAGAGCACTGGTTTTACTGGTGTCTTTGTTGCCCTACTGAACCTAATCATGTCAACTAGCTTTACCTCCTGTAGCTGTAGTGTAAAGGATAGACTGTTATTAAATATTTATGTATTTTTTTGTAGTCATATGTGACGAGTATGCCGCTCGCCTGATGGTAAGTGATAAGACCACAATAGCAACACCATACAGAGCTTTGATGAATAAAATATTGTGTGATACCCCACTGCGCTTATCATTAACTTACGTTAAGTCTCATGATACCCAGTAATTATGCTGGCTACAATGTTCGTCAAACCGGAACACAACTCTGCATGCACACTTTTGCTTGGCAGAAGAAATAAGACAATGTAGGGGAACCTATCAGACACTCCTTGCATACGAGAGACTGACCACCACTAAATTAAATGAAAGTTAATGTGGGAGCCATATTATATGAAAAACATTTATCATTGATTAATATTATCTATATAGCCTAAATTTATGTAGGTTTAATAGGTTAGTGGCATGATAAAAACATAAAATTATAATAGGTAATTATACCCTACTATCTAGTTTACAGTAATAATTATGATGACATCCTTCACATTATTTATAAAATTTCATAATTCTGACTGCATGAACATTTACCAGACTGCTCATGAATGTTTACACAGCCTCATTTCATAATTTCATTGTACAAATATTATTATTACAGCATTTTATTTTGCTAACGAATTTACAAATGCATACACGTTCTATTTATTAGTGTACCCATATTGGACCATGTAACTACTAAAAAAGAAGAACAAGCTATAAAAATCTATGCTTATTTGGCGTGGTAATAGACATGTGCCATCGAAATTTAAATATATAGTATCTTGATGCCGCAGAACATTATAAATGTAACAAAATGCGCAAGAATTACATCAACCTTACCTGTATTCGTATACGTCATCGGTGTATCTTTCTGAATACTGAATTTGATCTACAGGCATGTTGGCTCACTCAACCACTAATTATGAAGTGTTAGCACACAAAAAACACTCAATAATCAACCAATTTAAAGCGAGATCAGTTTCTTTCACACTATCTGTCTGACGAATAGCCGAAACCGCAGGAAAATCAAATTTTCACTTTGACAGCTGTTATAGCGACGTGCGTTTAGAAATCTCATGTTGGTTTTAAAAATATTAGTACCGACTTTATAGTCTAGCACATAGTTTTTTTTAGTTTTGTTGAGTTGCTGCTGTTCGCCTAACCTATATTTTTGATTTTTCTGAAAGTAAAAATATTCCATACTTTGTATACGGCATGGCGTACCATTGGACTTCAAATATTTTTAGTACCTAAGGTATACATCTTTAATTTAAGATCTAATGCAGTATCTTTTCGACTCAAATGCATTCTCTGCCCTAAAAATAGGTAGGTAGAGTCTGGCTACAGAAAGTTGATACTGAACTTATTTGCAAACTTTTCACATGGCAATACTTTAAGTGTTCCAACGTTCAGAATTTTCCCTTGATGTCACAGTATTTTTAAGGGTTAAAATAAATAAAATGTTATAATAATGAAATATAAACATGAACCTGATTATGTAATAACCATTATTGTATTTATCAACTAGGCGTACACAAACTCAACGTAGCTATGAGTTTGTGTACGACATGCAATTTATTGTTTTTTTAAACAATAAAGCAAGAAAACTTTATATCTATATAGAACTATATATTAATACAATTGCTCATTCTAGTAAACAAAAAATGTTTCGAGAATATAATAAATAATAAAATAAAATTCCGGGACTTTTCCCAAAAACGGGGAACCAAAATCGATCAATGGCATCACTAAAATCTAATGTTTACAAGATGGCGCCTTGACGTTGTTGTGTTGAGATTGAGTTAAGTTGTATTTGTTTGGATTTCTGAGTGTTAAAATGAATAAAACTATTAAGAGTGGAGTACGAGAATTATTGTTTCGAATGATGTGTAAATTTAAAGAGCAACAAGAGAAAAAGCTTCTGAATTCCGGCAGAAACAGGATTGTTTACATATTGTCGTAAATTTCTTAGGTTAGTATGCCTCAAATGTTTTGATACTTTGATTCTGATTTTGTGTGTCTTTTCATACTGTTTGTTGTCTTTTGTTTAATTTTCACATGATTAACATGATTTATGACATGATAAAGCATAGCGTCCCTACCCATTGTTTACATAGTTCTGAGAATTAGTTTTGGTTGTATTATAATTTACATATGTTTCTTTTCAGAAAATCTCGATAATGTAGCGGGGGTTAGTGAAGTATTGGAAACAATTAAAAGACTAACTGATTTAGAAGAAAAAGATACGATTAAAACTCAGAACGAGTACATGGAAGAAATATCTTCACTAACTGGTAAGGTTTTATTTAGTAGGTACTTGTTATATAATGGCTTTAATTATCTATCTCAGTCATTCTTGTGCACAGCTAGTCATTTCTTCATGTTAAAAACAAAATTCACTCAGAATGTTACTTTTGTAGTCATAAATGGAAGACAACAAGATACATGTTATGTTTGCTGCATACGAAAATGTTTAGTGACTGATATAACCATGAAATAAATTTATTTAATAATCATAATTATTTACCATACACATTTGATTGTATTTTTACAGGAACCAGTATTGCAACATTAAAAAGAATTAAAAAGGAAGGTGTGGTGAATGAAGGTGTCTGGAGAACTCCAGGTAAAAAAAGACCACACCAACAGAAATTGTCAAACTTAGATAGCTTTGACATTGATGCCATTAGAAATAAAATTAATGAATTCTATATTGTGAGAAAACAAGTTCCTACACTAAGAACTTTGTTACCAGCTTTAAAAGACAGCATTGAGTTTAGTGGATGTCGTGAGACTCTTCGCCGTATACTATTAGCCAATGGATTTGAATTTAAAAAAAACAACAATGAACGGTCAATCTTAAATGAAATATATGATATTTCGGCATGGCGACATCGCTTCTTGCGAACAATAGCTCTGAAGCGTGCAGAGGGAAAGCAGATTGTTTACCTGGACGAGACTTATATTCACAAATCATATAAACCAAAAAAATCTTGGCAAGGCCCATCCACAAGTGGTGTTATTGAAAATATTGCAATGGGAAAGCGTTATATAATTGTCCATGCTGGGTCAGAGAAAGGCTCTGTTCCAAACTCTTTATTAGTTTTTAGTACAAAATCTAAAATGGCCGATTACCACCATGACATGAATGCTACTAACTTCAATAAATGGTTACAAGAAAAGCTTCTGCCCAATTTAAATGAACCAAGTGTAATAGTTATGGATAATGCATCATACCATTCTGTCATCGTAAATAAAGTACCTACCACACAAAATCGCAAGTCTGAAATAATATACTGGCTTACTTTGAATGATATTTCATTTGAAAACTACCACACAAAGGCAGAGCTTCTATGTTTAGTGAAAAAAAACACTCCAGAGCCAATCTATGAAGCTGATGAACTTTTGAGCCAGAATGGTCATGAAGTATTAAGACTTCCCCCCTATCATTGTGACTTAAATGCGATAGAATTAATATGGAGTTTGGCAAAACGCAAAGTGGCAAGCAGAAATGTAAATCTGACTTCCGAAGAATTTGAGAAAATCATAAGAGACGCCTTTGAAAGCACAACAGCAGATGATTGGAAGAAAATGACTGACCATGTCTTACATGTTGAAAACAAATACAAAGAAAGAGATAGGATTACCGAAAATAGTTTGGAAAGATTTATAATTAATGTTAGAAATGACAATGACACAAGTGGCTCTGACGAATCTCTTGAAGCAGAATTTTTAGATTCTGATTTTGATTATAATGAATGAATTAATAAATGATAATTTTAATATATCTTTTTTCTTGTAGATACAGATTGCTCTTAAAATCACATTTTATAAATATTACTAGAATGTTTTACACTACCCTGCCGAGGGTAATGTTTGTTATATACATGCTTTATATTAGCTTCACTTGTATGTTTGTAACCGACTTTAAACGGTCAGATTTTATTCAAACTTTGTAGATTTGTCGAGGACCGATGACAATACACTAATGTGATAAGATTATGCCATACTTCAATTTGCAAAATGAGATTTTTGTTAATTTATATACCACTAGCATTTGCCCGCGGCTCCACTTGCGTGAAAAAGTTTAAAACCATACTAAAAAGTAGTAAATAATAGTTAAAAAAAAACACGCTTTATAAAGAAAAGCAAACTAAAAAATAGAAAATAAATTTGGATTGAGAATAGTGTAATTTTTTTTAATAAATATAAGTTAATAATAGTGTAAATAAGAAAAAAATGTTTTATTGTAAAAAAAAGCGTGGGGTGCAAGGTGTCAATAGTTATAAACATTTCATTGACAAATGTGAGAAGAAGGATTATCATTTCGACAATATCTTTTTTTACAGTAACACATTTTTTTCTTATTTACACTATTCTTAATTTATATTTATTAAAAAAAATTAAACTATTCTTAATCCAAATTTATTAAAATTTATTTTCTATTTTTTAGTTTGCTTTTCTATATAAAGCGTGTTTTTTAGTTTTTAAACTATTATTTATTTTTATATATGTTCCTGTGTCACACCTTGCAGTCTAAACGTAGTATCCACTAAACCGACCTATAAAGAACTATTTCCTAGTAGCTTAAAAAATCTTCCTACATACCATATATTTTTACATAAATTAATTTAAATATAAAAATATCAAAGTATCAAATTAGGTTGTTCCAAATGTTCTTTTAATAATGGGGTTGCCCTACTGGTATTTTTTAAATTTGCCGCGCTTTTTCAGTATCAACTTTCAGTAGCCAGACTATAACGCTGGAAACCTTAAATACGCTATGCTGATCAAAAGAATATTATTATAATGATTCGAAATATTGTCAAATAATGTAGTATTTGAACGATTCCAAATTTGGAGGGAATACGTTTATTACGATCCCTTTTACGCAGTACGTTTTGTCGTTAATTATTTAAAATAAAATAATAGAGTAATATATATTTTGACAAAAAAAAAGAAGTTGTATGCATGAAAAGTGAAATAGTATTTCATAAAAATTACAAGCGGAACTTAGATAACAAAGCACAACGCGTAGTTGCAGTCAAAGGCTTTTTAAAACTTATATTGTTTTAACTTCTATGCAACATCTACCAGCAGTTATTTTACGTGTACGAACAGCATGTATTAGATAGACAATAACGCAGTTATGGTACCATACCAGCCCTGTATTATATACTGCCCACTGCTGAGCACGGGCCTCCTCTACTAATAGAGGGTTTTTAGGTCTTAGTTCACCACGCTGGCCCATTGCGGGTTGGCAGACTTCACATACCTTCGAAATTCTTATAGAGAACTTCTCAGGTATGCTGGTTTCCTCACGATGTTTTCCTTTACCGTTAAAGCGAGTGATAATTCACAAAGAATACACACATACCTAACTTTTTAGAAAAGTCAGAGGTGCGTGCCCTTGGGTTTTGAACCTGCCGACATTCGTCTCGGCAGTCCGTTCCACTCCCAACTAGGCTTTCGTCTAAAATTTAAAAGTAGTGTACCTATACTGTATACTTTAAAATCCTTGTCTGTCGACACTGGCTCGCTCTGTAGCTGGAGGCAAGGGCTTGCGGCACGGGGTAGTGGTGTGATCGCAGTGTGGCGCAGGGCACCGACTGCCTCATTTTTAACGTAATTATGAATTTTAACCGTTTTATTATTATGATTTTCTATTAGTCATTCATCACATTTTCAATTTTAAATAATATATCGCACCTTTAGGACGAAAACGACACAAAAAAAAAAGAGTTATCGTCATAAAATCACTTAAACGAATTACTCAATACAAAATTAGTTCAAACACTGCCATATTCAAGCAGGAAAAGGACTAAACTATTATATCGGTCCCTTTTTTATTATATTTTCATAAAAAAGGGACCAGTTTTAAGTCATTTTATAACGATAAACCATTTTTTAATTTTTTGAATTACGTCGTTTTCGTCCTAAACGTGCGATATAGGTATTGTTTTACGAAGAGGACCTCATTATCTTTTAGTTTTAAGCTGATATACATTCCAAAGAATATTTTTGTAAAATTCGATATTTTTGTAAATGCCTAAACATTTGCTTCTACATATAATTACAAAGTATGTTACATAAGAAAAATGTGAATAAATAATTTTTATTTCATAACTAACTTCTTTCATTTAATCCCATTAAATAATTCAATATTTTACATAATAAAATCAACAAAATCAAAATAATAATAATTACAACTACATTATGGTACATTAAGTTATGGGTAGGTCCCACCCTGCCACATTCTTGATGTAACTTTTTTTTACCTCAGGCTCGCCGCGTTAACGCAGCTATAATGCCAATGAATTTATTGTATGATACCGTGCTGCCATGTTGCCTTGCTATCATGCAACCGTACTGCCATGCTAACATGCTACCGTGCCACCGTGCTGCCGTGCTACCATGCTACCGTACTACCGTGCCGCCGTGCTGCCGTGCTAACATGCTACCGTACTACCGTGCTACCGTGATGCCGTGCTATCGTGCTAGTTTGGAGGTCAATGTTCGTAGGTTGTAAGCCAGAAGACAGAGGCTCAGCAGATCACAGGAGGTAGGTAGGTATCTGATACCGTGTATGCAGTGAGGTTAATTGTAGTGTCGGGTGCTTGCTGAAAGAAGACAGTCATAAAATGTTGCAATTATTATGTTAGGTATTCCTAATGTAAACCTGGCATTATGGCCCAAGTTTCTCCGAGGTGGTCCTCTTGTGGAAAGAAAAGTTTGGGCACGTTCGGCTCGAATAGAATGAGAAGCAGAATTCATGGTAGAGCAAAACACAGCGGCCTGAGCTTTGCGCCTCGGTCGAAATGTATCTACCCTTACAAACTTACTATGAAACCAATACGATTATAAATAATTATTTATCTACGTTAAGTACAATATTATAAACTAACCATTACATATTTTTTTTAAATTCTACTTACCTACTAGGTATGTCTCGCTACATTAATATAATAATAAATAATAAAATAGTTTATTCATCACGTAGGCGAACATAGTTGCACTTATGATAAGTCAAGATACATTAAATTAATAATAATTATTATTACAAAAAGTCACTTATATAACTACAGACATTTTTATAGGGAGTAAAATCAATAAAAAATAAATAAAGAAGCCAAGCTCGTGCTGGCAGGAAAGAGAAGATTAAAAAAAAAAAAAACTATGAATCATTTTTATAATAAATAAAATAATGGAAGGAACGCGTCGCGATCCTCACCGGTGAGGACACTACAGGCCCTAACCTAGCTAACCTACCAGCCTTTCACTAGCTACCTAAGCGATGACTAAAGTTATTTTCCTTGAAATATTTATTATTAAATACCTGTTAACTATTTATACGGATAACTGTTGCGCAAATAGGGAGGGCGATACAAATATCCGATTACACAGTTAACCGTCGGTTGTGGAGACGTGGTATTATCCAATCATGGCGACCCCAAACAGGCAATTCAATAGCAAACCCCACATTTGTGTTGTGACCATATTTTAGTATCAATTGGGGATTTTTAGACCAGACGAAACGTGCCACAAATAGCAATAAATATGAATAATGCTTGCTGTACCGTAATATAACTACGTCACCGAGGCAATATGAAATTAACGGTTGATAGCAAAATGATGCCACAATACAAATTATAGAAAATCTCTACTTGAAAAATGGTTACGTAATTACCTACTTCATTTTATCACATTTTCCCAATGTTTAGTATATAATTTTTCTCTACAATAAATATTCCCTACTCTGCAATTCTATTCAGAACAAAAAGTAAAAACCTCATCACCATTCTCATGCCAAACAGTCCGAGCCAGTCTCAAATTTTCTTAAACCGCTAGTCACAACAGACAGGCACGTAACGACCGGTGGCAGTGCAACAACAAGCTAGTTAGTCGTCCCAGTCCTGCAGCAGCCGACGGACATGACACACATCACGCTAGAGTTCCTGCAGGACTTCCTCCGAGATGAGCATCCTGCTGTTATACTACAGGCCTTTGAGGTATGAGATGGTATAGGTGCTTTATAAGACTATTTTGATAAAGGAATATCCTAAGAAATGAGGATTAAACAGTCTATTAGGCTCTGTTCAACATACTAAATAGCGGACATAAGCTCTGAAGCGGTAGGTCCTGATTTCAATAAAAACCAGGCACTTTTTGCGTAAGTTTTTATAAGTCTGTATTTTAAAATACCTACTAATAATTATTCCTCATTTCAACTCATTCCTACCATGTATAAAAGTATATTTATCTGGGGACACTAGTTGCTGTCTTCACATTCGAAACTTCAAATAAAATATGTGTATGATAATTTTTAGCTACCGAATCTACTTATTCTCTCTAGGGTGCACCAGGCTCCAAAAGAGGCGACAACTACACTTCAATGGTATACCGGATTACTCTGAAAGGCATTCAGAAATCCAAAACAGAAGATTCCGAATCTGAAGTACCTTGGGAAGGGTCAATAATCTACAAATGCCTTCCAGAAAGCTTGGTGATGAGAGAAGCTTTTAAAAGCGACGAACTTTTCTGCAATGAAGTGGCCTTTTACAACAAGATTTGGCCAACGTTGTCCAACTTTCAGTCCCAATGGGGGAGTGTGAAAGACCCTTTTAACTCTATACCAAAGTGCTATCTCGCGAGGAATGACTGCGTCGTCCTCAAAGACTTGAAGCAATATGGTTTCGTAATGCCAGATAGAAAGCAAGGCTTGACTATCGAACAGACGTATGTGGTGCTGAAGAACCTGGCGCATTTCCATGCGCTGTCACTGGCCATGAAGTGCCACAGTCCTGATGAGTTTTATGAACTGCTGAACTCAAAAGATGGGATTTCAGAAGGTAGGTGCTCATATAACGTAATTGTGTACCTACAGTTCTATAAGATATCAACGGTATAATATCTTAAATGAATGGCAGCAGCATTGTTCACCCGTAAACATTGTTAGATACTCATTAGACTCGGTGATAAGCTGCATTTAAGTAACGACAATGAACGACTTATCATTAGAGTACGAGGGGAGAGGAGCGTAGGTACCTTCGGAGAGTTTGTACTACTAGCCGTAGCTTAGAGTAATTTTCCAGGCGGGCCAACGATTGCTGTATACATACGGATTTAATATTATTCGTTTTAAAAATTTGTAGTAGTAGTAGGCAGCGTCAATAACCTATGGGTGGGAACCAAGCAATTCTGGGGTGGACATTGACCACCCGGCTCCCATCTATATACGCCTATGATGGCCGTCTACATCCTTTCCCCTGTCGTAGGTACAACTAATGCTGAAAACAAATTCAAAGGTATCCGACATAATCTCGTAAAGTCGTAATTCAAAACTTTACTACAGCATGGCAACCACGTATGCTGTACCACCTAATAATATAAATTTACAATTTTTCCTTTCACAGTATTTTTCTTAACCGAAAACGATGATTACTACAAAGACTACTATCGAGAAGCAATCCATAATGCAATAGCCATGGTAGAAGAAGAGCTTCGAGATTCAGAAGATAAGGAACTATATCTGGGGAAGTTCAGAGAGTTCTGCAGCGAAGACACCTTCTTCAAGAACATGGTAGACTTGGTGGCGCCCAGTGAGCCGCTGGCGGTGATCTGTCATGGTGACTGTTGGACAAATAACTTCTTATTTCGTAAGGAAGATGGCGTTATTGCTGAGGTTTGTAGTTTATCGATAGTGGCCGATGAAATAAACATCGTATCCCTTTCAAAATGAAATGAATTATTTATTATTACTTCCATAATACCTATATAAAATAGTGGATGAGAATATTATAATATCGCTTTTAAGCTATACTTTGCTCCTTCAAATTTATAATGTTATATCCATGTCAAAAATTGCTTTCCGAGATTTGAGATAGCTGTAGATTATAACCCAGATCCTTGCTAAAATGTGACACATTTATTTGTAATCCATTTTTTCCAGATGTACCTAGTAGATTTCCAATTAGTCCGCTACGCATCCCCTGCGCTGGACCTGGCGTATGTAATGTACCTCTGCCTGGAGCGATGGCAGAGGGTGGAACACCTCACGCCCCTCCTCAGGCATTACACGGCAGAACTGCATCAACGGCTGCTGGAGCTCAGCGATGATGACTCGCTGTTCTGTGGCGCTCTTAATGAGGAAGCTTTGTATGAATTGTGAGTACAAAAGATTATTTTGTATTAAATCTGATTAAACAAATCGAATCATGGATCTAGACGGATCCCAGCCTTCTAAATTCTAGGGCAGGTGGAAAAGAGGAGTGATGGAACTAGAAAAAGGATTTAATATGATAAGTGTTTCTCTATAACAGTAGAAGACAATAACCGAGCAAATGGCAGCCTCATGGTACGCTACACTTATTCATGGTAAACATCTATTCATGAACATTAGTAAAATCATTAGGAATATAAATTACTAGACTTATGCTCGCGGCTCCGCCCGCGTGAATTAATTTTTCCGGGATAAAAGTCCCGCTTTATATTTCCCCGAGACAAAAAGTTGCCTATGTTACTCGCTTTGCTAGCTTTATATTGGTGAAAGTATTTTTCAAATCGGTCCAGTAGTTTCGGAGCCTATTCCATGCAAACAAACAATCAAGTCTTTCCTCTTATAATATTAGTAGCTATAGATACTATAGACTAACTATATAACATTACCCGAGAGAATTTGTTCCCAATCGATAACTAAATAGGTAGGTATTTGATCCGGGTGTTTTGGGATTGAAAATTGCTCACAATTCTTGATAGGTCTACCCATTAAAATAAATTACTGATATCTCACTGTAGTGCTAAGAATTTGTGTGTAAATTATCTCGGTTGAGTCCAGTAACATAAATACAACACAAATCATAGTAGCATCGAATGAGGGGGAAAAGGTTTTCAAGTGTAGGCATTGTTGTAATTTCAATTCTAAGAAATAAATCTGAAAACCGTCAAGGATTGTTACGAATATTTTGAAAACACTGTGATTACGAATAGTTGCAAAAAGACACATCACTGCTTTTAATAATAATTTTATATCTTTGCAGGTTGCTAAAAGAGTTCAAAGAGAAAAGTTGTTTCGGACTCGGCATAGCTCTAGACATGTATCCCATAATGAAGTGTGAAAGTAACGAGGCGCCCAATTTGTACCAATCCAAGGTATTTACATAATACTACCATTTAGTATTAATAATCATTTTAGTGACCCAATATTTTGTTTACGGAAGGTCGAGGCTTGAAAAACAGACAGTGTCAATTAATGAGCAAAATAGGGAAGTTGTCTACTTTATTAAAAATGCAATTATCAAAATTGTATGTAATCCAAAATCTAACGGAAAAGAATATTCGAAATTGACGTAATTATAAGTCAGCTATAAAGCTTTGAAATTTTGTGGAAGGGGTAGTTGTCAAATATCAGTAATATCAGACCGTTACGTCACCGAGTGTCACCGGACATAACGCTGTGTGCGTGCAAAATAGATAGCACGATCTCCACCACGCGCCCACTTTTGCTCACAACAATATTTCAAATATAAATAACTGCTTTATTTTTCTGCTGATGCTGATTTCACACAAGAATTTGTTTTTCGTATTATTTTCAGTTGTGTAAAGTAACAATTAGACTGTTTCCGCCGCGACCTACTATCAATGAGATAGTTCTCATTGAAAGTAGGTCTCGGTTGATTTAAAACGAGCTTTTGCCCGCGGCTCCGCCCGCGTGAATGAGTTTTCCCAGGATAAAAGTCCCGCTTTATATTTTCCTGGGATAAATAGCCTATGTATTAATCCAGGACATGATCTTTTTTTTTTTTTTTTTTTTTTATTGCATTTAATGACGAGACGAGCATGCCGTTCGCCTGATGGTAAGCGATACGACCACCCATAAACAGTAGCAACACCATCCAGCACCTTGACTAACAAAGTACTGTGTGGCATTCCACTGCGCTCGTCACCCTGAGACATAAGATGTTAAGTCTCATTATGTCCAGTAGTTATACTGGCTACAATGTCCTTCAAACCGAAACACAACAGTGCATGCACACTGTTGCTTGGCGGTAGAAATAGACATTGCGGTGGTACCCACCCAGACGGCCTCTTACATAATGAGAGACCTACCACCAGTTCAGATCTACTCGTGTGCCAAATTTTATCGAAATCCGTTCAGTAGCTTTTGCGTGAAAGAGTAACAAACATCCATACATCCATACTTACAAATTTTCGCGTTTATAATATTAGTAGGAAGTGTGTAGGTACACTGCGTGTATTAATCTAGTTCAACGTTTATTTTATGCGAATTCTTAAGGTACTTACTGTAATATTCCATTTGTCTAATATTATAAAAAATAATCATTATAACAAACTTTCTCTAAAGTGCTCGTAACAGCGACCGTAGACAAAATGCCTTTCTACAATAAATCGTTAACGCAAACGTTACGTATCCTAGCGATAGACTTATCGATACATCGATAAAATATGTCATTCCTATATTTTTTTTATGTTTTCTATTAACGTTAGCGAACTAAAGCGGCGATAGTCTAGTTGGGATTGGAACGGACTGCCGAGACGAATGTCCGTAGGTTAAAACGTTATGTGTGTATTCTTTGTGAATTATCACTCGCTTTAACGGCGATGGAAAAACATCGTGAGGAAACGTGTTTACCCGATAAGTTCTCCATAAGAACTTCGAAGGTATGTGAAGTCTGCCAACCCGCATTAGCCAGCGTGGTTAACTAAGGCCTAAACCCTCTCAGTTGTAGAAGAGGCCCGTGCTCGGCAGTGGGCAGTATATAATACAGGGCTGGTGTGGTAGGGTAACGAACTGTAGAAAGACATCTTGATTACGGCCGCAATTCTTAATAAAGTATAGTATTTTTTTTAATGATTTGTAGGACATCGTATCAACATCAAGCATTCAGCCAGTGTGGACATCCAACACGGCGTGTCGGAGGAAAATGACGGAGTTAGTGAAAGAACTAGTGGACGGGGGCGCTATATAAACGTGATACTCTCGCTACAGTTATTAGCGGACTACTTTTACAGGAATTTATTTATGTGATATTCAAAAGTATAGACCTGGATGTTTCAATCGATAAGCATTATTATATTTTTAAAAAGCTACAATACATCGTTCGCATTGCCAGCTTTAATTCAGGGGAAGGGGCAAAATCGCAAATTTTGATCCAGGGAGGGAAAAACGAAAATTTCTTGTAGGTAATCCCAATAAATTAACACATGTATGTATTTTTGCTGAATCTAGGGAAGCAGCTACCTTAACCCCTGCCCCATCCTGCCTTACGCCCATGCGATCAATTCTTAAAATTTATAAAAAGACGAAAATATCTTAACAATATAAAAATCCAAATTTATTATAAAACTCGGAATGTTATACTTTATTTTGAGATATTCCTTACTGTAAATCATTGTAAAAATTAAAACCAAAGTTTACGTAGATATATAATTTTATTGTATTTTCGTTTAGTAAATAAACACTTACAACAAGACATTGGTGTTAAATCTTACACAATATAATTTTATTCCATTAACTTATTTCGTGATTTGTGACAAGTTGAAGAAGATCTTACATTTACGTATAAAAATCAGATCATTAACTATGGTCTTTGTTTAATATTAAAAATATATTACATTAGTAAATAATACAAAAAATTAATGACTCCAATTAATGTGGGATTCTGACTTGGATAATCACATTGCCTTTTTCCAATTATTCTGACATTTTCCAATTCAATCACAATGCTTTCCAATTTCTTCATACTAACTTGAATTCCATCGGGTTCGCTAGCCCTTTTGTACCTATTCTCAACGAGTAGGCAATATAAGGACAGCTTGTGCAATCAATATTTAATAGATTGATTGCTTACCAAGATTATTTTAAAATTAATAAATGCATCGTTGCATATCGGAATGTATTTAATTGAAGCGTGATGGAAAACTTTTCAATCCTAGAAACCATTTGAGTCAATTGGAAAATGTCAGAATAATTGGATTCTGACACGCGAAATTTAGTTGCCTTATATAAAATTTAAATAATACCCGTACTGACTCGTGGCACTTTGAATTGTTTTATATATAATTTTATTAAATAATATAAAATAATACGTACGGGTTTTACGTATAAAGACAGATCTAAGTGATATGACTTAAACTAAATAAGTCATTGAAAGCTTCAGATTTTTTGTTGAGATTCTAGCACCTATTGACATCTGAAGTTTCCAATAATATTTTTTTTTATTTTAATGGTTAATACGTGAATATATTTTTATTAACTGCCTAGATGTCTGGCCCTTGTTTTATTCACTGGTTTTCATCAGCCCTTTATAATTAAATAATATCAAATGCACCTTCGTTTTGTATACCTAATTGGCAACCAATTCGTTCAACTATAACCATCATACAATGTAAAAAAACGTGGCTTGTCAAGTAGTACTTATAGAGAAATATTTTTGTCAGTTATCACATCTTTTGTGGTTTTGGTAAATATATTTTCTTTACCATTAAAAGCATTATAAAGAGCTGATTCGTCACACTAAAATCACGTCCGACTGGACTTAGCACCGATTTCAATTGACTCCCATACAGATAAATAGTTTACTGTATACATTTTGACAGATTGCGTCAGTGATGTCATTGGTTTAACTCAGCGATCTGTCAAATCACATTTTAAAACAATATACCAAAAAAATAGCACCTATTTGACACTAGCTCTGATAATTTGCTGTGGAGTAAGGCCGCCCCTTCCTTTCGAAGCTTGGGTAGGTCTCATGAACCCTGATGTTCTGGGTAAGTTCTTCAACGGAGGCCTCGCGGCTCCTACCGAGCTCCCACTTGATGAAGACCTAGAAGCTGGCATCCTGGGTACCACTGGTTTTGGGATTGGCTTCGGTGTTGGTTTGACTATTGGAGCTGGTGCCTTCTTAACCGTGGCTACAGACGCTGAGCTATTCAAAGAACTTCTTGAACTCCTCAAAGACGTCCTGGACGTTGATCTCTCGACCCTAAGAGAGTTGGTCCGTCTGGGTACAGCGCGTTTAGGATCAATAGGAGTCCGCGGAGGGACCTTTAACTCTTTGGCTGGCACTTTCTTTGGGATTTCGGGTGATTTCAGAATCTTCGGAACTGGTGAGTCGCATTCGACATTGCAACCTGAAGATGCTCCTTGCGACGCGCTCTCTGAGTTCAAGCTCTGTGTTTCTTCAAACCCTTCATCATTCAGTTCATGTTCACTCTTTACCTTCGATATTCTTGGAGACATAGTTCTTTCAGGCACTTTGTCAATCTTAGCGTTCATTGATTTCCTATATGCATTTCTAGACCAAACTCCAGTAGGATTTTCAGTCGGTGATTTGAGTTCTCTGATCGCTTTCTGGACGTCTTCCTGATTAATGGAAGTTTGCCGCCTTGATCTCAAATAGGGTTTGGTTTCTTTGGTTACTGTCTTGTCTGTGCTTTGGTTCTTTAACTTATCTTGCCAGCGTTTGAGCCTGTTTTCCTTGTCATCTTTAACGGTTTCTACCGTTTTGGTCTGAGGCGGCGTCTCCACTGGATACGAAGCCTGCACTTCAAGTTTTGAGGGCCTCATGACTTGTGTCTCTGCCACTACCTCCGCTGGATCTGGTTTCTTCTCTTCCTCGGGGGAACTAGTATCAGGAGTTCTCTTGTACCTTCTCGTTCTTCTGGCCGCTGAGAATCTGTCAAATTGTCCATCACCTAGAATCTCCTGACAAAGGTCCTTCATTTCTATCGAGGCTTTATCATTCAAGATCACTCTGGTGGGTATTAAAGGCTGGAACTTCCTGCAAGGTTCTCTGTTTGGTGGTGGGTTGAATATCTTCCTTTGTACCGGTGGAGTTTCTATATTATCGGAGTCTATCTCAATTCTGTCATTACGTTCCACTTTCGCTGGTTTGGTATCCCTCGCGCTGGTAACGGTGATGTCAGGCAGGGTCCGTTTTTCTTCTTCGCTGATAGATATGAGTTGTTGCGGTACCTCGATTTGTTGCCTGGATCGTTGCCGTCTTAATCTTCGCATTTCTTCGTTCTCTTCTGTCTTTCTCCACGGCATTCTGTCTTTCGTGTGTGGTTGGACATCTGATGGGCAAGAAAAGGTTATTTTTAAAGATATAACATACTCCAGATGTAGTAATATGATTTACATAATTTAATACAGAAAAAATATGTTATTCCGATTTTCGATATTTATTGGTAAAATTCATTAATCATACTAAATATTTAAGAGCAGGCGTGTTACCTTCGACAGCTTCTAAGGCACGTACGACGTCGGTGTCGGGGAGCACGGCAGGCCTCCACTCCGCGCGGCCCTCCGGCAGAGTGTCCAGTGTCGCGCTTCGTTCGCTCTCTGCAGATACAAAGAGAAAATAAAGTGAAATTAAGAAAAGGATTTAAAAAAATAGAAAGTGAAGGTATGATTAGGATTTTATTAAACCAAAACTAAGCCTGCGAAAGGGAGTTCGGGAGGAGGCTTTAATGCGCCTCGAAGATTAGATAAGAAATTGGTGTTACCGGAATCGTTTTCCAAGGAGCGCCGGTTGGCCTGCAGCCGTCTCGCTCGCTCGCGTAGCTCCGCCTCGCGCTTCTCTTCCTGACTGTTTGCTCTCAGCCATGACTCGATCTTCTGTCGCCATTCCCTAAAACACAGTATAACGTTTACAATATCTGTACGGTTTACGTAAAAATCATATTTTATTTTTATGGTAGTCAATATACAATGTAGGTATATTTTTTCTACCGTAAGAAGCTATAGTCTTGACATCCCAAAAACCTTAAACCACAAAAAAACTACACCACGCAATATTTGGCTTAACTATGATAATTAGTCTTACTTGGGCTTAGCAGGCGCTTCAGGTTGCGGCGCGGGGGACGCGGGGGACGCGGGGGAGGCGGAGGAGGCGGGCGTGGGGGGCGCGAGCGGCGGCTGAGTAGAGCCCGCCAGCGGCGCGGGGGAGGGCGGCCCGGCGCGTGCGGGGGGAGTGTCCGGCTCGCGCCGACCGCTGCGGCGCGACCACGACCGGTCTGCGCATTATGACACTCATGAAATTTTATAAAAACCAACTAACTAAAGGAACATGAAACTATCTGGGTATTATTCTGTAAACTAAACCATGTCACTATTCAAGAATTTGTGACGTAAGGCGATTAATTAGAATACAGATGTACTCTCCACTCTCCATTAAAATTATTGGACAAAACTCATCAAAGGGCAATTCGAAATTCGAGAGTCAATTGAGCCACAAATGTTTCTTAACAGGTGCAATGTTATTTTATGTACGGTATATTCGTTTTGATAAATGGTTATCACAGCATGTGAGACGACATCCATGCTAATAAACTTTGCTGGCAGTCCTAGTTTTTACATAATATTTAGAATCATACCTAGGCTGCCCCAGGCGCTCCTCTCTCGCAGATCTCCTGCAGCAGGAGACGAGTGTCGCAGGAACTCCAGCAGACCTTCCTCGTCGTCTCCAGGACTCGCCCTGCTGCGACGGCGCAGACTGCCCGTCGGGGTTACATCTGAACAAAAAATTGTTTATATTAAGAAAATTTAGATAGCTTCATAACATTATAGTAGAACCCACTATTTTTGTTTAGACTATGAAATTAATAGAATAAGAAAGATTCGTGTTTGGTGGTTATAGCTTCTGTATATCTTGAAGGATCCGTTAAGTTGTGATTCAGAAGTGGCTTTATGGACACAATAAATCTTGCATACATACATATTTCGCATCGGGTCACTGTAGATATATTTTTGTCATAACATAGAATCCAGTATATTCTCCATGAGTACTAGTGATCTCAGTTAGCAGGCTTACCAGGTGATGGCGAGAGGTCGTTGTTGCGTCTTGTGGAACGGCGTGCCAGTCCGTTGCGGATGTCTAGTAGTAATGACTCCATCAAAGACTCGTTGTCAGTCACCGACCCACTCGATCCACCTGCAGAACACAGATCAATCAATATATCGAGAAAGATAAAGCTTCAAAGGAATCTTTATCATAGGAGCAGAAGAATTAAAAAAACTTTATCTTGTATAGAGACAGATGCTTCTATCTCTAAATATGAAGGTTTTTAACAGCTGAGGGGCTGATCTACTCACAAGTCTTGATCTTGGCTGCGGCGACGTCTCGGGCTCGTCTCCTCGCCGCTGCCTGTTCTTCGTTGGCGCGTCTTCGTTCGTTGTCGCTTACAGCCGCACGGAACTTCGTGCAGAACACTACGAATATCTGAATAGCAGATGGAAGCTATTAAGAAGACTATAAGAGCTAACTTTGTATCGGACCATGAATGCAGATGTACGTATTATCATAGCATTTGACAGAAACTAAATGGAAGTAGAAATATTGTATAGTAATATTGTAAAAGTATAGTAAACAAATTGAAAACCGGTAGAGCCGTCTATCTATGGACTCCAGATCAATTATAATTATAAATTAGTCAATATTCAAGTAATTTTTAAATAATAACTCTATACCTTAAAGCATTCCTCTAATTTGAAGGAGACAGGGTCCTCGCAGAAGAACTCGGCGAGCTGCTTTCTTATGCTTTCCACTTCTTCCATATCTTTGTTCAGCGCTGACACGTCTTGTTCTGCCACCTTTATTAAAAACAACAATTAACATTATGACTTTGGTCAAATATCCGACATGGTTATATTGAGACCAAAATCACAATAATTTTGATATTGAACAGGTAGGAATAATAAAAAATATTGTGATTTTGAACATAAATCACGAATTTAATTTACGTATGTATTTTTGTCTCCTTCTTTCACTTTTTCTTTCATTTCTTTACCTGCAAGAAGTCTCCCATCTGCTCCTTAATATCTGCCTGGGTCGCTGGCAGCTGGATCTCCTTCTTCATCATGCCCACCCGATGCTCCAGGGTCTTGATCTCGTTGTGAAGCTGTTCTACGCTTGCCTTCGCCGCTTCTTCAAGCACCCGCGTGTCGTCCGCGAAGTGGATCAGCTCTTTGTTCTTGCGTTCTGCTTGCTATAAAAAAAGCTAATTTATGTGATATGAATGAAATGGATTATAAATTATGCAGTTCAATTTCGAGAGGTAGAAGTAGTTCGATTGAAGGGTAGATAAGTGCCATGATCGAAGTAGGCGTAAACGTTGAATTAATAAGCATAGTATGACACAACACTGGATAAGGTTTACGACTCTTGTCTCATTATAATACTCAGTCATTATACTTTATCTTCGTAAAGCCACCAAGTAAGAATCAATGTTGTTAAACTAACAGAATTCCTCTTTATTATTTAATCATTTTGCACAATATATTTTTTGTTATATCTGGTCCTCCTTATGTCTTATTGCTTTGTAAATGGCACTCACTGATGCGACATAATGCATGAGCGTGACTCCTGGTTTATTGGCTCTGATATCAGGCAGCTTCTGAAGCGAGGACAGCTTGACCCCCGCGGCGCCGCCCGCATATCCACCCGCATTCAAAAAATTGCCCGCGATTAGAGCTAGGTACAGCACCTCCTAAAGAATAAATGAAAAAGTAATGAGAGCCAGTCCTTTGCTTGTGGTATTGTAAGAGCTAAGAGAAGCGGGAATTGTTAATATCTCTAAGTTTAATTCAAGTTAAGTACCGACTTTTTGTAAGACTAAAATCAATGGACGACATAATTAGGATCTTCATTTTAAAAGTCCATCACCTATCAAAGTAGAGATCACGTAATTTAGTAAATTATCTCACCTGCAACGCCCTTGAAGACATGAGATCGTCGCCAGCGACTAGAATGGCGTTTATGGCACTCTCTAAATAGCCGGTGGTTGAGGGCCATTCCTCCTTCAATAGCATGCACTCAATGCGTAGTTTGTAACTGAAAAAATAAATTTAATATGAAGTATTATCGATAAAATTACAGAATATGACAGGAATTATAGGGTCAATCAAAAATTTTGTTGATTAGAAATGGATGATGATCAACAGAATTGTACAGAACGCAATTTGTTGAAATGAGACACTATAACCATGTCTACTTTGGTTATTTAATCCAATGTGACCTCAACATGGAAGTCGAACCCAAAATCTCTCGCTTCTAATCTAATGATGTGAAACATACAGTTCTCTAAGCTAACCAAGTTAAACTTACTTTGGAAGCTGTATCAATTGCAGAAGGAACTTCTCAGCATTACCCAGCTTGGTGACATCACCGGAGAATGCCTTCAGCATCTCACACTCGTCAATCTCGGGGAGGATTTTGAGCAAACCGCGCAGCTTCTCGGTGCCGATGTCGTCATGCGCTCCCTCACGGATTAACTGGATTATGTCGTCATTGGAACTGAAAAGAGATATATAATTGGAGTGTAAATAGTTTAAGGATTTTCTGGTAGGTAAGAATTTAAGGAGTTTATAGGTTTCCAATTTAATAAATCTTCATGATACAATAGTGATAATCTTGCTGCTCTTGATCTTGTATGAAAAAGCAGTTCAGTCAGCCTGCGGTCAATGTTAGTCGATGAGAGTAAAAATACAAGCCCAGTATGCACACAAACACTCACGCCTTTTATCCCCGAAGGGGTAGGCAGAGACATAACTAGTGCACCCACTTTTCGCCGTGCGTATTCCGTCCCATGATGTGATAGGAGGCGAGCCTATCGCCATATCGGGCACAAATTCCAGACTCCGCGCTGATACTGATATCCTGACTGAAAAACTCAATATCATTCTGCCCGAACCGGGGATTGAACCCGAGACCTCAGCATTGCAGTCGTTCTCTAATACAACTACGCCACCGAGGCAGTCAGTCACGCCCAGTATACAGATAATAATTTTTTTGAATTACACTCGTAACTAAACATAATATTTTCACTACAAAAGACATCCCCGTTTGAACTAATTTGATAGTAGTTTTGTAAAAAAGTAAGCTACCTTCGGAATTGCTTCAAGAAAATGTTTACATTTAAGCTCCTCTTCCCGTCGAGGAGTGAGATCTCCGAAGACTCCTTTCTGGGCTTCCTCTCTCCAGAACTGTCGCAGATAGGACTCCTGCCGAGACGAGGTGACGACCCCGCAGATCCAGGGGGCTGTATCTGCAATTTAGTTAGCATTCTGTGACTACAAACAAAATTATTATATCAGCTTATATCAATATGAATGGACATAAATTGGCCGCATAAAGTATATTGCCAGGGCATCATTAACTAGAATCTTCACGTCACACAGATCTTTGTGGAAAGTTATACTCCTATATAACAGTACCTGTTGGCAGAATAGATCTTCTATCTCGTTCCAGTCCAATTCTGCCTTCGCTGTGTTTTTGTGACTTGACGCTACTATCGACCATATGTTGTTCTGGCCTATTACCTGCAAAAGACACCCAAATTGCATAATATGTTAGTTATTCCTCGAGTCTTAACAATTTTTTTTTAATTTACACGGTTAATTAAGGGCGTAATACATATATGAATAGAGATGTTGGCCTTTAACTGCTTCTATTTGCTGTTCTACATTTTTTAAGATAACTAAGCTACAAAACTGCAACGCAATGCATCAACTTACTTTATTATTCGGTATCTTGTTCCAATTGATAGTCTTCATCTTGGTCTTGGGTATCGGTGTCTCCTGCTGCGGCAATTTGACGTCCATAACCGGCGCTGGTGGCACGGGCGGCGAGGGGACAGATAGAGGCGGTGGGACGGGCGGGGGAGGGGGGCCACATGGCGGTGGCGGTGGGAACATCGGCGCTGGGGGCGGTGGTATACCTGAAGATGGACCAGTAAAGTGCGTTGCAGAAAGACATAATATTTAATCTGATTATATCTTTTGTCTTTCATGTTTGGGCGAACGGGTTTATCTATTACGATATATTCTGTAACTTAATGAAGCCTGACTATATTCCAAATACATCCTATTAATATTATAAACGCGAAAGTTTGTAAGTATGGATGTATGGATGTTTGTTACTCTTTCACGCAAAAACTACTTAACGGATTTCGATGAAATTTGGCATACGGCTAGATTATGTCCTGGATAAACACATAGGCTACTTTTTATCCCGGCAAAATATAAAGCGGGACGTTTATCGCGGGAAAACTCATTCACGCGGGTGGAGCCGCGGGCAAAAGGTCGTTAGTCATATTTATTTTAGGGACAATCCAGATAATGGTACCTTTATGCTGGGTTCAAATGATAAATCAACGGCTGTTTAAAAAGTTCAAGGTATAAAAATGCAGAACTTTCCTTCGCTAATCTCGGTGGACAAACTATTCAGTAAGTTATTGCAGCATTTACCGCATTCAATGGAATTTAGAAGGTATAATTTATATGTTAAGTTAGTCTTACTTGGTAGCGCTGGTGCGGGAGGCGGTGGTGGCGGCGACAAAGCTCTCTGTAAACTCTGTTTCCTGCCGCCAGCTGATGTGTCTCTGTGTTGACACGTGCAGCCGACCTTAGCCTGCAAAAACGTCTGAGAGTTAATAAAATTCTTACATGAAACAGTAATAAAGCCATTATTTATAATTTGTGGTACATCCATTAATAGACACTCTTACTCTAAAGAAGAGTTGTGACCAAATATATTTCAAAATACAACTAACATTATAGATCCTAATATCAACAAATATAAAAGGCCAATTTATGAACGCACACATTTTCTTCCGTTACCTGAACACTGGGAGCTCTGAGGAGTTTAGCAGCATCTTCTCTGGACTCCAGCAGTGTGGCTCTATGGACTAGTGTCTCCGCTGTGTCCCATACTATGTCGCTGACTGGTTCTTTAGGGTCTATTCGAAGTAGATGCTGCAGTATGCTGAGGAATGGGATTTCTTGAGGCGTATCAGCTACCTAGAGAATGTGAGATAATAAAGCTGATAATAGAAGTATGTAGATTTTGATTAATGACTTTGTTTCATATACAATCTCAGTATGTTATACAACCGTTTCTTGAATTATTCGGATGAAGTTAAGGATACATTTTTCTTAAACTCTGATGAATTTTGTCTCTATATAGACATCTCGTGATACAAATACTTCGTCTAAGCTGAGCACCACTCACCTGTTTAAGTATGGCGTAGAACACATCGAGATGTGAATTGAGATTGATTCCTCCGGGACCCTGCGCCTCGTCGCTCTCCCTCTGCTCCTCAAACACGTCCAACTGGACTCCTAGGTCCTGATGACTGGCTGCTTCGTGTCTAGAAGAGAAGTAGGAAATGTTAACCTCAATGAATTCAAAAAATATTTAGTTGTGCTATACTATGAACAAAAGATCTATTTGATAGAAGTAATGACTAAAATTTTGTGGTACGTTAATTAGAGGTTGTATAAACGTTTGATGTCGACTGAGTAGCCAGTATCGGGAAAATAACGTGGACAATTTTTCTGTTACGTCTCGTTTATAAAATTACGGCTAGCAAAGAAAGCCCTTTCTCTACCACTCTACATTTCATCTTTAGAGGTCAACAACTAATCTAGGATTCTTGTGGCATAAGTAGTGTACAATATTTGCCATCAGTAGCAACTAGAACCATGTGCCCAATTGCCAACCTTTAACTAAAATAGACCCACTACGAATTTTAATCACTTTTAACAAAAGTTTTCAAATATAAAATTTGACTAACGACCACGTTATATTATATTCAGCATATTTTCGCGAGTTATTGTTTAAATAAACTTGCTTGGCAAGGCATTAAATGTAATATATTAGGATTGACTATTCTTTATTGTTTGGACTTCCCACCCGTTACGCCAAGGTCAATATCACGGCGAAAGCCGAAATGATTAAACAATAGGTAATCAGTTCGTTAAAAATACGATAGATGGCGCTATTTTACTAAGTGAATTCAAACGCTTTAAAGAAAACATCAGTTTTATAAATCCTGACTGTCGTATTACAAAAGATGTGATGGAACAACACTCGCTGAGTTTCAGTGCTTGGAGGCATTAAATAATGCCGTCGATCCCGGCTTACAGAAGTTACAGCGGTCCGTATTAAGGCGAGATAGTCTTTAGATAAAAATAAACTTTATGAACAGCTGATGTTATTTGGTCAGACCTCTACTTTGATCTCCTGTGATCTTTTAGGAAAACGATCGTGGATTAGATCCTTGCATCGAGAAAAATTCATCACCACCCAGAACTCTAAATTACAACAACATTTACTCTTCTGCCTCATCAGCCTGAGCCATTAGATGTAAATCTCATAATGTCAAGTAAGTGGCTTCAACGTCCTTCAAACCAGAATACACAATTTGGCAGAAATACAAAGAGCTACAGAAACAGACGCGTATCTAGATCTAGCAAATTATTACTATATTTAATGAGTTCTTGGTTATCTATTGAAAAATGCTCTAGGTCAGTGAATTACTTGCAAGTCCGGATACTTATTTTCCTTTCGTATAATATTATTCACGGCGGTTGAGCGAGCCGCCTTATAAGGATCGCGGCCGGCCGTCCGCCCACGTTCCCTTGCTTTTTTGTACCTATAAACAATATTGAATCGCGTTGTCTATGCTTTTTAACGTTTTAAGTTAGATTTGATTTTGTTTGATATTACTATAATGCCAGTAGTGTAAGCTCAGTGTTAGAAAAGTACGTACCTAATACTTTGATATTCATGTAGTGGCAGAGCCACACTGTTGATTTATACATAAAGTAATGAGTCGACTTGACAGATTTTAGTTGATTTCTCCGTTCCTACGGTGAAATTTGTAAAAATTTCTCCAAAATCGATTTACTTATAATGCAAGCGATATTTCCCTAGCATTAGGTTTTTCACTTGCCATTCTATTTTGAAAAAATCCTTCGCACGAAACTTGCTAGGACTGAGATATATTTTCTCACTAACATGCCACGATAAAAATAGTTTGAAATATATCAAATAACGTAATTAGTTAAATTAACAAGAAACTATGTTAACTGTACTAATTTAATACTTTAATCAACGCGCTAAAACCCTTTGATGTATCGAAATACCGCGGCCCGAGTTATACAAAGTTTTAAGTTTATAAAAAACCATCGAAACAATAACAGGCTCTTATTTGATGTCATTAAACTAATACCTAATATTGTATTTTTTGTCCGTCTGGGCGGCGTTTTTAACATTTTTTTTGCCACTTTAGTCAAGTGTAACATAATACGATAAGTACTGATAAAATATTTTAGTGTGATGATTGATCATTTATGTCTTGTTATAATATACTATGACAAGTTTACTTGGAACTGGATGTATTGTATTATTAACTAGCATCTGGTCGCGGATCCACCTGCGGGAAAGACCGTACGGTATAAAATCAAACTAAAGCAAAAGCAACAAATATGCTCTCAGTATTAGAGATGAAAATTTAAAAAAAAACTATGCGAAATAGGTTTTCAATAGAACCCACGCGCAACCAAAATCTATCACATGAAATATAATTAAGGACTTCGAGCATTGAAGACAATAATGTGGCGTGGCATTTAGTTAAAGAAAAATATGTTCCTGGATATCCAATAACTGGTAACAAGTAACACTATTGTATTACGGAGCAACGGTCTAACTCTTTATATCTTTGTCCTTATAACTTGAATAGTAACCGTAAATATAGTGAAAATCATGCTATAGTGGCAGTCAACCAATATAGGCCGCCATAATTCTGACGATCGTCGATGAAGACAACTGTAGCCAGTGGACATTTTATTCAGACTAACCTATACTTATCAAGTGTAACAAGCCCCACTTTTGCCAGTACGAAAAAATAGTCTGCAGCGCTAAAGGAAACTATGTAATCAACCTCATAAGATTTTAATTTCGCAGTAATTCTACGGGACCTCTGCGTGACCTTAGTCTTTGCACTCAAATCACAAAGGAAAATACGAAAAGGTTTAATATTTGATTCTTACCTTAAACTATTGAGTGTGGGTAGAAGGCCCAGTCCTGGAACAAAGAAACAGCATAAATATTAAAATACGTCAGGTTTATAAAGGTGAATGTTATAAAAGTAACTGTAAAAATGCTGATTTTAAGGCACACATAGAATAGAGAAGAGCCTATGGGTTCATGCTTATTGCTTAGTGTGATTTCGGAAGATATGCACGGATAAAGACACTTTATTGCAGTACAATGGGCCGTAGACAAGATGCCTTTCTATATTCATTAACGCCTGAATCGAAAACAAAAAAAAATATGGAATGGATAGAGTTATCGTTAAAGGCATTTTATCTACGGCCACAGGTCTCAGGGTTGCAAGCGCGTTGCATTGGCAAACATAACCCAAACTTCGGGGAGATTTTGATACTGTTTATAGCAATCGTTACTTGTTACATATTTTATCACGTAAGCGACTAATAATCTCGTAGCTCAATAACAAAAACCATGACGTGTGTAATACGCTCGGTGAAGAAAAGTGGGAACCTTACCGATAAATTCGTTTCTAACTTTGATCCTGTCCGGCAAACGAGGAGCTGATATGATGAGGCAGTTGATGAAGGCCATCAACGCGGTCTTGTAGTCCGTGGTGGTGGCATTCTTGAGCTCCTCTACCACCACGGTGAGGCGGTACCGCTCGCCTTTCAGCGTCTGCAATTATAAGGTATCTAGGAGCTGCGTACTTGAACTGTGAACAGTTTTAGGTTTTTATATTCATACCATTAGCTTTTTCTCTTTTCAAGGGTAAGTAGAGGTGTTAGCTCGTTTCGCCAGCTATTTTATGTCTTATATGTAAGAGATGAGCGTATTGCCATTTACCGGACATCATTTCAGACTCCAGGGTCATCTTAGAGTAGTTTTTCGATTAAAAAAGCACACCAGAGTTGATCGGCATTAGAATTAGTACTCGAAATAGCGAGAAGTTTGCCCTTTGTCATATGGAATAAACACAAGTTCTGCAAAATGAGGATGGTCAAGGGTGTTCAATGAGGTCACCTACTTCTTGCCCCTACTGGCATAATTCTGGTGACTAAGACCAGGCTTTCTACTTTATACTAATTTATACCAAGCTGTACTTACCATGAGATTTATTCTAATGAGTTACTTCTTTCTTTATAAAAAAGATATCAATACACTAAGTATTTGCTTGAAGAAAATTCCATTACTGCAAAAAAGGAAAGTATTTCTACCAAGTCAAGTCCTACATTGGTCTGTATTGGCGCGGCGTTCTGTTGTTAGTGTTACCATATCAACAGTTGACTGTGTATAGGTAGTTATTGTTGTAACCTTGTTACCATGGCAACGTCTGCAGTAGCGTGTATACTTTTTTGTTTCTCTACTCATTCATTATGGCGTGCTGCGTGTCATGACTGTACATAATTGCGATTGCTGGAACTTGGTGTCTTTGGACAGGGCACCAGGCACCAACAAATCTCCAGTCGTCAGAATTATGCCAGGCTTTAATTTAATCGAGCAGATTTTTCTTATAAACTAAAATTACTCTAAGGACAGCGGAAAGTGGCATGAAGTGATAGATTAATAATTATAAGTTATATAGTTAGTATGTATCGTATTAATGCTATGGTTAGTACATTATCTGTTAGTCTTCTGATGTGGTAAGTGATCACCTTGTATCGGTCGAGGGTGTCGACCGCTCGCGCGTAGCCGTCCGCGTTGTACACGCATAGTGCGGACAGCAGCTCAAACACCTGCAACGATGGGATTTTAGGTGACCTATTTTGGCATTAAAGAATATGACATAACATAACATTTTCGGTTTCGCAGAGAAAGTGCAGTCGTTACCACTAACGCACAGCCTGAAGGGGCCACTGATTATGTTGGGTTCACCGTACTCTACGACCCGGCGTTGAGCCGCCCGGAGAGATAGAAACATCGGGCGACCGCCAGACCGAGTCCCTACTACTGTATTCATCCCTATTCCTATTCCTGACTGACCTGCTTCTTAACAGGTGCTGCTGGTGAGGAGAGAGCGGCGGCTAGCTTGCCGGCGTACTCCGCGTGCTCCACAATATAATCCAGGCCCACGCGGCTCTCCATCTTTACGCTGCAACAAAAAACACGATGAATAAAATCCAAGGGGTGTAAAAACTACAACAAAATCGGTTCATCCGTTTAGTTACGCTACAGATGCACGCGTTAATCTAAAAATCCTCTTTCTGCGTGTGGGGTTAAAAAGGAATGAAAATGATGTCGTTAGTTATTTCCTGATAAAGCAATATAACGTATAAACTATAGTAATTATGTAGCTTTAGTTCTTGGCTTCAAAAGCCTCACCATTTTGAAATTTAACAGATTGGTCACCTGGTGGTAAGAAGCAGTAACACCCAAGGACGCCCATACTGCCAGGGGAATTGAGAGTGCGGTGCCGATTATTAAGATTTAATAATAAAATGATTTGTTAATGCCCTATAACTATAAGCTCTCCCCTGCCCCAGTACCCAGAGAAATTGGTCCAGTGCTCTTATTTCCTTGTAGTATGGAGTCTGGTATTATCCTCTCGAGCAATACTTTACGAAGAAAATTGTTGTAATACATTGCTAAATTTATTACTAAGATTAAACTAGAATAATTTATAATGTTGCGTTACTTGTTTCATTCATTTAAACTTCTAAGAATGTATAAATTATGTAGAATATTATCGATTAAATATGCTTATAAGAAATAAAACTTGGAACCTTGTTCATTTAAAAGTTTATTGGGTTACAATCTATGATAAAAGTATTAAATCCGTAGCTGATGTTTAAAGTAAAATTCTCTTAAAAGCATTCATGCCCTTTTTTCCTTCGCATAAACCCAAATTTATATTTTTTATACCCACAGTGATGTTTATTAGTTCTATCGAACTATTTTATACCTATACTATTGTATCGGCACGCTATGATGGCCGTTTTGACAGATTACAATAGTGAGGTGAAATCTCAATTCATTATCGAAAAATATGCTAGCCATCCTATATGTGACGATCATAAAATATATTTCATTTTTTTTTATATACATACATAAACTCACGCCTTTCTCCGATTGGGGTAGGCAGAGACTATGGAGCGCCAAGTGCTACAATCCAAGCATACCTCTTTCGCTTCTTCCACAGACATCAGTCTCTTCATACATGCTCGTCGGTTACGAGAACTTCTTATTTGGCCCTTCCTTAGGAGGTCGCCAATTTGGTCCATGAAGGTACGTCTAGGACGTCCCCGTCCGACACTACCACTCACATTCGTGACATAGATTTCTTTCGTTCCTCTTCTTTCATCCATCCTTTCAATATTTTTTTTTATTTCGCATTTCGAAAAACAAATCCCGAGTTTTGTCGTAAAGTTATACATTCCAATAAATTTTACTGCATTTCACGATTGACAGTAATGTATAACAATTAGCTCCTTTAACGTAGTTATGAATTAATACAAAACTTGATTAGCGGACAAACGTTAAAACGGCCATCATAGCATGCCGGTACTGTAGTAGTTCCAACTATAGAAGTAAATAAAAATCCCCTTTATAATATAATTAATTGCTGATGATTAAAAAACAAAAGAAAATTTGAGATACACTATTTTTTTTAATTCAAGAATGTTAATTGAATGTATGGGCGCAAAAACATATAAAAATAGGCCTAACCAATATATATTTTATTACACACATTAAAACTGTATCAAACAGATCGTACTAATTGCTTTATTTCTAAAAAATAAGTCTCATTACGCTAACAAGATAAAATCATATTAGGAAACACCTAAGCACCAAACCTGTACTTTAATCAATTCTTACATCACTATTACGTAGGGTTGCCAACATTTTTTTGTCTGAATAAAGTATTTTTTATAAAAATGCTATAAAAAAATAGTACGCTTAAGTAAAATATAGTATTTTATGGGAAGATTAAAAAATAGACAAGTTATATTTTTTTACTCATTTATTTTTATAAAAATTTTTTTTTGCACTTCTTGCATTCTATAACAATTTTTTATCTTCCATAAAACTGGCATAAGCTTTATCGAAGTCAACTTATAAATTAATATAAATCAAAGCTCATTTTTATTAAAGATATACTTGCTCTGTTTTTTTTAGTTTTATTCGTCGAAACGTCTTTTAATCAAGTCAAAGAAACAAGACTAGACAAGTCAATTTTAGTTTTATTAGTTTTAGTGTTGCAAAATATAAACATTGATCTATTGTACGGAAATATAGTATTTTCGCGTACTATATATTTCCTCAACAGTATATAGTACGGAGTCCCGAAATACAGTACAATACTATATATTATAGTACGGTTGGCAACCCTACTATTAAGTGCCCAAAAAAACTTAATAACCTAATTTAAGAGGACAACACTATAAAATCATTTTTTATGAACAAAACCGGTATTTTAAATGTTAATAACATTTCTATATTCGAGCTGTCTATATTAATAAGCTTTTTGTTTGTTTGAACGCATCTAACCACCTCCAATTTTAAAAATTCTTACTGTTTAAGTACAGTATAGTAACTCTACCCTCTCACTGCCAGTCACGAAAGGTCCACAGAATAATCAGAACAAGATTTGTTGCAGAAATTTAAAAACAAACATATAAACTAACATTATTCCGCGAATTTGGTTCGAAGATGGGATATTTTTAGACACGATTCACGGAACTCTACCTGTCTGGGGCTTGGTTTTGATTCCTATAATTGGCAGAGACTTTATAGCTGCGTCCATACACCATTACTTATAACTATATATGTTGTCCATCTGCTTCATTATCATCAAGTATAAAGTATTTTCTTTCATTATGTCGATAAATTATTTGATTTCAGATCCGACTTAATTTATTTTTACAAGTTTAGACGATTTACAAGTTGTAAATGTATAGTATTCTAACATTAAAATTACAAATATTTTCACAAACTTACCATGTACAATATTAATGCGATAAAATTCGGTCTTTTAAACAATACATAGGCATTGAGCCGAAGTACTGAGTTTATGAGCAGGGGCAGTAGCCATAAAAAAAATATGGGAACTAATTGGGAAGGATATATCCGACAAATCTATCGTTGGGATTTATCATTCCATCAATTTTTGTTTTCTATTGGCCTTGTGGAAAGGTGTCTTGTCCCCAGACATAGCGCTGTCATTAAGCGATATACTTAACTCAAGAGTGAGTTGAATAAAATTATTTCAATAGTAATCATTTTTACTGCGCTAAAGTATTTCCGTAAGGTGGGCGGGCAACCCACTCATCGGACACAAATCGGATTCCGAAACAACCGGAAAATTCATGTTACTAATTAACTAACGTTACCTAAGGAGAGCCTATAGGGTATTCTTTATCTAAGATAATACACAAGAATGAAAAGCCAAATGGTGCTAGGTTATTGTAGAATTTAACTTTAAGCCGAAAGTATCTGTATAAGAAACGGAACTTAGCAAAAAAATTATTAAAACACAAGACTTACATACAAACAGACAAACGATTCAAAAGTCGATATCAACAGGTATAAAAATATAGATTGAATATTAGAAAAAGGGTTATCTATATAATATAGAAGACTGGCATACTCATAGACTAAAAGAGAAGTTGAAAATCTATCAATATATTACGAGCATTTACATAAATAACTCGAACAGGAAACCTTTAATGACCCAATGTTTACATTTTAATCTTGTTTTCGTCTAATTACGTTGGATATTGCAATAAATCTGCGAAATCGAGAACTAGAAACTGAATCACATAAGAAATTAATTGTATATACAGCTATTCTAGTTGATAAATTTATTTCTACCACTAAGCTGTATTATATTTTGATTTGAAGGATATTCTTGCTCCTCTCATCTTGTTATTAGGTGTAAAATAACATACAAAGCCATGTCTATTACTTGCAAAGCTAGGAAACAAATTGAACCAGAAAGATATTATGCTACTAGTGATGAGACGATCGAAGATTATGGAAGGATCCTGATGAATCTAAAGACTTCTGGAGATCCTTGACCAAACAGTGGCCATCATTAATAACTACAAAGGTCCCAGCAGACAGTCTTTCGCAAGTCGGACATTGTTAGAGTCGGTCGTCGATTATGATGAATGGACGAGATGCTATCGGCTTGACAAATTGTTAGAATTAAAACAGGTGTTGAAGTTCATAATTAAGATGTTGATACTTATGGTGCACTATAACTTCTAATACAGTTTATAATGAACTTAATATATAGTGACATATTTAAACAAAAACAATCATACATCGCGTCTTTTTCCCCGAAGGGGTAGGCAGAGGTGCAACCAGTGCACCCACTTTTCGCCATATGTGTTCCGTCCCATGATGTGATAGGGGGCGAACCTATCGCCATATCGGGCTAAAATTCCAGAATCCTGGCTGATCCTGAACAGAAAAAGCCTTTTATCACTTTGCCTGACCTAGAATTTGAACCTGGGATTTCAATACGGTGTTGCAGTGCGCACTCAATACTACTACGCCACCGAAGCATTCAGTGTAGTGACATAAGCTTCAACATTTTTTTTCTGTAATGATGAGACGAGCTAGTAACTCGTGTGACGGTAAGCAGAACGACTGTTTATAAACAGCAAGTAACAGAAGAACATGGATCTATTTACAGTGTATACAAGTTCCATTGAGATAGACATCATGTCACTAAATGAATTTAATGATAACACAGATAATCATCAGTAAAAAACTCGGTCGAAATCAATCTACACACGGATATCAATAAGTCATGATTCTTAGAACATAACCGTTACGTAGTTTGAATAATATAACGTATATTGTATTACGCGTAATAAAAACGTTGAAAACAAGTTTTATGATTTATTCAAATTGTGAGTCGTTTGTTGACACTTCGTAAAACTGGGCACAATTAAACACAGACTAACAAATTTAATTTAGATTTTCGATGGGAGGTTCAACAGTTATTGCTTTTTTAACGCTAACCGTGCTTCTTCTGACCCTTGTTGATTTTATAATTAATTATTCGTTATTTATGCATCCTGGATTTAATTGATATGACAAAATGTGTTGAATATATTAAAAAATAAGATGGTATATAAATATAAATAAAGATGCAGGTATATTGGTTCGTGTCTTTGGAACTTAAGCTGATTTTCGAATCTGCTGATTAATAAACGAGGTTTTGGCGACCTTCCAACCTGAAATAGTTATGTATGCTGGGATATTTAGGAAATCCTCGTAGTTCTGATACAAAATAGGTTTAAGTTTACCAAATCATTGAAAGTATGAGATTTTTGTCCCAGCAGTGAAACATTTACTACAAATCCAGTAGGCCAAGTTATCTCTAATGATTTAGATGGCATCGTTTAGATAGACATGTGCAATAACGCAATTTAGTAGTAATAAGTAGTCTTTAATATTCCTGGTAGGGACACTTTCTTGCACCTCCCAAATCTCATCTATACTAAACGCAACAGTAGCCACTCAATTCACATCAGTTTGCTGTAAAAAAGGACATATGTCTACTCAGCATTCATGTAGACCCATCGACCAATTAAACCACAGCACGGCTCTGACTTTTACGATGGTGTCAATAAGTACCTACACTAGGTAAATTTTAATTTAGAAAAATCTTAACCGAAATTAGTCCTTAAAGCATTGGAATGTTTCGGGCCAGTTCTGGAGGCCGGTATTTCTAAACAGGCTTACGTTTCGTACTACAGGTTTACCTAGCGTCGCCCGCCGCGCCGCCCGCCTGGCGTCCTTACTAAACAGATTTACATAGAGGTAAGTATGAACGCGCTTGGCACGAATTGGGGGCGACAGCGATAATAAAAAATCAGATGATTATTTTTTTATTGCATAAACTTGCAAAGGAATATGTTACCTGAGGTTGAGTTATCTCCACCAATAAACACTCTTGATTCCAAAAGTATGTGTCATGGATACTGGCTCCAAAAGAAAGAAATAGAGAGCCAGGAGGCATCGCGGGTCATTTAAAAATTATGGATACTAACTTACTATGAGAAATACGAAAGCATTTACTTACTATGTCACTTAGCGTTAGTTCTGTGAGAAAGGGTACCCAGGTTGAATTCTGTAGAGTGACTCTGCCATTTAAACCCTGTAAGCTGGTAGAGAGTGCCTATGTCATATCTGCTTTTACATATTTTTTTATTGGATTGAATGACGATACGAGTATACCGTTCGCCTGATGGTAAGCGATACGACCACCCGTAAACAGTAGCAACACCATCCAGCACCTTGAGTTACAAAGTACTGTTTGGAATTCCACTGCGCTTGTCATCCTGAGACATAAATTCAAATCATTTATTAAGTAATTAGGCCCCTAAGATGTTAAGTCTCATTATGTCCAGTAGTTATTAAAACTGCTGAATAAAACTGATTAATTTTATTACAGTTTTTCAAAACATCTTTACAAATTATTAGGTATTTATCTCAGAACGATAACCGGATAGTTGGGTAAAAAATGTAGCAATAGATATAAAAAATAAAAAAATAATTTACGTACATACGTACGGTATCTTTAATAAATTACCTAGAACATTCATGCGAATCCATCAAAAGAATTCTGCGCACATTATGATCTTTTTACATCTACAACACATATTTATTTAAAAATATTTATGCCATAAAGAAATATAAAATCCTAACCATAAATAAAAAGTGACGCGGTTGCCATAAATCCTGAAATGGTATTTATCTATAAAGAGAAGGAATAAAAAGCAATATATAATATGGTAAGAACGCGGATGTCACAGTAAATAGTCAAGGCGTTCGTAACGGAAACAGAAATGGCAAGATATACATCTGCAGTTATTCTAAAATAGAAAACATATATTATAAACTCAAGTATCTACTTGCATTAGATATTTGCCGAATGTTTATACATCATATTCGACATATTTATGAAATATTCCAATCTTGGACAATTCGGAGTCGCACTGATAAAGAACTTAGAAGTCAGTAGTGGGAACCTCACTGGTTTCTCTACAAACTGATTAATGTAGTATCACCAAACGCTAGGAGTGGCTGAAAATCTGCCCTGGCTGAGTTTTATACTCCAAGCAGCAGTTAAGCTGAGCCATTTTCTTTTGCAAGTATTTTTCAAAAGGAAATGACTCTTGCCTGGTGTTTTGCAAGGTTTCTTGTGTTTATTTTTAATTTCGTAATTATCTTAATTTTTGCAATTAACTTTATTTATTTTATTATTTAAGTCGATAGTGCTGGTTTTATTTTTTTTAACAGCACGAACAAGCTAACTGGATATTTATATTACCATTATTATGCAAAACGAATATGAAGTAATAGATTAAGTATTTGCGAAGTAACCAGAGTCCCATAACCATATATTTCTTGTTACAAAGGTTGAAATCAACTTCACCAGTTCTCAAGTACTACCTACAGCTCATAGCCCGTAGTACATACCATCAAAATACCTATACACGTGTATTATAAATAAAAAAGACCTGTACTTCCAATGTCACCTTACACAAAGTTTCAAATCGCCATCAGTTCATGACTTACTTACATAGGAACGAGGCATACCGGCTGCCCACGCTAGCTACGTTTGTCGCTCTGTCAAATATACATTCGCAAGGTTGAACAACTTTATTAATGAGCTGGGCCCCAGACCGTCGCGGTATCTCAAACTTCTGAGTTCCTAGTACATGGTGCGAACTTTTGAAAATATTTAACGGCTGGAAGGTTTTTGATTCACAATGATGCTTAAATTCTTCATTGTTTTATGAAGAATATAATATTAGAGACTTTTAATAATTTTTTTACTACTTTCCCGTTGAATTACGGAGATGATTTATATTTATCATTCTTCCTATGAGGGTTGCAACGTCAGAATTGGCAATTGTGAAAAGTGAGTGCCAGTATTACTAATAATAATATAATAATAATAATTTATTTCAAAGTAGAGGTACAACAAAGAGAAATACATAGTCTAGGAGCATAGGATGGTTGTACATTGGCACTCTATACATGACACTCCGATTTCTAAACTGAGTCCAGCTCGTATTATAGAAATCGGGGGGCCTCCGTTATATATTGCTATAGTATATAACCATGCAAAGTGGACATAATTATTATATTGTGTTTCGCACAACAGAAAGAGATTACAATATATAAGTACTAACTACATTATAATTATATTTTTAATTTTTAATTTTAAAATGCTGCATTACTATTTTTATTAATTTGCAGAAAATTTTATTCAGTATTTACTTAGGCACCACTATTAAGTTTTCAGTTTCGTAATAATCAAGTGACTGTAACCAGCAATTTAGTTTTTGTTTCACTTCATGCCTACTGAGTCTGTACAGTGAGATCTTACTGTTGATTTTATTGTAAACCCTGGAACTCAATGCATTGTATTGTCGAAGTGCGAAAGCAGTCTTGCATTTCACAGGTCTACAAACAATTGCTCCGCGTCTTTTCCTTGCAATATTTTTATCAAAAGGAGTATGTATATGTCGCCGAAGTAGGGAGCGGAGAATGTATATTTGCCTCACTGTAAGAACTCGGCATTCTTTATACAATTGTGTGGTGGTATAATACCGTGGTTTGTGATACATAACCTTAAGAAGGTATCTCCGCGCTCTCTCCAATTGCAAAAGCAGAGTCCTGTAAGCTCCACCCCACGCGGGAATACAGTAGCTGAGAATGGACTGACATAAAGCGATATATACAGTCTTCATGGTAGATGATTCTGCAGAGTGACGTAGGTTTTTAAAAATGTAAATGAGCTGTCGAACCCGTTGGGTGAGAGTTGTTATGTGCGGTCGCCAGTCAAGTCGCTCATCCACTAGAACGCCAAGATACCTTATGCAAGTAACATTTGTTAGCGGTAAACAGGAGCAATTTGGCGTAAAATAAGCACAATAATGTGCAGTAAGTGATAATGTTTCCGCGGATGGTCTTTTCGTATTCGGCATACAGAAGCGTATATATTTAGTTTTGTCTAAATTAAGGGTGAGTAGATTTGATGACAACCAAGACATAACTCTTCTCAAAGCATCCTCAGCAAATGATTTTGCCTCCAACCATGTTCTGCCGTGTACCAACAAGGCTGTGTCATCTGCATATGCAAATATTTCACAGTTTTTGAGATTCATCTTACATAAGTCATTAACGTATACCAGAAACAAGGTTGGCCCAAGGATACTTCCCTGTGGAACACCGTAGTTAATTTGCTCTTCGTCACTCACCATATCATCAATTTTTACCGCCTGGGTGCGGTTAGACAGATAGTCCTTAAACAGATTTAGAGTCAGTCCACGCACCCCTATTGCTTCCAACTTAGATATAAGAATGGGGACAGAGACAGTATCAAATGCCTTTGATAAATCTAAAAATATGCCATAACATTTGTAACCGTTATCTAACTTAGTAACTACAGCGTCGGTGAAGTTAACGACAGCATCTTCAGTGCACACACCAGTTCTAAACCCATATTGGTGCTCAGAGATAATGTCAAAGGACATGTCCAAAAACGGGCCTGAAATTCTAAACCAGACAATTTATATATATTTGGATAGAACTCTTGAAAACTAAGCTTGTGCAATAAATCGATTAATTTTAAAGACCTCCGATTTTGAGATTTATGTAATTTTGTTTGGCTTGAAAACTACACTTAATATGAAAGTTTTCAAAAAAGTTGGTTATGAATGGAGGGGTCTAAAAATATTTTTTTAATAGATCTAAGCTCCATAATTTGCCCTTTTAAATTCCCTAAAGTTTGAGCCTTGTTAGATTTTGAGGCCCAACACTCATACAAAAAGCGGACATCTCCTTTTGTGAGATAATTAGTCAAACAATTATTTAGGATTCTCTCCAGGATCTTTGACAGTGCGCTAAGCACCGATATAGGTCTGTAGTTGTTGACGCTTTCTCTATCCCCTCCCTTATAAATGGGAGTCACTAGTGCTTTTTTCAAACTGTTTGGGAATATTCCTGTGGCGATGGAAATATTGCATATGTGTGTGATTGGTGGTATCAAAACTTTATTTGACAGTTTGATTATTAAAGCTGAAATATTATCCCAACCAGTTGCACAGTTACTCTGGAGCGAGGCAATGATAAAAGGTTTGTTTACTTAAACTGTTCTTTGAAACTAAAAACTGAACTCTCAGACCATACGAAATCCTGGTACTATTTGTCAGTTAAAGTTTTGGAAATATTACATCTTTCGTCCACCATCCCAATGGAGAGCCACGTTATTTTTCTAACTCAAAAGCATTAAAATGCCGGGGCTTCACCACTGTTGAAATAAAGCAACATAGGAGAACTCAGTAAAAATGCTGAAGTCTACTTAAAAACCCGAAAACACACAACTATGATTTTTATAACATTAATATTATCTTCAACTATAAAGAAGCCACGACCTACTCCGACGTCGATCATATTGAAATCCAAAGATTTAGTACATGAATGAACGGCAGACCGACCTTCCACCAAGGTCCGCTGTATTTGGTCATGGCGCCAGCTGCCCTACACGCACTATCGTTCTAAGCCATCTCATGTTATTACTTTTGATACGGATTCGTGTGGAAGTTCGTATCTATAAATTAGGTCGTTGGTTAGTAGGACTATCGTATCTGAGTTGGTAACTAGACATACCTATGTAGTACCTACTACGACTTTGTTTACTTCTGAAGTCAAAAATAATTTAAGCTGCGTTTTGATTTGAAGTACATTGTAGCTAATTGTACTGGGCCTTGTGTTATCTATACTAGTATTACGAAGTTGAAGTTTTGTTTTTTCAAACCTTAGACCATCTAAAGGACGCGCCATGTGCCTATTAACGCGAAGAAAAAATTCTGTCCCTCTGCGTGTCACAACTACATTGAAAGTACAATACGCATAGTCAAACCATATGGTTTACATATGGTAACCACGCGCTTTTGCACTATTCCCGACAATATTGTGTAGATACACGCACACATACATAAATCTTCAATGCTTGTCTGTTATACGCACACTACTATGATTCTGATTATGATAAACGTGTGCATAATCATATTTTGGCCTTATACCTTTGGCAAAGGGGAAGATGATACAAGTCGGGTCCTTTATATATTGTCTAAGGTTCGAACGCGTTTCAAACTATATTACAGCCACAATGTTATTGATAAGTCGAAATCTCGGGTTGAGAAGTAAATAGGTAGGTAGGCAGTGCAAGTGTGGAGTAATTTGTTATTTTGAGTTCAGGGTGGCTTAATAGAAGAACACATATTAAAGCATCCTACTAATATTAGAAACGCGAAAGTTTGTAAGTATGGATGTATGGATGTCTGGATGTATGGATGTTTGTTACTCTTTCACGCAAAAACTACTGAACGGATTTCGATGAAATTTGGCACACGGGTATATTGTGTCCTGGATTAACACATAGGTAACTTTTTATCCCGGGAAAATATAATGCGGGTCTTTTATCCCGGGAAATCCTATTCACGCAGGCAGAGCCGCGGGCAAAAGCTCGTTATAAATGAAAATTCTTTTTAATATAATTTCATTTTGAATGTTACGAAGTGTCCTCTAAAATTACCTTTAATACTATGATAATAATTCTCCATTCATTGTTTTTCTCAACATGCAATAATATTAATATTAAACGTTAACGTATATGGGTATGGTCAGTTACCATATGGTAATTTAATAGATTGTGCCGCTGCGCATGCGCAATGCAAATTAAAAATAATCAACGTTAATTTATTTGTACCGTACAATGATTTAAAAGCACTAAATACACCCATACATATATAGTGCTGATTTTATTGATGCATATTATAGTGATAGAGACACCAGCCAAACTTGCTGAAACCCCGGCTTCACCTCCGTTGAATTCATCAACATCATAAGCATCACTGCTGAACATAAGCCTACCTTAAAGATTTCTAGATGGACCTGCTGCCTAAAGCGACCTGCATCTAGCGTGGTCCTGCGACATTTATAAAGTCGTCTATCCACCTTGCAATGCTGTATGCAGTAGCACCACCATCCAGCACCTTGACTTACAAAGTACCTACTGTGTGGCGTTCCACTGCGCTCGTCACCTTGAGACATTAGATGTTAAGTCTCATAATGCCCATTGCCCAGTCATTACGCTATAATTTCCTTCAAACAGGAACACAATAGTGCATGCACACTGCTGCTCGGCGGTAGAAATAGACATTGCGGTGCTACCTACTCCGACGGCCCTTCGCATATGAGAGACCTACCACCAGTTGAGAAATATAGTACAACTGTAGTGACACCTTGCTTGTTTTTCGTATGGTGAAAGCAATATTCGTAGATTTATAATCCCCTTCCTCTCGAATCCCTATTCCTTTTTCTTAAGATTGAATCTTCCATAAGTATTCTAGTGGTCACGGATAATAATTATAATGGTGTTAAGACACCGAACGTCTCAGGGTGACGAGCGTACTGCAATATTATTTCTGTATATAGGTAGTCGTGTCTCATATCATCAGGCGAGCGGAATGCTCGTCTCGTCATTAATTTCCATAAAAAAAATAGGAACTAACTTCATAATAATAATATACATGTAAATAACAAAAACCCCATGCAAATCGGATCAGCAGTTTTTGATAAGGTCGCGGACATACTAACATACATACATAAATCCATATATTCGACTATAGAACCTTCTTTTTTGAAGACGGTTAAAAATATATTAAAACTATAACCGTTCATCTTGCATTAATTGGTTACCGTCAATTGTTCTATTAAATTGGGCATCCATCGAGCGGCAGCCGTGACCTCAATAAATAAATTAAAACGTGTATCAATTAATTCGGCGCTCGTCGCCGTGTCCGGCGTGACTCGTGCTTCCTGCGTCCTGCTGGCAGGAGAAATGGGCTAGGATAGAGAAAGTATACGGACAATTTTTCAATCGTCGGTTAAGTTATCAGTCAAATAAATAGTAACAGTTCTTAACACACGTTTTTAAAAGTTTATAGCCTTTATTTTAAATAATAGTGACAATGACATAATTAACATCAAATAAAACATCAGTCTATGCTCCACCCACACTATTTCCATACCACTTTATGGTAAGCTTATAATTATTTCCATTTCTTAATATAAATTCAATATTACCTACTATTGTTTATAGATTTGTCCTTCGTTTACGCCAAAAAGATTTATTTGTATCCATTTATACTTGAAGCGTGCCGTCACAGATAAAAAAATGTTATCAATATTTATGCGTAGTTAAATATATTTCTGGCTAAGAACTAATTTAAATAATGTAATTTTAGCAAGCGATAAGATAGCATGCTATAAATATCGCGAAGAAAATAGTAGTCATCGCAAAGCATGTATAGCGCTGTTATTGTTGATCGAAGAGCGCTGTCTAAATAGTTGTTTAATCAGGTACAGCACTCAGAACAATATTGTTATTGTTCTGAGGTACAGCAGTAATGGATAAGTCTTTGTTTATTACAATAGGCGACAAAATTTGACATAAGCAAGCCATATTGGAATGGAATGACATGTCATTCATGATTCAAGTACGGAGGAGCATAGATTAATCGTTTAAGTAGGGTTGACGGTAGATTTTTTTAGCTGCCTTTGAATAAAGATTCTTAATTCGTCTTAATTTACTGAACCAAATGAAATTTTAATAATTACATAGTCAGGAATTGTGCTCGATAACTGATAATAGGCTTGTCTGATTATTTGGAACCTGACAGCGAAATGTGGGTGTGCTACATCTCTGAAAAGAGAAAAAATCGTGATGCTTACATAGCATGTATGTATGCTATGTAAGCATCACGTACTATGTAGTGCGTATGTTTGGAAAAAACTAACACTATATGATTATGTCTAGTAGGAACTATTTTATTCAGCGTTTTTGTGATGAAATTTCTGATATTTATACCATACTAATAAACATTAACACATCTAATTCTTGACTAATATCCAATTAGAATTTGATGAGAATTACTTATCTATACATCTATACATATAAATAAAATTGGAGTGTCTGTTTGTAATATTGAAATAACCGTTTTTTACTACATGTATATATGAATGTATATACGGTACATACACCAAAATAACATTTTTTACAATTTTTGTCTGTCTGTCTATCTATCTGTCTGTTTGTTCCGGCTAATCTCTGAAATGGGTGGACCGATTTTGACGGGACTTTTATTGGCAGGTAGCTGATGTAATAAGGTGTAACTTAGGCTACTTTTTATCCCGGGAAAATATAAAGCGGGACTTTCATCCCGGTAAAACTCATTCACGCGGGCGGAGCCGCGGGCAACAGCTAGTCTTTCATAATATTTAAATGGGATTTCAGTTCAATGTCGTTAGGAGATAAGACTTGTACGGATTAAGGTAATGATTAGAAAAACGGGTATTTTTCTTATAATGCAATAAAAGATCCATTCGCCTGGTGGAAAACGCCATGTCCAGCCATAAAAGGTAACAATGCGTCACGTCACATGCGTGGTATATGAGATGCCAACTCTGATAATCTTCAGTATTTTTAATTTCAATATTGTGTATGTACCTTGATTGCGTCGGTGGCGTAGTTGTATTGCGTACGCGTTACGAGTATGAATTGCGCTGAGGTCCTGGGTTCGAATCCCGGGTCGAGCCAAAAACATTGTGACTGAGTTTTCCATCTTCAAAATTACTCAGTCGCAGCTCGGAGTCAGGAAGTTGGCGATGTGATACCCCCGTGCCTCGGAAAGCACGTAAAGCCGTTGGTCCTGCGCCTGATCCCTCACCGGTCATGTCGGATTGCCGTCTTACCGGACTATGAGAGTGAAGGAATAGCGAGTGCACCTGTGTATTGCGCACACACTTTTGCACCATAATATCCGCTGTGTACCTGGCTAATCTCCGTTGCGATTGGCCGCCGTGGCCGAAAGTGACTAGGAGGATTACGTTACGTTACGTTACGTTTTTATTGTGTACCCATCCCTAAATAATATCTTAGCATATTTCAATTAAATGAATTGTTAAACTTATCATAACAGTGCATGAGTTAACAGTGGCATCAACAAAGATAAGTTGTTTCATTAGAAAAGCGTTATGTCGCTATTTCGTGTCAAGTTTGGTGCGTCTACCATTTTCATACTGGCTTACAGAAATCTACTAATGGCTCTGAAGTCTCATTACTTCCTAAAGAATTCAAATAACAATTAGATAACTGACGAAAATAGTTGAAGGATCTGTCCTTACCTTAATACAAAAAGAAAAATAAGGTGGAATAAACATTTCACTCACTATCTTGTACGTGACAGTGACCCTTATAAATTGAAGCATTTATCTATAATTAATTTGACAGTATATGTCTTTAGAACATCCGTCTGCATGACTCGTTGTCTGACGCTTCAAGTGTGCGCTTCCTGTCTTACATCCTGCAGGGTTGATTATGTTAGATATGTTATTGAAAACTCAATAACCTTTTAGATTATTGTTTGAAGAGGTAAAGTTTGGGGGTTGGGGGTAATCTCAGAAACTCTTGAATCTATTTTAAATTATTTTTCTTCAATAGAAAGCCTCGTCGTTCCCTAGCAACATAGGCTATGTTCTATTCTCATTGGATCGCTATTATTATGTATAAGACTGTCGCGTTGGAGACAAACAGCAAAGGGTACGGAGAAAGTAGAGGGTTTTTTTTACTTCCAGTATATTTTTCTAAACATATTCAGCTTTAATCATTTGAGTCTTAGAAACATTTCCAACATTCCAGTACTGTGAAATTACAAGGATAATATAAATAATAAATATAAAAAATAAATAAATAAAAATGTTAAGTGGGTTTTTACTCTAACGTCATATAGCATGTACTTTTTAGAGCGGACATCTTCTTTGGAACCCTTTTACCAGCTCTAGGATATTCATAGCAAATATTAAAAAGTCAACCACCTTTATTCGTATTTTAATGCAATTTAAATTTCAAAGCCTCTTCCCGACTTTAAGAGTTCGACTAATAAAACATTCCTTCATCACCAGCCCTGCGCATCAGCTGTCGTCACGTATTTTCAGACAATGCGCTGTTGTGACCAATATAGTTCCCATAACTAAAACTATCAATTGGCGATGTGTCATACAGACGTCAAGGCACATTACGTCCATATCAGCGGAAGGTGGAGAGGTCAGTTTTATATGGAATTCGGCAAACAGGAAGTAGAGCACTTAGTGTTAAGTGATTTCCCACTGGCTATACGACTCCCACCCACTTCTAACTGATGTTTAGGCTGCCCAAGTAACCTACCTTACGAAACAGCTGTAAATTCACGAAGGTTTATGTGAAACAGATGCACGTAACCTAATCATATTCATAAAAATATACCTACAGTAAGTTTGTTTAGTGTAGATCAGAATACATAACAAAATACCGTATGAAAGGTAAGAAATTATCGTCATCAAAGAAGTAAACCAGAGGAGAGCCAGCTGGATATAATCATAACAACCCATAAACACCAGATTAAATGATTCATAAGTGTACTTCCCACAAGAATGAATGTATGCGCCAGAATAAAAAAAATCATTGCTCAACAAAGGGGTTACTAGGAACGGTCCACTCCCAAGCGAATATGTAAACTGGGTCACTGGAGGATTAGCACTGTCCACCTCGTGATGTCAAGTAACAGTAATAAGTGTGGCGCAAGCGATTCAAGGATGCGCGTGCGCAGCGGTCGTGTGCCGGCCATGCGGTAATTAATTTACGATCGACATATTGATTTGAGATCCGGACTTGATCGAGTCGAGATAAATGCTTTGGCAGCTGTGAAACGGGCGTTAAGTATGAAACTATAACTTTAAGTTACTCTGCTGACTTATGTATTTTCACTGCATGACGCAGAAAGGATTCGAGTTAGTTTTTACGCGGCTCCGACTTCATTGCATCAAGCCATTATGGGGATTCTTCTCAAAAAATATGATATCTAAAACACACAATTTTCATACGATTGGATTTATCTGACAGCGGTTGCCATGTAGGGCTATAATAGTCAAACGTATTATTTTGCTAATGTTCTACATTTAGTTATCAAGATCAACTAGATTCACATCTCATAAACGCCTTCGGTCTCGCATTGATTTTCGACTTACTATGATGTCAGAAATGGAGAAAAGAAAAATCACTTACACATAGGCCTCAATTCCTTAAAATAAACGCCATTACTTACCAAAAAAGAGTTTCGAAATGTCGCAAATGTGACGCATAGAGAACTAATGATTCAAATAGTTTACGTGGAAGGAAGCGGTTATCTTCGGGTTTTACTCGCTTTTACGTTTTATCTGGTAGTGACAAATTTGTTTACGCTATTTAGTTATTTGCAATATTGCTTACAGAATTTACTTGTTATTACTTATTGTGTATGGAAGTAATACTGCCTGCTATCGAATTTCACGTCGCGACTTTGGCATCTCTGAATTCCTTTTTTTATACAACAACGATAAGAATGAGAAGTCGCTTACTAGTCACACGGTCATAGTGCGTCATTGCCCAAGAGGCATTAACTACTGGAACTTTGAATTACCATGAATTGCATTGCTAGATGTAGCTACTGTTTCTAGGCGGTCTGCGGTCACGACCCTTACCATCAGGCGAGCTATTTGCTCATCTTCTCGTTCAGTTGTATAAAAAAATATATAAGATACTAAATGTACCTTAACGCCTATTATCTATTAATTAAAATCAACTCAAACCAGTAGACAATGCAGATTTACCCAGACTTTCGCATACATGAGACCTAGGATTTTGTAATAGTCAAAAGTTTTCGCATAATTCTACATTCACTTTCGTATGAGAACCATATCGGCATCCTTCCGAGAGCGCGGGTCAGGGGGCACTTTCACCGACGTTGCTTATTGTTGTCTGTTATTGTTTTCCACTTATATCCTTACAAGCTATATATAGGTTGGGTCTATTTGCTTTTCATGTAGTTTTTTTGGTACTCATATTTCTGAAATATTTCAATTGGATCTTATAAAGGTAAAAACTAAGCCAATTTGTGTCCGTAATATGCTTGAAAAAATGTGCCGCGAATTGCAAGGTGTAAGAGAGAAGATATAATAGGGTGCATGGGATTCCACATTGGGACATGATGGCAGATATTACAAACCCAACAGCTGCTGGTGTGAAGGTATCGGACATATTATTTAATATCTGATTGGATTGCGACCGTACCCAAAGTGAAATACGAGTACTTAAATATAATAATTATGTCAGCCCATTTGAAAGCCAATTTGAAATTACTGAATATAAAGAATATGAATGAGTCTGCCATCTTACCAAATTCCACTCACTGGATACAGATTTAAGCTGTCTGGTCGCATCGGATGACGCCAATGTACCGGTCAACGCACTAAGGAAGCCGCTCGTTGAAACAATGCGCTTTGGAATTACAACGCTTAGGGATGGACCTATTTTTAGCTTTAGGGCTGGTGGTTGGTTTTATTTTGTCGTCGGTGGTAGTCCTGGCTTGGTAATATCATAACGCAATAAAGTTTAATGAAGATTAGATTTTTTTTAGCAGAAGATTGATAATCGATCTGGTTTCTGATTGTAAGTAACAAAACCCATGAATACTAAACATAAAAAATGATTTCAATCATAAATTTGACAATTTTGCAGACAAGTATTTGGGTTTGGGAATCTTTAATTTAGATATATTTCAAGACTCTATCAAATAATTCAATTCCACTTCAAATGTTGTGAAAGAGAGCACTGTTTCACATCTAGTTTAAAGGACAAAATTTGGATTTATTTTCAAATATAGAATCCATTCCATTGTGATCATATCAATTTACTATTGCAAAAAGGCAATGTGTTACATCTCGTGTGAAGGATCAATACAACGAGTGATTTCTAAACGTAAAATCAATTCCATGTGACTATAAGTACCATATTATCTACAAACAAATCTAGATTGTTCCTTTTTACATAAGCAACTGAGAAAACAATTGCATAACTCAAAGTTTTTGTTATAATCAATAATTAACGTCCAGCAGACGACGGTTACAAATGCATACATTTGTTACGCTCGCAAAAACAATGTACAGGAAGTTTACATTCAACATCTATACTGTTATAAAGAGTTTTGGTGAGTTCTTTTGTAAGAAAGATTTGTTTTAATACTCAGATTATTGATATTTAAACCACTAACATAATCCTAAAAATATTTTATCAAAACCTTCGATGTTTTAGAATAACGGTTGTATTTTCTTTTCTTTGATTACATATATAGAAATAGACTCCAATATGTAGATCAAAATTAAAACCCAGTATAAAATACAATAGGAATTTACACACTACGGTTAGATGATACTGATGATGCCACTGTTTTGTTTATTTCTGACGTCAAACAACATTACTCAGGAAATTAGGTCCACGGTTAAAATATACAGTGGCCAGTATTTTTTTTTTTTTGGCATTGAATGACGAGACAAGCATGCCGTTCGCCTGATGGTAAGCATGTCCTGTAGTTACACTGGCTACAATGTCCTTCAAACCGAAAAACAACAGTGCATGCACACTGCAGCTTGGCGGTAGAAATAGACATTGCGGTGGTACCCACCCAGACGGTCTCTTACATATGAGAGACCTACCACCAGTAATTTACTGGGCATTTCAAGATTAAATTGTAATATAAATGGCACGGAACACGGTGCTATGACCACCTAAATCGAGTCCCAAAGTTGACTTAGTATAGATACTAAGACCTTAGAGCCCAACAAAATTGCCCTTCCGTCTTCACCTACCCCTTCATCAAGGCGTAAACTACCCGGAAGCCTTCCACCACCATAACTCATAAAGCTCGCAGACCATAAGACATGGTACAAAGGATACCATAAGGTCCAGGAAGCGTGTTCCTTAAAAGGCCAGGTATGCCCTCCAAATACGGGCACGCGGAACTAAGTTCAATTACTGACAAGAACGCACCATAAATGTGGATTTTTATATCATTAACTTTATAGCGTAGTCGGGTTTGTAAATAGATATAGAACATTCCTACTACTACGATACGCTCTTAGTAGAATCCGCGCCCAGTAGTGGGATCGTTAATACAGGGCTGGTATTATCTATACTAATATTATAAAGCTGAAGAGTTTGTTTGTTTGATTTTAATGGATAAACTCAAAAACTACTAGACCGATTTTGAAAATTCTTTCACTAATAGGAAGCTGCATTACTCCTGAGTGCTATAGGCTACTTTTATCCCGGAAAAATTTTTCCACGCGGGCGGAGCGGCGCGCAAAAGCTAGTTTATTATAAAAGCGAAAGGTCACTCACTCACTCATCACGAAATCTCAGAATCTACAAGTGCTAGGAGGCTCAAATTTTGCATGGAGGTTCGTTTTAGGACGTAGGTGCTCACTAAGAAGGTATTTTGCGAAATTCTAGCCCTAAGGGAGTAAAAACTGGTGGCAAAGTTTGTACGCGATACACTCGAAAACTACCGAAGGGATTTCGATTGAATTTGGTATGGAGGTAGTTCGAGACCCTGGGAGGTTTAAGACTACTTTTTATTCTGGGAAAATGTATATAAATTTATGTATGTGTATGTGTTTTATCCAGGAAAAACTCGTTCGTGCGGGCGAAGCCGCGGGAAAACGCTAGTTTTAATATATGAGTATTTATAAGTGTACATAAAGAAATGCAATGCAATGAAATCAGCCCTGTATTACACACTGCCCACTGCTGAGCACGGGCCTCCTCTACAACTGAGAGGGTTAAGGCCTTAGTCCACCACGCTGGCCTAGTGCGGGTTGGCAGACTTCACATATCCTCGAGATTCTTATGGAGAATTCTCAGGTATGTAGGTTTCCTCAAGATGTTTTCCTTCACCGTTAAAGCGAACGACAATTGATTTACAATACACACGTAACTGTGAAAATTCAGAGGTGTGTGCCTTGGGTTTTGAACCACCGGGCATTATCTCGGCAGACCGTTCCATTCCCAACTAGGCCATCGTCCACTTAACGTAATAGTTTGTTCGAAATATTATTAAGATTTTTTCTGTATATGAAACAGAAAAAAACCTAATGATATTTCGTATAAGTAAACTATTTCGTTACGTACATCTAGTTTGAGAAATACTCATATAAGACAGGTATTGTTGCGTTTGTATCAAGGACTTTAGATTCAGAATCAGAATAATTTATTTGCATTGAATGTTTCACGACCATGATTTATGACACTTTAAATTAAAAACATATAAAAGTGAAAATGTTTATTTTAAAGAACGTTTTAGAATATAAAATAAGACTTACATTTATTTAAAGTTGAACGACATGTGGATACCTGAAAATAAAAGAAAAACATCAGTAAATTTCGTGACTCATAAAACTTTTAAATAGCTGCTTCGAGATAATGGATATTTTTTTCATTATTATGTTTGTGTGTATGTACAAAATTTTATGATCACATATCTAATATATCAAAGAAAATTTAAATTTTTGGACTTTACAATGCTAGCATATCTCGCAAAAATGCAACGTTAATTTCAGAAAGTTTTCACAAAAGTATAACCGCTAGCAAAATCTTATGATAATGAACAGTAGAAAACTCCACAAAATTGGCATAAAACTTGGCAAGGCTTTCGGCATTGACGTCGTGTCACGATACAGTATCGCAACCTTCACGACGAGGCGCTGAGAGGCCGACAGCGAGCTATCAAGGATCCGCTTCCGCTTCTCTAATTGCGCTAAAAATTTGCGAGACATTGTCACGCGTGACTTGGGATTGGTTTTCATGTTGGTTTTAAAACCACATTATTTAAAAACAATGGTATTTATCCGCTTAGTGCTAACGGATTTAGATTGTGGACTAGGAGGTCCCATGTGATTTCTTCCGTCAGGCAAATTTTTTACACTTTTTCATTTCGGTGTTATATACCGTATAAGGGCACCAATTACTCCTCTGCCTAAGCCTTAATTATAAAGGCTTGAGGATATATTATATTGTATTAACTAGGAAACAGGGAAACTACATCAAAATTAGTTCAGTCATTACGAGAACAAACAAACAACATATAAATAAATAATGACCCCATCGATAATTAAAATCACTTGCGACCTCCAAGTAACGCTTTAAACTGCTGGCGTTTGCTTAATGTAAACTAAAGATAACACATGGCAGTAAGTGGGTCACATTGGCTCACGGCCATTGCGTGCCATAGATAGTGGAAACTTATTTGAAATCTGCAATTGTTCACTGGAAATTGAAAAATTTGTTTTTCATGCGCTCGTCATCCTGAGACATAAGATGTTAAGTCTTATTATGTCCAGTAGTTACATTGGCTACAATGTCCTTCAAACCGAAACGCAACAGTGCATGTACACTGCTGCTTGGCGGTAGAAATAGATATTGCGGTGGTACCCACCCAGACGAACTCTTACATATGAGAGACCTACCACCAGTTATTAATTAGTTATTAGTTGTTATTCGGGTATAACCCACAAAATATGCCTTGAAATTGAATTGAACCATGGTCTTCCTACTATACCACTACAGTCTAGACTCTAGACGAAGGAAGCGTCAGTTATAATTATTTTAATTAATTATAATTAACACATGCTTAACATCTCATGGTATAAAAACCTGTCACATATATTATGAATGGACTTCTGTTAATCACATTATCTCAACTGTTTGGTATCATGTTACTATATGCGGTTCAGTGAACCTTAGTTACGAATGAAGATGATTAGATAACGAATGGGACATATTACCCTCGTTTTGAATCTTTGTAAGATGAATATTTAAGTAACCGAAAATTGGGTGAATAGGGTGTAAAGATGACTAGCGTTACTAATTGGTATGTTCAATTCATCATATAGATATAAAGTAACTGTCTGGATAAATTGTAAAATTTTAGCGTTTTAATTTAAAGTTTTTGTCTCAACTTTTCTTTCCGAAACTCCGTCTGTCCGTTGTCTGCATCCTCATTAATGCTAGCCTGTGGTGGTTGTTCCTAAGTCTATTTATAATTTCAAAGTATTCTTTTGCTTGCTTTTTTGACCCTATATTATGTCTGAGAATCATAACGATATTTTATTTATAATTCTTCATTTAACTACCGAGATCATGCGCAAGCGGTTTATTAGACAATAATAACTGCAAATTAATTTGTGATTTTCAAAGGACGTTGGAATAACCTCACCGCCCACTGTAGTTAAACAAATGACATTTGCACACAATCAACGGCAGTAACCTATTGTCTTAATTAAAGTTTTGCATAGTGTTATGTGGCTACGTATGTAGCGCTTTTAGATGCGTTTTGGCAACGTTGAATAATTGTTGACGATAACAAATAATGCATGCTATTGTGACAGCAGAGACTACTGCATCGACATTAGATGCCGCGCCTTTTTAGTATATCTAAGAAAATCTTCGTCTTTTTTTAACCACACTGCGCGCACGGCGGTTTGCGATATTTGGCATTAAAATTAATATAGAGTGCAGAAAAATAAAATGTATGTTTAATATATGTCACAAATATATTAAATTTGACGTTGAAATAAAACTATTTTGTGGATTTTATCGCGGTATTTTAATTACTATTTTCTCCCCAACGAAATTTATATAAAAAAAAATATTAATTAAAAAACCGAGATAAAATCCGCAAAATAGTTTTCTTTCAATGTCAAACATTCGCGTAAATATAAGAACAATTCATATCATTATAATATACTTATTGATCGCTAGCAACTTCGCTCGCGTTAATATATATTTTTCCATGTACAAAAGTAGCCTATATTTTATTTTAATGAACAATTAAACTTTCTATTTGTGGAACAATTTTCTAAATATGAGTATCACTCCAGTGATTAATCCGTTGAAACCAAAAGTCCAAATAACATAAAATCTCCTAATCCTTATTTAATAAGTATGAATTATTTATAATAAAAACTCGACACAGTCTGGCCCGCACATTACGAACAAAAAACCTAATGACAGGAGTGTGTTGTGTTTGTACCTTCATGGCAGACATGTGGCAATAAACAGCATTATAATTACGTTATCTGCCATCGCTTCCTTGGTTAAGATCGCTCGTTTGTTCATAATTAGATAAAGGATAGGTTTACACTGTCGGAATAAAAAATACATTACTTTTAAGGGTTAGGATATATCATCTAGATTACGCTATAAGTCCAGGGGTAAGGCTATTGCCTTTTACTCGACATAATGCAAGACTTCAGGCTGAAATTGAAAAGAAAAACATAATCCTTAACGCGATCTGCAGATCGAACCCAAGGGCCAAGACCTCAACATACTAACCGCGGACGCAATACAACTACGTCACAGAAGTCCGAAGCAGTCTTGTCCTTCAAACCGCAATAAAAGTACATGCAAATTGATGATTAAAAGTAGACAAAGAGCATCAAAGAGATCCACCACCTATTGTTTAAAAATTATATCATAGTTGACTGTATTGTTGTAAAATGTATGTAACTGCCTCATTGTAAATAAGTTAATAAAACCAGTGAGCTGCATTATGTTACTGCACTTATCTTTACACTAGAAAAAACAATAACTAGATTACTAACCGCATTGTTAAGATACTTAGTAAGTATTAAGATAATTATTTGTTCATTCGGGAAAATTTGCGTCAGGAAAACCTTTAAAACCTTTTCTGCTTTTGAACTAAGGTTACTATAGTAATAATAATTTACAGTATTTCTGAATTTTGCTGCTTGGCGGCAGAAATCGATAAACTGTTGTAGATAAAAGCTTTGTTCAATATTTTGAAAGCATTTTTCAATTATAAGGCGCAGTTTTAATTGTCTCTATACATATAAACATTGTTTGACAATAAACAGCCTGGAACGAGTTAAATTAATTACCAGAATCAATTATGCGTGAGCACTATATCTATGCATATTAGTTTTTTTGCTTAACCAGGATGTTTTTACTGCGTAATGTTTACAGAATGATAAGTCAGATTTGTGATATATCTGCAAGTACAATAGTTAATTAATTTTAGTATTCTTGGAAATCCTTTATGTTTAAAATATATCCCCAACATCTGGTGGGATTCGTAACATGCTGGTAGGTCCATAGCCCGGCTTGCTAATCAATTAGTTACTCTAAACTTGTTAGTAAGTTTTATTTAGTGCTTGAACTCTCATAGAATGCCCTTAATCCCTCTACCACAGCATTCTCAAAAAGTATTTCTTTTTCTATGTGGATTTATACCAATTTTCCTTTAATCTGTTCATTCAAGGAAAATTATCTAAGACGTTACCGGAAGGAGTTTGTATATCTCGATCAAGACCTTGAATTTAGTCGCACTTATGTTGAATTTAAATAGCATAGAATACACAATTTCACGGCGCTCGAGGCTGCATGATCTTTATTCCTTAGCCTATAGATGTTAATGAAAAATAAAAACAAATGCTATGTTCGAAATTTGAATTACTAGCTTTTGATGGTGGCTAGGCACGCGCAATATCCATTTCTTGGATAAAGAGTAGTCTTGGGCAAATAAGTCAAAGTGAGAAATTTTAAATTGGTACAAAAAATCTAGTATTTTTTTTAAGTTTATAATATTCATTATCCAATGCAGAACCTATCTACAGACTTTATTTGACATATAGAAAAGGATTTGCGTATGAAAATTAAGATTCTAAGCAAAATAAATACGAGAACCGTCATAAGTGGACTCTACATTTTATTCAGAAAAACGTCATTTCGACTGAGTTTTTCAACTTCATAACCCTTTTGGTCTCTTAAAAAGCTATTAGTGTTTCCTGCTTCGAAGTCCGGAATCACCAGTCTCTCATACAGTATAATGACGGAATATTACGTGGTCTAGAAAGCAGGACAATGCAGGGCGTGGCGGACAGGGGACATCACGTGTCAGTCGACACTTAATGCGTTTTTCAATCGCTTTTGTGGACGCTTGGACAGGGCTGTCAAGATATTTGAGATGACTTTCATGATGATGGTTGTTGTTTTACATAACTGCGTAAATTAAATAAATGGACATAATGCGACTTAACATTATATGTGTCAGGATGACGAGCGCAGTGGAATGCCACACAGTACTTTGTAACTCAAGGTGCTGGATGGTGTTGCTACTGTTTATGGGTGGTCGTATCGCTTACCATCAGGCGAATGGCATGCTCGTCTCGTCATTCAATGCCATAAAAAAATATTCGCCAAAAAAAAACAAACAATCTGATGATTGTTTGTTTTTTTTTTGGCGATCTGTCGTTTGGGTGTAAAAGGTGATCCTTTTACACCCAAACGAGTAGACAGAGGTGCAACCACGGCACCCACTTTTCGTCAAATGTGTTCCATCCTCCATGTGCTAGAGGGTGAGGCTATCGCCATATCGGGCATAATTCTAGACTCCGGGCAGATACTGAGCAGAAAAGTCCAATATCACTTTACTCGACCCAGGATTTGAACCCGGGACCTCGAATCGGTGTGCGGCACACATTAACTAACAGAAACTTTAGAAACAATACCCAAAATTTGAATCACAAAATCTATGCTACATCACATTGAAAATGAATTTCGTTGAGCTGATTATTGTCAAAATAAACTATGAAGAGACTTATTTCAAACTTCGAATATCTATACAATGACGATACCATGACGACCCTTAAATATTAATGGAACGATTAGATCCCTAAAGTCCTAAGTGCAATTCTGGGTCCAAATTTTAAAATAATGTTAATATTTTTTATAACATTATAAAATAATAATAAATAATTTCTATTTGTACATTGGAATCTAAAAACTGTGATATACCATGGCACCATAAGACAAACTATTAATTAATCCCCTTCCCAATTTCGAACCCACAGCCCTGCACTCAAAGCCGTGACGATCACTTGACAGCCGGTTTCCTGCATCACGCATCAATACGCACAAACTGAAAGTCAATCGTAATTCTATATATTGTTTTTTGTCCCTTCGATTATGAGATTTGGGTGGAGCGGTTGTCATAGCAGGTTCGATGCCTGTGATGGAATCGTGATAAGCAGCGAGAGTCTAGCATGAATGATTTTTGAGGGCAAATGTATTTTTTTTTTTTTTATTGCATTGAATGACGAGACGAGCATGTCGTTCGCCTGATGGTAAGCGATACGACTACCCATAAACAGTGGCAACACCATTCAGCACCTTGAGTTACAAAGTACTGTTTAGCATTCCACTGCGCTCGTCATCCTGAGACATAAGATGTTAAGTCTCACTATGCCCAGTAGTTACACTGTCTACAATGTCCTTCAAACCGAAACACAACAGTGCTTGCACATTGCTGCTTGGCGGTAGAAATAGACATTGCGGTGGTACCCACCCAGACGGACTCTTACATATGAGAGACCTACCACCAGTAAGTAGTATTTAGTGCAGTAGTCGCTAAAACTACTATATTTAGGCTTTAGGTACCAAATTACATGATGATACTAAATATACCTACACGGCCTGACTCCGGAATACAATCCCAAGTCATTATGGTGTATGGAAGTACCCAGCTTTTAGTCCATGACGGAGTCTAATCTCAACTTTCGTTCCAGAGGGCGAATCGCAAAATTCTACTGTGTAGTCTCAATTATGAATTTATGTAAAAAAGTTCTGCTGATACCATCATGATGGGGAAAATACATGGAATAAAAGGTGTAGGAAGGAGAATAAAATCGTGGCTTTACAGTTTAAGAGAGTGGACCGAAATTAAAACGGTTGAAAAACTGTTCTGACTAGCCATCGACAAGGAGAGGTTCAAGGATAGCCAACCTTCAGTAATGGACCTGAAGAAGAAGAAAAAATATTTTACGTAGTTCAAACGTAATCCATAGCAGGTTTATGTGTATAATGTGTGCAAATATTTGGATTTAATGTTGAGGTCAATGAACGATCCTAAACACCCTTCCTTACGACATTAGAATAACAATCGATCATCAGTCACTGTCAATATGCCTTGGAATTATTAAACATATTTTTGGTATGTCAAAAATGCATAAAAAAATATGGTGATGCATAATTTTTCAATCTTCTTTTTATTCGTCACATTTCTTTATTGAATTGTACTTTATAAATATAAAATATGATTTCTACGAAAATACTCTCAAGTCCTTATAAATCTTCTTAAAAATCAAAAAATCCTTAAAAAGTATTCCAAAACTTAAAAGAATTATGAGCGATGCATTCTTCCTCTGAGTTCGGTTCTATGCATTCTTTAACTTAGATAAATATATTTTTAACGGTTGAATTTTATATAACATATAACAATTTCTTAATAACTTGCTTGTAGAGTGTACCTAACCTATCAGTGCAAACTTTTAATTGGCCTTTTGTCGCTATTATAATCTTATATACTATCATTTGTATTAGCCGTAAGTTTTCTACAACCAATAAAATAAAATAAAATAAAACTGCATTGAAGTTGTACTTTAAAAATAAATGATATCCCAACATTTCTAATAAAAGAACTCTCAAGTTTCTCTCTAAAACCGCATCCTTAAACAAACATGACGCCAGGTTCATAATAATTTGTTTATTATAGAATTATATTTGGAACAGGAAAAAAGTTAAATTATGCAAGCAAAGAGCTATACTTCAGGTAAATTCGAACAAGGTTAAATCCAGAATGACCTAATAAGTTATTAAGAACATAATTGCAGACATAATGACCTATTCCTACCTTCTTACAATATTGTGACCTTAAGATTGCAGGAACGAGATGGCATAGATTTTCAAGGAGATTATATTTAAATTTAGGAATCCAATACATCAATGTTATTCAAATCCAAATATAGCTTTACTCAATCATTTATTTTCACTACAAGTTACAACTCAATATAAAGACTAGCGAATCTCCCCTGATTGTGACAACTGCTCATAGCTGATGAAAGAGCTGAATGAAGGAAGTCCATGTTGTAGAAATACTACAGCATTACTAGAGCAGCTCAACTGGAATACTATAGTATGCATTATGTAGTTTCTGTGCAAACAACTAGAAGCAATAACAGATCGCGAAGGTCGATGGGCCGTGGAATAACTTCTGAATTCGTGGTCTTCTTCTCAGGGTTAAATTTCGCAGCTAATAAGCCGTAGTTTTGTCTATATGGTTCTTTACAAGTACAAACAATACTGGATCGTAAAGGTTGATGGGCCGCGGAACAATTTCTATGTGCATTGTACAGTACCGAAGTTTCACTTTCACGTATGGGTTTACTTACAAAACACTGCATGAGCTTAAGAAAGATAAAGGTTAATAATAATGGATTGTTGTGTAGTACATACGATGTTATATTTATCCGGAGCCCCAAATACTCGCCTTTCCCTAATCCATGTTCATTTCATTTAAGTTCGGAGTTGCCTCGCCAATTATCAGTTTCTTCATAGCGTGGATTCTTACTAAAACCTTGTCAACGTATATACGATGCCGTAGATTTTCAATTGTATTTTTATCTCATGCACAAATAAATAAAAATACTTTACCGTAATCATTCAATTAATTTAAATCAATAACAACACAGTTACTGTAAACGCGACCCACTTAGTAAACAAGCCTGACGGACGGAATGATTCTCAGGTTTACCTGATTCAACAGATCTATATTTTATTCTTGTTGAAGGCCGCGTGATGTCACCTCAGGATAATTTGCCTGGATGTGGATATCAATGTAAGTGTTGACTTTTATTCGCTTTTTAAACGAAGATACATAACTATTTTATTTTTTACTATTGTGACTGCCTCGGTGGCATAGTTGTATTACGGTACGACTGCAATGCTGAGGTCTCGGATTCGATCCCCGAGTCGGACAAAGTGATATTGAGTCTTTCTACTCATTATCAGCCCGAAGTCTGGAATTTGTGTTCGATATGGCGATAGGCTCGCTCTCTATCACATCATAATCGCTGTGCATAATCCGTCGATTATGCACAGCGAAAAGTGGTTGTGCCCGTTGCGCCTCTTCCTCCCCATTCGGTGATGAAAGGCGTGACTGTATGTATGTACTATTTAGACCTGCTTGGATTGCTGTTGAAAAGAGTTGCCGATCGTTGTTTTCAAATTTATGACACACTATTGAAAAATTAAAATAGATCTGAGAACTGAAAAGTTCACAAATAGGAAAGTACATACATTATCCCTAAACTGTAGGGTATTTTTTATCCTGCAAACGAATTTAGATATATCACGAGTAAAAACTTGTATAACAGGCATTGATATATAAAAAACCCGTAACAGACGAATGACAACATAAATAATGGAACACTTCTAATAGTCAAAATCCATACATTTTGATTTAGTCTGCCATCGACTACAATAAGTGATTGTTATTTATTAGTAGTGGTGACACCACACGGCAGTCCAGAACAGAATTTGACATGCGTGTGACATGCATACACATACCGAACGTGTAGGACGGCACTCATTGGAAGCTACGCGATAAAGTTTTGCAAGAAAGTTCTTTCGAGTTTTATGTCTTTTCAAGCTAATTGGCTGTACTAAGGCGGTCTTCATATTATTGTAGTTATTTATGTAAAATGTGTCATTGTATTACATGAATGGGAAAAATAAACTACTAATTATACTAATTTTGCTTATTTTCTTTGTTAAATTCTACCACAAGAATAATCAATTCTATCGTAACAAAACGAATAAAAAATATCAATAGCAATACCCCCTAAACCCTACAAAAATAAAGTTTTTTTCTACATCTTCAAATTCACGAATAATTCGAAATTATTTTGTTTAAAAAGCTTAAGAACTTTTTCTACCTAATATATAATATGAACGTAGCATATCTCGCGATACAGTATGAGCACTAAATATGTTTTCAAGACGTATCTGCAATGTTTAAACGTGCTTGCTAAACTAAACGGCGTTGCGAAATGTAATGTAACCAGTAGCCTGCCTAAATAACCATTAGTTGCGACGGCTTGTTCAAACACACTCACTTTTGTCAAGGGGTAGGCAGAGACACGACTAGCCGTTTCACTATTATATCTGCTTTGTATGGGGCGAGCATATCGCCATATCAGATACAAATTGGAACTCAAGTAGAACACAAATCGGGGTCAAATTGGAACTCAAATTGGATTTAAAAAAAAATAATTCGTACGCAGAATCTTACGGTGCGTAAGTACAACGTTCGGGAGATGCAACATCCATTACTTGAGAACATATTATGTCAACAATTAATGCACACTGCTGCTGTACGGCAGATGACATTGCTAATAACGGTAGTACCTACTAAGGGTCAAGGCGGATCTTTACATACAAGAGATCTTTTATTTACACTGGCACGGCAGTGACCCAACTGCAGCTGATGTAAATGGAGTTCGGTCCAAATGTCGACTGATGAGGAGTAATGCTATCACAATTATGCCGGCCTGTTTGAACAGGTGATACACTTCTTTTTTAACCTGACTAAACGGCCAGTAGCCTGACGCGAGTCCGCTTTCTGGCCACACCGAACTTTCGAATGAGCGCTTTATGCACTCGCAACCCTGTGAATTAAGTGACCATGCTGAGGGCAAACCACTAAGGGGTTACGAACCTCGGCTCAGGACGGTCTCTAGGAGTATGATACGTCAGCGTTTAGTGGGAAGATTGGTGTAGGCTGATCCCGGAACGCCCTACACTTACCTAGGTCACTATGGGGGGTTTTGTACCTTGATATAAATATGCTACCACCCGCAAAATTCCAACAACCATAAAATAATTATAATCATTATAGTCCGAAAATGAACTAAAAGTAAAGTACAAATCATCTAAAACTCTTCCTAAATATCATAACTAAGTCATTGGTCAGCACTGCATGACTTTCGCTTTTCACCGCGCAGTATGCGAGTGTCGCAGGGCGTCAAGTGGCCGACCCGCTAAATATGTGAATTTGTTGACGTCTAGCAAGCGGCGACGGTGATGATGTACTGCGGGTTCCGTATATGTGTTTTAATGTTAACTAAGCTTAAAAAATAATAGTGGCAGCTGTAATGTCTCTAATTAATTTTAATGAGGGATTTGCGAGTTCTAACGGAGGAAGAGATACCGGGAACTACTGATCTTATTTAAAAAAAACTTCTACTGGTATACATTATATCTGTGTTACAAGATAATTTTTATCCCGAGAATCAAGTTAAAGGTGTGAGAAACAGTGTAATTATCGAAGTTTTGGATGGTGTTGCTCCTGCTAAAAACAATCGCTACCATAAGGCAAGTTAGCTGCTCGTCTTACTTATAACATAAAAATATGTATCTACGATAATAATTCGTCAACGTATTCCAGGGTTCAAATCCAACACAAATAAACGCAAATGGGTTTTGAACCCAACTCCACGGAACCCTAACGTCTCACCCACGTCTAACGTGAGAATATTGGGCAACTTGTAATCTGTGGTAATGATTATGTAAACAACGGTTGTTGGTTGCTACCGTCACGGTCGCATGTGAAAACATCGCCGGCGCCGCCCCCGCAGCCGTACTATGACTTTGAAACTATCTATGACCATGAAATAATGATATATTAACTTTAAAGCTACTGACTTTTTTATTTGGTTGCTTTTCATCATTACCCAATTATGTACCCACCTGGCTTCTTGTATCTCTTCACCACTTTTGGTGGACTGGTAGAGAATGCCATCCGCATATACACCATGTATGAAGTGTAAATAAATAAACTCATATTTGTATGGTAAAGGCAGAGAGATACACTCAGGATAAGGAGGATGAACTGAATTATACTTTATTCTAGAAGAAGCTTGTGCTCGCAGCTTCGTCTGCGTAGAATTAAGTTTGTGACAAACTGTTTAAACAAAAGTAAAGTATACACCTACTTAGTTGTACCACAAGAAATATCTTACTTACTCCATACAAAATATAATTATAATCGATTTAGTTACGGAAAAAATTACATTTTATAGCTTTTATTGCGAATTTGAAGAAGCGATTAGAAAAACCAACATAATTGTTACCGTTAAAATACATCTTGACATTTAATCACAATCATCAGATCGATTAAAATCACCAGTATAACAAAACCTGTCTAAATTCCCTCACGCTCCCGTAAGTGCCTTACTCATTATGGGATAACCACACCGGCGGATATCAAAAAGGGACTCCAAGAACAAATTACTTTAATAATTACTAATCTTGCTGTAATTGATTTTATCGTTTCAGATATGGGCTAATTGAGTATAGTTTTATTAGAATATAAATACTAACATGAAATAATATGTCTTTATATTTTGATCTTAAATAATTTTGCCGTAAAATAACATAGTATACAACACACACAAAATTGCTTGCTTTCGTCAGTTAGTTTTAAAAAAGTCAAGCTTTATAAACATTCTAAATACTAGTGATAGGTCTCTCATGTGTAAGAGTCCATCTGGGTGGGTACCACCGCAATGTCTATTTCTACCGCCAAGCAGCAGTGTGCATGCACTGTTGTGTTTCGGTTTGAAAGACATTGTAGCCAGTGTAACTACTAGACATAATGAGACTTAACATCTTATGTCTCAGGATGGCGAGCGCAGTGGAATGCCACACAATACTTTGTAACTCAAGGTGCTGGATGGTTTAGCTACTGTTTATGGGTGGTCGTATCGCTTACCATCAGGCGAACGGCATACTCGTCTCGTCATTGAATGCAATAAAAAAAAAAGAAATACATTCAAAGGAATGTGATTGAGCAATGATTGACCTTCAAACACGGGCGGTGACCCTCGCAGTTGCTCAAGCATCCCTTATAAGACTTAGGGCGGCGCCGAGATAACTACCAGCTCTATTGATGGACACTGACAGTCACTGCTAAGGCGCGACGTGCGCTGGCGACTTTTAGTCGACGAAATACGTTGTAGCATAAATATTATGGAATGTATATGGTATTTACATATAAAAAATATGTAATTTATATTTATTATTAATTTTGGAAGTGGTATCTTTAACGATAAAGGTTGTTTAGAAAAATAAAATAATGACAAAAGGAGCTTAGAATAAGGAGTATATAGATTTAACAAAATTATAAAAATAAAATAATGTAATCCTCCTAGCCAGTTTCGGCCACGGCGGCCAATCTCAACGGAAACCAGCCAGGTACGTAGGAGATATTATAGTGCACAAGTGTGTGCGCAATACACAGGTGCACTCGCTATTCCTTCACTCTCATAGTCCGGTGAGACGGTAATCCGACATGACCGGAGAGAGATCAGGCGCAGGACCAACGGCTTTACGTGCTTTCCGAGGCACGGGGGTATCACACCGCCAATTTCCTGACTCCGAGCTGCGACTGAGTAATATTTAAGATGGAAAAACCCAGTCACAATGTTATTGGCTCGACCCAGGATTCGAACCCAGGACCTCAGCACGCAAATCGTACTCGTAACGCGTACGCGATACAACTACGCCACAGAGGCATTCAGATAAAAAAATAATAAAATAAAATAATAATAAACAAATCAGGAATGGAAATTCCTCTTTGTCAGAAATATATTATATTATACCGTTAATGCAATCAAAATGTAGAATTTTCAATGGTTATCAAAATTTACAAAAGCCTTAAACGATATTAGAAATTATATTTTTACGCTAACCCTTGCTACTTTTAATCGCAAACCAGGCGGTCGCGTACGCTCTTCCTAACTCATTACGGATTTGAAAGCGTTACTAGTTCGAGATTGATCATTTAATGTGTATCATTATATCGAGATAACACGAGATATGAAGTGTACGCTAAGATAACCGACACTTTATCCGGTCGTAAAGTTCGGAGTCAGTTGGATTGCCCCACCAAATCCCCACTTTCCTGTCTTATGCTTCCTTAAAGTTGAGGAATACACCCATATTTAGCAGTATGGGTGATTGTAGACCTATCGAACTAGCACCATAGTAAAAATAGAAATGCGCAAACTATGACGTCAGTATCTCTTCACAGCCCTATAAACATTCCTAATGTGAGACTCACGCTGACTTATATTTAAAACGCATCTATCATTTACATAATAATTTGTGCAATCAATTTATTCAGAGCATATAAGTAACTGCATACAATATAATGGATAAATCACGCATTCGCTAGATTTTGTCCGTGGTTTTGTTCCCTTAAATCAGGGATAAAACGTTAAGTCAAAACAAAAATGTTACTCGGAGATGTTGAAGTTATATCGAGTCAAAGATTTTTAGGGATCGATTGAGTATTTCCAAAGATTACACGCTACGAACAAACAAACAATATCTGTTTGTAATTTATTATTGTAGATAGATGCAGATATAACACATAAATATATGTTATTGATAATATTTATGCAATTCGCGCTGTTAACTGTTAAGTATATTTCATATTATGTACAGTTAATGTAATAGATATGTCCAACAAAAAAATCGAGTATTTCGATTCGAAGCATTGTGCAACTAACACTGTTCCTCCGGTTCGAAGGCCATTGTAGCCAGTGTCATTACTCATTACTAGGCATTACAGATATCCAATATCTCAGGGCGAGGACCGCCTCGGTGGCGTAGTTGTATTGCGCAGTATGACACCACTCTGAGGTCCCGGCTTCGAATGCTGGGCAAAGTAATATTGGATTTTTCTGCTCAGTTTCAGCCCAGTCTGGAATTTGTACTCGATATGGCGATAGGATCTCCATTTTTTACCTATCCCTTCGGGGATAAAAGAGTAAGGTGTGATGGAATGGTTTTGTATCCCAGGATACAGTGACACCTATAATATTTAATCGATGTACAACTCTATTGGCATGTTAACACTAGATTAATTTATGCGTCTCGTCATGTAGATTACCAACAACTCTAAAAATGTACACAGACAATGCACTAACTTTAATGCTTCGTTTTGTATTGTGCCGAATTTTCATCATATTATCACCCGAAATTCGGGCTATTTAAAAAAGTCCTGATCAGGGAATCGAGCATAGGTCCTCTTTACCTGTGTGTTTGACTATTCAACGGATGTCATTAGTCTACATGATTACATAACAATATCTTGAAATGGTCTTTAGCTTCCTCCAACAAAGCATCCTTCCATATTATGCACATATTAAAACCATATTAGTAACCACCGTAACATGACCTGCATGCTTTAACCACAATTAAATGAGACCGCTTGTCGTTACAGCTCTACTTATATTGGTCAACGTGTCCATTTTAAATAAAACTCTTGCCGTATTATGTTTTCTAACGACTCACTAAATAACGGAGAGTCAAGTTATATTGGTTAGTCCACTATAAAAAGAGCTCTAGGAGTGCATGGCATTTTAATGAATGTGCAAAGGAGGACGGGTCAGGTAACATTGGAGATGATTTGTATGACATAATGGGTTACCCTGGTGCTTAGTAAAACGGTCACGACTTAAGGAGCATGCCTTCCTGCCTTCCACGTATTGTCGTACGGCTAATAACTAGGTTTTGTTTGGATGAAAAATGACGAAGTAATGTCATTTAAAGTAACATTTAAAGCTTCATAAATAAGGACGATAATGTCTCAAAAGTTCAACGTGTGTTTATTAAGAAATTATCTAACTCTCAGGTTGGATATTTAGTTTAAATGTGATTGCAGTATTTAATTAGACTTAAAAATATTTGATTTTTTTATGTTTAGACAGTTTCTCGTATTCGACGGTCTTTCTAGATAGGTGTCATTTTTTTTTTGTAGGCGGACAAACGTGGCCATGCAATGTTCAGTCCCTTTTAAATAAAATAAAATATAATAACGGAAAAACAGACTCCATGTTGTTTGTGTCTCAATAGAAAATAATGCTTTTAATTAATTAAAGTTTTAGGTTGAAATGCTACTGTCTATACACAGTTGTATTACCCACTGCCAGGCGAGTACCTAATCTTGTCGATTACGGCCATAAAAAATAATACTCATTTATTTTATCACCATTGATATATAAAAAACCCATCGCATTATATTTTTATATGATAATATTTTCCTCGCACTAAGTTGTTGACACTGTCGACTTGCTTCAGCAACTATCAGTTTCATAGTAGTGTTTCCCGCAACAAGTTGAGAGTCTGCCAATTCAGTAATTTAATAACAGTTTTTTATTTAAACTTACCAAAAAATTCTTATATTTCGTAACATTAAACAAAAACTAACACTTTATCTCAAAACCACTACTGCGTTAACACCTTTTTTAACCGACTTCCAAAAGGAGGAGGTAATCAATTCGTATGTTTATATTTTTTTAATGTATTTCTATCACTTTGTTTAAATCTTTATCACTATTCTTTCTTTTTATACATCTGTACCTTCTTGTCCACTATATTTCTAGATTAATTTAATAAACACCGCATGAGTCCACCGCTCACTATCATTGCATAATGAACTTTCTTCAAACAAATTAGTCACAAAAACAATTGCCTTATCAAACTGATAACATACAGCTGAATCACGAATAAAGTCACGTAGCACCAGAGAAGTTCTACTGAACCATCGCTTTGAGACAAGCATTTTGTAAGAATATCTACTGAACCATGCTTTTGAAACAAGCATTTTGTAAAAAGATCTTATGTACCATGCCCTTGAGACAAGAAAAAGGAAGACGCCACGACTCCCTTGAATAAAAAATATGTACTGTATTGTATTAGCCTATATTATTGCCCAATGTTGGGGGAAGGCCTGTCCGAGATCCTTCCATGAGCCGCAATCCTGCGTTATAGTCAAATTACTTGCTTTTACTATAGCCTAGTTGGGAATGAAACGGTCTGTCGAGACAATGTCCTGAGGTTCAAAACCCAAGGCATACTCTGACTTTTCGAAGTTACATGTGTATTGTTTATCAATTATCGTTCACTTTAATGGTGAACGAAAACATCGTGAGGAAACCTACATACCTGAGAATTCTCCATAAGTATATCGAGGGTATGTGAAGTCTGCCAACCCGCACTACGCCAGCTTGGTGGACTAAGGCCTAAACCCTCTCATTTGTAGAGGAGGCCCGAGGTCAGCAGTGGGTAGTATATAATACAGGACAAATTACAAATGATTATTTTTATTCTTAATTGCCTTTAAACGACCATCAGAAGGCCGCGTTTAAGAGGTCCGTCTGGAAATCTTTAGAGAAGACCTATGCCCAGCAGCGGACATCACGTGGTTGATGATGATGGCCTTTAGAAACAACATGAATCTAATGAAAAAAAATAATGACAAAATTCTATGACACGAAACTGCTGCTGCTGCTCCCTAGACATTTGTTGTTAAAGAATATAATAGATATTACATTGGTTATAACACCATTGTTTACTGACGTAGGTACTGGATGTTTTATCTGATTAGCTAATAATCTTAAAATAATAAAATCCTCTATCAATTGGTGTATATCCAGTACAGCGACAATATAGTTGCTGATCCCGTAAAACATGCCTGTCATTCTAAACCAATGTGATGTGAATTGTGATATATTGCTATTTTTTATACAAGGACGGCAGTGATGGCAAGTGAAATGACCAAATAGCGAGATGATTATCCCTCTTCTTCTTCAGTCTTTGGAAGTCCACTGCTGAACATAAGCCTCCCCCAAAGATTTCCAGACCAACCTGTTAGAAACGGCCTGCATCCAGCATTATCCCTTGCCAGTCGACAATTATGCCGGCCTGTTTGAAATCGCATTTACACAAGCTGATTCCAGTACACACTTACGTGGGCCTCTAGAGCGGGTTTTAAAGGTGTAATGCTCACTATCCAGGCGAATACAAATATCTTGCGACGTAACATGCATGGCACCGAAAACCAACCTGATAACTTGCCGTTACATTTAGTATGATGAGTGAGATTCCGGAGACCTAAAGACCACGCGGCGCTCCCCTTCATAAACCCATTAATTTCCTTTAAGTTCCGCAGTATACCAATGGTTTTTGGATGCAAGAGGAGGAGCTTGTGCCTGCCGATGCTATAAAATGCATAGTTCATTGATGTATGTTTAATTAGTAGATATTATAATGTGGAGTGCCTAGGATATTCATAAATCTATACGTTTTACTCTTTGAATACAATTGTGGGTGAAAAAAGGTCTCCTACAATCAAAATGGCGGGAAGAAAAGTAAAAATAGTCGTTAATTCCTTTATCGTAATTATATCGTATCTTTGGAATGCGTCGGAAGGTCGTTCCTTATCACTGTTATCATTCGTACGTCATCGTCGATAATATTTCAATCCCTCAGGTCCGACATTTAGGGGTACTTAAGAGTTTTGGAAGAAAATAACTAACATTTTTTAGCTTTTTATTGTAATGTGCTTCACAGATACGTCCGATTGTTCAAAAATAAGATAAGTAATTAAAATGGATAGATATTACTTCTTTTTAAAATTCACAATTTCAATCATTACATGTAACATACGTAGCGAAAGTGGGTGCCTTGGTTTCACCTCTGCCTGACCCTGCGGGGATAAAGGCGTGATGTAAATTTGTGAAGATATTGGATGCTTGTTAAAAATAAACGCAGAAACTACTGGACAGATTTTAATAGAATTTAGGACACAGAATATAGACCATTTCCTGGATTAATTAACATAGAGGATACTTTTATCATGTACCGTGAGATTTTTATTCCGTGAAAGGTCATTCACACGGGTGGAGTCTAGCTAAAAAGCTTGTATAAATGAAAAACACGTGTTTCATTTGAAATATTGCATTACAAATCAGTCTCGATATAATGTTAGTAAACCCCACAATTTTCGATCTCTGCCGGCCCCCGTGTGCTGTGAAGATACACCCAATCGTAAAGAGTGGCGCGGTAATTGAAAGTCCGACCCAGATATAACGAATATAGTGCGGTCAAATCGCGTCCAGAACCGCGGGGTCGACGCACTCTACATTCAGCCAAGAGAAGCTGGATGTGACAATATTAATGGAGTTTTGCGAGTCTGCTCATGCAATTTAAAGCCTAGATGACGATGCAATGAAAATAAGATTACAATCTTTATAATATGTCAGGGATATGGTGATATTTACCTATTAGTAAAATGCACTTCAATTTATTTTGTTTGTCTGATAAATAGAATAAAATCAATAAAAACTAATTTATTTATTATATCATATATTTATGTATTTTTATCTGTGGGCTTGATTAAATAATTTATTTTACTTTTCATGATGCATTCTACCTTATTTATCTGCTCCATCCTAAGGTCGACTGGGAGAGGATGCCTTAAGTCCTGTATATTTTTATATATGAAGTGTAAATAAATAAATAAAAGTAGATAAGACTCATCCATAGTTTCGTACCTCTCTGCCGGCTTAAGGGGACGGAATCGTTTGTCATGCTGATCATAAACGGTTATCGAAGAGGGAGAGACGGCTTCCTCTCGTAACGCTAAGAGTGAACACTTTAATATCAAATTATATGTAATATAAATCATAATTTAGAAATTTATTTTTATCCCAATAAATACAGCTGACCCTAGGAGTAAGCGAACGTCTATCAGGAGAGGAATATGATGGAGCTTTCGTGAAACGTAAACGTTCAAACGGAACTACAGAGCTTTCTCAACTAACGTTCACTGCTATCGATCGAATTAATTACTGTAAATACATAGGATGCTAAACTCATTACCCTTCCTGGCTTCGCCGTAGTCGGGTAAAAATTAAATCGTACCATACTAAGAAGGTATACTTAACCACAAAAACATTCCAATATATTAACCATACAAAAATACTGTCCATAATAATTTTAAAGATTTATGAAGACTATGCCGTAGGTTACAATATTAGCAAAAAAATATATCTTCTAGCATTCGATTTTCCAAAAAAAATCGTCAAGAAAAACGTCTCTAATTTCGTAAGTCAATTCTAAAGAGGTTAAGGCCAACGCTCCAATGAACGCAACAACGTGCCGCGCCTTAAGTCCCGGCTTACGGGACTCAACCCGATTAGTGTTACATTAAGCATGCGTCACTCATGCATTATTAAGCCGCGCGCACAACCTCAACGGTAACTACAATATTTGTATTAATTTGTAGACCGTTACTGGTCTTCCCAGAGTTGATGGGAATTTTAATGTATAAAGAAGAGATGGAAATCACCGGCGATAGTACAGTCTTATCTTAACTTACTAAAATTATAAATGCGAAAGTTTGTGAAAATATTTAGATGTTTGTATGTTTATTAGTAGTAAACCCAGAAACAACTAAACAGATTTAGATAAACTTTGGCACAAGGGTAGATCATGTCCTGGATTAACACATAGGCTTCTTTGTATCCCGGTTATTTGCTCCCATGGAAAATTATGAATATTTTTAATCTGATTCCTTGAGTAGATGGCGCTGGCGTCGTACTGTGATTTCGGGACTTTTGTAGCAGGAAAGGCTTCACACGCGGGCGACGCCGCGTGCAACACCTAGTACCTTATACCTCGCAACAAGCATTGGTAAATACCGCATAAGTGTTGAAAGTAGCCAAAAAATTGGTAAATAAAATACAAAGTAAGTGTTTCCATTTCAGTTTTAACTCTCTCATAAAAAAATCGTTTTTGAGACTTACAGGGTATTTACAAGTGGTAGTTACGCGGTATTGTATTATCCCCAACGAACTGTTCATCCAGAGTGTATGGATGTCAGTTAGCAAGTAGCAATACCTGAATTAAAATTCCTACACAAGCATGTAACAGAATAGATTAGGTGTATTTACTACGGCAGCCTATCTGACAAATAATGTAACACGACCTGGAATTCAAATCAAGAACCTCACAATCCACCCTCATGCTATCACTTATCTAAGTGCATATCAAACAATCTTATTTCCACATGAGACAAGCTTTAAAGAATTAAGATGATCAATAATTTAAGAGCCATTGGAAATTCATCCTAACCACAAGTGCAAGAACGCATGCGTCATAATCGTGAGTTGAACTTGATTTATTATCGCTCCTGCTGCCGTCGCCAAGTGTGTGATGTCATCAGGAGGCGCCAGTAACCAGTCATACTCCAGAATTGAAACCCTCGTGGCTACAATTAAACTGAATGGTGAAAGTAGTCAGTCGTTTGATGGTATACAGAATGATTAGACAGTCACTCGCCTGATGATATTAACTGAGTGAGTACAGTCGCTCGCCTGATATTAAGATGAATATATCTAGACAGTCGCTCTCCTGATGGTGAGGACAATGAAGTAATACTATCCATTACAATTTTTTTTTTTTTTATGGAATTGAATGACGAGACGATCATGCCGTTCGCCTGATGGTAAGCGATACGACCACCCATAGACAATAGCAATACCATTCAGCACCTTCAGTTACAAAGTACTGTTTGCCATTCCACTACGCTCGTCATCCTGAGTCATTAGAAAGAAAGAAAGAAAGAATAATTTATTAGATGTTAAGTCTCACTATGTCCTGTAGTTATACTGGCTACAATGTCCTTCAAACCGAAACACAACAGTGCATGCACACTGCTGCTTGGCAGTAGAAATACACATTGCGGTGGTACCCACCCAGACGGACTCTTACATATGAGAGACCTACCACCAGTAAAATATACCTAATTAAGTTTATCTATCAGTTGCATCATGCAGAATTAAAACCTTTTAGAGCTCTACTGCCATGGTTACTGTACTCTTAGCTAGACTATTTCTTAAAATGAGTTATCGAAATGGCATGCACATTCAATTGATTTAAAAGTTAGTATATAAATATTAGTCGGTAACGCAAAAATCTTTTAAATGGAAATTAATTAAAGTACATGTCCAAAAACGGGCCTCAAATTCTAACCAAATCAGTTTATATATATATTTGGATAGAACTCCTTAAAACTAGCATTTTACATTAAATCGTTTAATTTTAAAAACCTCCGATTTTGAGATTTATGTATTTTTATTTTGCTTAAAAACTACACTTAATATTCAAACTTTCTTAAAAAAGTTCGTTTTGATTGGAGGGGTCTAAAAATATTTTTTTAATGGACCCAAATTAAATTTTTTGTCTCTATAATATCCATAAAGTTTGAGCATGGTTAGATTTTGAGGGCCAGCGCCCATACAAAAGCGGACATCTCCTTTCTCACAAAGATATACGGTTCCTGGCTTAATATAATATAAGCTAGTTTTTACTGTAATAATGGCTAGTTTGAATAGGCCATTATTTATTCTAGAAATATACTGGCAACCGGCAAAATTGTATGAGGAGAACTATGAACATGGTAGAGGCAAAAGTGATGTGTTAAGAGCGTAGCATGTGGCGCTCAATAGTCTCTGCCTACCCCTTTGGATTAAGGGCGTGAGTGTGTATATATACTGTCTCGAGAGCAGAGCTGTATCAAAACCTTGTATAATAAATTCTAGGTACTGCTAAGGTTAAATGACGTCAACATATAGGATTCCTCAGTTGATACACTGTGGGATGCTTCAGCGTTAATTAAGATATCTTTAGTACGCAATGCAGATTGATCACACAAATTAATACTTGAGACAATGCGACGGAAATGCTTGGAGCATTTCACCGTCTGAGAATCAAAGAAACATATAAAGTATCTTGGTTCAATCTAATATTAATGAAAAAGTTTGTGAAGAAATCTAGAGGTTTGTTAAACATAAATTAACATAATATCGGCAGCTATTATATCATATACAGGTAGTACCGCATTAAATCTTTTTCAAGAATAAAATCACTACGCACTTTTTCTCTATAAAAACTAATAGACAACATAATAATGTAGAGCTTGATCTCTCTGTGTACAAAATATCAAAATCTATTCAGTGTTTTCTGCGTTTGCTTCTTACAAAAATCCAAATATCATGTACCCATTTATTATAGAAGAAAAGGAATATAGATAATCTAACAAGGTTCTTTCACATATATTGAAAAAAAATAAAAATACTAACATTAGATACGGCTTTCCTACGCGCATGAACAAAAATACTCAATAATTATTTCATAATGCATTCCTTATGAAAATAACGCACAATCAATCAGCAGATTATCTTGTGTAATAATTAATAACATACATATAATAATATGATTTATAGATATACTATGTATGTGTAAGGTATACAGTTTGCACGCGGTGCGGCTTGGATAGATTTGCGTTTTAGGATTTTTCTTCTCAGTATCAACACGAAGTCTGTGGGCTCTTACACATAAACACGATACGACGTCGTATCGTGGAAATCTACGACAAGCAACGTAAAAATTCACGACACGACATCGCAACGGGCCACGATGCACGACTTGGCGACGTCGATACGGTGCCGCAGTTAATCTCGAAAAATGGACCGCAATAGACGTATTCTCCTCCTGCTGGTATTAAGAACCGCACCGGCGAAGGAGTGCACTGAGAGTTTTTACGACGTCGTACCGTGCATTGTGGCGCCTTGCGATGTCGTGTCGTGAATTTTTACGTTGCTCGTCGTAGATTTCCACGATACGACGTCGCATCGTGAAACGACGTCGCGTCGTCTTGACGACGAGACATGTTTATCCCTCACCTATCGATATAATTATGCCGGCCTGTTTGAAAAGGACACGCTGTATGCCGCTTTCAACAGGCTCATCTCGAAATCTTTAGGGGAGGCCAATGTTCAGTAGTAGACATCATGTGGCTGATGATGGAAAAAATCTATCCAGGGCTCTTTATTTGCACAGTTCCTATCCCGAGCCCTCTTTATCCAAACAAAAAACCTTTCCTCTGTCTCATTGTCGATATTCTTATGGTCGGTAAACCAGTGATGTAAAATTATAAGGCGTGTCTCATATCAATATCCTACAAGGTAATATTGAATATTAGAAAGCCGTAGACGATACTTATCATATAATGTAATATACTAGTATCTATATTAACAACTTTATTAACGAGTTACGAAAGCTATAATTTAATTTAAAATGTATATTCAGAATAGTCAATAATTGTACCCTAAATTATACAGTCATTTTGATTTTACGTTATTAAATAAAAACGCCCACTTACCTACTTGACAATAACACCTTATAATAAATTACTCGAACCGCAGATGCAAAATATGAAAGTGTAAGTTTCGAACAAAATAAATATCAATACGAAGTAATTTTAATTTTACACGCCCTAGTACTACTTCTACTCTAAAAGAATTCGTCGCAGCGGAAACATCACACTCAATCAGAAATACCTACGCTCACGCACACGCCATATTCGCACTAAACTACAACATTAGCAATAAACCAGAAAAATTCAACTGGGATTTCTGGTAATATTATTCGTTATCTATGGATGATTTTCGTCACAATCCTAGCAGAGGTAAAGACGAGTACCTACATAGTTCCATTAACGCAATGTCAAAATGTCGCTGTATACTGTCCCACTGCTGGGCACGGACTTCCTCTACTACGGAGAGGTGTACGGCTTATTTTACTACGATGGCATAATGCGGGTTAGCAGACTTCACATACCTTCGAAAGTTTAATGGAGAATTCTCAGTTGTAAGCTTCCTCACGTTTTTCTTTACCATTTGCAATGCAATGCAATCAGCCCTGTATTATATAATGCTCACTGCTGAGCACGGGCCTCCTCTACTACTGAGAGGGGTTAGGCATTAGTCCACCACGCTGGCCTAGTGCGGGTTGACAGACTTCGCATACCCTCGAAATTCTTATGGAGAATTCTCAAGTATGTAGGTTTCCTCACGATGTTTTCCTTCACCGTTAAAGCGAACAATAATTGATAAACAATACACACGTAACTTCGAAAAGACAGAGGTGTGTGCCTTGGGTTTTGAAGCTGCGGACATTGTCTCGGCAGACCGTTCCATTCCCAACTAGGCTATCGTCCCCTTTATCATAATATAAACATAACTTATAAGCACGCATCTAAGTACATATAATGTATTGATTGTAATCCGTGTTGTTGGTGAAATAAATTAATAAATAATAGCAACAAAAATATAATAGAAAAAATTACCTCATCTTCATCAAAGAATCGAACCCCGCACACTGCAATTCATCCGACAAGCCTCACCTACGTGCCCACGATAATTTATCTCATTAATATCTGAGTAACGTCAAAACGATAACGACTGATAACAATCGGCAATGAAAACGACCTTTGTTGGATAATTTTTGTTGATATCTCCGTACTACGTGAGAAACGAAAGGTGATATGTGATATTTGAACACGTACTCAAATTTACTAGATAGGTCTCTCGTATGCAAGGGTGCATCTGGTGTATCACCGCAATGTTTATTTCTACTGCAAAGCATCAGTGTGAATGGTATTGTTGATCGAAGGTGTGAATGCTCGTGTTCCGGTTACGAAGTTCTTTTGTTTTGGCCTGTTATGCATTTTTCATACTATGCACACACAGACACACTCGCACCTTTAATCCCCGAAGGGGTAGGCAGAGGCGCAACTAGTGCTCTCACTTTTCGCCGTTCATCCGTCCCATGATATGATAGGAGGCGAGCATATCGCCATATCGGGCACAAATTCCAAACTGCCCGACCCGGGGATCGAACCCGAGACCTTGCAGTCGTACCGTAATACAACTACGCCACCGAGGCAATCATACTATGCACACGTGATTTATTATTTTAATAAAATATAATATACAATGAATCTTGCAAGTTCTGTTTTTATAAGTGTTCCCTATAGGCCGTTTCAATTTTATAAATATAAGTATCGATTTATGTAGTGATATAATAAAACCTAGTTTACACCAAGTGTACAGGAAGAAAACACTTGTGCACATTTATAAGCTGTGCGATGACCTGTGACCCAGTACTCGGGGCGTTGACCCCAAGTTTTGCGAGTGCCAAAACTGTACTAAAGCAGGTTAGATATTGATCTATTATGAGATATTTTTTTTGTCCGAATTTTTTTTCTACATTGCCGTTTATTCGGCCCTAAGATATTTGTAATTATCTTAATATTATAAACACGAAAATTTGTAACGATATCTCAGTATTTTAAAGAGGTTTAGATATTTTACTGGTGGTAGGTCTCTCATGTGTAAGAGTCCGTCTGGGTGGGTACCAGCGCAATGTCTATTTCTACCGCCAAGCAGCAGTGTGCATGGACTGTTCAGTTTTGGTTTGGAGGACATTGTAGCCACTGTAACTACTGGACATAATGAGACTTAACATCTTATGTCCCAGGATGACGAGCGCAGTGGAATGCCACACAGTACTTTTCAAGGTGCTGAATGGTGTTGCTACTGTTTATGGGTGTTCGTATCGCTTATCATCAGACGAACGGCATGCTCGTCTCGTCATAAGATGCAATAAAAAAATAAAAAAAAATAAAGTAAACGCCATAACTGCTGAACTGATAATGATGATTTTTGACTCACAGATAAACCATTATTCCAGAATACAATGAGATTTTTATACCTGGTAAGGTTATATTACGATGATACTAACACCACCAAATACATTGCACAAAATTTATAAGTGCATCAACATTTGTTTATATTATTGATCCAAGGTTGTCTTTATTAGTTTTATCTTACCGAATAGTACTTCGCGAAGACATAAAAAAATATTAAAACCATCAAACCATGTAAGAGAAGGTACAAATATCAATGATCGACCTCAATGCGATTACACAGTACTGATTACAAAACTGAAAACTTGCGAATTCCACACGGCTCAAGGTTCTGTGACAATGATTAGGAAACTTCGTACTTAAATACATGGTACCTACGGACGATATCAATGCACGATCCCCATACCAATTTTTACGTCAATCCAGAACATTTAATTAAAATAAGTGATCTATATGTAAGCATGTAAGAAAATTTCACTCGTACCTTTTAATTTTTAATAATACGAAGATATTGCTCAATAACTTGTCACATAGTGAAAACAATAAGGGTCGTTAAAGAAACTGAGATCAATTATTTTCTGCCCCTATCTTGGAAAGTGGAACCTACACAACGTACTTCACCCATGTTCTTGCAGCTTTACGGCATAATTATTTTATAATGTAACCGACAATCATGAATAGACCTTTGTAAAACAAATCCTGAATAAGTTTTTGTTAAATAGAGTTGTGTGAACAATTATCTTACTTGGTTTCCGATTATAGAATTTAGTAAAACTCCGATTTGTCTTAATTTTTTTAAATTATCCTTGACGATAATTCTTCTAATATGAGGTTTCAAATATTGCAATAAATTAAAAAAAACTTTAATCTGGGAATTCACTCAAGATTTCACACGAGATAGTTGATTCTGTCTTTAAACTACCAAATTATTATATTTTTGCTCAGATATAAAATAATAATATTGTCAACTCTTAAGTATTACCAATTAAAATTCAAAAAATGTTTAGATGTATATTAAATGTACATGCAGAAACCGCTGAACAAAAATGAACCCTTGAATTTACATATTTCTTATCCCAAAAAAGCATGCAACAGTACTTCTCTTCCAAAAAAGGAGTTCCACGCCGAAATAGAACTATTTACTAGGATATCTGAAAGGAGCCTTTGTCCAAGTTGTTTATTTGTAATGTACAACGCAATAAGGAACGAGACGCAAATTGTTCATTACACTGATTGCACGTGGGTCTACTTAGCTTTAATTGTATTGTACATTTGCTAGATAAATTATCGTATATGTACACTAGCATTAGATGTATTATGATGTATTTACCTTCGTGATATAGTTGTTTTGCGTACGAATGCCGAGTTTGAGGTATGAAATTCGATCCCGGGTTGGGTAAAGTGATGATTTTTCTACTCGGTATCATCAAAGTATAAAATTTTGCCTGGTAAAAATATGTTGCCCCCTTTCACAAAGGACTAACCTAACCTAAAATAGCTGGCCGAATGTGAGTGTGTGTTATCTCTATCTACCCCTTAAAATTAATAAAAGTATAAAGTTCACACACAATTCACACAGTTAACACACCTCATTGGTTCTTTTTCTTCTAGTTCAATGCATGTGAGTTTTATTTATTTATTTATTTATTTTGCACTTTATATACAAAAGTATATAGGCGGACTTAATGCCAAAGGCATTCTCTCCCAGTCAACCTGTGGGTGGTGCAGAGATAAATAGTTATAGTATATATAGTATATATACATACTATATTATATATATATATATATATATATATATATATATATATATATATATATATATATATATATATATAATAGTAATAGTTTTAGCCTGGGAGTTCCTAGGTTCGACTCCTGAGGGCAACATTTTGTGTGGGTTCTTTTTGATTTTGAAATAAAACTATTTTGCGGATTTTATCGCGGTTTTTTAATTAATATTTTCTCCCGACGTTTCGAAGGCTTTGCAGCACTTCGTGGTCACGTAGCGGACTGATTCTTTTTGATTGGCAACCGATAATAAAAATTAACTCAAATCCTTTCTGCAACTTGCTTAAAGCTATGTGTTGTGTCGACCCCACAAGAAATAGGATTACAGGAAAGTAAGGAACGTACTATATTTCCCAACTTGGACAATGTGCTTATTGATCGGATAAAACCCGGATTATTGTCATAGATCACAGAATTAACAGCTTTCCTCTCTAATATAAAATAAACAAAAATAAAAAATCCCTGCTAAACGAATTTCGGCCACGGGGGCCAAAGTCAATGTAGATCAGCCAGGTACGCAGAAGATATTATAGTGCACAAATGTGCGCGCAATACGCAGGTGCACTCTCTATTCCTTCACTCTCATTGTCCGGTGCGACAGCAATCCGAGACGACCGGAGAGAGATCAGGCGCAGGACCATCCGCTTTACGTGTCCTCCAATGTAATCCTATGCACAGTAGTAAATAGATCCCAAATGTCACCTATGAATGTAACTCTGCGTAAAATATTTTTTTTGTGTTTGCACCATTGATGTAAAAAGCCCAAAACTCTTACATATCAATGGTCTATACCCAATAAATCTAAATTTCCCTTCGACATTTACACTATTTGCTCTTCATCCAAGATTATGGATAGATGCTCTCACCATTAGATGACCATATAGGCTATCTCATAAAAACCTGCGTCTTTCATGACACAATGCGTCTGGCCAAAACAGTCCCAAAAAAGCAGGTTAAATACATATTTGGGGATACCAGATAGCAATCTTTTGCCAAATTAATGTCATAAACACTATTTGGGTACAATACTTGTGTCAAATGATTTTTATCTTTGTATCCGGGATTGTATAGTGTAATTACATGAGAAACGGGGGTACTTTTAAATATTAAAGCACTTTATACAATATTAGATTTATCTCGTACCTCGTAAGTCGTATGTTTTAGTTAATTTTCCAATTAAAAGCGAGGGTTTTCAACACAATATTCAATTTACTGCTTTTCATCATCATCATCAGTTACATGATGTCCACTGCTGAAATAAGGCCTCCTCTAAAAATTTCCAGACGAACCTGCCTAAAGCGGCCTGCGTCCAGCGTGCTCCTTCGACATTTATCGAGTTATCTGTCCACCTTTTCCGTTATTTGCTTTTATTGCTTCAGAAATTCAGTTTCTCCCTTACTCGTATTCTTATGCACACACACACACTCAAGCCTTTCCATGATGTGATAGGGGGCGAGCCTATCGGCATATCGGGCACAAATTCCAGACTCCGGGCTGATAATGAATAGAAAAATCCAATATCACTTTGCCCGACCCAGGGATCGAACCCGAGACCTCAGCATTGCAGTCGTACCGTAATACAACTACGCCACCGAGGCAGTCATTTTTCTCTTCAATATTACTGAACTAAAACATATGATCATGAGCTAACAAAAAGGATGATAGTAGCCTCACCCTACTCATAAGGGCTCGCCCATTGAGATTTATGTGCTCGGGTGTTACCCTTACAATTGGATAATGCGACCGGATGGGCTACGATTATGAGATACGATTACAGTTTAAAGATTGGTTTATAGCGTGGAGTACTGGGTTCAAATTGGTTAGGGTTTGTGTTTTACTCTGTTCCACTTGCGTCTTCCCTGCGGTAAAGACCTTTCCCAGGTCAAAAATCTGGCTGTTTATATTTCAGGTATAAAAAGCCTAAGGATATTATGTTAATCCAGGATATGAATGAATGACATAATATAGTCTACTTTTGTACCAAATTTCATTAATACACCGTTTACTGTGTTTACTTCTAAAAAAATATCTGGGCTTAATCTGGGGTTGAACATAGGACTTCAGACAACCCATATACACTGCAGTGCCACGAAGACGACATAATTAGTGAATATAAAATGACTTTAATCAAGCACTTCTATTTTTCATCTATTCCTATTTCTCGCCAAAAAAACCAACATGGCGTTGACAGGTGCGCAGCGTCGGCTCGCGCGGTATGCGCCGGCGCCGACCCGACACCGCCCGACCTATCGCGAACACTTCTTTTTGTCGCACCAATATAACTTCTATTGAGCTGTGATCACTTTGCGAGGCTACATTTTGTGTATTGTGTAATTAGTATAAATATCTAAATTAACTTCTATAAATATACTTTTATTTTTATAGAAAGCTTATCTTCTATGATCCTGCCTCTTTAGGCAGGATCATAGAAGATAAGTTTTTAAGTGTTAGATGCACGCTCAACACAATTATTTACAGAATAAGTAGATCGTCTGGACAATGTTGGTACACTGTCTCATAGTTTCGTACATGTAGGAGATTCAAAAAAACAACCGAGACATTAAATTGAATCTCATTTTTTTAAATAAAGTCCCTGTCTTCAAAAAAAACTGTCTCTCAGTTCCTGGGGCAATAATACCGTAAGCTAAGGACCGTAAAATCCTAACAAATCGTTTATCTATTGAAACTGTCAAAATTTTAATCGATTTGACAGATAAATCGCATCGATAGGGAGATAATTTTTGTGAATTCTACCGCCCCTGACTCGATTTATCCCATCTAAGATCAAGTCATGACTGTTAATATATTATTTGACGGAAGACTATGACCATACATAAACATTTATGACAATGCATTAAAATTAATGAACATGCGAAGGTAAGTTCCGCACTTGATTGCCAGAAGCGATCACGACAAGCGTCGCATTTTATGCACTTGGATCCGTAATATATTTCCAAAAAATGACATCATTTCACTATCATAAAGAGCAGTTAACTATATGCATAATTAAAAGTCTAGTACCCTCAGAGTAATATTGCTTGTTATTAATCTGAGTTACTACCTTACCCTTATTTCAGAACAAGAAAAGGAGAAGGGATTGTAGTCAAATTCCTAAATATTAAAATGTTGAAAGTAAAAAAAATCGTCTCCAAGGGTATAGTATACTGCATGCTGTATATGTATATTGTATGCATATGCACTGCATTTGATCTTGTCATTTTTGCTTCACACATGTGCCCTATGCCTGGATACCTAGTTACCCTCCATGCCGATAATGGACATCCAACAAAACAACTTGCCCATTTGCCTAAGACATGGTTACATAATTTCGCAGTTAGGTTTATGTTGCATATAGTGGGAAAACCCAACATAAAGTGGAGTACATGAGTTAATATTCATAGTTGGTTTACCGTTGGGCTCTCTTGAGTCGTCGACCTCGTAAAATGACTCGAATCCAGAATACTGGCATTTTACTATTACATTGTTTAAAATGACTTGCATAGTCTTTTTTTTGCAGTGAGTAAACTTGCAGGCTGATGATAAATGAACTCTATTACTTAAGGAATTGTTCCTTGATGATCTTTGAGGTAGAATGGGTATTAGGAAAAAATAGATAGATGTATAATGATGAATAGGAGCTATTTGGAAGAAACTAGATTATTATGATGGCGTATTCAGTCCAATACTTTGTCAAGTAGCGATTTTCATTTATCTGAATATCTAGACGAGCAAACGGCTCTCCGCATGATAAGCGACCGCCCATAAACAGCAGCACAACCATTCGAATTTAAACAAAGCATTGCATCGTACCCTTTACCCTAAGACATATTGACTCGGAATTCCTAGTAATAAACCACAATTTCCGACAAACCGGAATACAACATACTGATGCTTGGTGACAGGAATAGACATTGCGTAAGTACACTAAGACTAGCGTATAAGAGACCTAGTATAATATTTAATTCTAGTGGCAGGTTTCCGCGGAAATATTTCTAATGTCCTCACAGTAAAAGTAGTTGCGTGGGTGTCTTCCCAAACTGGATGGACTAGTTTGGGCCAGATGGGCTGATAGTGTGGTTTAATGGCGAAGTCCAAAAACTAACGGTGTGACATATATAATAACCGGTCCTACACAATGACACATGATAACAAGACAATTTCAGGGTCCTGTAATTTTTATGGGTGATGTTATTGATGGTGGCCCTTACTATCATGCGAGTAACTCGTCCCTTAGTTGCTCGTTTTTTGGTTATATTTAAAAACCTCACAGGATCGACTTGCTCGTTTTATCATAAAACGCTGCGTGTGTTGTCGAACGTTGAATGTTCCTATAGTAATGAAAATCACAAAGCCGCAACAAAACTCATCGTTTGTCTTCCTTATGCTATAATAGTACATACATATTATTTTTTTATGGCATTGAATGACGCGACGAGCATGCCGTTCACCTGATGGTAAGCGATACAACCACCCATAAACAGAAGCAGCACCATGACTTACAAAGTACTGTGTGGCATTCCACTGCGCTCGTCATCCTGAGACATAAGATGTTAAGTCTCATTATGTCCAGTAGGTACACTGGCTACAATGTCCTTCAAACCGAAACACAACAGTGCATGCGCACTGCTGCTTGGCGGTAGAAATAGACATTGCGTTGGTACCCACCCAGAAGGACTCTTACATATGGGAGACCTACCACCAGTAGATACATACATCATACATCATACATCCATGAGCGTAGTCGGGGGGGAGGAGCAAGGACGGGCAAAGCCCACCCTAGAAACGTCTTTGCCTACCCCAGAAAGAGCCTTGCTCTTACAGGAGCCTTCGCGTGGTGTAGGCCTTTCGTGTAGGCAGTGAATTCGGTGACATTTTTTTTAGCTCCCGCCAGCTGCCCCCTGGAGAAAATCTGTGGCTACACCAATGAATACATCTAGATATTTCACAAGGTTAAGTATTACATGGATATATCAGTTATCAACATTGAAACTTACTACTTTTTAACTATTAATCCTTTTAACTAACTTACACGATTCAACAAGTACTTCGATTGAATGAAAACAAGACACGTAATGCAAAATAACGTACACGATACCATGCCGAACATAATCGCAGCAGGAGTCGAACCAAGGACGCCTGGTCGGTAATTACGATGCATGCTCTACGCTGATCTATTGGCTATTTGCATGTTGGATTTTATTTAATTTTCGTCTTGTGTGTGTTTTAATAGCTCTAATATAAATGCGAATATGAAGACGTTTGGATGTTTTTTCGAATTAAATACAGAAACTCCTCATTCGATCTGGATGTAATTTGGTAGAGAAATAGATCATGTCCTGAATATAGGCAATTTTGTTATTCCGGAAATGTACACATTGAGACTTTTATTGGGAAAGATCTTTCACTCGGGTGACGCTGTGAGCAATATTTACTTCCATTTTTTTATATTTCTATTCGTGGCTGTTATTAGCCATTACATTGAAAGCAGTATGCATTTCGTGAATCCTGAGCGGGTTGTACACTTGGAACGGAATTGAGAATTTATTATTATGCAAGTAAATATATGCTCTAAACAAAATAAAAATCTGTATATTTTTTTGTGTTATACACTGTACCTAATTTATACTCTTAAACTGATTTTGAAAAGAGCAACCCTAGAGTTTCTTGCCCGTTCTTCTCTGGTGGAAACTGATTCCTTATGTTTACGCGAATGTTAGACATTGAAATTAAACTATTATAACGGATTTTATCGCGGTTTTTTATTTGATTTTTCTCCCGACGTTTCGAAGGCTTTGCAGCACTTCGTGGTCACGGGGCGGACTGAGGTGTTGGTGGTCCGAAAAGTTAGTGTTACAAATCTACCTTCAATTTACAATTATACAATTTAAAGATGTTAGTCATTGTTTGCGGTCCGGTCTACGCAGTAAGAGCTCACAATGTCTTGAGGTCTGGCAGCAGGTCTTTTGGGGCCCGATTTAATTAGATGTATGACCGGGTCCCAGGCTTGTGCAAGTTTCCAACCATCTTCTCTATTGAAATTAGGATGTTTTTTGATCTCAATAGCCTCGCGGATCATCCTAGGCAGGAATCGGTGTTCTTTGGCAAGGATTTGTGGCTTGTCGAATCTAAGGTAATGGTTGGAGCCTTCTTCTGAGTGTTCAGCTACTGCAGACTTCGTAGAGCGTCGGTGTTTAACATCAGCTATATGTTCTTTTACGCGGGTCCCTATATGTCTTTTTGTTTGTCCAATATAAGAGAGGCCACAGTCGCAATCTATCTTGTATACGCCCGGTTCTTGTAGAGGTATATGGCACTTGACAGGTGGTAAAAATTGACTAATCTTCTTAGGCGGCTTAAAATAAGTTTTTATGGAAGCGCGCTTCAGGATGTAGCCAATCTTGTCAGTGACTCCTCTTACATAAGGTAATACAACTGGGACACGATCAACTGTGGCTGGTTTCACTCGGTCTCTGTGACGGCGGCGTGGAATTTGGAGCTTGTTGTCTCGCAGTACTTGCTTGACATGTTGCAGCTCAGCAGCCAGGTGTTTCTCGTCACAGATTCCTTGTGCTCTCTGAAACAAAGATTTGCCCACGGTAGCTAACTGTTTTGGATGGTGATGAGATTCACCGTTCAGGTATTTATCTGTATGGGTCGGTTTCCTATACACAGTGTGGCTTAGGGACTGATCAGGATTACGGATGACTAAAACATCTAAGAAAGCAAGAGAGTTATCCTGTTCCAACTCCATGGTAAATTGAATTTTATCATTAATGGAGTTGAGATGATTTAAAAATGCAATTACTTTGTCAATTTCTTGAAGAGATGCCGTGACCATAATCTCATTCCTACGTGTGTCAAGATATCACCAAAGAAAAACATACGAGGGAGCGCTAAAATTCTAGACCAGGCGAGTACAAAACTGTTACGAGCTACCATACACGAAACTCGATCCGACCTCAGTTACATAAATAATTGTGTTGAGATTTTATCCAATGAGTTAAAGACAGATTTATCAGGATTTGATTTTAATAATTGCATTGATATTCTTAATAGGCGCGAAACATCTAAATATAATGAATGCAAAAATAAACACATAATTAAATATGACAAATTACGATCAAAATCAAATACCAAAAAACTAAATAACACCGAGTGTAGGAATGGAACGCGCGCGACCATAGATCATACACACTCTTGCGTAAACCATGAACAACGCGCGGTCATAAATCTGTCAAAACAAACATTGGATGAAAACACAATTCAGGTTTTATCGAGAGGCTTAAATTTTGCTGTAACACCACGAAGGATGCCGTATGAAGATATTATCTGCAACGTTGAGAATAATCTCTTCAAAAATAAATTAAAAAAGGAAGATTCGGAGGCCATACGCCAAGACATTTCGTCAGTATTGCGTCAAAACAAAGTGCCGAAACCAAATCTCCCAAAACATCAATACATCGCTTTAAAGAACTTGCGATCAATGAAGGACATTATAATTCTCCGTGCAGATAAAGGGAATGCGACAGTAGTAATGGATACGTTGGATTATAACAACAAAATCGAACAACTTTTATCGGATGTAAGTACTTATAAAATAGTCAAAACAGACCCGACTAACAAAATATTAAAGGCAACTAGCTCTTTAATCAAGAATCACTCCGATAAGTTAAATCTAGACGTAGACTTACTCGTTCCATCGTGTGCAAAACCGCCTAAACTGTATGGGTTACCTAAGATTCACAAGGCTAATGCTCCGCTGCGTCCCATTGTGAGTCAGATCGACACACCAACCTACAGACTGGCTCAGCACGTAGCTAAAGTGCTTTCACCGCTCAGAGGAAACACTAGAGCATCTGTGAAGGATTCATACCAATTTGTCAGCGACATTGAACACCTTAAATTAGCTGACAATGAAACAATGGTCAGTTTTGATGTCCAGTCACTTTTCACAAGTTTACCAGTACAAGACTGCATTAAAATTGTTTCTAAGAGGTTAGCAGAAAATAACATCCCTGTTGAATATGCAGAACTACTCCAACATTGCCTCACATCTGGCTATATGTTGTGGAATGATCAGTTCTATGTACAAGTTGAGGGGGTAGCGATGGGCTCACCTGTATCTCCAGTAGTCGCCGATATCTTCATGGAGGACTTCGAGGAGACAGCCCTGAACACAGCCCCGGTCTCACCAAGGTTTTACAAACGGTACGTAGATGATACTTTCACAATATTACCATCTGACAAAGTAACTGCATTTTTAAATCATCTCAACTCCATTAATGATAAAATTCAATTTACCATGGAGTTGGAACAGGATAACTCTCTTGCTTTCTTAGATGTTTTAGTCATCCGTAATCCTGATCAGTCCCTAAGCCACACTGTGTATAGGAAACCGACCCATACAGATAAATACCTGAACGGTGAATCTCATCACCATCCAAAACAGTTAGCTACCGTGGGCAAATCTTTGTTTCAGAGAGCACAAGGAATCTGTGACGAGAAACACCTGGCTGCTGAGCTGCAACATGTCAAGCAAGTACTGCGAGACAACAAGCTCCAAATTCCACGCCGCCGTCACAGAGACCGAGTGAAACCAGCCACAGTTGATCGTGTCCCAGTTGTATTACCTTATGTAAGAGGAGTCACTGACAAGATTGGCTACATCCTGAAGCGCGCTTCCATAAAAACTTATTTTAAGCCGCCTAAGAAGATTAGTCAATTTTTACCACCTGTCAAGTGCCATATACCTCTACAAGAACCGGGCGTATACAAGATAGATTGCGACTGTGGCCTCTCTTATATTGGACAAACAAAAAGACATATAGGGACCCGCGTAAAAGAACATATAGCTGATGTTAAACACCGACGCTCTACGAAGTCTGCAGTAGCTGAACACTCAGAAGAAGGCTCCAACCATTACCTTAGATTCGACAAGCCACAAATCCTTGCCAAAGAACACCGATTCCTGCCTAGGATGATCCGCGAGGCTATTGAGATCAAAAAACATCCTAATTTCAATAGAGAAGATGGTTGGAAACTTGCACAAGCCTGGGACCCGGTCATACATCTAATTAAATCGGGCCCCAAAAGACCTGCTGCCAGACCTCAAGACATTGTGAGCTCTTACTGCGTAGACCGGACCGCAAACAATGACTAACATCTTTAAATTGTATAATTGTAAATTGAAGGTAGATTTGTAACACTAACTTTTCGGACCACCAACACCTCAGTCCGCCCCGTGACCACGAAGTGCTGCAAAGCCTTCGAAACGTCGGGAGAAAAATCAAATAAAAAACCGCGATAAAATCCGTTATAATAGTTTAATTTCAATGGTGGAAACTGCTTTCCGAAGTGGTGGTAGAGTAAAAATTGACTGAATCTAAGTAATGTTTAACATTTCAGAGGGACGAGCGTAGTGCCTCACAATATTTAGTAACCCAAAATTCGGCTGGTTTTGCTAGTGTACTCATGGATTTTACTATTAGCCGAGCAGCTAGCTCGTCTCGTCATTCGTTAATAAAAAATCTGTACCGTTCCGTTATACGTTTAGTTTTCGTATGATTCACTCCTTATCTAAACGAGACTTTTTTAAACCGGTCTTTAGCTGTTTATAAACACTGAACACCTGTGCATAGAAAATAAAATAAACAATATAATTAGCTAATTTATCAAATACTTTTTCTCACGAATATATTATATTTCTGCCACTTTTTTTTATTTTATAGTTTTTGATATTTTAGATCCCCGGCGATGTTTAATATAGGTTTTATTTATAAAAAAAATATTCGAGACAAACTGTTTTAACCATAAGATAGTCCAAAGAAGCGCTGTTCTTCCTGTTGAACATTAAAGGTAGAGATTTACTGGATACTACTGCTATCGTATTTGTATACGATAGCATTAGTATTGATTTTGTATACGAGCAGTCACTATCAGGCGAGCAGATTACTCGTCTCAACATTGAATATTACCACGAGCTACCTATAGTTCCATCTCGAGTCATTAACCAAGTGCAGCCACTTGACACTGTTTCTTCTGGGAAACGCTAAGATTATTTTTTTCCCAGACCATCCTGATGACAACGCGTTTGATGCTTTACGTATAACACAGTCTGCAATTGTTTGTGCAATGTTAAAATGACTACTGATTACTGATGGTCTCATTTTAAATAAATCTCTATTAAACCTTTTTATGGCATTTGACGGAACAAAAATCGAATAAAAATAAAATATGTCTTAAAAAAATAAAATACTTTATTCATCACGCAGGCGAACATAGTTGCACTTATGATAAGTCAAGAATCAAGATACATTAAATTGATTATAATAATTATTATTAATACCAAAGGTCACTTATGTAACTACCGACATTTTTATTAGGAGTAAAATCAATGTTAAAAAATAAATAAAAAAGCCAGCTGGGGCTGTCAGGAAAGGGGATATAAAAAAGAGATCGTTTTTATTAAAAAATAATGGGAGGAACGCGTCGCGATCCTCACCGGTGAGTAGACTACAGGCCCTAGCCTAGCTAACCTACCAGTGTTTCACTAGCTACCTAAGCGATGACGAAGATCTTATATCACTTAGGACCATAGATCATAGAAATATAAAGTCTATGCTTAGAAATATACTTGCTTAGGACCGATTTCACTGCTTGCTGATAAACGCTATTTGTCACATAAATGTATAAGACGACCAAACACAATAGCCAGGCTCTAATCTAGGAGCATACAATAAAAATAAGTAAAATAAGTATAAAATAGAGTTTATCATCAAGCGATGAAATCAATAGAGGCAGTAAAGCTTTCTATTAGAATTATTTTAAACAACCTCATAAATATCTCATGAAACCTACCTCGTGTTCAGAGTAGATATAGATCATCCAGTTGTTTGTTCAGCGAGGAATGCGTCGGCACCGCGTCCGGAGCATTGTCGCTAACTTTGTCGTTACACTCGCTTCTCAGAAGCTTCATGTCATCGGAATTCGATGCTTATTATCTACAGCTGAAAATATTACTAGAGTATCATTTACATTTTGGGTCTTTAAAGAAAAATTAGGCTGAGAGATGAGAAGCTGGGGGCGTTAGTGTCCTACTAGCATCGGGTAGACGCCCGGTCATTAAGTAAAGCCTTTCTGCGACGTTCTTAGAAAAATTTTTCATCGACCTCTCAAAGGAGAGGGATAGGAGCAAATGCAAGAAAAAAAAAAACAGTGCCTACACCTATTTTAGAGGCTACGAACGCATCGGAGATTCTTTACAATATGGTGGGTATTTTCAATGATTAACATACCATTTTTTTTTGTTTTTTTTTTTTTTTTTATATCTTTCATTGCATTGAATGACGAGACGAGCATGCCATTCGCATGATGGTAAGCGATACGACCACCCATAAACAGTAGCAACACCATTCAGCACCTTGAGTTACAAAGTACTGAGTGGCATTCCACTGCGCTCGTCATCCTGAGGCATAAGATGTTAAGTCTCACTATGTCCTGTAGTTACACTAGCTACAATGTCCTTCAAACCGAAACACAACAGTGCATGCACACTGCTGCTTGGCGGTAGAAATAGGCATCCTCGTCTCATAAGGTAAGTCACTTCATTTGTTAGAAAAAAATACAATCCAAAGGCTTAAGACAAGATCAGATAATAAGAAAACTCCGATAAATTGCTAAAATCATGACACCACGAAATATAACAAATTACCTAACTCTGATAATCAAAAATGGTCCAGCAAAATCCAATGTCACATCCTTGCAACATTCTGAGGACATTTTGATTTGGAGTTATTAATAGCAAGCACATTTGCAGGGACCAGGCGCCGCGCCTGACTCACACTGCCTACTCAACGCAAATTATTTATAAACATTTCTTAGAAGCTTAATCATGTCATACTTGTTTAATATCGACTTACTGTACGTTATTACTAAAAAAGGCCATCTGGTTTATCATAATGACGAGACGAGCAATCCGCTCGCCTGGTGTAAAGCTACCCCAAAAAAGTAGCAATACCATGCAGAGCTTTGAATTAAAAAACTACTTCTACGTGGCAATCCACTACGTACTTACACCATGAGACATTAGATGTTAAGTCTCATAATGCCCAGTAATTACACTGGCTACAATGACCTTCAAAACTAAACACAACTATGTCACCATAATGTTGCTTGGCGACAGAAATGGACACCGTTAGGCTCTCAAATACGATACCTGCAACCTAGTATACCATCCACACGCTAAAAATCATGTACAAGAATCGAACCCGCTTCATTCCACAGCAAGTTCTACCTCCGCGGAGTTTACGTCATTATCGAAAACCACACCCACATTTTACAATTCGAACCTTGAAAGAGCGTGAGGTTTAATCAACATTATGTGTCAAATTAGTATATGTTACACTTATTTTCCTCAAACAGTGTCTGAGGTCAATGTCAAGGTTCAAGGCTAACTATTGAATCACTGGTAAGCTTTTGTTTTACTCTAGTGACTAGTCGAATTAACTAGACTTCTTTGAGTTCCTTTTCTAGTTTATTGAATTAGGAAATGGAATAATATCATCATACGTTGGACCTCTTTTTATAAAGCGTAGAGCTGGGATACACTGACATGCTAAATCTATGGTAGAAAGTGACATAGCGAATGTGAAGCCACCTTTTCTTTTCAAATTTCAATTCGACCATTAGAAAAAGATAATTGCTGGCCGCACATTCGCTATCTCTCTCAGACTTTTCGATAAAATGGACTATATATACTCTGTAAAGTTCTTATGCGTTTTAACTGTCAATTCCCTATCTATAATTTAGATTTGCTGCTGATTTCAATAACCGACCCCAAACGCTTTTAAGGAGCCATCGTGAAAATTGACCAATTAAAATAAAGTAAGTATTTTTGACATTACAAATGACTATTTTGATTGGTTTATTCGCGGATCGAATATTAAGATTAGGAACATAATGAAAATGGCCGATAATCGCAGCGATAAGACTTTAAGACTAATTGTTACTGTCCTTTATTCTATCGTATCCAGAAACCCTTGTATTTCCGTATAGCCTTCGCGCCGACCTATGAACATCTGTGCGGGAATGTTGAGGTGCCATTTCGCAACAGCCCATACATGGCGAAAGAGGTCATTGCTGTGGCCTCAGAGCGAGCACGGCCGAGAAGCGTGTTTATTTTCATTATTTATCAGCTCCCTTATAACCTAGATTAATCCAGAAGCTTCGAGAAGGAACGGCTTCAGAAGCACTGAGAATAATCCGAATACTTGCAAAACATACCAAAAAAGAAAATCTCAAGCAACTGTGTGTTTAAAAATTGTGCGGTGAAATCTGAAATCAGGAGCTCAGCGTTCTCATCCCCTTATAAACTGCGTGAACCAATGAAACAAGTCCGTATGTTGTAAGACCTAAGTCCTATGTATTTCCTGACTCAATTTATTAACATGGGGCAGGACTAAGTCAAAGTAAAGTTTATATGACAAAAATTTCATACTGTTCCTACTCGACATTATGATTTTGTACGTTTTTGGACTTTTGATGGACTTTTTCAAAAATCTACGAAGGGTGCTCAATAGGTATTCTTACACTTCAAGTATAAATGAAAACGCTTTGCAATTCTTAATGTTACTGCTTACTATCATCCATCTGAACCCAAACACGTTACGTGACTCATTATAGCAAGGTTATTGTGCGTAAAGACTCAAGACAAACAAAAAATTATAATACATTTTTTAACGAATAAATTAAGAAAGAATAAATATTTCGTTATTTAGAAATAGGATACGTTAAACTTAAACTATAACACTCAAGACTTTGTCCAACATTTCTGACCCTACAATTGTTATATAAGGAACGAAAGGCTTGCTACCCCAAACAAACATTTGTCCAAACATTTGCCGATCGAGCCCTAAATCATCCCCACGTGAAAGTTCAAGGCCCCCGATATTTGGCAACGAATCAATGTCACTACCAGCAGAACTGGTTCTTAACTATAACTCAATTAGTCCGATGTCGTTCACTTATTACTTCACACTTAGACAATTTGGAGCTTTCTATCGTGTAAGAGACGAGCGGATAGCGATTTAATCTATACATATCATAATAAAATCGTAAACTCATCGTCAATGTTTGCAAAAAAATTACTGGGAAACGCGACGAATAATTAATATAATGATTAAATTATATTACTGACTATACTTATATTATAAAAAGGAAAAGTTTGTGTGTTTGTTTGTGTGTTTGTAGGGGATAATTTCTGGAACTACTGAACTGATTTTGAAAATTCTTTCACTAATTGAAAGCTACATTACTCAGAGTGCTACAGGCTACTTTTATCCCAGGAAAATATAAAGCGGGACTTTTATCTTGGAAACACTTTTTCACGCGGGCGGAGCCACGGGCTAGTATAAAATAATACTTATAACAATTATATCAGCCCTATATATATACTGTCTCACTGCTGGGCACGGGCGTTCTTTACTGACAGGGTTTAGGCCTTAGTCCACCACGGTGGCCCAGTGCGAGTTGGATATCATAATATATGAAATTGAATAAAACAGAAGGGTTTACTTAAATGTGCTGATTTTTATAACTACTGACTATTCATACTGCTCTGAATTGTACTAATAAGGACTTCTATTATTCCTATGGCCTATAGACTTTTATCTTAAAAAGGTACTCATATATGCGGAAGAACTGCCAGCAAAATGTTGTATTAATATTAAATAAACTTTTAAAAGGTAGTTTGTAGAATTTTTATAGAGGTGGTGTCTGAAAATACCCATACCAAAAAATAGGAAGCTAAACTCACCTTGAATCATACAAACTAGGTTATGGCAATACATAAGAAAGGCGTGTAATTAGTCAAATATATTTACAGACACTGATTCCCAGAAAATTCGCTATAAAGACATTACGTGAACTCTCAACACTTACTCCACCCAAAATAAGCTTGATCAACGCGTTAACTGGCAGCAATTGTGCAATTCCTATCAATGAAACAGCGCCCAGAGACTAATTGAAAACCGACTTGACACGTTACGTTTAAATATCTACTGCGCACTGACCACTAGATGCGATCATTTTACTTATATGTACGAATAAATGAAATGGAAGTGTCTGTCTGTACAATAAAGCCTTCTTAAGCTTGTATTTTGGTGATACATATTATCAGATTATCGCCGAGTAATTAATAATAATTTTCAGCAATTTTCTTTTTTAATAAGGCAATAAACAAGTTTCGACATTGTATTCCATACTGAAAACCTGTTTGCTAATCATTATCAGCCTGTTGTAGTCCACAGCTGGACATAGGCCTCTCCCAAGATACGCCACAGAGCCCGGTCTGCTGCTTTATGCATCCAGTCGCTGCCGGACCTCTTGTACAAATCGTCCCGCCATCTCGCTAATAGCAAGTTAATAAAATCGATACCTCCCACGTAAGTTGTTGTATCCCCAAAATCACAATTTTACAGTAGAGCATTTTAAAGATTCAAATTGGACTAAAAACTTCATTTATAATAGTATCTTTGTGAAATTTGGTATATGTATGTAACTTATAGTATTCTTGAATATGTTAAAAGATAATTTAAAAAAATATGTATATTTTCTGAGATATCGTTCATACAACATTTTACTGTGGAGTACAGGCTACACTAGATGTTGTATCTCATAATTACAACACTATACCGCGGAATTTAGGTGTCATCAATTGTTGTATATGATATTTACAACAATATTCGTTGAAAAATATACGCCTTATTCCACTGTATGTGGTAATAATAATATAAATTGGTTCATAATTATGTGTATATTATTATATGTTAACAAGTGTAGGTTAAGAAATAAGAAAGAAATATTGTAAAAGATAAATTCCTTTAATTTTTTAATAGAAATAACACTTATTAGAAATTAAACATCATTGAAAAAATAGAATAATTAAAATTTAGGTATACATAACATACATTTAGGTAACAGATAATGTCTTCCATTAGTAGGTTATAAAAAAAAACGAAAATAAACAATCATAGCAAGGTTACTTAGAAACATAATAAAAAAAACATAACTCACTCTGCACGATATTTTAAAAACATTACAAATTCATATTAAATTCTACATATAATAGAATAATAAAAACATTATAGAATTTAAAATAAAAACAATAACCTACTTATTTCGAAGAGATCAACTTAAAATCAGGATAACAAGAAATTAGGTAATCTTTTATAATTATTATTGTCATTGTAACTATATTTGATTTTATTCGAAGTTAAAAAAAACTATTTTCACACTCACACATACTCACGACTTTTACGCCCAAACGGGTAGACAGATGCGCAACTAATGTACCCACTTTTCGCCGTGCGTATTCCGTCCCATGATGTGCGATGTGCGCATGATGCGCCCCTATGGACGAGCCTATCGCCATATTGGGCACAAATACCAGACTCCGGGCTGATACTTAGAGACTATCCCGCCCTCACACCCGCCACTGCAACTCCTGTAAGCCACGATCAGCAGTGGCACGCATTTTATGACACCGAGCGATGAAGCTCGGCGAGTCTCTGGGAATGCTAATTAGTCTTAACCCGCAACGAAGTTAATCAAATAGAAGAATAGGGAGGAGTTAGAAATATATTTTCCACTTCCCTCCATAGCAAAGCGGGAGACAAAATAATGAACTAAAAAGGTATTTAACCTTAATTATTGAGACTTTTACAACTGGAAAAGCCAGATGTAAAGCACCACGGATAATATTTTAAAGGGTCCTATCATTTGAGCTGTTAGATTTGATTCCAATAGTAGGTATGGCAAAAACGCCGGAAAGCATGGAAATTCTGCCTAGCTTCCACAAGGCCCATGTAGTATACAACTCCAGATGTTATTTGCATACTATCCAACATAATCCGGGCTGATACTTATTAGAAAAACCCAATATACTGCACAACCCGGGGATTGAACCCGAAACCTCAGCATTGCGGCCGTACCTTAATAAAACTACGCCACCGAAGCAGTCGAATACACCAGAGCAGTCGAGAATTTTCAAATTCATAATTAAAAACAGTTGAGTTATTTTTAATCAGATAAACCTAATTTGAGCCTTAAATCAATCAATCAATTAGCTTGTCGCCGTCCACTGCTAAACGTAAGCCTCCCCAAGTGAGCGCTAACCACCCCGGTCTTGAGCAAACAACTTAAATCAATAAAAAAACTAATGTTATTTTTATGAGAATCTACAATAAAAACGAAGATACATAATTACAAGATATTTAATTATGTTAAAAAAGAAAAGACTAATTTATGTACTATTCTTAACAAAATCAACATCATTATTAGAGCCAGCAACAAAAGATAGACTCTTGAAAAGTCGTGATATGTGGCTGGAATGATTCCACTGTGACAGAGACTCATTAAGTCATCATATTTTGCCTTTGTTAAGTGGAGATGGTTGGAATAGAGAGGGCATAGCTCAGCCATACTATTTATTTGGCGCCTTCGGGTATTGATATTAATGGCAATCGTCATAGCGTTAGTGTAGGCCAAATCGGACTGCCTCGGTGGCGTAGTTGTATTGCGTACGCGTTAAGAGTATGATTTGCGTGCTGAGGTCCTGGTTTCGAATTCCGGGTCAGGCCAAAAACATTGTGCCTAGGATTTTCCATCTTAAAAATTACTGTCACAGTTTGGAGTCAGGAAGTTAGCGGTGTGATACCCCCGTGCCTCGGGAAGCGCGTAAAGCCGTGGGCTCTGCGCCTGATCTCTCTCCGGTCATGTTGGATTGCCGTCTCACCGGACTATGAAAGTGAAGGAATAGCGAGTGCACCTGTGTATTGCGTACACACTTTGCACTATAATATCTCTTGCTTAATTGGCTGATCTCTGTTGAGATTGGCCGCCGAGGCCGAAATTGGCTAGGAAGGGATTATTAATATGCCAAATCGTACCGATATTAAATTGTAAAAGAATCTTTTGCACATACCTACACTTCTTTTATTTTGTCCTATTTAACGAATATACACATAAAACGAAAACACTATGCGATTGTAGTTCAGACTACTTCAGACCAGCACAATTATCAACAAGATTTGCTGTATCAGAATCTATTGCTAGTTCGAAGCTATTGTCAAAGACATCTTCATCTATTATATTTGCTAACTATTAATTTTCGATTAATTGAAACTTATTTGGTAATGGAGACTCTGAAACAGTAATTTTAAATAATTTATTTTCGGGAAATCCTTTTTTTATCGAATATTTAAAGAGTATAAGGACAAATCCACCAAATTTCACGTCTCAAGGACCAGCGGCTTAGGCTCTGCGTTCATAGATCGCTCACTAAGTCAGTCAGGCAGAACAAATCATTTTATATATTACTTTTAAGACCCAATTTGAGAATAGATTTTTAACATACAACATTGAATTTGAGTAAAAAAAAAAGTAATAGCAACGTATAATATAGCATTTTACTATACAACAAAGTTTAGAGTAACCATTCCCAAAGTAAAATGTTTTATTTATAACATACAACAATATTTGAATTTGAATGTAAACGTAAAATGTTGTATGTATTACGTATAATATTTTTAATGAATGCTCAACGACGTATAATATTGTAACTAATCCATACAACATTTTAGATTGGTATCACCATCATATAGTAACATTAACCTTATAAATGTCAATAAAATATTACAAATAAAAACATATCTGTGATATTTCGGAGGCTTGAATCACGAAAACTATTTAGTTCTATTTCATCTAAGGAAACATTATTATTTCAAAGGAGTGTCTCGGAGTTGCTATTTTGTGTACTCGTATTATTGAAAAAATCACATAGTCTACGCCCTCTTGTTACACTTGTACGTTTCATTGTTATAATATATTTTAACTAATTAAATTACGTGAGCTAATTTTAAGAGAACTTAACCGCTTCCTTCCTTCGCGTGCGGCCGGTTGAAAGTCCGGCGTTTTCTGTTGTATGTGACCATTACGAGACGCGAGCGCGTGATTCTCCCCGTCCCACATCCCACGTAAACTATTGCAAAGGTCTATACACTATTGTAGTCCGTTCTCGTTCGAAAGTTACAACAAAATACGTCTGGAAAATCCTTGAAAAAATCGTGTTTTCGTAATTTTTTTACTTTGAATGCATTAAATAATGCAATTTAGGATAGTTTTCAGTAAAAACGCTAAACGGCATTTTTGTGGCATACAACAACTTACGTGGGAGGTATCGAAATATTTGAAGTAGAGGAAGGAAACAAAGATCATACAGCCCCGTTTCTTTAAAAAATGTTTTGTTTCTTTATCATCCTAAATAATATAAAATTAAACAAAAAACTGCAATAAAATCCGAAAACTACTTTTGTTTCCATGTCTTATATACACGTTAACATAATAGATCATAATGAAATACCCAATATCTCACATCAGTTTACCATTCGATTACATTTCCGATAAAAATCTCAACACATTTAAATAAAATTGACATGTGGAACTTTCGTTCACACGTTCTTTCGCCCACTTTAATCATGAAATTAACTTAATTTAATATGTTGTATTAAGGTCACCCTACGTTAATATAAATGGCTTCTATTGAAACACATACCTGACCAATGATCTGTTTAAAAATGGAATATAGCGTGTCAGGCCGATATAATTGTGGCGATCATAGAGATGATTTGAAAATCAAACTGTGAACTAAATTCAAAATAAACATGATTATTCTTATAGATAGAATGAAGACGCGCAAGTAAGCATTTGCTTGATGGTACACTTGTCCTAAAGCACTGATTAGTAACAGTGGTCAAGACTTTCCAAAGCACTGTATTAGACTACTCTACTGTCATCCGAACCCAGTGTAATTTAGAATATTCTTTATAAGTATTGCATTAATTACAATGCAATTTCTCAAAACAAATATTATGTATTCAATTTCTTTGTAAGTTACAAGCAGTTTAACATGCAACTTAGTTTCTGGATTAAAATGTAAAAACTTACCAATTTTTGTATATTTTAACGAAGCACTATCACACGCACTCACTTGTGTCGTTTTGTTTCAAATCACATTATATTCACTTTGTCACTGGGGTTAAGTTTCTCGAAACCTGAAACAAAAAATAGCACGTTAAATATCTTGTTAGGTTCTAAGCAGTTTTATTGAGCGTCATGGTCGATTAACATAAAGAAGCCATAATAACAAATGCAGCTCTTCTTTACTACTACGGCAACCACAGCTAAGCGAATAAGCTGAGCGAAGCTAAGTAAATAATTAATCGATAGAAACACAGATGCATGTCTCTACTTCTCTACGCCACGGCTAATTTAAACAAATAGAACGAATCTAGCATAATTATGAATAAATAAGTCTTTGCGCGAGTTAATCCCACTGCAGCGAAGCGAGGAAGAGAGTATTCTAAACAAATATATTATTTAATAACACTCTGAGATTCTCCACTTCCCAACTGCGCTTTGGTAGCAATTTGACAAGCAATCGTCATTACAGTTAATTGACAATTTTGCTAGATTAAAAGCGCAAAACCAAAGTGATAAGACCCATAATACTTTTAGCAATTCTTCCTATTTCAGCTACTGGTTGTATGGAAGCGTTTACGACCTGAAAACCGTGAGATAAAAAATATAATATAAAATAAAATACAACACAAACTAATAAAGTGAGCTGAATGAATAAAATATGTCAATTCTTTTGCTTTTGTGTTCATCTCAGGCAGGTTATAATTTGATTGATAACTTTTATAAAAATTGCAAAATGAGCTCTTAATTTTCTCAATAAATATACTGTACTTAAACATTGAAAAAGCCCTTAAAATAAACTTCATAATTAGAACCACGTCGCCAAACAAAGCATCTCTTTAGATAAAAATTAATTGTTAGATAATTCTCAACAGAGCTTATCTTCGTCGGGAACGCCTTTGTACTCCCATGGAGACTAGTAAGGAATCTGATGATAAGATAATGCTCCAGGAATGTTTAGTGCGTTGCTAAATGAGAACTGAAAGCTTACTAGTAAGTTTATGTTATATCTTAGTAACTACTATCCCGTGCTAAGCTTAAAAGCTATATCTCAAAAAATATTGTAAATTTGACTTTTATGGCATCAGGCTTAAAACATGCGCATCCAATGAACAACATAGTAAATAATGGGATTTTTTTAAAACCTGTAGAAAAACCTTAATAAAAAGTTCCCTACCTCAGTTTTAGCTCAAATCAAAAAGAGTGAAAAGAAAACTATATTTACAAAACTTCAACTGTCTCGAAACTAGCGTTCATTACCATACCGTTATTGCGTTTGGTACGGCAGTATTGTGCATATTATATCTGGTTGATAGTACATGCTGCAGTAGTAGCATAGTGAGAATGCAGTAATTGATGCCCAGGTTGGGCTTTCAGGGACGAGTTTTACGGTCTCTACTCCCACCTCCCCCATACACATATTTTCAGGCACAACAGAATTGCTTTAGCCAAATTTCTACTACAACCTGTCTGGCTAACTGCAGTTCTCTTGAGACGATCTTAACCCGAGTAAATCGTGCTAGGAAAATCCAATGGAACCTTCCCATTCTCAACCCGTACATGCTACCAATAGACCATACAATTGAAAGCTATAATTCTTTAGCATCGCTTTAAACATTCACAAGTAAACAATACCAAAACGATGAAACCACAAAACCGCCGCTGAATGAATTTACTCGGCTAAGGTACTTATCTATTGCAAAGGAAGGTTGCGCGTGGGCACCGGCGCCTCCTGTATTAATTATGGAGCACAACTCAAAGCCTAAATGCTTGGCGAATTACGTGGGAAATAGATATAATAACGCGTGTAACGCCGATGGTGTAGGCAGATGAATAGAAGCAGGTGGATTTCGGAAGCTCAATAAATACAGTCAATTTGGAATTGCTATTTCTTCTCCTTGAAGATATAAGTGTTATTTATCTCTTATTATTACAGGACTTATAGTGATCTATTTTTAAATCATACAGTTCTATTATCATTTTACTGTCGCTTCCTTAGTGTAATGGCAGCGCATATGAGCTGTGGGCTAGGAGGCCTGGGTTCGAATCCTAGGTGAGACAATACTCTGTGTAAGTTTTTCTACAGGATTGTTTTCTAATAGTATTTTTCCAGGGAATTCTCCAAAGAAAGATAAAGTCGAGGTATGTGGCCAGTCGTAAAAACTAAACTAAATCTTTTCTGTGTAAATCTTGAAACAGTGTAGTTCAACCTCACAATGAAGATGGACAAGAGGAGATTTAAAAAAAAATGAATAAATATGATTTACGTACCAACCCACATTCCACCATACTCAACAGTTATTTATTTATTTATCATAGCACAACCACGTCAAGTACATGCAAATTACTTAACATACAGATTTAAGCGGTATCCTGTCCGATGTATAAGACAATAACGGTGTACATAACATTATAATTATTGATTGGCTCAGTGTAAACCGAATTTAAGAAGGGTAATACTTAAGCGCAATAAGATACATTAAAGTCTCAACTATAAAAATCTAAACTAAAACTTAAACAGTTATCAGTTAATTAAGATTCAACAACACAATAATACGATATATTCCAATATTTCCTCTGATTGCAACAGATGTTTCGAAAACCTTTTTATTGCCGAACCCACGGGCTTAGGCAAAGAGTTAGCACCTTCGAAAAATTGCAATGGAGTTGTGCAAACACACTGCAAACAGACCAGATGAACACTTAGCAAACATGTATGAGAACTAGACAAAACCATTACTTTTTATGGTATAGGTCTGCAAATGAATAGTCCGCTTGATGATAAGTAATGTGCACCATGTATAAATTAACAACCACAACACTGATCTCAAAAGAAAGGACTGATGAGTGACGGAAGGGGTAGTTTGAGCCTCCTTTGAATTTCTTTATGTATAAAAATAAAGATGATGATCCTGTGTAGTTTGGTAGCGGTCGGACATAAAAACAATTAGTGTTACCCATGCGAAGCCGTGGCGGGGCTCTAGTTTATTACTAAATAGACTTCTGCTCGCGGCTTCGCCCGCGTGAAAAATTTTTCCGGGATAAAAATATTTTCACGGGATAAAAAGTAGCGTATGTGTTAATCCAGGGCATGATCTACCCGTGTGCCAAATTTCATCGAAATCTGTTCAGTAGTTTGTGAGTTTATTCGTTACAAACATACTGACATACAAATCTTTCCTCTTTATAATATTAGTATAGATGAAATGAAAAGTGGGTTTACTAATTTCGCCATTGCCTACCTCTTCGGGGAATAAATGTTGCCAGTGAATGAGTGAAAGAAAAGAAAGAAAGAAAAAATGTTTTATTGATGGGACAACAAAAAAATATACAAATTTAAACATAAAAAGCAAAATACAGCACAATATTGTACCAACAATAGGAACCCTCATTCAGCTCCTTACTACAGTAAGGTCTAACCAATACTGTAGCGCTGATTTTCGATGAGGGACCCAGGTGACATACGGATACTAAGTCGATCAGTACGAATCTATATACCTATACACTAAACTTACTAATAAACATAAATAAAATTTAAATTTTCTTCCACCCTCATACTCAAACAATAACAACACAATAGACCACAATTCACACCGCTGCACTGTACTTAATTATATTTATATTTACAAAGTAACAGAGGCGGGGAATACAAAACATCCGCCACTGGGTTTTTTAATTTAATACATCAATGGCCACTAGTCCTAGTGCGTGAAAGGACTAGCAAGGTGCTTGACTAGAAGTGATGACGATGTTCCTACTACGTACTGACATTGCGTCATATTTGTAACAATCAGAATCGAATAATAAATCCGTTAAAACATTCCGACCCATCAAAATCAGGAATGGTTGCCATACGTGCTCATACAATGATTGCTTCAACGAAATCGCCAAGCGTACGCGCACTGTATATTAAATGGACAATTCTTCAAAATAAACTACTAATCGATAGAGTACGAGGAAATTATTGAATGTAAGTATTCCTTGAAATACACAATTGTATCAAATGGGTTCGACGGCTTAAGAATAGCCTTCGCTCCAAATATTTTTAGTTCATCTTATCTATACATTTTGACGTTCGATAGGCGGCCGATGGTAAAATTAGGCCAAATCCTTTATACTTGCGTAAAAGTGTGTTTGACTCCACATTAGAATGGGATAATGGCGGGTGAATTTTATACCTCAATGACGAGACGAGCAATTTGCTCGTTCTTAGCGCTACCATAACGGTAGCAACACCACCCACGGTTAACCTGCAAAGCTTTGAACGGCATTGAGTGGCGCTCATGGTCTTCACATTTAGTAGCCAGTGTAACTACTGAACATAATCGGACTTAACATCTTATGTCTCAGGATGACGAGCGCAGTGGAATGCCACACAGTACTTTGTAAGTCAAGGTGCTTGATGTTGTTGCTACTGTTTATGGGTGGTCGTATCGCTTACCATCAGGCGAACGGAATGCTCGTCTCGTCATTCAAAGCAAAAAAAAATTACACATGTAAAAAACATAACCAAAGTAGTATTAGGTACTAAATTGACACCTAATACTATGGTATTAAAGGCGCTATAGGTTCTTTACTTCCGACACCAGCTATATTTCTTAAATACACTCGTTCATTCGTACATTCTTTACTAATTTCAACATTTTCGAGTTTTGATATCTAATAAATTAGCAAAATTATCATATGTTAAAATGGCGGCGCTAAATCTGCTACCGATTCACTTACCCCAAAAAGATATCGCTAATTAACAACATTTTCTAACAAAAAATTCCCGTAACTTAAAAACGTCGGCGCAGTTAAAAGTAAAATCCATAATAAATAACTTTAACTGTTGAAATTAACATAAAAACGAGAGTTAAACCAGTTGTTTTCACTTTTAACCAAACAAACGTATGTTAAGAAAGTGTGATTGATTCATCTCGCCGACTTATAGTTTATTTTTGACCAATAAACTCCCACTTTAAACTCCTCGATATTGCTTTATTATTCGCTCTAGGTACTTAAGGGCGCATTTACAAATTTCCGTAGTTTTGAGGTACCATTTATTGAATCAGGAGTTACGCTTATGAGGAGATCTTGGTATATAAATAAAAATTAAACATTCCTCTTTGCTTATAGCATTTAGAAATTGTATGCTTCCATACAACATTATCACGTAAATACGTTTATTCTGGAGCAATAATCGCTGAAAATGACGAAAAATAGGGTCGGAATCGGAACCATTATACCTTAAACTAATGAATATTTTAATATAAAACCGAAACAATATGATGGCTTATATAGTCTTCTCGCTTTATGACTAATTATTTTCAAGTCAAATTAAATACTTTTCCAGTAAAGAGAAAAAATATAACCTGAATTGAATTTCTTCATACATTTTCCAATTTCGGGCTGTCATTCCGCGCTGAGACGCGGCCGAGGAAGCACGGGTGTACAACTTTTTTTCAAAAAATAAATACGTAATAAATTCATCGCGATGTCATTATACTACGAATAAAATAGTTGATACTATTTCAAATTATTATTTTTCAAAAAGCAAGTATGAAAATTTAATATTACAATAAGTCAATACAAATTTGATTTAATTAATGAAACATTCATTTATTTTAATGCAAATATTTAAATTTCATTATTAAAATGGCGGATTTATTTTTATATTTACAAAATCGACAAGTTTTGCAGTATATGGTATTTACTATTTATCTATTTATGATTTTTAGTATCGGTGATTATTTATTTTTAAATTTTACTAGGTTTAGTTCGCGTTTTTGCCCGCGTTCAAAGCCTTTCCCGCTACAAAAATATCTAAACACTCAATACTACAGTTCAGCCACAACTACTCACTAGGCATGGCTGCTTCGGTGAGTAGCTGTGTCGTATCGTAGGTACCGAGGTGTCGGCTGTGTGTGCCATTGTGACAGTTGCCCGCTGGATACGGCTTAATATACGTTTGAGTTTTGCCCAGCCTGGAATGAGGAGCGCAGCGCTCTCAAAGCAGTCGTCAGAGGCGGCCTCTCGTTGCCGGCCGTGGTCGCTCCCATGGTCGGCAGTCAGGAGGTCTGGCGTGTGTTGGCTCACTTCTGCGAGATAGTCCTCTCGTAGAAGGAGAGTGCTGAGAGAGTTCTGGAACGCGAGGATTCCTCCCGCCGTCAGAGGAGACGTAGGAGGCGCCGGGTGGACGACTGACCGGCGTCTCCCACCCTGTGGATTGAAGGTGTTTGGAGAATTCCACCACGGTATCCCCTGCCTGTCGTAAAAGGCAACTAACAGTGGCCACCCGGGCGTCGCGGGCGGGTGCCGTCTCTAGTTTTGTCTTTTTAGCACATTGTTGCGACCCCCCTGATGGACAGCAGTGTGGCAGGTAAGCCTCACGCTGCCGTTGACGCCGAGAGCGCCGAGATGCACGGGGGCTCCTGAGCCTATATCTCACTTGCTTTACATGGATGATCTCAAGTTGTTTGCATCAAAACAAACAGAATTGATTGAGTCGTTAAAAATTACTGAAAGATGTAGCAAATAACTCAACATGGAGTTTTGTGTAGATAAATGTGCGGCTATCCATATGAAGCGAGGAGAGGTCGTGGTCTCTGGTGACATACAAGTCTTAGAGACTGTAAGACTTAGATCCCTTTCTGAGACGGAAACTTACAAATATCTGGGTATGCCTGAGGCACTGGGGATTATGAGTGCCGACGTAAAACAATCGCTGAATGACCGTTTCTTCGGCCGCCTGGCAAAAGTATTTAACAGTTTTTTGTCAGGTGGTAACAAGATTTGTGCTTTCAACGGTTGGGTTATGCCTGTACTCATGTACTCTTTTGGTATACTCAGAAAGAAAGACTCAGACTGAATTGGACGCCCTGGATCGAAAGTTCCGGACCCTACTGACTGCATATCGTATGCATCACCCACGGTGGTCAGTGATGAGGTTGTACATCCCGCGAAGATGCGGGGCTGAGGCTTACTTAATGGACTTGCATAACCGCGAGGTATGCAATCTCAGGAATTATTTCCTCCACAGCGAAGTAGGCATGTATAAGATTTTAGTCATGGTGGATAAGGGATTTATCCCACTTTCCTTGGCGAATGAGAACTGGCGAAAACCTATGGCGATGGGCATTAGGGAACGCGATGTGATATGGAAGATCAAAGAACTATACGGTCGGTTCTATCGGGGCCTTGTCGTTTCTGCTCATGGGTTGATACCAGAGTCTCGACCAACACCTGCTGAAGCTCTCAATTGGTAGTTGGGTCAAGAGCCAGATGCAGAAAGTAGTACTTCTGGACACCGCAATGTCAATGTATTTTTCTATCGCCAAGCAGCAGTGTGCATGCACTGTAGTATTTCGGTTTGAAGGACATTGTAACCAGTCTAACTACTGGACATAAAGAGAGTTAACATCTTATGTATCAGGATGACGAGCGCAGTGAAATGCCACACAGTATTTTGTAACTCAACGTGCTGGATGGTGTTGCTACTGTTTATGGGTGGTCGTATCGCTTACCATCAGGCGAACGGCATGCTCGTCTCGTCATTCAATGCAATAAAAAAAAATGTCTATTACATGATGAAATTATAATAATTATTATTATTAAACATAATTGTAAACATTCGACAATTCCAAAAAAATAAATATGGATGAGTAAAATAATAACTTCAAGTATTAAGATTAGCTCGTTCAAATGGAAAATCTAGTTTAAATCGGTTTCGATGTGTGCGCGTGTAGCAAAGCGCGTTCTTGTCATTCAAATATCTAAAATCGAAGATGTCAAAAATGTAATAGCGTCCTTAAAGTTTAATTTTGTTTTATAGACTTTGGTTAAAACTTTAGGCTTCCTGGTGTATGTTTGTCCTTCATCGCTTAATGGTACCTATATTTTTGTCCTTTCTCGCAAAAAACTATGTAGATAACATAAAATCATGACTAGATTTATATAGGACTAGGGGAGATTTATAAGCAGCGATAGTCTTGTTGGGAGTGGAACGGACTGCCGAGACGAACGTCCGCAGGTTCAAAACCAAAGGGCACACACCTCTGACTTTTCTAAAAAGCTATGTGTATATTCTTTGTGAATTATCTCTCGCTTTAACGGTGAAGAAAAACATCGTGAGGAAACCTGTATCCCTGAAAAGTTCTCTGAATTTCGAAAGTATGTGAAGTCCGCCAACCCGCACTAGGCCAGCGTGGTGGACTAAGGCCTTAACCCTCTCAGTTGTAGAGAAGGCCCGTGCTCAGCAGTGGGCAGTATATAATTCAAGGCTGGTATGGTATGGTAGCAGAGACATTTATCTATTTTCCACATTGTCGTTAAGCTGAAGGCATAAAAAATCCCAATATATTGACGAATAACGTCCCAAAATAACGAATATGTAAGCATATAAAAATAAATCGGATTGGTCCATTTTCGCGATTGAAAAAAGGGATTGAGATCATTTATTGAAACTCGCGGTAAAAGACGATACGTCTCTCGATCCCCACAATTATGCCATATTTCTATAATATCGAATACAAATTTCTTCATTCTTTAAATAACAATTTGATACAACTTATAACCTTATCCACTTTCAAACTAATTGAACAATACCTGTTGACTCTATCGTATAAGGGAATGACCATGGGCAGCCCGTGACTAATGCGAACCTCGACCTCAACGCAGTTGAAACCAACTTTAGGATGACTATATAGCTTTTTCATGGATATCCGCGTATGAATAAGTTTGGGGTAAATAGACTAATTAAGGAATAGTTTAGCCTTTTTTTGTGTAAGAATTTTTAGTATTGGAGTAGAGAAGCAGTAGAGCAGCTGGTAGTATATTTTTATCTGCCTGGTTAGCGATCACCGTACAAGGTATAAAACTCTCCATAGTGGGCCATGTAACTGTCGCACTCCGAAATAATACATACATAGTTACCAGCTATGTAAAGTCCCATGTAACAGGGGGCGGGCCTATTGCTATTTTCCGGACACATTTCCGGAATCCGGGCTAACATCAACTACAAAACCCTAATACATTCCGGAATCAGGCATATCCGATTTCAAACGGCTGACAATTCGACTGGCTAGGGGTAGCCATCTCTCGTCAGTCGAAACTCTATCTACCATACTCCACGTACTATCAGGTGCAGCAAAATCACTGTACCGTGAATTTAAAAGAAAAGTTTCAGAGTTTAGCATGTACAAATAAATCTGTAGACCTTTATACCTAATCTATACTATATTAATATTATAAACCTGAAGAGTTTGTTTGTTTGTTTTTTTGAACGCGCTAATCTCAGGAACTACTGGACCGATTTTGAAAATTCTTTCATTAATAGGAAGCTACATTACTCCTGAGTGCTATAGGCTACTTTTTATCCCGGAAAAACTTTTAGACGCGGGCGGAGCCGCGCGCAAATGCTAGTTATGTAATATAATGACGCGACAAGATAGCTGCTTGTTAAACGCCCCTAAAACTTAGCAACACCATCAAGATAGGAAGATACTGGTGGTAGGTCTCTCATTATGTAAGAGGCCGTCTGGGTGGGTACCACCGCAATGTCTATTTCTACCGCCAAGCAACAGTGTGCATGCACTGTTGTGTTTCGGTTTGAAGGATATTGTAGCCAGTATAACTACTGGACATAATGAGACTTAACATCTTATGTCTCAGGATGACGAGCGCAGTAGAATGCCACTCAGTATTTTGTCAGTCAAGGTGCTGGATGGTGTTGCTACTGTTTATGGGTGGTCGTATCGCTTACCATCAGGCGAACGGCATGCTCGTCTCGTCATTCAAAGCAATAAAAAAAAAAAAAAAAGATGTAAGATTAAGTTTGAAGGAATTTGTAGTCAGTGTTATTGGGTATCATGAAATGAAATGAAATGAAATAAAATGAAATGAAATAATTTATTCGAACCCATAAAATGTTATCCATTATTTAGATTCCGTCAATATTAACTCTACCACCAGTTCGGAAAGCAGTTCTCACTAGAGAAGAACGGGCAAGAAACTCTAGTGTTGCTCTTTTTAAAATCAGTTCAAGTTATAAAATGCAATGCATTATGTAGAGAAAAAAAAATACAATTCAGTATTTGTTTACTTTTGTTTAGAGCAGTTCATTTATATACTCGCAAAATAGGTAATAAATTTTAAATTCCAACACTAGTGCATAACTATCTCATGACTGAACATGTGTCAGTGCCTTATAATATTGGGTTCGATCCCCGGTTCGGGTAGTTTTTTTCAATATGGCATTAGACTCGCCCCCTATCAGATCATCGGACTGAATACGCATGCCGAAAGTGCATCTACCAGTGGCACCCCTGTCTAGACCTTCGGGGGCACAAGCTGTGAGTGTGCCTTATTATGATTTCATGTTAGTTATCAGTCGTGACTCTCCCCATTAGGCGAGCGACTTGCTCCTCTCGTAATTTATTTATAAAAAAAATAGTCGTTCCATACAATTTCCACATAAAAAATCCGTATTGTAGTCATGTGGATCGATTGTATGGAAAAATCTGTTCATATATAATTCATCAGTGTCATAAATGTGCAATTTCCTTCCAACGCACGACATAAGAATAACAATTGCAATTAACGAGAACAACATTAATTATTAATGTTTGTTAATAGGTGCGTAAGATACATTTGTTTCCAATTTCCATTAAGATATACATAATTAAATAGCGCTGGTGCGGAAGCCTGCCTTAGCCAGCGTGACGCACTTGTGCCTTTATGCCAGTACTGCGTGTGATCCCTATTTTTTTTAACGGACAGGGTAAAGTGACCCCACTACACCTAATTGTATGTGGGGTTGGGACCAGATAGAGTGTTGACTGATTGATATTGGTTTGATCCGTAAATATTTCTTTATCTCAAAGATAAATATGCAAAACCTATTATTGGTCAGAACTGGAAGTTTTTTCGTTGTATTTATTCCACACCAAACTAATGTACATAAAACTTAATATACAATAGTTGAGTAACTATAAACCTAAAAAACATGTAGAACAGTGTAGGTAGAGACTAAAAAGCGATTCATTAAATTCGCTACTTAAAATATAGATACAGGGTTATACTACGTACTTTTACGTGGTAGTAGTTGACTGCCTCGGTGGCGTTGTTGTATTACGGTACGGCTGCAATGCTGAGGTCTCGGGTTCGATCCCCGGGTCGGGCAAAGTGATTATGGATTTTTCTATTCAGTATCAGCCCGGAGTTTGGAGTTTATGCCCGATATGGCGATAGGCTTGCCCCCTATCACATCATGGGATGGAATACACGAGGCGAAAAGTGGGGATGCCTTAGTTGTGCCTCTGCCTACCCTTTCGGGGATGAAAGGCGTGACTGTGCGTTTTTTTTACGCAGATAACCGCATAAAATGCTATTTAAAACCCAAAGGCCGTACATCATTACCTCACCGTGTCCGTATCGTTTGACCGTTCACAACAAGTTCAGAACCATGGACATTCCATAAGCAATACTTGTGAAGCAATACGTTCCGAAGCGGTGGTAGATTCATGACGATTCAAAAGAGCTTTTTAAAGACTGTTTGAATTAAGAAAGTTTTGAGTTTGTGTTTAATTTTGTTACTATCAATGAGAATCTTACTCATAATAAATTGTTTGTGAGAAGTGAACAGATTTTGATAGATTTTGAAAAAAGTAAACAAACTTCGCCTAACGCCTGGATAAACTTAGTCTACTGTTACCCCGTAGAATTACGTAGAAGAAAGTACTAAATATGTTAGACAAAGTTTTAAATTTTGCCAAGTAATGCAAAAAAATAGTTATGTCACAATTATACCTTACCCAAGAACGGTATTAAATATTGCGCAATACAATATTACATTAAAAACACAACTCCATTCACATAACAATTACATCGAAACTCGGCCGCATAGTATGCGCCCGATATTTTAATAAACAAACAACATCCAACCTTGTCTCCAAAGTTTAAAGCTTTAAACCGCAAGTCACTCGAACCGGGTTGCTCCAGGAAGCGCGCGAGTCCAGAATTCTAAAATAGACAGTTATGCCGCGAAATTGGGTGAAACGGCTGGTGACAGTTTTAGAACGAACGCTCGTTGCATTATAAGTGGATGGGGCAAGGGAATAATGTGAGCCTATGAGTTCATAGATAATTATAGGAATAGACAATTTTTATAGAATGGAATGAGATGCAAGTCACAATATTTTTACAAAGAATAAGAAATGTAAGTTGCCCGCATTTTGTTATGCAGATGATATGACAAGAGGAGCTAACCGCTCGCCTATGTTAAGTGTAACAATCGCCTATAAACAGGAGTAACAACACTCTTAAAATTATTAATTTTTGCGTGACATTGCACTTCATAATGTCCAGTTATTTCATTGATTTCAATGCTCTATATCACAAAACATAATCATGCTTACGTATTGTTGCTACAAATAGACAATTCGATAGTACCTACCGAACGTACTCTCACATAGAGACTTTCCCAATGAATACTGCCAAAGTAAGTCACCAGGAAATACAGTACACCATAAGTTAAAAAAAAAATAGGAATTGTGTATATGTAATAATTGTCATTATTCTCGCACCGATTATATGGAATCTAAAAGCTGGCCAAATGTGGGAGTGAGGTACCTGTGTTTGTACTTAAAAAGGGGCGAGATGCTTCGTATGTAACACTTAATTGAAGAAGATGTCAAAACATTAAATACATAAACTATTCCAATAGATACGAAAGCCGGAAGCAGCGTGGGGCGGAAACCGAACGTTTCGCGACGGACAGAAATACAAATGGACCGAATTTAACGCTAAGGACCAACGTATTCCATAGGGTTGTCAACGCAAACAATTAAGCTTAAATAGCAACATCATTGTAAAATGAGGGCTAATAAGTTTATGCATGGAGGGTGGACCGTTTCTTGATGTTAATGTGTCGTTTGTGTCAGTGTGTCGTGTGGGAAAATATCTGGCGTATATTATTACAGACATGTATGTACATACAATATGACTGCCTCGGTGGCGTAGTTTTACGGTACGACTGCAGTGCTGAGGTCTCGGGTTCGGCCTTCGCGTCGGGCAAAGTGATATTGAGTTTTTGTACTGGAATTTGTGCCCGATGTGCCAATATGCTCGCGCCCCATCACATCATTGGACGGAATACACACTACGAAAAGTGGGAGCATTCGTTGCGCATCTGCCTACCTCTTCAGGGATAAAAGGCGTAATGTGTGTATGTATATATATAATATGATGTATTATTCATTAAATTAACTATTTACCGAATCTAATACCACATGCCTCTGTTCACGGTCCGTGAACATCGAACATTGACTTTACAAAAAAGATAAAAACCTAGATGGTAGTTAGCTTTAATCCGCACTATTAGAGTTCATTTTCAAAGACTGTAGACAGTTCTTCGTGTTATGAGACTTAACATCCAATATCTCAGGGTGACGAGCTCAATACGATATCATGTAGAAATTAGTATTTTAAAGTTCTTAGTGTTATGATAAAGTTAGTAATTGGTTTTATGAAACTTTTATAAACTATATACGGAACAGCATACTTCTGTCATTTTTCTACAGCATAAAAAATCAAATACGTGTGCAATACCAACATACACGTTTATATTATGAACTAAAAACAAAACAAAACCCAAAAACAGCACACTCATCGCATAAACATTATTCTAAAAGATAATCGCTTTGAAATTTAAATATCACTCAATAAGATTCATAGACAAGGGGCCCCGTTAGGAACGGTTCCCGGGCCTTTTTTGGTGTTGGCAACATCGAGCGCTGTCAGTTGTCTATGGGAACCCGTGGGTAATAAAGATAAAAAATAGGATATGGAGAGAGATAAAGTTTTTGATTGTAATCTGCTTATCATTGTCTTGATTTCTTATTATCGATATAATAAGATTACTAAATAAATTTAGCATATTAGTCTTTTCAAAATATTTTATCGAATATAAATTATTTATAACCCGTTACTTTAGTACAACCATCATGCATGCTCTCTACTAGTGAAAAAAAATCACAATCTGATCATTAATTCCAAAGATTAAATCTTATTTCTATAATCCTCTTTTTAGGATTTACTAAAACACTTTTAAATACTATGAATCAAATGAGCAAGACTGTTAAAATTACTTCAACTTTCTTTATAGATTTTCCATTCATTCTTTCGAGCCAAGACAAAAAATCTCAAAAATATTACCGCCAACCCTAATCCCACGTATAGATCAAAGTTGCGTACGCGCACCAAGATTATTTTTTAATAATCACTTCGCCTTTGTGTATACTTATCGAATTTTATGTTTTTCTTAACCTAGACTATTTGTGGCTTTTTATTAATTTCTCTCATAATAGTGAAATGATGCAGGTACTTATAATAAGTTATTAAATCTACTAGAAGCTCCTCGCGGTTCCACTCGCGTGGATAACCTTTCCTGAAATAATAGTCTCAGAGAGTAATTTTACTTTCCAGGGAAAATAGTAACCTATATACATATAGTCGTATTAATATGTGGTCGTAGCAAAAACAATTCTAACCACCACAAAATAGTTACGATTATTTGATGTAATTTGGTGAACTAGTTAGATGGTGTAAAACGGCTATTATTTTGTAAAGAACTTAATTTTCTTGAACAGGAGTCTACATTATATATTAAGGGTATGTTTTACAACTTCTGAGTCAATGCTAGTCGTCACATAAATAACCAGAGTTGCAATTACAATAGATATATATAAATATGTGTAAATTTTAAAAGAATTATTGTAAACTCCGTTAGCAATCCCCAATAAATAAATAAATGTTCAAACAATTACAAAAGTCACAGTCTAATGCATGCTCCCAAATAAATGTTAATCAAATGAGTACTATCTGCATTAGCTGTTTAATATATATAACTGTCAAAAAAATTACTTCAAACTTGTGAAACAGGCCCTAAGAAAAATAAATCTTATATCAATGGCAATATTTTTATGACTACTTTTAATAAACTACCTATGTCCTTTAATAACAAATACATAAATTATGTAATACATGTTAAATCAACATAGAGCTGATAATTTTTATTGCCATCCTTTTATCTCAATCACATATTAATAAGATAGCGCCATTTAAATATTCACGCCGGCAAATTGATTGCAATTTAAACAGCATTATTATACAAATTAGAGTTACAGTATGAATGAACTAATAGCTTTGCATCTAGTGGTTTCTAGGTGGTCCCTGGTATGCAAAAGTGGGTCTGAGTAGGTACCACTGCATTATCTATTTCTCTTAAAGTTTGCAGGTACAGCCAAAAATAACTGAAGAAAATTGAAATTTTTAGTCACCGCTACACATTTTTTCTGATTATTAGATACAATGCACGCTTTGTAGATTATTTTAGGAAAGAAAAAATATTTGTGGGTAAGGATAGGTACAAGACGATTTCAAGTTTTGATTTTGTTCAGCTTTTTTTGTGGCTGACTGTACTGTGTATTGGTTCGAAGGGCATTATAAACAGTATAATTACTGGGCATTATGAATCTGTACAGTTTACACCTCATTTCTCAATGAACGCAATGCAGTGTCAAGCAGGACTTTATTGTATCAAACCTGACAATACCACTACTTAATGTCATTTGTCATGATCTTGAAATTAATTTATTTGTTCTTTATTCAACACACACAATCATTACAGGATATATCCAATTCAAACTGGCGGGACTATCACAAAATAACATAAACATACAACTACATACTGTAACTATTTTTAATAAAATTCTTATGAACATAAAAAAGTTTCTCCTAAAAGAATGTGAGAAATTGGTTACTATAATAAGTCAAATACAAATGTTCAATTAAATGGACATCTTAATGCATTATCGAAATCAAACCGGTAGCAATAGTTCCAAAGTTCAAAGTGTCAACTGGGCGACTTTCGTAACCCCATTCCGAGCCGTGACCCTAAAATTCAATGGGATTTATGAAAATAAATGAATAATACATGCCCTTTGGTCATTACACGTTTAAATGAATGTTGACTGTACACATCAATTTACATCAACTTATTTATCTGCGTGACAGAGATTTAGATGAAACTTCTATCGTCCTGTAGTACTATTTTCAATTTAACTATACGATTATTGATATCATGAATGTACTTGTAAACAGTATTTAAGGTATTGTAATTACTGGGGATTATAAGACTTATGATCTATCTCAAGGTGATAAGCGTAATGCTACACAATATTTTGCTATTGCTAAGCGGCTGTGACCTTTATCATCAAGCCAACGGTTCGTACGTCTCGGTATTCAGGTGTATTTAAAAATACGTTATCATCCATAGTTATAGTTATCTTTTTCATTTTACTATTAGAGATTTACCAATAAGGTCCTTAAAAGCAATTTCGGAATCTCTTATTAGCATCTTACCTCTACTTAGTGACACCCAATCCACCACAACTTGTGCAAATTCTAAGAATTACGTTGTGCAGGACCTGACCGTTTCGTTTAGGATATTATAAGTGTATAATCTAGTCGTATAGTACTAAAACCCGTTTGGTAAGGACCATTGTAACGCGCTGAGGCTTAGTATGGGAATTCTAAACTTAGAACTAACTTGTAGATACTGTACTGATGTATCTAGAAAAGGTTGTCTGGCAGAAAACTATTTAATACTGGCCACTGTGGAACCATGGAGTTTTGAACTATGTAAAGTGCTTTTTCCTTTTAGCTTTTCAGGGTTAGGCAGAGCTGTGTCGCATCCACATTTGGCCGTGTGTATTTTGTCCAATGATGTGATAGGGGGCGAGCCTATGGCCATATCGGTTGATACTGAGTAGTAAAATCTAATATCACTTTACCCGACCCGGGGATCGAGCCCAAGATCTCAGCACTGTAGTCGTACCTACGCCACCTTGGCAGTCTTAAGTCTATCACATCATTTATACCAAAACATTATTGATAAAATGGCTACCTAGATTTTACAAACTCATAATGTACAAAATGAAAGATCGACGCTTCTGTAAATAACGACCGCTTTTAGTAAAATAAAAACATTATGGATTATCTATGAATCATTTTTATTGATGCAATTGGTAATTTGTTGTTTAAAACCACAAAAACACCTTTAATGACCTCCAGAAAGCAAAAAACATCACGAAGAAGCTTAATGTTCGGAATTATCGGCGTTTGATACATAGTTTGGTATAAATAAGCCGTCAGTATAAATTTATTGGTTTATTTCCGTGTAGTTAAATACCGTCAGCATTTTTTATTTACGCACTCATGCCTCATAGCTCTAAAGTATTGGATAGAAAACCTATTGGAACAAATAGGCCAGGTTGTCTCATCTATGATCCGATAAAGTTAAGGCTCTTATCACACTGGCAAATTGCAACCGAATTCGCAGCGAGGCGAAGCTGCGCGCTCGTCCAGTGTAAGTAGACCGTTCACTTTACTTGACCAGAGATGAAACAACACGAACTTAGTTAAGCTAATTAGGATCAGCTATCACAATATAATGTAATATGGCAAGTCTATAGATAATAATATTAAGTACCTAAGTGAGAAGTGTGAGTGAAGCGACGAAGTGGAACGAACTGGCGAGACGAAAGTCTGCAGGTTCAAAACCCAAGGGCACTCTAACTTCTAGAAGATATGTGTATTCTTTGAGAATTATGGCTTGCTTTAACGATGAAGGAAAACGCCTTAATTCAACCTGCATACCTGAGAAGTTCTCCATAAAAAAATCGAAGGCATGTGAAGTACCTAAGCCAACCCGTATTAGGCGAGCATGGTAGATGAAGGCTTAAAACCCTGTCAGTAGTAGATGAGGCTCATGTCCAGTATTGGGACAGTATAATATAATACAGACATACAACCATTGATGTATTAAAAGGTTTTTTAATACATCAATGCATACAACGCTAATATTATTTATTTATCATCTAGTTGCGATAGCCAAGAGTATTGCTGATGCTGTTATCATTCCAAACGTCATTATTACCAAACAAATCTAGAAATGTAACAGGATAAATCAATACTATAAGCCAACTTAGGAACTTTCAATTTCTCAGAATTCGTTTCAAACGTTATAGACAATGATACAAATTATTCACAATTTGAAGAATAACCACAACATACGTCACGCGTAATGCGCCACTAGTTTTTGCTCGCTGGCTGAATTTTAAATAGATATTACTACAATCACAAGATTAGCAGCCGTTAAAGATAAGAAATCTTGCAATAAAACTATAGTAACTTAGGAGCAATGAATACGTAATTCGAGTAGAAAGGAAATCGACATTGTCCTTTAGTATGAAATGATTGTAAAAATCAGTAATTGAACTTAACCCATATACATAACATACATTCACGCCTTTTATCCCCAAAAGGGTAGGCAGAGGCTCACTTTTCGACATGCATATTCGTGCCGTGATATGAAAGGGGGCGAGCCTATCGCGATATTGGGCAAAAATTCCAGACTCCGGGTTGATATTGAATGGAACAACCCGATATCATTTTCCCCAACCCGTGGATCAAACCAGAGACCTCAGCATTGCAGTCGTACCGTAATACTACTACGCCACCGAGGCAGTCAAGATACATAGATCCAAACAGAATCATAAAGCATCTTTTCTTTGATTAATTATATACAATATCATCTTACAAACTTAATAACCAAGACTTTACAAATCAAAAAACATGGCAGTGCATTTTATTCCTAGGCAGCAGATTTTAAGTTTCATAATTCAATAGCCTTTAAACTAAAACAAACACATTGGGTACGAAAGACCTACCACATAGCAGGGACTAGGTAATAGGTATTATCAACTCGTCCCTACACTGTAAATAATAATAATCCGAAAATAATCCGAGCAATGTTCAAACTTTTATTATTTACAAACACCTGAACCAAGATCAATGAATGTTCTATCAAAATCTAATTTAAATCCCTGCCTACCGACTCTTATAAATATGCAGAGAAAACATGTTAATTTTCCGAACAATAACCTTATAATGCGAGGCTGACTATAATTTACAAGTCTTTGAAGATATTAAAATGATAAATAAATTATCACATAATTATTATACAACATAATGTAATCTTAGGCAGTTGAGGAATGTAGGAATACAGGAAAAACTAGTTTTAAAACACTGCTTTTTATTTTTTTAATCCTCATTAGGCCAAGGTAACACATTCGATCATGCATTAATGCGTTTTAAATAAGCATATTTTTTTTCTAAATGTACGAAAGTAATAATTAGATTTTTATAAGACTTTTATGTTAGATAGGGTTGCCAAAACTATTGGCAGCCCTAGCTTGGTATTCTGGTAGATTCCGAGGATAGGACAGCGTCAGTTGTAACTCGTATCATGTCACAATTATTCCAGAGTTGAATTCAATGCTATTCCAAAGCCGTATTCTTTTACTGCGTAAGTTAGTAGTAAGTAAGTAGAGTTAGTAATTTTGTGGATATTGTATTAGTATATAATATTGTGAACTTAAATTAAATGTACCTAATAAATAAACATGGTAATCAGATAACAAATAAATCCGACAATAAAGGAACAGTAAACCATACATTCCTTTTATATTTTAAAATCACGATTCATTGCTAGAAGAAGTTTTTACAATGGCGAATATGTCTAAAACTAAAAACCCGAAAATCTTAATCTGCTTCAAACATGGCAATGACCTCAAACTTGAGGTTAACTCCGAAACAACGACCAACGGTATTAGCCGGACGTTACTAAATGCAACCATGCTAGTTAAAATTCTACAAACTGACATTTCCAACTTGTTGTAATTTCAGATTGTTCCCGAAAATTCCATAGATTACACTTATCGGAAAATTATACATAGTACTAAGTACATAACTATACTAAGCGACATTTCTAAAACTTGATGTAATTCCAAATTGTTCCTGAAAATTGCATAGATCACACTCATAGGAAAACTATAGACAGTACTAAGTACAAAACTATACAGACTAATATTTCCAAAAACTTGGTGCAAATCCAGATAGTTACTGAAAATTTCTTAGATCACAAACACATTGATGAAAAGTTATAGCCAGGTCTACTATTACTAAAACATTAACGAAACTAAATCCAAAGTCGTCAAATAACCGTCCAATAGTTTAAAAATAACTCCGCAGGGATTATAATAACACTCGAAGATCCTGACTCATGTGTCTCATTCGTCACTTTAATTCCAAGTCAAATGCTATTGAGCGTGATACAGCTGCTTTAATATAACTTGAGAATTCTCTGCTATTTAAATGATGGCATCCGTCAATTCTCTTGTTTCTTCTTTAAAATTCTAATAAATCTCTTTCCTATTCTTATATGTCTTAAGCGGGGTTAAGGTTTGCTAGGAAACTTGCAGAAGGCATGTTCCACAAGCAGACTTCTTCAAATTTTAAAGCTTGCAGGATTTGCGGTGAGTCATGTCTGTATAGAGGATTGATGTATTTCTGATGGTGTAAACGAATCTAGAAGTTCTTGCGATATATAGCTGCGAGAAATTGCTAATCTAAACTCAGTTTTTCACTTCGAATTGTTTTCGCATTGTAATTTGTAGATGTTAGTGGGCAGTAGTTACCGGTTAGCATTAGATGATGACTTTCCACCTTTTGCTGAAAGTCTGGCATCTATCTTACTATATTTTCTAGAAATAATCCTTTGCGTTTATGATCTATGTTCTTCAAATTTAAACGATTGGGTTCTGGGTTCTAATATTAGAACTAGGTATGTTTTTTTAAATATTAAGTAGAGTTCAAATCTCCTATTATGACAGTTATATTCTTAAAGAATGTGTCTTGAACAACTGAATGCTTAGGCAGCACTAACATATCGTCTTTTTGTAAAGTCCTACGCAGTTTTAGCCCTATAAGACTGAATCTGTTAAGTACTGTTAATTTAATAACTACTGTTGCTTCATTCTTATATTTTAAAATAAACTGTATAGCCCTCAGCTTAGAAGTTTTGCTAAATTTCTTAGTTCTACAATAAACATAAGAACTGACTCTAACTTTCTTGTAGAAAAATGATCTTGTATGAGACTGGCCTAAGCCCTTTTCTTTTGCAAAGGTAACAAATTATTTAGTACATATTGTTTAAGCGAATGAATAAGTATCAAACTCGTATTTTTCTGATTTTAAAAACCTCTTATAAATTTTATTAAATTTAGTAAGTCATATTTTTATATAGAGACATTAGTAGTTTTACTGCATTACATTTAATTGACTGTATAAATCCATAATGTATTATGAATAATGGAACAAATTAGAAGTACTAATAAACTATTAAATAATACAAGAGAATAATTCATGAAAGATCCAATAAAGCTATCCTATATAACATAATCTTTATTGGATGTTTAGCAAAACCTTATACTTCCTGGTTTCTATGCACAGAAGTTGAACAAACGGTTTTAAATTAAAGCAAAAGCAATAATTTCTTAATCCATATATGTCAGGCTATGAACCAAGACAAAGAGCAGCCAAAATTCCAGAATACATTTAAAAACAGCCGTTATATCTCGGAACAGATAAAGCATTTTAAAAGTGTTATCCTAATCAATCAGAAGAAACACAGCCGATTCTAAAAATCAAACCGATTATCTACAGATAATTGGTATTTTACAAACATCTGTTGTTAAAAATGTTAGTCCAAAAAGCGAGTCCTCAAGGTAAACGATTTACTTGCCGAAAACCTAAATTTATGCGTGCCTTGAAACGACGAACCAAAACTAATTTGTATTGTTAAATTCAAAACACTTTACACATAAACTGTATTTTGTAATACAATAAAACATACTTAAAACAGTCGACTGTCATACAATTATCGAACTTTCGATGCACAAAACTCGCGGAATACGACGCTGTGTCGATAGAAGCGACGTATGAACGCTCCGAGCGTCGTTTGCGTACTGAAGAGTAAAGTTTGCTATGTCCTTCTACTTTCACTGCGTGCGATAATATATAAACCGACTGTATTCAAATAATTTAACTTACTTTGAGTTGTGTAGAGCGTGGAGTGCTACACAATATGGTCGTGTAATAACTGTCAAACAGTGGTCCTTTGAGGCGCGGCGCAGTGCTCTTGCATAACCGCCATGTTTACTTGATTTTGTTTAGAATTTTCCTATTGTTTTAAGATTTTTATCAAACGGTTACCTTGTTCTTAATTTTCGTTATGTTTTTGCAAATATTTGTACATTATTACAGTATAATATTATACTTTCGTAATTTTTAGACCATTGTTTTATTTTAATTTGCTATTTTTTATGATGAGGAGTTTTACTAAACCCACATAATTTAACTTGGCTGAAATTGGTTGCGAGTAGCGTCGCTATATTTTTTTTAAATCTACCTGGATACAGGATGCACAGAAGCCTAGAAAAGGGATTTCATGCGGGCTGGTCCTCATACATGACACATTTTCGAATTTGGAAAACATGGGTGCCATTAAACCCATGGAGGATAGATAATTAAACCAAACCACTTGTTCTATTTGCAAAATGTATATTGTTTCCTCGAAAAGAGTATTACGTTCTACATTTACATTATATATTTAGTTTTACAAATTCTTGTAAACAAACAATATAGTGAAACAGCATAAGACGCTAAGAATAATTATTCAGAAAAGACGCAGTTGCAGTTAATTTAGTATGAAAACAACCTTGCCTGTGTTGACTTAGCTGTAAGGAACAATGGTTGTGCATACTTGAATATCAAGGAAACATTATCTACTTATCCCTCCTTAAACTAGTATTTATTTATTAAAGTAGGGAAGATAATGAAGTTTGTATTCGATTTTTTTATCTAGTAGGGCTGTTACTAACTTACTACACTGTACCTGTAAATGTAATATAATCTCATTCATATTAAAATGTACGAATTTAAAAACATGTTTGGATGATAATTAGAATGAAATGCAAAAACCTCTGCATTACTTTGGGTAACCATTACAAAAATAGACCAACACCACATATCTCAGAAAAGTAGAGTGGGATATTTATTTCGTTTTTTTCTAAGTATAAAGGAGATGTCCGCTTTTTGTATGAGTGCTGGGCCTCAAAATCTAACAAGGCTCAAACTTTAGGGATATGAAAAGGGCAAAATATGGAACTTATATTCATTAAAACATATTTTTAGACCCCTCCATTCATAACCAACTTTTTTAAAAACGTTCATATTAAGTGTAGTTTTCAAGCCAAACAAAATTACATAAATCTTAAAATCGGAGGTCTTTAAAATTAAGCGATTTATTGCAAAAGGTTAATTTTCAGGAGTTCTATCCAAAGATATATAAATTGTCTTGCTTAGAATTTCAGGCCCGTTTTTGGACTTGTCCTTTGAACTAGCGATGTTGTATCCCTAGAAAATTGCTAGAATTCTTTCTATTTTACTGGACGTACACCAGCTTCCTTCGGATCGACTCGCAAATAAGTTTTGGAAAGTGGTAGAGTCATAGTGTAGACACTTTTGTCACGTACGAGCCGACTCTACAGGGGACTCTACTGTCTTACAGGAAACCGATATGAATTGACGGATTGCTATTTCGATTCGAATGGTAAGCTAGATAGCTAAAGGTTCGAACAATTCTCGCCCGATCTTAATCTCTACTCCTTTCTTCTAAAACTGAAGTGTTTGAATGATTATTCTAGTATTGTGAGTATGGATGGTGGAGGTCACTTATCAATCGTTTATTCGCTTTCGGTATAAAATACCAGCCTTGTATTTTATATGGTTCCCCTGCTGAGCACAGGCCTCCTCTACTACAGAGAGGGCTTATGTCTTATTTCACTATGCAGGCCTAGTGCGGGATGACAGACTGCTCATACCTTCCAAATTCCTAACATTTCTTAGATATGTAGGTTGCGTCACGATGTATTCCTTCACTTTTTCCGGCCAATGCGGAAAAAAACTTGCTAAAAAGAGCTTCTATAGCAGGGTTTTAATAGATGATGACCATCCAGTCGCCAAATATAATCAGTCTTTCAGCAAATACACGCCTCCCAAGCGTGTGACTAAGATCTAAGCTGATATGCAACTACTAACGTTGATCGCGACTTCGTCCGCATGTTTTCGTTGAATAAAATAACATATCAGTTCTATCACCCCCTATCACATCATGGGACGGAATACACGTGGTTAACAACACCCCCGAGGGTGTAAAAGTGTGAGTATTATTAGTTCTTCAGAAATATTACGCTCTAAGTATTCTCTATAATACCATATTATCTACCCGTTGTTGATTTTCTCTATTATATTATTTAGTGTAATTGCCAGTTCTAAAAAAATATTTACATACTTACATAGCATTACGCTTTTTTCCCTATTCAGGGAAAGGCAGAGGTGTATCACACTCACATTTCGCCAGCTATGTTACGTCCCATGTAACAGGAAGCGGGCCTATTACCATTTACCGGCCACATTTGCATACTCCGGGCTGACTAGAAAAACCCAATATCACTTTGCCCGACCCTGACATCGAACCCAAGACCTCAGCATTGTAGTCGCACCGTATACTATGTCACCAAGGCAGTTGTTAAAAACATTTACTTATTAGAGAAGAAGGTATACTTTCTTTACATTATATTTTCCATCCTCGAACATAGTATGGTATTTTAGCATTGGTTCAATATTTCTATAGATTATTCCTTACAAACAAACGTTTCTCTGTAACATTAGTGTTGATTTCTTAATACTTTTGCCGCCCTGTAATTTTTCTGTTTGCACCAATCGAAAGCAGTCAAAGAACTTATTGTCGTCGTAAAATCGGCAATATAATTAAAATTTAATACCGTTTTTATTGTCTCAATTGGCGTTATGGGTTTACGTATAAGGACGTTATTGTTTTAGTTTGACTTTGCGGTTTTAATAGACAGAATTATGTTGTTATATACTTGGTATCCCTTGTATATAGTTCGTTTACTTTTTTCTGCATATCGCTTATACACACTTATATTTTACATTCTTAACATATTATGGGGTGTAACATGATTGACTGCCACAGTGGCGTAGTTGTACTGCGTACGCGTTACGAGTATGATTTGCGCACTAAGGTCCTGGGTTCGAATCCCGGGTCAAGCCGTAAACATTGTGACTGGATTTTTCCATCTTAAAAATTACACAGTCGCAGCTCGGAGTCAGGAAGTTTGCTGTGTGATACCCCTGTGCCTCGGGAAGCACGTAAAGCCATTGGTGCTGCGCCGGATCTCTCTCCGGTCATGTCGGATTGCCGTCTCATCGGACTATGAGAGTGAAGGAATAGCGAGTGCACCTGTGTATTGCGCACACACTTGTGCACTATAATATCTCCTGCGTACCTGGCTGATCTTCGTTGAGATTGGCCGCCGTAGCCGAAACTGACTAGGAGGATATTACATTACGTAACATGAGCGACAGACTAATAAGGCAAGTCGATGGAGGACCTGAAGATGTTTTTATTTAATCCCCATGAATGTTGTCCAATATTGGAGAGATTAATTATTTTATCTTTTGTGAAATTTTCATGTAAGCTGATTTCACCACGTAACTTTGTAATTATAGCTAACACTCAAATTAGTTTTTGCTTCCGGTTTCGACCGCGTGACTGATTTTTCCCGGGATGTTTCCTTTTCAAGCTATCTGCCACATTTCATCGAAATCCATCCAGTAGTTTATGAGTTTATCGCATTCAGACAGACAGACGCGGCGGGGTACTTTGTTGTTTAATATGTAAAGAATAACGTTTAGACCATTACTTGGCCTTATGAATAACCATAACGCTTCTAGAATAAGGGTGTCATAAATTTAATATTCACGAAAATTTAGAACTTCATATTGGAATTCCTCTTGGAACTTTGAAGCGCTCTAAACTAAAATTGTCAAGAATACTATATACTCGAGTTGGTCAAGATCGAAGCTCCTATTGTATTAGATCTCTTGAATGCGAAAGTCTGTCTAGGTAATCTCATGGTACAGTTTTGTCCCTAAGCACCAGTGCAAGCATCGTTGCATCCTAGTCTGAAAGGCACTGTAGCGAGTATAATGGGGCACTATGCTTGAAATCTAATTTCTCATGGTTACAACCGCAGTATAATGCCATGACCCATGCAGTTATAAATATGAAGGTATTAGTTGTTTTTTTTATTTATTTTTTATGTATTCGGGTAAACAAAGACCCATGGTTTTGCTACTGTTTATGGAAATTCTTATTGCATACTATAGCGAACGTTTTGTTCATCAGTTGTAAAAAAAGTATTTTTTTTATACTGGCGCAACATACTGTCCCCACTGCACTTGATAGTAGGACGAGAGAGGTCCGAGAAGAGAGGAATTTAAAAAATACGCATATTTTTCATTTGGAAAAACACCTTAAAATGCATTTTTGCAAATAAAAAGAAATTATAAATCCCCTAGAGTCAATTACGCGGAAGGTAAGTACAAAAATAATTTATAAAAAAATAAGTTCAAGGCGTAAATATTAACACGCGTGTTAAATTCTTGCCTTTTCCAAACACGGAGTAATGCCACGAGCGGAACCGATCAACTACACTCTTTACAAACAACGATATATCGTGTCGGTTACGTGTCGTTGCAGTGTCGTATACCGTTATAATTTATCTATTTTGTTTAGATTCCTTACCCCATACATGAATCCTCCGTAGTATATTAATTAACTATAATTATGTTTTCGATTTCTGCATTCTGCTTTTTATTTTTTTAAAACCGTAAAAGAACGTATTTTCAACATTGGGCTACATCTTTTTTTTTATATGTTACTTCAGACTATTATACATACACACACACACTCACGCCCTTTATCCCCGAAGGGAAAGGCAGAGGCGCAACTAGTGCACCCACTTTTCGCCGTGCGTATTCCGTCCCATGATGTGATAGGGGGCGAGCCTATCGCCATATCGGGCACAAATTCCAGACTTCGGGCTGATACTGAGTAGAAAAACCCAATATCACTGCCCGACCCGGGGATCGAACCCGAGACCTCAGCATTGCAGTCGTACCGTAATACAACTACGCCACCGAGGCAGTCTGAACTGTTATAGCGACATATAAATAAATATGTATGTCAATATGTAACACGATAACATATTACAATATAACAGATATACATATTACCAGTTTACACAGATGTACGTAATATTATAAACTTGCATTGTTCGAAATAAATAAATCAATCCCAAAAAAGGTTAAAATAATATATTATTTGCAAGTCCTTGCTATTTTATTGTGATGCTAAATATTGAAGCTTCCCAAACCATTCACATCTAAACTAACCTTATATTACTATTGTTTACTTTTTGGCATTTTTTAATATCAATAATATACATGTATTGTCTGGATATACATAAGCTATTAGAGATGAGTTCTTCATCGGGTGCACCCTATTTTTAATTCAATTAAGTATTAAATTTCCCCCATTAATGGACAGACACTTGTGTATATACTACTAGACTTCTGCTCACGGATCCGACCGCTTGAAAATGTTTTTCCGGGATAAAAATATTTTCCCGGGATAAAAAGTACCCTGTACCACTCAGGAGTAATGTAGCTCCCTATTAGTGAATTTTCATAATTGGTCCAGTAGTTTTTGAGTTTATCCATTACAAACAAACAATCAATCAAATCTTTCCTCTTTATGCTATTAGTATAGACAATAAGTAAAGGCCTAACAAGTGATGCTCCAGAGAATAAAAAAATAAATAAATAAAAATCTTTATAATGATTTCTTATATTTACGCGAATGTTAGATATTGAAATGAAACTATTTTGCGGATTTCCGGAAACTGGAGAAAATATAAATTAAAAAACCGCGATAAAATCCGCAAAATGTTTTCATTTCAATAAAAATCTTTATTTACGTTATACGATGTACCTTAGAGTTTGCTTATAAAACCCACACTAGGCTTAAATGCCTGTATCTTGGGTACATTATCACTACCGTAATAGAAAAGGGCTCGGTTAAAAATGGATTTAGATTTAATAATACAAGTTAAGTAAGTAAGTTTAGTTTGTACATTAACGTATTTTAAAGCAGTGAGGTATAATAAAAACAAAAATAAGAAATATTGTAATGAATAAAAATATTTTATAAAAATATGTAGTATATTAATAAACATAGATATTTTACTTTAAATATATATTAAGAAGATCACCATGCCACCATATTGTCAACAGTTTGGGTACCTACATACCTTTTTTTTTTTTTTTTTTTGTTTTCGCGGAGAAAGTGACTTATTACTACCGCCCAGCCTTCAAGGGGGGCGACTGAGCGGTTATGTTGGGTTCACCGTGCCTTACGTCCCGGCGTTGAGCCACCCGGAGAGATGTAACCATCGGGCGACCGCCGGGCCGAGTCCCTAACCTATGTATAACGCACGGCATACCAACCAAAACTCCGCGGTGGCCATCTTCGGCGCATTAGGGACGGCTGCGGGCTTCCTCTGACGGGAGTGTCTAAGTTGTCGTCCGCAGCCGCCTCTGCGCGTTGCCGCCTAGTGCGGCCCGTCTCCTGTTGTGGGGGGGCTCAGGAGCCCCCACGCACCGAAGGACGCCCTCGGCGTCAATGGCAGCGTGAGGCCTACCAGCCACGCTGCCGTCCATCACAGGGATCGCTACAATGTGCTAATAGAACACAAAAGTGTAAGACGGACAGCCCCCTGCCGCCCGCCTGCGACCCCCGGTGGCCCCTATTAGTCGCCTTTTACGACAGGCAGGGGATACCGTGGTAGAATTCTCCAAACGCCCCCAATCCACAGGGCGGAAGACGCCGGTCAGTCGTCCACCCGGCGCCTCCTACGTCTCGTCTGGCGGCGGGAGGGATCTCCGCGCCTCCGATCCCTCTCGGCACTCTCCTTCTGCGAGAGGACCACCTCACAGAAGTGTGCCACCGCACGCCAGGACCTCCGGCTGTCGACCATGGAAGCGACCACGGCCGGCAGCGAGAGGTCTCCTCCGACGACTGCTCTGAGAGCGCTGCGCTCCTCATCCCAGGCTGGGCAAAACTCTAACGTATGCTGGGCCGTATCCAGCGGGCAGTTGTCACAGTGGTGACACACGGCCGACACCTCCTTCCTCACTACCCGCCACAAGAACTCACCGAAGCAGCCATGCCCGGTGAGCACCTGCGACAGGCGAAACGTTGCCGCACCGTGGCGCCTGTCCAGCCATTCGGCAAAGACAGGACGCACTGCCGCGACGACCCTGAGCCCCGCTGTCGGGGCCTCCAGCCTGAGACGCCACTCCTCCACGGCGGCTCGCCGTAGGGAGGCCCTCATGGCCTCCACCTCCTTCAGGGCCGGATGTTGCCCGCGACTGGACGCCTCCTCCCGCCAATGAAAGACATCGGAGAGGGATTTGGCGTCCAGATCCCAGGGCAGGAATCCGGCCAACAAACAAGCCGCCTCGAAAGAGACCGTGCGGTACGCCCTGATCGCCCGCTGCGCCAAAGCTCTCTGCGGAGTGCGCAGGAGGGCAATGCAGGGGCGGTTCAGGGAGTCAGCCCAAACGGGGCTGCCATAGAGGGCCATGGACCGCACGACTCCGTGATATAACCTCCGGCAAGGGATGCCAGGACCTTCCAGGTTGGGCAGCAGGCTGGACAGAGCGCCCGCTGCCCGAGACAGTTTCGTTCCCAATTTCTTGAAATGGGCGCGGAATTTCCATCGGCTATCTAAGACTAAACCTAGATATTTCATCTCTTTGCCGATGGGAATCCGCACCCCCTCAACCACGATGTGGGCACCGGCCGGTGGCCCTCTCCGAGGCCCGTGGAAACAAATGGCCTCGGTTTTCTCGAGGGCCACCTTTAAACCCAACCGTCGAATCCGACTTACTACTTGGCCGGTGCCCACCGCCGCTAAGGTGGCGGCGTCCCGGAACGTCCTGGCGGTCGCTGTGACCAATGTGTCGTCGGCGTAGCACGTCACGCCGACGTCCCAGAGATTTGCACCACGGAGCACCCAGTCGTACCCGATGTTCCACAGGAGAGGGCCCAAAACCGAGCCCTGTGGAACACCGCGCGACATCGCTCTTCGGTGCCACCCGCCGTCGGCGCCCGGATACACCACGTCCCTGTCAGACAGGTACGCGTGCACCAGACGCCGAAGATAGGGCGGCACCTCGTGGTACCGCAGTGCCTCGTGAATGCAGGGCCAGGGCAGCGTGTTGAACGCGTTGGAGATGTCCAAGGACACCGCGACAACTACTCCGCCTCCGGCCACTGCATCCTCCGCCTGTTCCTTCACCCGCAGAATCGCGTGGACGGTGGAACGTCCCCTCCTAAAGCCAAATTGGCTGTCGGCCAGGTTCGGTCCGACCCTCTCGAGGTGCTCGACGAGGCGAGCATGGACGATGCGCTCGAAGAGTTTGGCGACCTCGTCGAGCAACACGATGGGCCGGTAGGCCGACGGCGACTCTGCGGGTCGTCCTTCCTTTTTAAGCAGGACGAGCTTCCCGGTTTTCCAACGCGCCGGGAGGACGCCCTGCTCCAAACAGGCGGTGAATAAACTGCGGAGCCTCGGACCCAGGTGCTCGAGGGCTAGCACCCAGGCTCTTCCGGGGATGCCATCGAGCCCTGGGGCCGTGTTTTTGCTCCGCAGCCGAAGCACTACCGCCCGCATTTCTGCGGGCGAAACCTCTGGAATATCCCTTGCCGGATTCTCAATCGACGATGACGCCACATCCGGTGGCGACATCGGTGGAGGAGTGGTCTCCACGGTGGCCGGGAACAAAGCCGCGACGACGTTGGCCAGTAACTCTGGCCGGAGACTCTGCGACAGCGGGGGCGCCGCTGGGCGAAGCTTATTCATCACCATGCGATAGGGGCGCCCCCACGGGTCACCGTCGAGAGTCTCCAGAAACTCCTTGCGTGCCGCGACCTTGGCCCTATGAACGGCACCTACATACCTACTATAATTAAAAGATTTGAGCAAGTTTTCGGTTTCGTCATACGAAAGGGTTGAAACCACTTGCTTATTGTAAATTTGGCTTTACTAAGTCTGCAGTTTTGTATGTTGCATACTTTAACAGTCTTATTGTAAATAGACGATGATATAAAAGGCCTAAAACGTTTAGCAAATGATGTATTTACGGAAGGGGTAGGAATACAAAATACTTGACATAATAGTAGATTGTATGGTAGTAGTCAGAGCACAGTAATGTTTTATGGACGGCAAGACATAATTCCAGGATGAAAAGCTGACGGACATTTAAAACCATACTTTCTTTATAGACCTCGTTTGTATGGTACCTGTGTGGTTATATAAGCATTACTTTTACAGAGCGTTGTGCTCTTTCAGCTTGTATCAACACTGTTTTTGTTCGCTGCCCCAGGTTGTTATGCAGTAGGTTATGAGCGGTTGGCATATGGCAAGATATACAAGTTTCATGGTGTCAAAGGAAGCAAAGTTTCTAAGCAATTTCATAATTTTAATAATTTTGCGTATACGTCCACAGAGGGTTTCAATATATTGTTTAAAATTTAGCCGTTGATCTATCAGGACTCTCAGGTACTTTATGACGTCATTTCTAAAGATTTATCTATAATTGCAGTCTTTTTGTTTTGCGCTACAAGAATGTATTCTGATACTATCTAGAGAAGTACAAGAGGCAGAAGTTGCTCTTTTATGGAAAAAAATGTATTTTCTTTTTGTAGTATTGAGTGTCAACAGATTTTGTTGCAGCCATTTAGCTACAGATTTCATGCCTCTTTCTGTATTGCTGAGAGCGTCTTTCCAGCTGTCACCTTGGAAAATAATGGCAGTATCATTAGCATAGCAGATGATATCTGCTTACTCCAAAGTAACATTGCGAATGTTGCTCAAATAGAAAATAAATAAGGGGGGACCTAAAATGCTTCCTTGTGGGAAACTCAAATTAACTTCCCGAGGAGAGCCAGTAAATCCACCGATTTCTAGGCATTAGTTTCGGGCTGTAATATAGCTTTTAAAGTGCAACCTAGCAATTCAAGTGCCGTACCTCTTATGCCAGCATTTTCTAGTTTCGTGAGAAGGATTATAAAGATTGTGAAGATTATGAAGGAAGGAGATAACCAGCTCTATATGACAGGATGTGTGGCCTTCGTCATTTTAAAGAATTTCAATTACGAAATCTCCTATGAATGTTAGATCCAACGTTTCGGGAACAAAATCTAATACCTGCAAATATGTAGACTCCGTCTGCCACTGGATTACGAAATCTTCAACCACTTGTACTAGCTAAAACGGGATACGATTAATCATACAGTGTAAAGGGAAGCACATTACCCTAATTGTAGAGCGCAGCGCCGGCCCAGCCCTCTGTCATTCATTACATCGACGCGGTGTAATTGTCAGTTGTCACCTTACGCCGCACAAGGTTACGCCTTTGTGTTAAACGTTTATTTGCAGAATGTGGGATACCTTTTGTTACCTATCTTGATAAAACTCTGGGGAAATTTTATTACTGCCTTGACTGCCTCGGTGGCGTAGTTGTATTACAGTACGATTGCAATGCTGAGGTCTCGGGTTCGATCCCCGGGTCGGGCAAAGTGATATTGCATTTTTCTATTCAGTATCAGCCCGGAGTCTGGAATTTGTGCCCGACATGGCGATAGGCTCACCCCCTATCACATTATGAGACAGAAAAGTGGGTGCACTAGTTGCGCCTCTGCCTACCCCTTCGGGGATAAAAGGCGTGAGTATGCGTATGCGGAATTTTGTCAATATAATGATAACACCCAGAAGATGTCAAATAAAACCAAGAGCTTTTAGATTGTTTTTTTTTATTCGTTAAAATTTATAAATTAGTCTATTATATATTTTATACGATCAGAGTATTTGTATTTATGTAGGTATATATTATGTATTATCGTATGTATTGTACAAATGTATTATCTTATTTATGTTTTAAAACAGCCAGATTGTCTTATCTGTGCATCACCCAAAGGTTGATTGTTAGAGAATGCCTCAAGCATTAAGTCCACGTGTACTGATTTACTGTATATAAAGTTTAAATAAATCAATTTATTTTCTATATTTGAAAACCACGATAACAATTATTTCGATATAGATTCTCCAGGTCGCACTTTAACAATTTCCGGATGATTTGGATCTCCGTTACCCCTAACAACGTATACTGTCCTTATATCTTCTTCTTTCTTGTTCTTTTTTACATAGAAATTATGAACAGAATCAAATTCGTAATCATCATTATTTACTCTAGTATCTTTCGGGTATTTGTTTGTATTAGATAGATGATATCTATCGTAATTAATCCTTATATCTTGAGAGTATTTGTTGAAATTATTAGGTGTATATCTATTATGGTTAAGTCTAGGATCTTGAGGATATCTATCGTACTGGTTATCTACGAATTTCACATTCTTTTCACGTCTATTATAATCATAATTAACGCGATTATAGGATTGTTGGTAACCAGTACTTTCGGAATTTTGATCGGGAAACTTCAAAGTCCTACTTCCTCTGTTTGACTGTTTGTTATCATAAAGATTATCATCGTCATCAAATTCATCATCAGGGAACCGCCATTTTGTTACATCATCCTCATTTATATAATTGGTATCTAAAGGAGTATAACTGGGTTTGTTTTGGATCCTTTCTTCAGCCTTATTGTAATCAGGTCTTTCATTATTATAACCAAAACCATACCCATTCTGGTTTGCGTACAAATTACCTTGTAGCCCATAACCTTGGTTACCATAATTTTGGTTGTTGTTATCATAAATAGGTACATTTGGTTGATAAAGTCCATAACCTTGTCCAGAAAGCTGGTTATAGAACTGCTCTAAATCCTGCTGTTGAGGTTTGTCTAGCTGTGGGGCGCTGAAGAACCTGAAGAAGCCTCCGTTATGGTTGTTGAGGTAGTGGACGAGTTGTTCAGGATCTGTGGGGCAGTAGGGATAGGCGTAGCGACAAGTACCAGTGTTGCCTTTTGACGTCATGCCGAGGAAGACAGCGCGACCAAACACGAAGAGAGGTGAGGAGGTGATGCCGTTGTATGCTGACAGTAGCCTGAAAGTTTGATTAATATGTTTAATTGAATATAAAAGAATACAAAAGACGTTACCACTATCTACATGAAGACATTGGCAAAATCACCGCTGTAACGGTGGAGCCATTAACCTAAAAGAAGAAGAAGACGTTATTTATCTCACTGAACTGACTGACTGACTTAAGACACTGGTTGGAATGTAAAGAGCATTTAATAAATTTACAGACCCAGCTGTGAACATTAAATTGAATTGTGCGATATAAAATTTGCCATTATAATTGTATCAAAATGCTAACTACATTGGCAATCGTATGTTGGAGTAGCCAATTTGTTTAGAATGCATTCGTCTATTACGGAATACACTGCTCTATTTCTACACCAGTAAGCAAGTGGTTCACAGATTAAAAGTCATCTCCATGAAATCATTGATGAGCTATTGTTATTACTTATGGGTACAACAAAATAACTCACGTCAACAACGGTTGCAGACCAGTAACAGACTGGAGAAGGCTCGAGGATCCGAGAGCTCCACCACCAGCCGCCTCGCAGAGCATCCTGGGCACGCACTGCTTGTCATCATACAGAGCTGTCGATGACAGCGCGCTGAGGATCGAGGAGAATGCTTCGGACGCGATAGAAGACTTGGGACGACGTCGGCGAGGTCCTGGAAAAGGTTGAAAATTATTTTCACAGTATATTTCAAATATTATAATGTCATAGGTGATTTTTAAAAGTGTAATATGTGTGATATTTTTCCAAGGTAAAGACGATATAATATGATTTATAAGTAGGTAATTAATTTTCCTGATGGTTCATCTCACTGATCTGGTGCAATTTGGTTTAATTGTGAGTTTTTGGATTCGATTCCTAGGCTGGGCAACAAAATATGAGTTTTGTAAGGCTTTAAATTAAAAATATATACTGTACCTGTGTCCTGTACTAAACCAGAATAAGTATGTGCGCGATATTCTCCTCGCTATAGCAGAATTACAGACCTGGATTGACCTCATTAGACTATAATTTGTAGTATAACAATAACACCGTATTACCATTTGGTGACAAAGGTGTGAGCTTATTTTATGTTATGCAGAATGTCTAAGAACCAACGCCTACTTAAATATAATAGCATACTCTACAATAAACTTACTTTCAACTCCACTAGGCACTTGATATCCTGGATTATAAGGATCCGGTCCTTGATAAGCCTCCTCTGGACCAGCATACCCAGGATTTGGAATAACCTGGTTCTTAGGCTTCCTACGACGTCTCCTGCGCTTCTTCTTTTGTTCTTCAGGATCGTAAGCTTGGTTGACCGGCTGGTCTTCATTTGGGAACCTGAGAGGTTCGTTTGGCTCTTGGTATATGAGGCCATATTGACGAGCTTCTTCATCAGGCGGAAAGCTTTTGTCAGGAGTTAAGTCATCTTCGAATTTGAAATTTCTGTAATGTTAATAGGTAAACATTTTTAATCAAACCATTATTGATAGCTGCCAGTTTTGCTATTGTAAATGTACACTGAGATTACCTACCAGAGTTTAACAAATACCTCCGTTTTCAATTTGCAATCTCAATTCATCTAAAGGTGTTTGTGAGGTTTTAAGGGAAAGAGAATTTCTAAGGATTACCAATAAACGATTACTCAGTACTTACGAATGCTTCTTTATAGATCTCTCTTCAATGCCATCTTCAGGATTCGAACACCATACAACTGTCGTGCTGAGAATTAACACCAACAGTTTCATCCTGGTAAAGATATTCTGTAAATAAAGTAATATTATATGTATCACATGCTTGGCTGAGTGGCAAGCCATACGGACTCTGGATTCGAATCCCAGATAGAGCAATAATTTCAGACACTTCATGAGAGTTTCCGACACGATTTAGCTGAGCTTGGATTCTACAGAGAGGATTGACACCAAACATGTGGTAATATAACGCACGCAGCACACGTAAAATAAGCCAAATCCTTTCTTTAACATGCTTGATGATGAAAATTGTGTTGCGTGGAACACAAACTGTAGTAAAATAAGATCAGACGAAAAAAAGATAATAAGAAACGTAGTATCCTTACGAAAAAACATTATGAACAGCCATTAAATTTCACAAAATGTGAAATTGAAAAACAGGAAGTCCAAATTAACGTTAAAATAGTTAAGTAACATAATTAGTTTTTAGCAACAATGAGGCTTGTTATCCACCGGGAGTAGAACCCGGGATGGCAGGCGCTAATTGTTACAGATTTGGTCAGGCGCTAACGTGTCCTAATTTTGAAAAGGAGGTCACAAATATACTGTAGAGTCTAGGGGGCTTTTACTTTGTTGTTTTAAATAAATATATAGTCACATAGTCACGGTATTAGCTTTCTAATCTTTGTTGTTAGCGGAATACAATGAGTCTGGATTAAAATATTTTAAAAATATCACCTAGTATCTGCTACATCAAAACAATTTTTTTTTTCTTTTTTCAATATTTTTTGCGGTTAAAGGATAGATAAAACCTTGTTAAAATAAGCACTCTCCATTTATATCTTAATAATAGTTTGTATTTTAAATAATTAAATGAAATTAAAAAATGCGTGCATGAATTTAGTAAATACAAGCAACATGGCTAAAGAATCATTTGCTTTCATATTTTTATCAGGCGAAGAATTCATAAACACTAGTAATAAATACGTTTGAAAGGACAAGCGTAATATTTTTTTTTAATAAGTCTAGGTGTAACAGTGAGATACCCATCTATATTTACCAAATAAGATTCAAACTAGTAATTAGGGACTCTATGTTGTTGGTAATTGTTAACATTTTAAGACCCAACTAAATAAGACTACAATAGCGCAGTACTCATCACCATCACAATCACAACAAAATTACAAATAAAATCAACTTACCATCTTTTCTTCAAGGATGTTCCACAGAAACTGACATAAAATGCGAAACTAAAGAGAAATTTCACGTTGTCGGTAGAAAACGTGTGATGTCATAGGACTCCATGTTAGGTAAGGAGGGTATCTTATATGGAAGGTCCTGTTTACTAGAAAGTTATGTAATTTGTTTTTGTTATAGGTTTTATGCAATGGAAGGATTAAAAAGTCTCTTGATAGAGCGCCATGACTGTTAAACAGTTCAATGTTACCTACTTAGAACTTTAAAGGCTGTTTTGCAAGCTTCAAGTAAAGGACATGTCCAAAAACGGGCATAAAATTCCAACCAAGATACTTTATAATATTATATATTTGGATAGTATTCCCAAAAACAAGCCATTGCAATAAATCGTATAATTTTAAAGTCCTCCGATTTTGAGATTTATGTAATTTTGTTTTTCTTAAAAACTACACTTAATATGAACGTTTTAAAAAAGTTAGTTATAAATGGAGGTGTCTAAAAATTTTTTTTTTAATGGATCCAAGAAGAAGTTTGAGCCTGGTTAGATTTTGAGGCCCAGCACCCAATACTTACCCATACAAAAAACGGACATCTCCTTTCTTTAATAGACAGTTATCGTATTAAACCTTCATAGTATTAAACAGCTAATGCAGATAGTACTAATTTATTACCATTTATTTGGGAGCATAAATTAGCGTGACTTTTGTATTTGATCGACTTATACATTTATGTGACGAGCAGCAATGACTCAGAAGTTGATAAACAAACCCTTAACTATCTACAAAATACTGCACCCCGCACTGCTGCCATTCTAGATGTCATAATGCCCAGTACCTACAATTTGGTTCCTTCCTACATTTGATTTCTTTTCTTACCTAATTGATCTTAATAATAATATTAGAAAATCAAAACTTCATTGACATGTGAAAATATTTATGACAATTAACTCAGAAACCACTGAACTGACTTTGATGAAATTGAACATGTAAAAATTACATGCCATAGTGGCCCATGTGAGTGTGTCGCGTTCCGGGATAACTTTCATCCCGGGAAATTAAACAATGGGTCTTTTATTCCGCGATAGCACATAAAAGTTAAGAGCTGCAGCCTGCGAGACCTTTAAATTACACATCACATAATCTAATTTTAAATCTATGACCTTGAAATTTAATGTGGGCGTAGATGACCTAACATCAGAACACAGCAATCACAACTAGCGACTAACCTTCCACTGTCACCCACGTGGGCTGACCCACAAAAATCGTGATCAAATAAACAGACCATTTCACAATGGAGGCATTTAATTAAAACAAAAGCATTGACCTTCGATTTGCCCGGCTTTACCGGTTTAACCGGTTACCGGTTAGGCAACGAAACGGGACCGGTGAAGAGTTGATGCACGATCCATAAGATAACGGCTTGTTGTTGCAGCGCCTGTGACCGAGGTCCTGAATTCGATTACCAGGGCAATATTTGTGTAAGTTTTCATAGTGATTGACCATAAACGGAGTAAATTATGTTGTCAACAGCTTATAAATACAACACAATTATTATAACTGGAAACTCTTTAGTGGCTAATCAAATTTAAGGAGCCTGAGAGCTCCGCGTATGCAAAGTAGGTACTGGACAGAGTTCTTCCTGGCAATCTTTGAAACTAACTACTAACTCTAATTTACATTGGAAAACTTAGAAGTTAGTAACAAACAATTGATTTCGTAATCGAAAATAAGAGTAAATTTTTTGCAATGCTTAAACCAAAATCTTGCTAATATTTTGTCAGCACATCCTACATACATAATACGATTTACCTTTTTATAATAGTGTAGATACATAATCTTAAAAAAAAAGTTACAACTTCAAAGCTAAAAAAATGCGGATTTGCGATTCGGTTCCTTTGTATTCATCATAACATCGAGTTTAATCAAAATACAATCGTAAAAAAACATGCTTGTAATTTTTTACCATCACCTTCAGTTTTTATCTGGGTATTTACGTGGCTTTATGGGAACCAAAACAATCATAATTAATTTATTGCTATTCAACTTTTGAGTAAAATTATTTGGGATAACAATTGGTATTATCTGACGTACTTGTTTCAGTGAAGTAGTTGCATTGCGTGCGCGATACCACCACCGCTCTGAGGACTCGGGTTCGAATCTTGGGCTAGGCAAAGGTGATATTGTGTTTTTTCACTTAGTATCAGGCTGGAATCTGAAATGGCAATAGGCTCGCCCCTTATATAATACATAGTCCATAAAATTGGTTCATTAGTTGCGCCTCTGCCTACCCCTTCTAGAATAAAAGGCCTGAGTATATTATGTTGTATTGTATAGGTGGTGTACGGTGCGGGGTTCGGTTTCAAGGTAAATAAGAACTCAACGACTGCAGATTGGTAACTAAATATATTTGAGACTTACATCTATTTTATATTACATGATGCGCAACATAATTATAGTACACAAGAGTAAACATTTAAACATATTACACTACAGTAAGTCAGAAACGCGGATATCGAGTAGGTGTATTTCATAGTATTTAAATATTTCAAAAAATCATTATGCCTACCATATGCTTTTGCTTTAACGGTGAAGGAAAACATCGTGAGAAAACCTGCATACCTGAGAAGTTCTCCATAAGAATTTCGAAGGTATGTGAAGTCTGCCAACCTGCACTAGGCCAGCGTTGTAGAGGAGGCCCTTGCCCAGCAGTGGGACAGTATAAATTACTGGGCTGGTATTATTATTACCATCTGCTATAGACAAAAGTGTTGACTTCAAGCGACAGGTCGTAAAAACTTACCAAAATAGCGAATCAATGAAAGTATTACTTCTAAAAGTGTGTTGTCTCCACATTGTAGGATAAGGTCGAAGAAGACCTAATCTAAAGAATGACGTAGTAACACGTGTTCTCACACGTGCAGCTTGTTCCCCATGTCTCGGCAATAACATACAATGTAGCCTGCATTATGATTAACAAGTTCGTGACTATACCGAAACGAAGTGGGTGAGCCGGCTCCGAATCGAGAGGCCGCGGGTTCCGCACAATGACGAGGGTGATCTTCAACATATATCATGTACTCTGTTTGTTATTGACTGTAGTCAATAACACACACACACACACACACACACTCACGCCTTTTTAGCCCCAAAGGGGTTGGCAGAGGCGCACCTAAGTGCACTCACTTTTCGCCGTGCGTATTCCGTCCCATGATATGATAGGGGGCGAGCCTATCGCCATATCGGGAACAAATTACAGACTCCAGGCGGATACTGAATAGAAATAGTCAATATCACTTTGCCCGACCTGGAGAACGAACCCGAGACCTCAGTGTTGCAGTCATACCGTAATACAACTACGCCACCAAGGCAGTCAATAACAAACCGCAGCAGTCAATAATAAACTAAAAAAAATACAAAATGCCTATAAATATTCGTACAAAAAAAAGGATAACTTCAATTAAATATACTTCTTTAAAGGCGTCTTTATTTTAGATAAAAAAAAAACAATGGAACGAGTTTTGAATTTTCTTTTGCCATTTTGTTTCTATGCATCAGGTCTAATTTGTAGTCTCGTAGCGTACTCCGTCTCAAGACCTGTACGTATGTGTGTTGCATTCATTTGAAATACTAAATTATTAACAATTACCATCTTTTCACTACACCAGATCTCAAATATTATCAGAATTCAGAGGTAATAGTACTTTCAATATTAACGCAACTGTGCAACTTTTCATTTATCCTTATGTAATACTTTCAATTATAAAACAGGTAAAATATATAAACTGATTCTTACGTAACAATGGAATAAACAACCGGATGCTTGTACATGTCGCTGACACTTGAAATTAACCAGTAAGTAGGGCGAAAAAATATTTTTTAATGGTAGAGCTACTGTGTGGACCTAATTTTGTACAGCATGAATACGCTGTGCCTCGACTTGACTAGGGTACTATTGTCTCATCAAATTAACGTAAAGTTGCATCTTGCTGTTACAAACCTCGTCACATTTTGACACATTTGACTAATATTCGAAAGACTGAAACAATTAAAAAGCGAGTATATTTACGGTCATTGACTTGATACTGTTACTGTTACTGATCATCGATCAGATTGACGACTTTCCTTCTAGTTATAGAGACACTGTTGACATTTTTTCTTCACTCTACAGCATGATTGTGCCTGATCGAAAGATCAAAGATTTAGTACCACTACCAGGAAACCAACGTGACAGCCTGTTGGTGCGTTTCGTACCTAGTTTGATTCTTAATGAGATTTCCGAAGTTTCCTTCCCTATTCATTTCATCTAGGGCTGGCAGCTTGCTTTTTCTAGTATTGTAGTTGTCCATGAGGAATAAAGGTTTACGACATTTGACATAGTCCCTTGTCTCCCGGGTTATAACATATGCAAATAATTTAATACTATTTCCAAACAAAGTTGCGGAATACATTCAGCTATACCTATTATCAGAAGCGTTAATGCAAGGCTTATCTAACGATCACTTAACCCACTTGTGGGGTAAGGTTGACGTTAAGGCAAAAGCGATCGAAACAATGGGACCATTAAATATGATCTTAGGAGAAATTTAGCTGTCAACTGTCGTTTGAAAAGTGATTTATAGGATTCAAATTATTTTGTATTAAACATTTATCACACACACTCACACTCACGCCTTTTATCCCCGAAGGGGTAGGCAGAGGTACGCCTCTGCCTACTAGTGCACCCACTTTTTGCCATACGTATTCCGTTCCATAATGTGATAGGGGGCCTATCGCCATATCGGGCACAAATTCCAGACTCCGGGCTGATACTGAGTAGAAAAATCCAATATCACTTTGCCCGACCCGGGGATCGAACCCGAAACCTCAGCATTGCAGTCGTACCATGATACAACTAGACCACCAAGGCAGTTATTGTCATAATACATTTATAAAACAAAATATAAATTAATATTTATATACCTAAACCCTTTTATTGACGCAAAAAAATACGGGGTGACCGGAAATATGAAGAATTCCCGTTAAGGGCATGTAGATAGGGTCAAATCAATCGATTTTATCCCAGAACTCAATATTTTCGAGCAATTTACGATTTATTGAACTTTAAGACCATATCAAATTTAATAATAAAAAACCTGCCAAATGGAATTGGGATTTTGTTTTTTTTTCCATTATTTAACATCCGACACTTCCATAATAAACAAAAAAATATTGAATAGCCACGATTAGTTTAAGATTATAGCCTCAAATCTATCAATATCTTATTTTCTTCAAGAAACTTACTTTTCGGCAAACATTGCCAGTTATTTTAGAAAAACTCTTCGTCACGAAATGTGCAAAACACGTTAAAAACTTTATTTCTTTATCCAGCTTTCTAATGAGATATAAACCACTACAATTAAACCCGTGGAAGTCAAAAAATGCAAATATTTGAGTACTGTTCTGGTACAAACAATGTTTTGTAAGGATCCTATTAAAGGGCATTTAGGTAGGTATTATTATTTCAATAAGATACATTTTAATACAATTTTCTTTATCTTACTAGAAAGAAAGAAAGAAAGATAGAAATACGTTTATTGTGATAACTCACACGAAACATAACTTATAAATAAAAATTATATCTAATAATATAAATTTAGAATTTAAACAAGAAATAATGATAAAAACAACAACAATAGGACAATAATAGCCTAACAGGTATGGCAGGCAATGTGTAACGTACCCATTGAACTTTACTAATATTATGAATGCAAAAGTTTGTACAAATGTTTGGGTGTTTATTAGAAGTAAACGCAGAAGCAGCTCACCGGATTTGGATGAAATTTGGCACACGGGTAGACCATGTCCTGGATTAACACATACGCTACTTTTTATCCCGATAATTTGTTGACATGGGAAATAATGGATATTTATACTTTTTCGGACAACCAATACCCCAGTCCGCCCCGTGACCATGAAGGCTGTAAAGTTATCGAAACTTCGGGAGAAAATCCTACTAATATTATAACCGCGAAAAAATAAAATAAAATAAAATAAAATAGTTTATTCATCACGTAGGCGAACATAATTGCACTTATGATAAGTCAAGATACATTCAATTAATAATAATAATTATTACAAAAAGTCACTTATATAACTACAGACATTTTTATAGGGAGTAAAATCAATGAAAAATAAATAATGAAGCCAAGCTCGGGCTGGCAGGAAAGAGAAGATAAAAATAAAATAAAAAAAAGAAAATCATTTTTATAATAATAAAATAATGGAAGGAACGCGTCGCGATCCTCACCGGTGAGGACACTACAGGCCCTAACCTAGCTAACCTACCAGCCTTTCACTAGCTACCTAAGCGATGACTACCCGAAGAAGAAAGGCAGAAAGAAACTCCGGGCTTACTTTTTTGTCATCATTTGTCCATTGAATCTTTATAATATTCTTTTTTTTCAAGTCTTTTGCATACAAAGTCAGATTAGTTATATAAGCTAATGCACACACGTCACCGTTAAATTGAGATAAAATCCAATTGAAGGAATTTAAAAAACACTAATCTCTACACCTAAAAAAAAAAAAAAAAAAACATAATTAGAGAAGAGAACACAAATAAATAATTATAATTAAACGGTGTACAGAGTGCATACGCCTACATTTACAAACATAATTTTTGAATTTTATTTGGTTTTCGAGCAATACGCACAATTTAAATAATTTATAATTTTAAAGGCAAGCGCAACACAATGATCGGTCGGTCGTCATTAACATTAAGTGATTATATATTAACGCGAGGATAATTATAATTGAGGTATATATATGAATGTCAAATAAAGATTTAATATTAATTATAATGTCAATATTGTAGATGAGTACACATGACATTTTATGCAATTATCTTCTAATATGTGTTAACATGGTTGGCCATGGTGTGCAGGACCAATTTTCCAAACTGTCTGATCATCAAGGTAATCCGATACATTATAATACCCCTTAGACATTAACTCGCGCTTAACGTAACACTTGAATTTGTGTCCGGGTAGATTAGTTATTTCGGAGGGAAGTTTATTATAAAATTTTATTCCATTTGCTAAATATGATTTACTTGTTTTACAGAGCCTAAAATTTGGAACAACTAGTTTATTCTTATTTCTAGTGTTCAGACAGTGCAAGTCACTGTTTTTCATAAAAGTACTAAGGTTTTTGCGAACATACATAATATTCGGAAAAATGTATTCGGCCGGCAAAGTCAGTATATTGACCTCTTTAAACAGTTGTCTAAGAGAATCGCGAGAGCGAAGGTTATAAATAGCACGAATCGCTCGCTTCTGTAAGATAAAAATGGTCTGCAGATCTGCAGCAGAACCCCACAGAAGACTGCAATATGACATAATGCTGTGGAAGTAAGCAAAATATACCAACCTCGCCGTAGCCACATCAGTTAGATGTCTAATTTTCCTAATAGCAAAGACGGCAGAACTCAATTTGCTTGCAATTCTTTGAATATGGGGTCCCCATTGCAATTTATTATCGACTGAAACCCCCAGGAAGACCGTTGAGGGTACTAATTCTAGTTTATTCCCGTCTAAATCAATGTTTACTTCATTTTTATTGTTAAGTAACGAGAAACGGACACACTTAGTTTTTGCCGCATTTAGAAGTAAATTATTAGCAGAAAACCAGTCGGAAATCAATCTAAGTACTTTATTTGGCTCTGTAAGATTCTCTTCCCTTCTATTTATCTTAAATATTATCGAAGTGTCGTCAGCGAATAACACAACTTCAGCCATATTGTTAACCATGTAGGGAAGGTCATTTATATAGACTAAAAATAAAAAAGGACCCAAAATGGATCCTTGGGGAACCCCAATCCTAACTAAGGAGCCTGCGGAGAAGACGTTGTCGATAAATACTTGTTGTTTCCGATCTGATAAATATGAAGATATTAGGTTTAGCGCGTTTCCCCTAATACCATAATAACGAAGTTTTAAAATTAGGGTGCTGTGATCGACGCAATCGAATGCCTTGGAAAGATCACAAAACACCCCTAGAGCATCCTGTGATCCCTCCCAGGCATCCAACACTGCTTTAACTAAAGCACGTCCAGCATCTTGTGTAGACCTGCCTTTTGTAAATCCAAATTGCCTATCGTGTAATATTCTATTTTTATTAAAGAATACCAGCATTTGATTAAGCAATATTTTCTCGCATACTTTACTTAAAGCTGGTAAAATAGAAATAGGCCTATAATTTGAAGGAGTGTTTGAGCAACCTGCTTTAAAAATTGGCACTACTTTACTTATCTTCATAAGATCAGGAAATATGCCGTCCCTAATGCAGGAATTAAAGATATTAGCAAGGATTGGGGCGATGCTAACTATTACTGACTGCAACGCTTTAACAGACAAACCCCAAAGATCTTCAGTGCTTTTCATGTGTAGGCTCTTAAACACTTTTATTATATCATATTGTGTAACAAAATCAAATCTGAAATTCGGTATTGATAAATCTACATTGTGTTTTAAAAATGACTCAGCTGCTCCTGGTGAGGATGGCAGACATTTTGTCGTTTCAAACGGTATGTTAGTAAAAAAATGTTCAAAGTAATTAGCTGTAATATTTTTATCTGAAACTAGTTCGTCATTAATGTTCAATACAATCTTGTCATAAGACTTAGTTTTGCCAGTTTCAGTATTAATAATTTTCCAAGTTGTTTTAATTTATAAGTATGGATGTTTGGATGTTTGTTACTCTTTCACGCAAAAACTACTGAACGGATTTTGATGAAATTTGGCACACGGGTAGATTATTTCCTGGATTAACACATAGGCTACTTTTTATTCCGGGAAAATATAAAGCAAGACTTTCATCCCGGGAAAACTCATTCACGCGGGCGGAGCCGCGGGCGAAAACTTGTATAATATAAAATCCTTAATAGTTTTATTTCAATAAATAATGGATATTTTAAATTTAATTGTTTAAGTAGATGGCGTCTTACTGTTTTAAGGACTTTTGTAGCAGGAAAGGCTTTTCACGCGAGCGAAGGCGCGATCAACACCTGGTTTCTTCCTGGTTTTTATCAACTTTAGTCGAATTGAGAGCCTTAGTTCTTAGGGAATTCCCACAATTCGAGTATTTAGTCCCTTGTACTACAAGGGCGCAATTTGTAGCGTAACTAATTGACTTTTAATTATCTAGTAGATAAATTACTTGTAATATTTAGTCAAATGCATTAGTTATTGTTAAAATCAGTTCATCTCGGTTCAGGTGAACACTACACCGTACAAGGTTTTCAAGTGCCACAGATACGAAAACAGAAGCATGAGATCAAGATAACTTGCTCGCCAATACAAACCATTTAGTCGTAGGAATTATAATAAGAGACCTGCAAAGCGCTTGCTTGATACTAAACGCGACAACTAACCCTAATCACCTTATCGTTAAACAAAATAAATCCTCTTAGCCAATGTCCAACGGCGGCCAATCTCAACGGAGATCAGCCAGGTACACAGGGGATATTATAGTGCACAAGTGTGTGCGCAATACACAGGTGCACTCGCTATTCCTTCACTCTCATACTCCGGTGAGACGGCAATCCGACATGACCGGAGAGAGATCAGGCGCAGGACCAACGGCTTTACGTGCTTTCCGAGGCACGAGGGTATCACACCGCCAACTTCCTGACTCCAAGCTGCGATTGACTAATTTTTAAGATGGTAAAACCCAGTCACAATGTTTTTTTGACTCGACCCGGGATTCGAACTCAGACCTCAGCGCGCACATCGTACTCATAACGCGTACGCAATATAACTACGCCACCGAGGCAGTCAGTACCTAACCTTATCCTTACTCCCCCATTGTCATTCCTATTATGATCACTTACCACCAATAACTTGATCATCTTCGGGCCTATAAAAACTAATACTATCGACGAGCCCCCCGAGGCAATTCTTGTGTGCTAGGTCTTCACACCCAATGCACGCCCATGCGCGGGGGGACATTAGTCGCGGGCCGAGGCACACAGTCAGTGTGTATACCTCTTGGTTGTAAATCACATTGAGGCCTAAAAGGGCCCGCGAACATTTCCTGGCACCCTCTCTTTCCGCCCATCCTGGGAACCTTCCTCCCTTCCCCCACCTTCCCTTCCATACTCCTCTCCCACGTCCCCCCCAGGCCCCTGCAGTCGTTAAGCCGGGGGACTCCAGTATCCCATGCGCAGGTTTCCCCCCGTGTTGACTGCAGGATCGCCTACCCAAAAAAAAAATGCTATAGACGCCTTAAGGAAATCTTTGAATCAGTTCTGCTCTGGGCAGATGAGCCGGCCTTCTATGCGACATTGTCGCTCAATGCTACTGTCACGGAGCGCTACGCTATCGGACAGGTTACGAAATGACCAGGAAAATAGACGCCCTTGTTTTGAGAGGTTGGTAGATTATGATACGATCAAAATATAGCTCAAGACCAAAATATATAAATATAGTTGGTGTTGTTGTTTGTATTATGTCAATAATAGTTATCATGCATAGATATGCATGATAACTTCAAGATTGAAGTAAGATTATTTTGGCGGTCTACAATAACAATTTTTATTTGACTAAACCTACTGGTGGTAGGTCTCTCATTATGTAAGAGGCCGTCTGGGTGGGTACCACCGCAATGTCTATTTCTACCGCCAAGAAACAGTGTGCATGCACTGTTGTTTTTCGGTTTGAAGGACATTGTAGCCAGTATAACTACTGGACATAATGAGACTTAACATGTTATGTCTCAGGATGACGAGCGCAGTGGAATGCCACACAGTACTTTGTAAGTCAAGGTCAATGAATAAAGAAACTTTCTCTAATCTAAGATCAAGGTGCTGGATGGTGTTGCTACTGTTTAGGGGTGGTTGTATCGCTTACCATCAGGCGAACGGCATGCTCGTCTCGTCATTCAATGCTATAAAAAAAAAGAATCGCACCAATCATTTGATGACGTATAATATGCTGGGAGTGAAATATTTTATAAATATTTTTAGTGTTTCCATTTTTTAAGTGAATTTTTGGGTACCTAAGCTGTTGACTTTATGCCTTTTCCAAAATTCAATCCGTCTATATATGAAACTTGAACATTTTTGGACAATACCAATGTGGAAAAACTGTTATCGATTACTGTATCTATAAAATATAGGGGAAAATGGATAAACATTTATAATTTATTCTTAACTAGTATTGCTCGAGGCTCCGCCCCCGTGGAATAGTTTTTCCGGGATAAAAATATTTTCCCGGGATAAAAAGCTTCCTAATAGTGAAAAACAAACAAAATCGGTCCAGTAGTTCCTGAGATTATTGAACCATATACGCTGCTAGTACGAAAGAAATTATGTTTGGTTCTAACGCAAAAATTCACAACAAAACAACATTTTAAACTGCATAACAGGAATGCACTATAAATACTAAACCACTTCATTTTTAACCACACAGATAATATTATCAATATCTTTGAACTACGATGTACTATCTCAAAATCCTTGACATTAACCCACTATGAAGTTACTTTGTTATTATCAATGTAATCTATTCTATGATTATTAAATTAGTGTAATCTGAAGTCTACATCCTTTAGCGTTTTTATGTTTTTTTTTTTATTCCGATTGATGGTTTTTACCATAGCAATAGTATTTTTTCGTTATTATTTATTGGATGTCTTTAATAACGCGGTATAGCATTGTAGAGTGATATGAAATATGGAAACCAAGGCCTGGGCTTAAATTCTAAGGTATAATTTCGTTTTTCTCTATAGCTTACTTCATACTTTAACAAAGAATCATACTTCTGACAACCATCTTAGTAGTAAAATAGGCCCGTCTCCAGATTCAATCCTATAATATTAGAACACGAGCCTTAAATAGTATCATTATCATCATCATCAGCCTGTACTTCAGTCAACCCCTGAACATAGGCCTCTTCTAATACGCGCCATTTCACCTGGTCTTCGCCCGGACGCATACAATTTCTGCCAGTGACCTTTCCCAAATCTTCACTCCACCTGGCTGGAGGTGCCCTACACTACGCTTGCCGACTTGCGGTTTGCCCTCAAAACTCGTTTTTACTCCAGCGATAAATGGGCCATAAATGTGCAATGATACTATTTGTTGGGCTGAAAAGACTGCTGAGACTAAATCATTCACTATACCTCAAATTCTATCAATAGACCTAAATAAAGAAGAGTATATGTACTTTAGGAATATTCTAAATCCTAAGTCCGTAATGAACCATATACATTTACAAAGTCGCTCAATGTTACAACCTTGCACCTTATCACATTTTATGTAATAAATCAATTTTATTTGATAGTACCTAATTATTAAACCTGTTAATTGACTATTGTGATTTGTTTGATAGTTAACATGTATCTATACCTGAAACAAATTGATTCTACATTTTGATGTCTATTTTATCTTCAAAAATATGTTTAATTAACAATTTCACTATACCAGTTAATATAATAATATAGTCATTTAAGTTTGTCTACAATTAAAATAAATCCAGTTCATAAAAGTGGCAAAACAACAACCAATTTATAGATAAATACACCACATATCCATTTGAAATAAGTATTATAGTATTTGTAATAAAATATTATCTAAATAAAGACTTAGAAGTACTTTATTACTGGTTGATGAACCTTTAATGGTCCGATAGTGTTTATTTATTACATTACTAAATATTGTTGTGGTTTTACCTATATGATTTTTATTTATTACTAGTTGTGCTCGCGGCTCCCCCCACGTGTAGTTTTTCCGGGATAAAAATATTTTCTCTGGATTAAATGTAGCCTATAGTATTTAGGAGTAATGTAGCTTCCTATTAGTGAAAGAATTTTCAAAATCGGTTCAGTAGTTCCTGAGATTAGCGAGTTAAACGAAACAAACAAACTCTTCAGCTTTATAAATACTTTATATATACTTATATTTATATTTTATTGCATTAAATGACGAGTCGAGCATGCTGTTCGCCTGATGGTAAGCGATACGACCCCCCATAAACAGTAGCAACACCATCCAGCACCTTGAGTTACAAAGTAGGTACTGTGTGGCATTCCACTGCGCTCGTCATCCTGAGACATAAGATATAATATTTGACGATAGATAATAAATTGACCTGGAAAGACCATGCGTCAACACTAATAAAAAAATTGAATAAATTTGCATTTGCTCTCTACAAACTTAATAAAATAGTCAACCAAGCCGCTGTTGTTACTGCCTACTATGGGTATGTTGACTCTCTTCTGCGCTATGGAGTTATTTTCTGGGGTAACTCGTGCGAAAAAGAATCGATCTTTAAAGCACAAAAAAGATGTATTAGGTGCATATGCGGACTTAAAACAACTGACACTTGTAAACCGCACTTCAAGTCACTGAAAATATTAACCTTGCCCTGTCTTTATATATACGAGACCGCACTTTTCGTAAGGAAAAACAGTGACCTCTTTAAGAAAGCATCTGTACAAAGACTAACAAGCATAAGACAAAGTTATCGCCATGATCTTTCTTTAAGACCATCAAAAACCGCCTTGCTGCATAAAAGCGTCCTTTGTATGGCTCCAAAAATATATAATAAGCTACCAAATGACTTAAAAAAACTTGACTTAATACAATTTAAAAAACAATTGCATAATTTATTAACAATTAGGTGCTACTACACAATTGACGAATTCCTTGCTGACAATTTTAAGACATAATAATAATTATATTTGACTAATTTGATAATAATATTGTGACATTATTGTTAACTCCATTTTTTAAAATAGTTATTATTTCAGTAACTTCTAACAGTTATATTATGTATGCTAACAACTTCCTATATAATATGTCACCACATGAAATAATTGTGTACACCCAATAGGGTCGATTTTTGCGGAACTTAAGAATAATGTACAATAATACCAGCTACTGTACCAAAAATCACACAATAAAGATTTGATTTGATTTGATTTGATTTGATTTGATTAGTATAGATTAATAATACAACGATATAATCCATCCTAAAATTGAAGTTTTGTCATGGACGTGTATACTAAGACAGACATCCAATTTTTTATCATTTGGGTCTTACAAAAATAATTCTCAGAATAATAAAGAAGACCGATTTTTACCTAATTAGTCGGGCCTACATTCGTATTAAGCTGTTTATTTAGGTGCCATCCCATATGTATGTAATAATTATTTCCCAAAAATAATACATTGCATCATAGTTTCGTGCCTAAAGAAATTGATTTTCATACACGTTTCATAATAAGACAAGATAATACAGATTATTATATAAAATGAACAAATCCTCTGATTTACAACGCCTATTATAATAATCTAACTATTTATATTTGCGAGTTATTTTATTTATATTATGTATTTATTGGCTGTAATGTTTGTTAATTTGTTCGTGAGTCACGCAAAAACAACCAAAAGGTTGCACTTTTACTATCAGATAAGGAAGCTAAACTCCAGTAAACGTCCTCCAACTCCCTAATATATGAAAACTATATGAACAAAAGGGTATAAGACAATGCAAGTGTTATATGACGCAAACGAAGTCGTGGGCACATTAAATACACGTAATAAATCACCAAAGCCACCCTGGGCGTATATAAAGGGGGGGTTCAGGGGGTCCTGCCTCGGTGGCGTAGTTGTATTACGGTACGACTGCAAGGCTGAGGTCTCGGGTTCGATCCCGGGTCGGGCAAAGTGATATTGGATTTTTCTATTCAGTATCAGCCCGGAGTCTGGAATTTGTGCCCGATATGGCGATAGGCTCGCCCCCTATCACATCATGGGACGGAATACGCTTGGCGAAAAGTGGGTGCACTAGTAGCGCCTCTGCCTACCCCTTCGGGGATAAAAGGCGTGAGCATGCGTCTAATATATTACGGGACGGAGGGGGGTGGAGGATGTATACGGTGTCATGCAAGGCAACAACCCACGCCACTAAAATTTTTATATCGTAGGACCCCAACGTGAAAGCTATAGCTACGCCCGTGAAAGCCACTCAACTATAACCCAGTAAAATCAAGGAGACTTTTGTCTTTTTCTGAAGTGGTCTTTCTTTGCTATGTCTGGTTTTATACTGCACCGCGACATGAGGTGTGTTTTCCTCAGTGTTTATACAGATGCCGTGTAATGTGCTCGGATGCAGAACGTAAATAAGTGATTAAGTGCAAACGTGTTTTATCGTGTAAAAAGATATTTTGTGAGTATTATTAAACTATGAATTATTTATATGCTATTTAAGTGAAGTATTTAAGAAAATATCGTGTAGGTATAGAATAAAAAGTATTGCCCCAATATTAATTAATTACTACAGTTCATTTAAAACACTGTTTTGTAGAAATTTGGGTCCAAAAAATACGAAACCTTCCTTGTAGGAATGAATTCAATTAAGTAAATTATTACTAAAATACCTATTTTTTCATTTAATAAATAAAAATAAGGCAGAAAAAACTGAAATTATTAAACCCATTAAAAATATTGATACTATCAACCCTATATATATATAATATACTGTCCCACTGCTGGGCTAAGGCCTATTCTACTATTGAGAGAGTTTTTAGTCCACCATGCTGACCTAGTACTGGTTGGCTTTACCTACCATCGAAATTCTTATTAAGAACAAGTTACGCAGGTTTCCTCACAACATGTTCCTTCGCGGGCAAAGTAAAGGAATATTTTAAATTTTTAAAAGATCTTCGCTTACCATAATACCAGAACATTTATGGATTCGTTGCCAGCCTTCAAAAGAAGGAATATAGATTGGTCGTAGGATGCTGACCTGGACAGTGACCACCGTAACAAAGCGTAAAATCCGCCATAATGGTCCACGTCAATGTGTCGCGTTCCGGTATCAGCCTGTATATAGGTAACCGATTTCAGACAGGCCGGCATAATTATGTCAACTGGCAAGGGTTCTCGTCAGTTAAGACTATCTGAACCCCACTCCACTAACCTGCAGGTGCCGCGGAGACACTTGCCGTGGCGGTATAAAGATTACGAAGGGAGGTAGACTAGATATCCCGTCGTGCGTCCGTCCCGTATGTACCGAAGAAGGCCAACGTGGGTTTTGGTTGTTATGCCGGTGTAGGGTGTATATAGGGTTAGGGATTCGGTACAATGCTCTCTCAGATGATGCTATACTCCCAAGTGTTGACATTGGGCCGTAAGATCGGTGAAACCAACATAACCGTTCCACTGTCCCCCCAGTGGAATACGATACCGCGTTTTTCCCCGCAAAAAAAGGTTTTCTAGGACTCAGGAATGCATAGTGCATTATCAGGATAGGATTGCCGTTAATTTTCGTTTAGTTAAACGTTACTTAATAGAAAGCAAGTGAGTAGTGAGTACAAAGGAAGAGAGTTCTATAGAGAGCTTAGGGCGGTAGTAATAAATGAATCTCAAGTTTGAGTTACATCTCAAGTAGACATAATGTATTAATAGTTTCATACATTATGTCTACTTAGAGTGGTAGCGGGATAAGATTGGTTAAATGTTCGTTTTTTAAATCAATTTCATAATTTTAAAGTTGTTTTATTACTGTGATGGGTTCATTAAAATGTACATATTTTTAATCAAGGTGATGATTTGGTTGATGAGTGAGACACACTTAGAGGCCTAAGTTTTTGTAAAAAAACACATTATTATAACGTAAGAAGATTATTAAACTTCCCGTTATATTATCAATAAAATATATATACATAACACTATAACATAATATGTTGTATAATCGATGACGACTATGATTTCAATAAAATAATGACACATTCTAGATTATAACCACATTAATTAAAGCTAATAAGTACTTATTGCAGTCATTAAAATAACATTAAACCATTAAATCGAATGTTAGTAACTAATAAATTAAGGAAGACCTCGATTCACCTGTAAATAGATAGTCAAAGAAACATGAGGAAGGAAAAAGACACTTCCTAACTATTGGCCTTACTAAAAAATGTGATTAGACTGATCAACTGTTTTCTTTTACTTCCAAACTATTTAACGTAAGGAAAAAAATCTAAACAATACTTAGTTAGGAGTTAAGACTGATTAATAACACATAGAAGCGCTCGCGTGCGTTTTATCCCCGAAGGTGTAGGCAGAGGCGCAATTTATACAACCACTTTTCGTCACGTATTCCGTACCATAATGTGATAGGGGGCTAGCCTATCGCCATATTGGAAACTACCTAATTCCAGACTGCGGTCTGATAATCCCAATATCGCTTTTTCCGATCGGGATTCGAAGCCGAGACCTCAGCGCGAGGGTTACCGCAATCCAACGTCACCTAGGCAGTCTTGTCATTAACGGCCCCATGTTTCTTGCTCGTCTAACACTGTACGCTTTAAAAAATAAGTTCGTGTGACGGCATAATAATTATCCTTTTAAAGTTATTAAACGAAAGCCATCAAATTGTGTAATAATTAACATAAATAACTTTCTAAAACACCAAAGGAGTAGAGTAGGTCGAAATTTTAAATTTATTATGGTAAGTATCCAAAACAGAGTCGAGAAAGGAATGATTACAAATTGTTGTTTCAACGAATATTCCTAAAATATGGTAGATTTTGGGCATAGCGTGATGAGTATGAAATATTCGGTTCGCTGTGCTACTTCCTTATAATGCTCTGATGAACGAATATTGACTAGTTTATCACTATATAGGCTACAGTTTTCATTTCACTCGTCTTTTAAATCAAAATCACAAATATTTCATATAATTTGTGTGGAACCACTGGGGTCAAAATATTACCTACTCCTTGAAATCCTTTGAATCTTTTATCAAAAATCCTCTAACTAGACGAAAAAGATGGGAACTTAAATTCCATTATATCTTTTAATGATGCTTTACACAAAAACCTTCTACAGAAGCCATTTACACATTGCAATCATATTTTCGCAAGTCCGATTGACCCAAGGCCCGTCATTGTCGTGTGATCAATAGGCACATTATTAGACTATTGCCACACATCAAATATGTTCTTTATTACTTTGTACAGTAGTTTTCTATTTCCAATGTCACCTGCCTACCTTAATATCCCATGTACACGGCAGTTAACAGTCGATTTCCATAAACGATTCGTCAAAGGATCAATCAAAAAACGTTTGACTGCCTCGTTAGCGTAGTTGTAACTTGTATTGCGTGGAAGGTACCACACTGCTTTGAGGTGCTGGGTTCAAGTCCCAGGTCAGGCAAAGTGATATTGTCTTCTTATGCTCTGTATCAACTGGGAATCTGGAATGTGTACCTGATAAGACGATAGCCCGGCACCTATATGCTGCGGATGCTGAGTGGTCACCTACCTGTCACAGCCACGACTAGCCACTGTTATTATTGTTATTTTGTGTCAATTGTATCTGTTTGTGTCGTGACTGTGACAAATAAATCGTTTTTCTTTCTTTCTTTCTTTCTTTCTATAATGTTTCGGAACACACAGGGCGAAAGTGGGTAACTTGGTTATACGTATAATTAGACCTTCGGGAATTAAAGCTTGATGTGTGTTTATGTTTTTTTTTCGACGTGGTTTTTTTTCTTTGGTTCCTGGATAAATCTGAAGATAGCTATTCGGATTGTTTATTGATTGTTTGTCAATTGATTTTATTTAAGCTGTAGGTAATTCTAATATCCCACAAAGTTCCGTTGATATAAGTAGAGTCACATCTTAAATATATGTATTATTATCTAAATATGTGCATTACGTATTGGTAGCATTAACAGATAAGTTATTGAGTGCTGTATGAATGAAAGATTAGCCTTCGCTAAACAATGTTTATCTCTAGATAACCTGAATCTCTGGCATAAATATGAACAGAGCAAGACAAAAACACTAAATGTAGCAGAAAAGATTTAGTGAAACAGTAATTCTTTGTTACCAATAAACAGTCTTTGTTGGGAGCTCCACCTGCGTGTAAATCTTTTTCTAATCAAAGTCTCATTATGTTATTTTTCCGAGATAAAACTTTACACTCCCGGACCCTACAAACTCAGATTCTGTAATCTGTACCGTATTAAACTGATTTAACTTTAGGCACACAGGGGAAACCCCACTATAATTATATCTCTTCTGAGGAATCTTCGAGGTTAGCAGGTATTTAGTCCAAAGATCACCGTAATTGCAGGTAATGTCCGAGAATTTTTGTCGTCATACAGACTTTATTGTCATACAGTAGCTTTATAGGTAAACACTTTTCAAGACAAATTTAACTAGTCAGTACATAGGTGCTACTTTAAAATTAGAAAACGACATAATTATATTAAACTATATATTCTTCATTCCAGAGTGTCATAACAGCAACGTCTCTGAAAGACATTATAATTGAACTACACACATCAGATCCAGCAGTAACTTTGCCAAGAAACAAACCAAACCATGGTACAAAGAATGATATCTCAAGTTCCCGACACAGTCAAAAGAGAAGACAGGTTCGAGGAACTAGTCGGCCAGTTCGGAAGATGGCAGATGCTCATCATCGGAACAGTATCTTTAGTGAAACTCTCATCAGGATGGGTGCAAATGGCAATTCTATTCCTGACTCCAAAACTGACATTCTGGTGCTCTACCTTCGCGAATACTTCGAGAATTGTTGAAAATAATACGTGTTATGCCGATTGTGTTAAATACGAGTACGATGCTAGTCCGTTTGATAATACTATAGTGTCGGAGTGGGATCTGGTGTGTGATAGGAGTTGGCTGGCCAGCTTTACACAGATGATACTGCAGTTGGGCATCCTGATTGGCAGTATTTTATTCGGATTCCTTTCTGACAGGTATGTATAATAATTTTTAATTAACTTGTCCAACCAAGTACACAATCTCTTCAACGCGAGCACTCTAGGATTATTTTTTACTAGCTTCTGCTCGCGGCTCCGTCTGCTTTAAAAAGTTTTACCGGGATAAAAGTCCCGCTTTATATTTTCCCGGGATGAAAAGTAGCCTATGTCCTGTCTCAGGCTCTAGACTATCTGTGTACCAAAGTTCATTTAAATCGGTTAAGTAGTTTTGGCGTAAAAGCGCGACAGACAGACAGAGTTACTTTCGCATTTATAATATTAGTAAGGATAGGGTCATGGCAAAGTCACCCCACTGCACCTTATGGTAAGTGCAGTAGGCTCCAGATAGAGCGTCGACTGATGAGGGATGTTTATCCCTCGCCACTTGACACAGTTATGGTGGCCTATTTAAAACTTTACACTGATCCCGGAACGCGACACACATGGACCAGTATGGCGGGTATGGTGGTCGCTATCCAGGCGGATACAAATATATATTAACTTCACCTGCCCACAGATGAAAAAACCCGGTCTGATTCTCGGCATTGCGGAGTGCGGGGCAGGAGGGAGATATAAATTATCACACGTGTTGTCTGCGATGGTTCATTACTGACTAAGTATCTAATACATAGCTTAAGAACTTATACACTACGCCACAGGGGCTATATTAAAAAACAAAACATATTTTTTTTACGATCTATTCTTCTTCGATACATTACACTGATTTACCTAAAGACAATATTACTTACACAATAAAAGGTTTCGTCCTATTCTTATTAACTAGGTCACATCTACCATTACCACAAATTTTTACGTTTACTCTTAAATCCTCTATTATGATATAAGGTCCTTTGTATAGTTCACTGAATTTCTGTCCTGTCTCAATTTTCACTAAAATTAAATCACCTCACTATAGCTAATACTATTGTCATTTTTACATATATACATACATACACACTAACGCCCTTATCCCCTAGGAGTAGGCAGAGACTATTGAGCGCCACTTGCTACGATCTTGACACACCTCTTTCGCATACATTTTCGTCGGTTAAGGATACTCCTGACCTGCTCTTTTCGGAGATCATTTATTTGGTTAGAGAACGTTCTCCTCGGGCGTCCCCTTCCAGCCGTACCATCCACATTCGCTCGATAAATACCTTTTGTGATCTGTCTTTCATCCATCCTCTCTACGTGCCCAAATCATCTCAGCATACTTCTTTCAATCTTAGTCACCACATCATCCTTCAACTTACATCGATCTCTTATCATACTGACATATTGTCATTTTTATCATAATAATACTTCCTCTCTACCTTAGTATTTAATAAATGTTTTCTTGTATCTCTCTGTGCTGTTTGCAACCTATATTTTTATATCAGGATTGTATAGAGGATCTACTACGTCTTTTTAATTACTGGAAATGTTACATTGCTTCCCAAATACTAATTCGTAAGGTGAATATTTTTTGGATGTGTGCAGTAAGGAAGTCAGTGGCTCCACGTTTCTACATGTCATTTCATCACACTGTATTCTCAAGAAAGCATCGAGGTGTTTATGCATATTTTCTAAACTACCTATAGACTGATGATGATACGCAGTTGAGTGCAATTTTGTTATATGCAATAACTTACATACCTCCTCCATAGTTGCAGACATAAACTCTGTCCCAAGATCGCTCGCGATGACCTTAGGTATTCCATATCGAAGTATACAATTGTTTACAAAAGCTTTTGCGACACTCACCGTATTTTTATATCACATACCCAATGCTTCGATGTACTTCGTAAGCTAACACTGTATTGTGAGAATATAATTGTATCCTTCGACGTCGGAATCTATGGGTCCTACAATGTCACCAACATACCAGCCCTGTATTATATACTGCCCACTGCTGAGCACAGGCCTCCTCTACAACTGAGAGGGTTAAGGCCTTAGTCCACCACGCTGGCCTAGTGCGGGATGGCGGACTTCACATACCTTCGAAATTCAGAGAACTTCTCAGGTATGCAGGTTTCCTCACGATGTTTTGCTTCACCGTTAAAGCGAGCGATAATTCACAAAGAATACATACATAACTTTTAAGAAAAGTCTGAGGTGTGTGCCCTTGAGTTTTGAACCTGTGGCATTCGTCTCGGCAGGTCCGTTCCACTCCCGATTAGGCTATCAAAGTCAAGTATTTTTTTTTCTAATGTGCTATTAGATGTTGTCGTCACAACCATTAGCTCTTTTACATTTCTAGAATACTTCATTTTCTGACATTTACAACATTTTATAACATATTCTTTAACACTATTCTCTAGACCTGGCTAATAGTATTTCCGTTTCATGTTGTTAACCATTCGACGCACTGCCGCGTGTCCGCTTGTTGATAACAAGTGGAAATTATTTAATACTAGCTTTTGCCCGCGGCTCCGCCCGCGTGAATGACTTTTCCCGGGATAAAAGTCTCGCTTTATATTTTCCGGGGATAAAAAGTAGCCTATGTGTTAATCCAGGACATAATCTATCCGTGTGCCAAATTTCATCGAAATCCGTTAAGCAGTTTTTGCGTGAAAGAGTAACAAACATTCATACATCCAGACATCCATACTTACAAACTTTCGCGTTTATAATATTAGTAGGATAATACTTTTTTCATCATCATCGGTTATTCTCTTAACATTTCTTATAACATTTATTCGTGGTCCGGACCACACTTTGCTACTTAGTATTTCATGTCTTTTTATTAATAAACAGCGCTTTGTTTTCTGTGATAATCATACAAAGTTCTATAACTTATAACATATTTGCAAATTCGTTTCGCGATAAATGCTGTATATAGTTAAGGTTTATATAAATGATATAATTATTCTGTACGTACACAAAACATTCTTTTTCTTTAGTAATTTGTTTATTTGTTCTAAGTGGCACTATATCTTTGCTTTCAATATATCTCATCTCTACAAAATCACAAGGAACTCTAAATATTTCTCCTATCCTTGGTTAATCACTAATCAGGCCTTGGAATTTCAGAGGAAATATTTGGAAAACCAATGTTTTCATTGCAACTTTTCGAACTACTAATTTTCTTCGCCTGTTCCTCTAATTTTCCCTTTTGTCCCTTTGTCATTACTAAAATGGTTTCATTAAAGTTATTTAATTCATCCGATGTTATGGTCACCCTACTTAATGCGTCTGCGACGTTGTTATCTTTTCCACAAATGTAAACAACTTTGTAATTATACTCAAGTTGTAATCTGAATTTTATTAATCGGCTAGACGGATCCTTCATGCCGAATAGGTATATTGGCTTATGATCGGTCATAATTGTAAAACTTTTCCCAAAAAGGTATGGTCTAAAATACTTACACTCCATACAATGGCTAATAACTCTTTTTGTATAGTTGGATAATTTAGTTCTGCTTTATTTAAAGGCCGATTAGCATAATATGCAACAGGGCGCATATCTTTGTTGCATAAAACTGAACCTATGGCGGTACCTGAAGCGTCTGTCTGTAGTATAAATTCATTGTCATCGGAAAAATCGGGATACTGTCAAATAGGTGGAGAAATTAATGCCTGTTTTAATTTTTCAAATACTTGTTTACATTCTGGAGTCAAAATAAAGGGTTCATATTTCTTACATATTCAGCGGTACCGTTATGCAAAAGAAGGTATAAATTTCCTATAATAGTTGCAAAAGGCAATAAAACGTCGCACTTGGTCTGAATTCTGTGGTTCTGGAAATTCTTTTAACACTCTAATTTTTTCGGGATCTGGACTAACACCCTCTGCTGATACTACATGTTCTAAATATAATACCTACGTCTTCCATAAATCGCATTTTAGTGGATTAATTTAAAATTTACTTTTCTTTGTCAAATACTGCTATAAATTTTTTATTATTAGATTCTATATTACGTCCAAAAACAATAATATCGTCCATGTAAATAAATTCTTTTTCATTATTTAATCCTGACATTGCTATAAAGTATAGGCATAACACGCGAGAAAGCACTCGGTGATATCTTAAGACCCATCGGTAGCCGTTTCATTTGGTACTGACCAGTGTTTGTTGGAAACGCTGTAATTTTCCTGCTACCTAAATCGAGTTTTGCTTGATAATAAGATTGTTGTAAATCTAGGTGCGTAAAATATGTGGCACCTGATAGCAAGTCTAATATTTCAGTTATATTGGGTAACGGAAATTTGTCGTCCTGAATACCTTCATTTACTTTCCTATATAACTGATCTCCATTTCTTTTCTTTACTGTCACTTTTCTTTGGAACTAAAAGAATAGGGCTGTTCCAATCACTACAAGTTGTTTCAATAATGTCATAATTTAACATTTTCTTTATTTCGTTATCAATAACTGGATTCGAGAAATGTGGTAATCGACATAAATAGGCTTAATCTTCGCTTTAAGGTCAATCGACTGGTTCATTACCTATATTTGTTGTATTCAATTTATCGCCATCTAAATAAAATGTGTCCGCATATTTCGCACAACGTCCATAATAGTGACAGGAACCTTTAATTTCAGATACGGCAGAAAAGTTACATTTCTGGTATCGGTAACTGGGGTCATCGTTCTCGGGTTCGGCATCCCATTCGCCCCCAACTACACAGTGTTCACCGTCCTGAGGTTCTTCCTGGGCATGGCGACGGCTGGCACCATGGTCGTCTCCTTCGTCATCGTCATGGAAGCTATCGGCTCCAAGTACAGGGGAGTTGTGGGATGCTTGTTTCAAGTTCCTTTTATCATTGGTAAGGATATTTTTTTCATTTTGTACATTTCATCTGAGGGTAAATATATACATAGGATGTCTCGTAAGTGCGCCATACTTCCACTTTAAGGTAGTCTATATTTAGTTTAAAAATTAAATGTATTTTTTAGGCTTAGAATAAAATTGATCAGCTAAAATATAAAAATATATTCTTATCTTGCGATAATATTGTAAAAACGTGAATAAAATATGGGTTCCAGTAGAAAATTCGAATAATCAAAATTACTTAAAATTTTGTATTTGTTCTTATAACCGACACTTGTGACACCAGTAGTCGACACCCTAGTCTTTGACAGTGAGTTGTGATAGCCGTTTATCGGCAATTAATATATAAAATATACAGCACATTTTTACGACCATATTTTTACAACCTGCTCCTCTAACCTAATCTAACCCCTAAAGTAAATAAAAAATTGAAGACAATTTTATTTCCAAGGTTCTTGATAAAATAGTCTAATTTAAATTAATAAAATTTAAATATGACTTTGTCGCCTATTTACACCGAAGGGATAACAAAAATATTACCAGCCATAATGTTTATTGATGCAATTGAATGAATTGACTAAGCTTGCCTTTAGTCACAGAAGGCAAATCTATGTTAGAATTGGAAAAGTGGCCGCCATTTGGAATTTCTTTGTTTTAAGGCCAATTGATTTCAAAATCGATGATGATATTCGACCCGTAAAGGATTGAGTAAAAAATAGCCTTCTATTTTCATGTTTCAATATATTGGAAAACTTAAATTGAATATGGATCAGTTCGTCCCCTACTTCCCCTTGAAGAGCTAATTTAGAAAATTCACCAGTTACATGCTTTATACGGTTCAAATAGTATCCTTATCAAATAACATCAAAATCACTTCAGTATTTATGTTTCACGCTTACTTTAATCAACCATCAATTCCCCATCTCACTCCTAATAGATTGTGTAAAATAAATTAATATTATGCGTTATTCATTTTCAAAGTCCGAATTATCCCGTTACTTTATTTCATCAAAATCAGCCATGGTTTAGTTTTTCCCTTATATCCCCTTGAGCAATTTATTTCTTACCACAGAATGAATATTGTTAGCTTTATATAATAATGTTATGTTATGTTATGGTTTAATGTACTTAAAATATCGACTGAATAAAGAGTGTAGAACAAAAATCTATCATGATGTTTCTAAAAAATATTATGACAATCATTCGTCGATTACTGGTACAAGGCAAAATTTGCAAAAAAGTAACCTATCATGATATGAAATTAATAAAACAAAGGACTTGTCCAAAAACGGGCATAAAATTATAACCAAGACGGTTTATATATATTGGGATAGAACTCCTAAAAACTAGCCTTTTACAATAAATATTTTAATTTTAAAGACATACGATTTTGAGCTTTATGTCATTTTATTTTGCTTAAAAACTACACTTAATATGAACGTTTTTAAAAAAGTTAGTTATGAATGGAAAGTCTTAATATTTTAATGGATCCAAGTTCCATATTTTGCCCCTATAATATCCCTAAAGTTTGAGCCTGGTTATATTTTGAGGCCCAGCACCCATACAAAAAGCGGACATCTCCTTTACAATACTTATGACAATCCATAAAAATATATATATTTCATGTAGATTTCGGAACAGTAAAATAATTATTTGCATTGCATTGCAAAATAATTATAAAAATATTACAAGCACACGAATTGAGAACCTCCTTCTTTTTTGGAAGTCGGTTAAAAATTGCACTCGCTTTCTTTTAAATATTTCTAAGGAAACTATTTTTCTTCGTAAAAATACTGAGAGCGTTTAGTTGTTATGCTGAGGATTTTTTAAAAATGGCGGATTACATTGAATTCTCACTGGTTGGTAATAAGAAGTCTACGGTCAAATGATGCAATATCTATAAATTCAATTAATTATCCATAATTTCCTTGATTAAAGAAAAAAGTGGCGATAATTGCTACACTGTCGAACACTGGTACCACTACGTTAATCCAAACAATGACAATAAATCAAAATCGTGTTAAAAGAAACCTAAAGACAGTGGTTCTGATCTGAGTATCCAATACAGGTTTTTACCAGCCCACGGCCCTTAAACCTTACCACTAGCCCGAGAATCTAAAACCATTCTGATTATATTCCATCCTACATTCCAGGTCACATCACAGTTCCTCTCTTCGCATACTTCTTCAGGAGTTGGGACAGTTACAGTCTCGCGTTGGCCGTGCCCCCCATCATATACCTAGGCTACTTCTTCCTTCTCTCCGAGTCTGCGAGGTGGCTCGTCAGTGTGGGACGACTGGATGAAGCCACCAGGATTGTCAAGAAAGCTGCTCTTATGTGGGTCATATTTTTGGTCAGTTACTTATGAATCTGATAAAACAGGGTTTTGTCTTGGGAACTGTGGATTGTGTTATCCTATTAAATATCATCCCATTCAAAACTCACAATTTGGTATCTATGAAAGACGTTTCATCCAAGTACCTACTTTCGGCGAAATATGCCGACTTTTTTACTGGTATACACAGTGTGATCCCAAAATACACCGAGACGGGCGGGTTTCTCGCCGCTTGATTTTATTGTCGCTTTCACGTGAGAGCATATTATACAAAGCCAAATATTTTTAAATAAACACTGAGTAAGTTATCTTAAAATTATTTATCAGTAAGGCACAAGCTACCTGAACACAACAATTTAATGCGTATTGCAAATGTAAAAACGAGTTTTAATCCTGCATAGGTATCAGTAATACGGTATATAGTGGTTTGCATAACATTGCACTCTGCGTATGCGCCATCATTACAACTTAAAACCTGCTTATGGTGTCGATGATGTTTCAAGTTCTACATAACCTGGAAAAACATATCTGCGTCAGACTTTTACAACTAAATATCGGTGACTGGTGGTAAGCGCCACGCCTTTTAAACCGGCACAATAACTTTGACTCGGTCGTGTTTTGTTTTTCGACATGGCGACAAATATTTATTTCTAAGAATTTATATTATTGTTTTGTATCTGCTATCATTACTTGACATTGGCGATATCACCGATAGATAATCGGTGGAAGCCATTATTTAAAAGAAGAAGAATAACCTTGACTCAGTAATGAAAATATTTTCACAACTGACATTACTTAATTATAATGCGAGTAACATTGATGTATTAAAAAACCCAATACATCAATGGGGAGTAAGTAAAGAAATCAAACAAAATTCTTTTGATAGTTAGTCATTTATACCTCCTTCTGCAGGTATTAAGGTAGCAAACACGAGGCATTACACTTTGCATGTCAATCCATTTGTAATCTTTATGATCCGTTCATTAGATCTAATAAACGTATTTGCTTTGTGATTGAAACGTGTACTAGTTTTGTATTCTTTGTTGTAGTTATTGCATCATTGTCTTTAACCATCATTCTCATTAGATTTTTCAATAATAGTAATTAATGAATCCATAATTTGAACTTTATAAAGCTATTTTCTAAAACGGGGATAAAATAAATCATTGTAAATACAATAAACGAGAATATTTGGGTCATGTTTTGTTCATAGATTTAGATAAACTGATAACATTAGTGTTAATTTTATCTTTATGGATTTCTATAACATACAACAATATTCGTACGATGAGCCTAAAATCTAGATCCAGTTTTAACTAGTTGCAAACAGCTTCATGGTCTTCAAGGCTTAAAGTGGGAACAGTTGTAACAGTGTAACAATAGGCGATACGTAGACGCTGTTCCCTTATTGCCAAAAATACTACTACAAACTATTAGTTCCCTCAATAACTTCATTAGCATCAATATCTGCAAGACATCTTAATGCTGATTAGCGATTGCAGGCGTCATGGAATGGCCGGTTTACACTTAACTCGGTGATTTCAGATGCCTACGTTATCATCGCTTCGTGAAGTAAAAACATAGATAGAATAACAAATTTTGAGTAACGTATACCATATCAACTCAGGATAAGAAGCTGACCGGAACTTAACTCTCATTTCAGAAACAACCTCCCAACAGCAAAAATCGAGGACACGATAAAGAAGATATCGCAAGACATGTCATCATCTGAAGCACCGAGGCAGAACTACTCAGCGCTGTTCCGAAGGTCGCTGCGGCTGAAGACGGCGTGCACGTGCGTCATCTGGCTGATCGCTGGCGTCACTTTCTTTGGATTCAACCAGTACATCAGTCAGACCAGCCCTGATCCATTTGTGAGCGTTGCTGCTGCTGGGGCTATTCAGGTAAATTTCACACATTAGCTTTCTCGTCAAAGGGGTAGGCAGAGAAGCAACTAGTGCACCTGGAGCCATAGGCAAAATGGCTTTCTATAATCGTTAATGGCAACAGAAAGCAAAAAAGTGTGGGAATGACCTATCCTAACGCCTAAATCTCTATGACATTCCCATATTATTATTATTTTGTCTATTAGCATTAACGATTGCAGAAAGGAATCATGTCTACGGCCCCTACATTACTTCTTCGAATGTACATTTGACACATATTCTTAAAAATAAAGCAATACTTCATTTGTTGTAAACTTCTATGTAAAACAGTGACATCAAAAGAGAAAGCCGAAATATTTACTGAAAATCGTGTATTCGTAGCATCATGGTTTGATCTCCATGATAGAATCAGATTTTTTATATTACATTCATTATTTATCGCTATATAAAGTATAATTATGTTATTCTAGATACATGGTGATGTTATAAGTTTGCACCATTCCCAAATTCTCAGAAGCTATTGGTTGTTTAGCCATTTCCCAATACACTAGATACATTTAAAAACTAAATTCATCACATTCCAGATACCGTCAAACTTCATAGCAATATGGCTTATCAGCACCCTCGGAAGACGAAACACTACCATCGTCTTCTGCATGTTCGGAGGTCTCTGCGCCATCGCCCTGGCCCTCGTCCCCAACGTGTTCTGGATCACCTTAACCCTCGGGACTTTAGGAGTCAGCGCCGCGGCTATAGTAGCCACTACGATCTACATTCACACCACGGAGCTGTACCCTACCGTGGTCAGAAATATGGCGATGGGAGCTTGCTCCACGTCAATGAGAGTAGGTTCTATGATAGCTCCCTTTATTTCAAACTTATCAGTGACTATATCGTGGCTTCCTGCTTTGATATTTGGTGTAGCTCCCATTTGTGGAGGTTTTATATGTCTTTTACTACCGGAGACGAAAGGCAAGAATCTGCCTGATAGCTTAGAAGATGTTAGGAGTGATTGAGAAAATTAAATGGACAATAAATATAAGTGATATTTAAATGCTAATACGTTACTATTTTTTTAACGGCAGGACAAATCGTAATATAATGCAGGATTACGAAGATTGTAAAGTATTCTGGATGTATCAAATGGCTCAAACGCCTATAAAATAGATCGCTAGTACGAGCATATACCATTGTTTTAATCTCTACATTATTATTATAAATATAAATTTGTTTACTATAAGAAAAAACAATTAAAGCTGTCCGTCTGTGATTGTGATAATGTTAACATTATCATAAATATACATAAATAATAGGCTAAGAAATAAAATAATACAGTAATAATAATAAGTTCTTATTATTTACTTTTCCTAAAAAAAATATGTAGAACTAGCGTTACACACCTGTTTTACAAGTGTTTCGGTGTGCATTTGCCTAAATTTTCACTAGAAAACTATGTCACTTGTAATAAGTTTTATTTTGTACTTATAGTGATAGTAAATCAATAATAATATAATCTATAATATATTACAATTTATAATAACAATAATCCAAAATTATAATAGATTATTTAATGTCAATCGGCTCCTCTCTCACCCAAAGCGAAAGGCTCCGTCGCTGCGGTGTGCAAATAGAAATTACCGCGCAAACTGAAAACAAAAATATTGCCATAACATATTACAACAGAAAATAATACCTATAGAAAATGTGATCCATGATGATGAACCCTCAAATTTCCCTAGTTACAGTGCAAGTGTGCAATCGTCCAGTTATTTTTTATTTCTGTTAATTCATACTTGTAACGTATGAGTGCACACGCACACTGAGACGGATAGTCAAGGTTACCTTAAGCCGCGAAACCCCCATACAAAATGTTTTATAATGTGATAAAATACTTACTAAATTAATAAAAGATAATTTATAGACTATAAAATGCATGATATACTAAAAAGGGATAAATCCTACTAATATTATAAACGCGAAAGTTTGTAAGTATGGATGTCTGGATGATTTGATTAATTATACTATACCTAGATAGAGTGACGCGCTGCAATGAAACTAAAACAAACAGGCCAACTTTTCTTAAGCTAGTATGAGTGACAGCTGTGTCATACGCTATCGCTGCATCATTCTGCGTATCTTAAAACGGGGAGATAATTATATCCATGAAAAACAACAAAAAAGAATTCACTCGATTTTTTTCGACGCGTTTGAAACGTTCAGTGTCTATCTAGTAGGTATATAATTAATCAAAGTCTGGATGTATGGATGTTTGTTACTCTTTGACGCAAAAACTACTAAACGGATTTCGATAAAAATTGGCAGACGGGTAAATGATGTCCTGGATTAACACATAGGCTACTTTATATCCCAGGAAAATATAAAGCGGGACTTTTATTCCGGGAAAACTCATTCACGCAAGCGGAGCCGCGGGCAAAAGCTCGTAATTAATAAAACTCTAAAGAACGGAGCCGCAGCACATCTAGCAGTTTTTCAAGAGATTGATCTACAATTGTACTTACTTAGGGGTAGCTCTCAGGCCCATGTACACCAATGGAGAGTCTCTGCACAGACCACGTACGAAATTGTCATAGTTCTGACATCTGCGCGCTAAGAACTCCCCGCCAAGCACCGACTCCACCCACAGCAACCACGAGCGCCAGTGGCTGCAGAAACCTTGAATAATAAAACATTATCAGATGATTCTGCATCGTGACTAGTGGCCCTTATTCGCATAGTAGTAGAGTTAATGTTGATCCTCATAAAACACATACTGCGCGGTATAAACACCGCTCTAAAGTCCTGGGTCGAGCAGTGTTATTGGGTTTTTTTAGCTCCATATTAACTCGAAATTTGGAATTTGTGTCCGATTCGGACTCCCCCCCACCCCTATCACATCAAGTAAGTGCCCTAGTTGCATCTCTACCTACCCCTTCGTAGATAAAGGCGAGATGTGTGTTTATTTTGTTTTTGTTTTTAAAACGCATTTACCATCGTCAGACAGCGGCACTGTGGCCTGGCACCCAGGCTGCCTAGCCTGACCCTGGTTGGGCCAGAAGTCTGCATGGCCAGAGTTAGCGGGAGTGCCGTAATAACCACCGTCCGTGTGGATGACGTCCACGAAGGCAGCATCTGAACTGGTCATGGGCTGGCCCAGCAACAACGGGTACACGAAGCCAGGGTATGCTGGATCTAGCCCGGTTAACCTAGAAAAAGAGGATTTAAGCAGTAGTTAAAATACATATTCTATCTCACAATTCTATTTAATCTCCTTAAAAGTGGGTAACGCACCCTTAACTCCTCTGGTAGTATATATAGGGTCATTTTGACATTGCGTTAATAAATGAAATCACATACTTATCTCGTCGAAAATAACGCTTTCCATTAAGTTATTTTAACCATAGATGTAAAATGAAAAAGTGTAAGTTCCGAACAAAATAATTATCAATAAAAAGTAACTTTAAGTTTACACGACCTTATGCCACTACTACTGCTCTAAGATAATTCGTCGCAGCGGCAACATTATACTTTCATTCATAAATACACTTTCGCACACACCATATTCGCACTAAACTACGAAATGATCAAAAAATTTGAAAACTACAACCGGGATTTTTGGCAATAATATTCGTTATTCATGGATGATTTTTGGCAAGATGTTCGAAGAGGTAAAGACGGTTTCATTTAGTAATTCAATGTAAAAATGACCCTGTATATATATAGTTGTGGGAACATTAATTGAAAACGTACATTCTCGTTTCAAATGGTGAATAAGATTTCTAGAGGCTCAAGCATCGTCCCTACTCCCTACCCTTTTCCTTTTGTTTTTTTGTTTGACTGCCTCGGTGGCGTAGTTGTGCTGTGATTTGCGCGCTGAGGTCCTGGGTTCGAGTCCCAGGTCGAGCCAAAAACGTTGACTGGGTTTTTCCATCTTTTAAAAATTACTCAGTCGCAGCTCGGAGTCAGGAAGTTGGCGGTGTGATACCCCCGTGCCTCGGAAAGCACGTAAAGCCGTTGGTCCTGCGCCTGATCTCTCTCCGGTCATGTCGGATTGCCGTCTCACCGGACTATGAGAGTGAAGGAATAGCGAGTGCACCTGTTTATTGCGCACACACTTGTGCACTATAATATCTCCTGCGTAGGTACGCATCTCGCATCATGATCTCCGGTTAGATTGGCTGCCGTGGCCGAAATCGGCTAGGAAGAGTTATATTCCTTTTGTTAAGGCGGGCAGCGATTATAGATGATAACTTAAGTATCGTGGTAGGTACTATGGGTTTTTATGGATAGAGAATAGAGATAGATCAGTTGTCCCCAAGAAGTTGGGTATAAGCTTCTTGGTTGTCCCACATACTCGTTCGCCGGTCTATGCTTTTATAAAAAGAATTTATTCATTTACCCCACCTCTGGAATACAAAATATTGTCTCATAAATCTTAGGACCTTGGTAGCCGATATTCTTTCTCGAGCAGGGCCTTCGCAGCCGCCGACATCACGTGACATCCCATCGAATGTCCCACGAAATGTAGTCCCTCCAACGACAGTCCTCCTTTGAGCAGCTGTACTATTGCCTTGCCAGTGGCTTTTCCTGTCTGAAAAACAGAGGTTAGAATGATGAGGACGATGGAGTCACGTTTGTGAAAGGTCGCTGGCAGAAGCTGGATGCGACAAGTCTAAGATAAGGTAAAATTTTATTTTATTTTTTATTAATTCAGAAAACTTACAGCTAGCGTGTACAATATTAATACAAAATAAGTAAAAGAAGGCCATTTACATGTTTTCGCAAGTAGACTAATATGTAAAAGTTAATATACATATAAATAAAAAAATGATAAATTATATGCACAAAAAAAAAGTACTGGAGCAAATTCAACACGGTCAATAAAAACGTTAAGAAAAAAAAATTGCAAGGTTTTTCTTTAGCTGAGAGACACTGGTAGAGAACAAGTCTAAATCAGTCACTGCAAAGTTTATTAAATTAAAGCTCCTACATGCACGAATCGTGAAGCAGTTGTCCCTGTACGTGGTACTTACAGGAGGTGTATACTGTATACAGAAGGGCTGGTTTACGTAACACTATAGGTCGGGGTATTAGTCCAAAACTACCAAGCAACTCTGGACAATCAATGGCCCCGATTAAAATTTTAAATATACTAAATCGCCAACTCGCCTGCGCTCGTATAGAGGCAGAAAGTGAAACTTTTTACATTGATCTATATAGTCTGTTGAATACATTTTATGAACTTAAACAACCACAGCACAGAAGTATTATACTTCTGTGACTTCAACTAAACTAAATGAAACGTAGAGAACGTTTTTGAACGCGCTCAATTCTGTCAATATAAATGTTATAATTTGGGTTCCAAATTTGCGAAGCGTATTCTAAATGGGTACGAACAAAAGCACAGTAAAGTATTTTAAATGGGCGTTATTATTCTATGGTTTTAACACTTTTAAAATCCGATGAAAATCTCAAAACGAATCCAAGTGCCCTATTAGCCTTCTTTGCTAAATACTCAAAGTCTTTATGACATTCTCGATGTGAACATCAAAGAGTAATTTCTAATCAAATGTCACACCAAGATCTTTGACCACGGTTTTGTTATTTAAAAAGGATCCATACAATTTATAATTATAGGTAATGGGATTTGGTTTGCGAGTGAAAGAAACGACAAAGGACTTGCTCGTGTTTGTTGCGTTGGCAGTAATCTTGAAGCTCGAATAGATCTTGTTGGAGGTTAAGACAGTCAGAAGTTTGCGAAATGGGACAAATAATTTTCATGTCATCAGCATAAAGAATTATTTTAGAGTGAGCGAAACATGACCCTATGTCATTAATAAATATAATAAATAGTAACGGACCTAGAAGCGATCCCTGTGAAATCCCTGATGGTATTTGTACATTCGCCGGTGTGAACCATGGAGGATAGATATAAGATGGAGAGACAATAGCATCAATTTACTAAGAAAACCAGTGTCGCCAAACTCACACATGCATATTATTCACATACTATCATCTCTTCATTATGATTGGCCGAAATGAGCAATCGCAATAAAACTTATAACACAAAATAATTTGCATTAAATTAAACGTTATTCCCATTGCATAAAATTCATATTATAAAAATCAACACGAGTCCATAGGACATTTTTTCTTCTGTGTGAAATTTTGATTAAAATTCGTTTTAATACCGCTATTCCACGCTAGATGGCGTTTATCATAAAAGCTCTTATATTCTTTGAAATAAGAGATGTTATTGAATGACACACAGTGCGCTAGCATGTCCGTAATAGTGTTGCACCCATACGATACCTTCTTGTATACGTATCGATGGTGCTTGTTTTATAACTATAAAACTTTAATAAAAGAAATGGACTTATCCCAAAATTATATTAATTTAATAAGCGCTGGAAAAGTTGTTGGTACTATTTTGAAAAAAAATATAATTCAGTAATTAATTTATTTAAATTTTAAGGACAGATTTCAAATTCATAATTTAGGCTTTCAATACTGTAGATATGTTAGATTACAATATCAGCTACACAGCTAATATAGCTAATATACAGGGAATCCCACTGAGGGAAACACATGGCACAATATATAGTATTTTTGAATGAAACCTATTTAGCCTTCTCGTAGTGTTGATCATTCACTGGTGGTAGGTCTCTCATATGTAAGAGTCCGTCTGGGTGGGTACCACCGCAATGTCTATTTCTACCGCCAAGCAGCAGTGTGCATGCACTGTTGTGTTTCGGTTTGAAGGACATTGTAGCCAGTGTAACTACTGGACATAATGAGACATCTTATGTCTCAGGATGACGAGCGCAGTGGAATGCCACACAGTACTTTGTAACTCAAGGTGCTGTATGGTGTTACTACTGTTTATGGGCGGTTCGTATCGCTTACCATCAGTCGAACGGCATGCTTGTCTCGTCATTCAAAGACATTAAAAAAAAATCGTTTACCTATAAATGGATCTTTTGGGGAAAATGAAAATAAAAAATCTTGTACTGTTGCATAAATGAATTATAGCGACCATAGCTTTGCATCACAAGTGGATCATGCATAGACAACTGTTTTGTATTTTTCGTATTAAAACATAGCGTATCAGTGAATAATAATTATCGATAATATTTTATCGACCATGTATGCACTAATTGAGTAGCGGTGACATAATAAATGTGTAACAAATCATTCTAGAACAACTGATTTGCGCTTACGAAAATTAATCATATGTCGATAACAATAAGGAATACTTTAAATTGAAATTTTTGTGCCATATTTGACATAGAAAATCAATAGATATTATTCAATTAAATTGCAATAAACCAGAAAATATTGGTTACCGATGGTAGGAAATACATCAGTGGGACATATTCTTACTATGACTATGATTTTTGCGATCCAGAATTGCACAATAGGGCATTTTAATATTATTAAATATTTTGTCAAATTATTTACGCTTTGACAGTGCGCAATAACGACTGAGACCGCTCCAACGGTGAGTTAGTAATGCAGTACTAACTAGGGGATAAAAGGTTACGCCCACTTACTAGTTAAACCATCTGAATAAGTCACCTCTAATACCAATTTCCATTTTTTTTTTTTTAATAGAATAGAGTGGTCTATCCGACCAAAAGCTTTGCTGTAGTCGGTGTAAACTACATCAACTTGTGAGGGCTTCGACATGAACTTAGTGAGGTAGTTTGAGCAGAGAAGGAAATTAAACATTTTTTTCCATAATTTTGGCAAATATACAGCTTCGATATAGGTCTGTGATTCTCAACCTGATCTCTATGACCCTTTTGAAAAATTGGAGTAATAAACGCTGTTTCCCAAATCAGAGGAACCAAACCTTCGTTAAATGAACGTCTAAACAATATAGTAAGAAGAAGAGATAAACTTTTAGCACATTTGGATATAAGTAATGGAGGTATACCATCTGATCCTGCAGATTTATTATGATCGACGGAATTTAAGAGCTTAAGCAATACATAAAAATAGCGTGTTTTAAGATGCCTATGTTCAGCAGTGGACTGCTATAGGCTGCTAATGACGATGATGTAATGATGAGTCTAGCAAGTCGCTCGGGTTATATTAAAAACCAACAATGCATTGAAAAGCTGGTTTGCTACCGTTTTTTAATATGTTGGCGTGGCAAAGTGATTAGGAACCAATGGTGTATTTTGGCGCTTGCTATCAGGTAAGCAATTTTTTTAGCAATAGCATAAAAAATCCCAAGACCTGCCAGTAAGAGCGTTATGTGGTCATATACTTACGGCACCAACGTCCAAAGCGACGAGGAGGTAGTTTCCGAAGGCCAGGTTGGACCAGTCCACGACCAGTAAGTTGTACCCGCCTCTTGTGATGTAGGCTCCCACTACATTCTCTACGCTTTTGTCAGTGATCAGCTCAACGTATCTGGAAACCATGAGGATGATGATAAGGATAACATTGAAATAACAGTATATACAAAGGTGTACAACCAATAGTCACAAAATCCAGACTACACTAACACTAGGGACTATCAAGAACCAGAAACTAAATAAACTTCATATACAAGTCTCTCAAATTGCCTGCTGCGCCATGGTCTCATGCAGCACTTGGAGCTAAATATTTTTCAAATGTCTTTTACAGTGCACGAAATGCTTGTTTTATTCCAAGGACAGACAATTGAAACCCGGTCACATTCTAAGAAGGGAATTAGTTCTGCTATAAGTACCTACTACGACTACTAGTTGCATTCGTGTCTACTTCTCTGTATCTATGTTATGAATTATGATCAGAACTTAAATAAAACTTGTTACCCATGCGCATACACCACTGTAGGCATAGTCAAGTTGAAGGTGGGTTCATCGAGTAGCCGTTTCGCGTCCTTTACTTTGTATGACGATGTTGGCTTTGTTGAATTACTGAAATCAGATAATAAATTGATTGATATAATTAGAACATAGTTATTTTTACATACTAAACTTATTAAAGCCAAAATTGTAAACTAAATAATGCACCAAATACAATAAACAAATGAAGTACCTTGGATCATACACAAAAAAATCTTTGGGTGACCTAAGCCTACCACAGGAAAAATTAGGCTGGTTCCAAGTCAGCTAACTTAGCTCTATCACTTACAAAAAAAGCGTAAAGGACATATCCAAAAACGGGCCTAAAATTCTAACCAAGACAGTTTATATATATTTGGATAGAACTCTTAAAAACTAACCTTTTACAATAAATGGTTTGATTTTAAAAACATCCGATTTTGAGATTTATTAATGCAACTATATTTTGCTTAAAAACGACACTTAATATGAACGTTTTTAAAAAAGTTAGTCCTGAATGGAGGGGTCTAAAAATATTTTTTTAATGGATCCAAGATACATATTCTGCCCTTTTAATATCCCTAAGTTTTGAGCCCGGTTAGATTTTGAGGTCCAGCACCCATACAAAAAGCAGACATTTCCTTTATCTAAGAGTGATAAAATTCCTTACGTGTAGTATCTAAACATGATGTCATCCAATCTGATTGTCCGACCTTTAGGCGCTGAAAAAAAGGACAACTATAAAGTAACAACTCTCTTATTAATGGCAAATTAAATAAAATAGCTCCCTATAAAATACAACCAGATATGATTAGCGAAGTGTGGATTTTGTACAACTGTACCAACTCTGTGAAAAGAAAAAGGCTTTGATGGTGGCTTTGGATGTAAAATCCGCCATAGTCGCCGCGACGTAGCTGTGTCGTTTTCCCGGATCAGCTTGATATTTAGCTTTTAAACAGGGCGGCATAATTGTGTCGAATGGCAGGAATAACCATCTCTCGTCACTCTATCAGGAGCCCACTCCACCAGTGGGGCTGCTTTGCCAGGACAGTATAAGAAAGGTGTGATACCTGTGTATGTAATTCTATTCAATAAATGTAAGGACGTTTGAATTTTCATTAGTAAATCACTCGTAAACCATGAATGGATTTTCATGAAATGCAAAACATGAGACAGCCCATGTTCTGAATATGTTTATCTTCTCATGCACATATTATTTTATTCCGAGAACGCTATTTTACTCTGACGTAGCTATAATAAATGAAATTAAAACGTACACCAAAATTTTATTTGTTTATTTACGCATACGCATACTCACGCCTTGTATCCCCGGAGGGGTAGACAGAGTCGCAACTAGTGGACCCACTTTTCACCGTGCGCATTCCATCCCATAATGTGATAGGGGGCGAGCCTATTGCCATATTGGGCACAAATTCCAGACTCCGAGCTGATAATGATTAGAAAAATCCAATATCACTTTGCCCGACCCGGGATCGAACCCGAGACCTCAGCATTGCAGTCGTACCGTAATACAACTACGCCACGGAGGCAGTCCATTATCATTTGTTTATTTAGACTTTATATTATACAGTAAATGTATACAGGTGGACTAAAAGCCTGAGGTATTGTCTAACGATCCAACTTTGGTTGATGTAGAGATGAAACAATGTAGCAGAAATTACATACTTCTCAGATAAATATATAGATAGATTGATGATCTCAGATAGATTGTAAAGTCTTACTAAGCTTAATTTTTGCACGCCACCTGGCAGAAAGTATCGGAACTTATGAGTTATATTACCATCCTATGTCTGTACCTACATTCAATGCAAATAAAATATTCTGATTCTGATTCTAATTCTGATTCTGATAAATGAAATAAGAACTCACCATTGATTGTAGAGCGATGGAGTTGTCGGAAACCGCTAACGTTGAAATCAGGACCATTCTGACCGGCGCATAATGTTATAGCTTAAAACAAAAAATATAGAATATATGTTTTATTTTTTTACAGAATATTTTATGTAATCAAATAATATCAAGTTTTATGGATAATACCTTTTGTTAAGGTCTGTTAAGTCTGCTAGCCTATTAAATGTGTACCTAATTATGTTCATTATTCCATACCTATGCCATATAACAACGCAGATTACGATAATCTATACTAATATATAAAAGCTGAAGAGTTTGTTTGTTTGTTTGATTGAGCGCGCTAATCTCAGGAACTACTGGACCGATTTTGAAAATTCTTTCACTAATAGGAAGCTACATTACTCCTGAGTGCTATAGGCTACTTTATATCCCGGAAAACCTTTCCACGCGGGCGGAGCCGCGCGCAATGCTAGTAAACTATATCCCGGAGCAACACCATGGGCTTAGAAACAAAGTCATGAAGTGTACTTACATAAGAAATAAATGAAAATCAGGTACATACATGAAATACCATTACTCCCTGTACGGTGTACTCGATTTTTCAGTACCATTACAGAGAATGAATAAGAAAACGTTGGTATGAGATCATTTATTTCCGCTCATAAACACGTGGTCCCATGGTGTAATGGTTAGCACTTTGGACTTTGAATCCAACGATCCGAGTTCAAATCTCGGTGGGACCTAAAGAGTTATAGTTTCATTTTGTAATTTCTGTTTGACTAACCTATACATTCCGTGGTTTTGCCTACCATTTATAAATCCGAAGCCAACAAACGCGACTCTAGTTGTAGTCTTCCAACTGCGAAATATTTCATCATTTTACAAAGTTGTACTGCTACGCATAATCATAGCTCTAAGGTCCCGGGTTCGAATCCCGGGTCGGGCAAAGTGATATTGGGTTTTTGAAGTGAAAACTTCTTTAGCGGCGTTGAGCACTTTTCTTGGGATGGGTATAAAATGTTAAACTCGCGTCAGGACACGTGACCTGATCGAAAATTCGTAAGACGGAGGCTGTCATTTTTGTGCACAATAGCGCAATAAATAAATATTGTATTTAACCACATAAATGCTAGTACTTTTATACTGATAATTAAGCAATTCGTGCGATATTATTCCCTAAACATTCCAAAATATTCAAAAACGCACAACGTTCATGTTCAAGTTTTCACTTCTGCCGGCACTTCCGGAGTGCAACCCGTTGTTTTTTTCTGCTCAGTATCAACTTGGATTCAGGATTTTATACCCGATATGGCGAAAGGCTCGCTCTATTACATCATTCGACAGAATATACATGGCGAAAAGTGGGTGCACCTACACCTACCCCTTCGGGAATAAAAGGCTTGAGTGTGTTGGTGTGTAGTACGTGAGCAGCGGGCATAGAATTTTATGAACGGAGTTTATTCCACAACTTAGCTCTCTACGTGACAAAATGTTTTATTTCACATCATTGAAATGTGGTCCCATGGTGTAATGGTTAGCACTTTGGACTTTGAATCCAACGATCCGAGTTCAAATCTCGGTGGGACCTTGTTCAAAACGTCTTTTTAATTTTGTTTGATGCCATAAATATAGTTATCGTTTATTTGTGGCTCTGCAGACATGTTATGTTGTAAGTTTTTATATGTAAAACCCGCCACAGTGACCTAACGTGTCGCGTTTCGGGATCAGCCTGTGTAATTCCGGTGCAAACAGGCCGACATAATTGTATCGACTGGCGAGGGTCTCTCCATTCCTTTAACCATCAGATGCACTGGGTTAACTTTGCCGTGCCCATAGAAAAAAAAACCTGTCACGGTCAACTACTAAACATATTCTTTTTACCATGTAGTATCTATGTACACGTGCGTTTTTACTAATTTCAATGTTAGTACAAAATAAATAGCAGAACAAACGGACACTACATGACAAAAACGCTAAGAAAAACTGAGACAATGGAATGTATTAAAAAATATTAGATTATGAAAAACAACACGAATCCTATTAACGCGAAATGCGAGGTCACCAAGACTGTTATGTTTAATTCATCTTTTTCGTGAAAAACTAGGTTTGAAAAGAGGACGTGGGGGTATAGTAGCTTAAATCTTAAAAAGGAGTACTATTAGACTGACTGCCTTGGTGGCGTAGTTGTATTACGGTATGACTGCAACACTGAGGTGTCGGGTTCGTTCCCCAGGTCGGGCAAAGTGATATTGAGTATTTCTATTCAGTATCATAACAGAGTCTGGAATTTGTGCCCGATATGGCGATAGGCCCCCTATAACACCATGGGACGAAAAACGCACGGCGAAAAGTAGGTAGACTAGTTGCGTCTCTGCCTACCTCTTCGGGGATAAAAGGCGTGTGTGTAGCTATATTTTTATACAGCTGAATGAAGAGATAAGCAATGAATGGTGATAAACGTCTCGACTGGCCATAACCAGACAACAGTAGCAACATCCAAATTTTGAAATGCAAGGCAATGTACTGTTGATGTTCTTGGGCGGTAGAGGTCACTAATGACGTCAAGCTTTAACTACATAAATTAAAAGACGGAAGAGAATGTTAGCAAGCCTTTTGAGGCACTTTTGCTATATTAACAATTAATATGTTGCCAATTTGCGCGATCCTGTCAATGTTACCCGGACCTTGAAAGTGCAACAATTTGATTTTTATCGAGTGGCCGAAATGGATTTTTTGTTTTCAAAAAAGGTCATGGTTCGAAATGTTCAAAGTTTTGAAAGCACTGACCTACGACTACTGAATGTTACTTAACCTCTGATAATGTGATTCCAAAAAATCGCGGACACGCCAGTGCAAATGCATTTATCTCTCAAAATACATAAAAAAAATGACGCATTTCGTTTACGAAAGCAAGGATATTATAGTAGGGACAAACTAATATGGCCGGTATGACATGACACGGTTTTGAATTTTTTGTGTAGACATCCTCACAGAGTAATCGCTTCGGGAAAAAAATTGAATTGTCATACCGGCCAGCTTAGTTTGTCAAAACTATAGATATTTTTGGAAACAGGTTATTTATGAGGAAGGTAATGCATAATTTATGTCTAATGATCAGTGTAAACGATAATAAAATTTCAATGAAATGCCTTAGTTCCCTTAATTTACTTAAGTTCGTGGGATTACCTCCTTATGTCTTCATGCACAATGATAAAGAGATTACGCTACATAATAACGAAAACTGCCATAGTGGCTTCTTCCAATGATTAGCATTCTATACTTCTCCGCCACATCTAGTTAATAAAGACGATCTAAATCAATGGACTAATTATGTTGTTGGTTAAAATTCTATCTGGAATATACTACACTACATACAGTGCCGGATTAACTACGTAGCAAGAGTAGCAATTGCTACGGGCCCCGCGCGAAAGGGGGCCCCGCATGTTTAAACCCACTCATCTCTGCCTGAGCGTAATTTTTTGAGTGAAACTTGTTAAGATGTGGTACGTTGAATTTTTTGATGTCACAAAACAAGACACTCGGTACCCGATTATTTCCTTGGCGTAAATAATTTAAATAATATCATACAGTAAACGCACAAGTTCTACAAAAAGTTGCTTGTATAAACGTGAAGAATTTCAGTCGGCCTGATAATCAGCTCTACAAAAAGTCTGCCGCATATGCAAGCACTCTTACCCGACACTTAGTGTGGGTGTGTAGCAGAATTGAAATGGCTCGATTTAAATTGTTAAAATTATCTATTGATTTGTAAAGTTAACAGTCTACATTATTTTTTGTATAATTTAGTAACCATATACCAAAAATCTATTTTCTAGAATATAAGTATATTGAGTTATAGAAGTTATGACTAAAAAAAAATTTTTATTACTTCAAGAGAGATTTCCTCCAATTTAATTTTTCGTAAACATTTCGTAATCCTGATCTAGTAGGATCATTACCAAATGCATAAAAAGCAATGCATTCAATAAACTATTTCCAGAACAAAAGAAGTTTAAATTCTAGACGCGAGAGTCTCACGCGTGTTTTTTTTAAACTAATGATAGGTATCCTATCCCTTGTCGGTACAATGGGCACCCGGCCAATGCAAATTATTTGTGATCGAAGTTGGTAACACTGAAAAATTAACCGGGGATTCCCTGACATTGCCATTGAGAAGGCTTTTTGTAATTGTCCGAGCCTAACAGCGCCTATAGTAATTTACTACACTATTCATTACCCACAAAATTGTAACCTATAGATAGTAAATAAATGTATTGAGTATTGAATTGTATTTTTACCACTCTATACTTAAGAACCCATAGCAGATCAAGGGCTTTTTGAAAGAATTTGCTACGGGCCCCGCGCTTGCTTAATCCGGCACTGCCTACATAACGTCGAGTTACTTGGCCAATGCAGAAACAAACATTGGCTTAAGTACCTTTTTACCTACAAAGTTTCTGCTGAATTTGTAGCTTTCGACCCTTCCTTATAAGTAGGTAAACTGAACGGAAATCTCTGTTTTTTAATGTAAATTTGGCCTCCACGCATGTGCGCGACGTATTTTTGTCAGACCTTTAGGCAATTTAAAGGTTACCTACCTCAATCTGTAGCCACAGAATAAAGTGACGGATTGGGACAACTTAAATCACATTTATACACCATTCACTTACGTAATAAATGATGAAAATAACTGAGAAGAGATACATAGATATAAACCTCTTAATTCAGAAGTAAAAAACATCTCTTTTTTAATCTTCAGGACCATCTTCATATGTTCTTGAAAACACCAGCGCAAGGTTTAAGTATCCTGGAGAAGGAAATTTGGGTCCATTGATAGTTTGTATGGCTACCGAATGGGAAGGCCGTAAGTTTCATAAGCCATAAACAGACCTCTTCCACCAAAGAATTTAGTCAGAAAACCTACACCTAGCATAGTTGTGCCTACTTCTTCCATCAGCGTTAGAAAGTTTTCAATAAATATATACAGAACTAAAATTATCGTCTACGTAAATGTTCATTTTATAAATAAATAATCAGTAAATCGCATAAAAGATCAAAAGAACACTCAGCGGCCGCGGCCAAGACGCCTTTCTATAATCGTCAGCGCCAATAGAAAAAAAAACGAGAATGACGTATCCGTGCGATAGACTCATCGATAGGATGTGTCATTCGGAAAAAAATTGTTTTCTAAAAAGCATCTTTATTTCTTAAGCCAGCCCCCGACCCCTCCCACCCCATTTTCTCTCACTGTCTCTCTTTTTCTTATTCTCTTGATCTTTTTGGAATTTTAGTTTTTCGTCTATCTTGTTCATGTTGTTACTCGTCTGTGTTGTAGTTTCACAGTGTTGTTTGTTTCTGTTTCGTCTGGTCATTTGGCATAGTCTTTTTTTATTTCTTCTGTGCGTGTATCCGACTCACTTGACATTGGTAAAATTGTCCTAAAGGACAAAGCCAATTAGGAAAAAAAAGCATCTTGGCTACAAGTGATCCTACAGATGTGATAGATTCACAAGCAATCATATATTTTACTAATAATTTACCACAATACTTTGACATACAGTGTATTGCAAAAAGAGAGTATCAAACGTAACACAACGTAACAGACGATCTGTTTTAGCTTAACTGTGAAGTAAGAAAATAAAACAGTCTCTTTTTGAAATAATTTAGAATAGTACTTTATTACTTTAAAAACTAACCTAATATTACTTTAAAATATAAATATAAGTACTTAATTTAATATCACTCGATTGTCTACTTATTATACCTACATAACATAACCCCTAAAAGTATACTTAGAAAATATTTACCAGCTTTCAAGATCATAATTATATAATTATTCCTTATTCAAAATATAAATTCAATCAACAGTAACTCATAACATGTTACACGCTTTGTAATTAGTCGTATTGTTAATACCTACTTCTATTCTAAAACACTATGCATCTATACTAATATTATAAAGAGTAAAGATTTGATTGTTTGTTTTTAATGGATAAACTCAACAAGTAGGTACTGGACCGATTTTGAAAATTCTTTCACTCATAGGAAACTACATTACTCATGAGTGCTATAGGCTACTTTTTATCCCAGGAAAATATTTTTATCCCGAAAAACTTTTTCACGCGGGCGGAGCTGTGAGCAGAAGTCTAGTAATGTATATGCATGTAGGTAATAACTATAACATAAACAGGAGGTAAATCATAATGTAAAGTAGTGATTATTGTCTGCGTAAATGGCGAATTACAAGCGGGGTCACGGTATATGTGCAGGTCAAGATGCCTCTTCATGACTGTCGCGACGAACCTTGTCGATCGCAATGACATGCTAAGATTTAATGTTTACATCTTTCCAAGTGCTAAACTGACATTGTAATACCTTGTAAGACTGTATGTACACTTTATGTACAATATTTTTTTTTGCTGGCACTACATTGTGTCTGCACCACACCTGATGGTAAACGCAATGCCATTCAGATAGAGTATCGAATGGCAACTGATGGCTATCTCATGCCATTCGACACAATCATGCCGGCCTACTGTGCTGCTTCTTCACGAAGGACCCAGGATTATAGGAAGGATACATTATTACATATTACATAAATATATACATAGCACCATGCCATTTTTTTCAGTTCACCCACTTTTCACCGTGCGTATTCCGTCCCATGATGTGATAAGATAAGATATCGGACACAAACTCCGGACTTATACTGAGTAAAAAACTCAATATTACTTTGCCCGGCCCAGGAATCAAACCCGAGACCTCAGCACTGCAGTCGCACCGTAGTAGAACTACGCGACCGAGGCAGTCACACTTTGTATACCTAGGTACTAACTGTTGGCCATGAGTTTTAAGTTCATACTAATCAGGAAATCCTATACAGAAGCAGAAGTCCAAAGATCTGAAGTAAAGGTTCTGTGCGGTGCCCTGCAGTCAATCACCGTTACGAATGCAGAAAATGCTGTTGTGTTATAGATAGATCGAGACGTGGTGCCGGCCTTAAAAGAAGGAAATATGGAGGGCTTCCAAAAACGTCACTCAAAAGTTAAAACCAATAATTTCATAAATATTTTTTCTACTGCTGAAGCCATACTATAGACTCAAAATACTATCGTATCTACAGTAAGACTCTATTTTGAAAATAGTAGAACCAATTACAAGCTGTATGGTCTTCAAAATAAATGTAGATCTCTCACAGAAAATCAGCTGAAATGGCAGCTGTGTTGATAATTTTCATACTGCGATTTCCGACACTAAATAAATACTTCACACCCATTCGCCTATGACAGTCTTCCTACTTAAATGTGTACAATGGAGCGACTAGAGGTACCCCATGCATACTCATGTCGTAATGATCACGTATCATGGGATCCATAATATGCTCAATTACATAACTTCCAAAAAACAATTAAAATAGTGCACTATGTTCCTATCCTAAACCTCTTAAATAAAAGGATATGGCAATATTAAAACCTTCCCAAATATATAAAAATTCTATCTATAAATCAAATAAATTTAAAACTTACCGCTTAAAATAAAAACAACACGAAAAAAACAACACATTTCAGATAAGTACAAGATTAGCGGACCGACTGACTGTCTAGTTAACTGAAGATTAACGATGATCAAGTAAAACGTGACTGTTTTTACGCTATTATAACTGAGGTATGACTTGTATGCGAGAAAAACTGGTATTTAAATTCTCAGGGTTCGAATGCAGGACCGCCGCGGTATTGCGATGCGATTATGTTCATCTCTCAGTAGTAGAGGAGGTCCATGCATAGCAATAGGACAGTATATAATACAGTGCTGATATTATTTTTATTAGAAACAAATTCGTATTTTCTAATCTATATTCCTTTCCCTTTGGCTAGACACTATCCTGGTATTGTGGGTATAGATGGACATCCAACGAGTTTAATCCTGTTTCTTGGGTAAAAACGGATAAACACCCATACACTAATAAAAAATACACCATGATAGAAAAAATAACACACACACATAAAGAAAATAACAACACAAAAACCAAACGCAAAAACAAGTTCATCTTCTCAAACGTCATGACATGTCATACCCAGATGTACCTACTATCATATTATGCGAGACTCGTACAATATGATAGTATAATGATTTCTTATGTTTACGCGAATGTTAGACATTGAAATTAAACTATTATAACGGATTTTATCGCGGTTTTTTATTTTATTTTCTCCCGACGTTTCGAAGGCTTTGCAGCACTTCGTGGTCACGGGGCGGACTGGAATAAAATAAAAAACCGCGATAAAATCCGTTATAATAGTTTAATTTCAATATGATAGTAGTTAAATCTACGTAGATATGTATAGAAGTTATTATTAATACTTATTTTGGGTGATAGGTTAATTTACGGGCAGTAATGGCTTTTACCATCAGTTGACTTACTCGTCTTTCATTCAATAAAAAATCATGGCTTTAAACTCTTCTTTGCTGATGATGGTAGTCGATCTCTGATCAAAAGGCCATATAAAATTCTAAACTTAAAATCCCCACGCTTGACTACCTCGGTGGCGTAGTTGTATTGCGAGCGCGGTACGATATCGCTCTGAGGTCCCGGGTTCGAAACCCGAGTCGGGCGAAGTGATTTTCAGTTTTTTTGCTCAAAATCAACCCGGTGTATGGAATTCGTACTCGATATGGTCATAGGCTCGCCCCCTATCACACCATTGGGCGGAAGACACAAAATAGGTACCGTAGTTGCTCTGCCTACCCGTTCGAAGATAAAGGCGTGATGTTTATTTGTTTAAAAACCCCCGACGCAACTTCCTAACTACGTCCATGAATATGCCATGGTAATATTTAAAGAAACTAATTAATTCACTATCACTAATACATGTTTCAGATGTATTACATTGCTAAGTAGGTCTATTACTATTTATTTATTTATTGAAAATGTAATCAGAGAATTGGGTGCTATTATCACGCAGCTAACTAGGTCGATGAATTAAATAGCTACATCATATTCTAATGTGTAAATAAAGTATACCCTCGCTTTTAATAAATCTTTTGTTCAGATGTCTTATGCACCGAATACAGTGGAGATAATTTTTTTTTTGTAATTTTCACATTAAGTTTCGAAGGAAGCTAGTGCAATCAGGATTTAGAATTCGTGCTATAAAATAGACTAGGACTAACAACGTTTCCACATTATCCGATCCGATATCGGTCGCCGATAGCCGATATCCGATATAGAACCGGACAAAGTGAAAAACAGGCACACTCAGCCACATAAGTAGCTGAACAAATTCAAAACTTTAAATCGCTTATATGCTTTTGTTTCTTACCAAATTTGATTTTCTCTTCGAAAAAACAAAATAACAAGGATTCACTTTAGTTCACACAAAGAAGAAAAATATGTTTAGATTAAACTTAACGCGTAGAGGTAATTTGAAATGTTGACTTTGTTCAGCTGCTTACGTAGCTGACTGTACAGAGTTCATACATTTTACTGGCTCTGATATCGGTATCGGCATCCGATGCCGATATCTGATCGGATAATGTGGAAACGATGTAAGGATAATTCATCTCCATCAACCTTCCCTAACAGTCTCAGTTATCTTCGCTCGTTAGTTTATTAAGTCCCTCTTTCTTAACTTAAAATATCATGGATTTTAATAACTCATCTATACTAATATTATAAAGCTGAAGAGAGTTTGTTTGTTTGAACGCGCTAATCTCAGGAACTAATGGACCGATTTTGAAAATTCTTTCACTAATAGGAAGCTACATTACTCCCGAGTGCTACTTTTTATCCCGGAAAAACTTTTCCACGCGGGCGGAGCCGCACGCAATGCTAGTTGTTAAATAATTCGTTTTTTCAATGGGTGTTGCCACAGAGTGTTACGGGGAATATGCACTTATCTCCAGATTAAGTAGTCATATTGCGTTGGCACGATAAAATAATTTAAGTCGTATCAAACATCGGAAAATTAACTACCGACTGAATAATTGTTATTACAGACATGCATTAACCTTCGGTACTACGTAAGGCACAAACTACAAACGATTCCTTTCGAAACAATGGTAATATTTTCACAGTAAACCTTGACATTTGAATGAACGTGAAAAACTTGGTTGAACATGTTTGGCAAATGTTTGATCAAGCTGTATGTCTGGTAAACATTCGTGAGAATTCTCTATTGTAATATTTTACGCATGTCTCGTCAGAAGTGGCTCGTCCGTTTTAAAGATTAGTTCACATAAATAGACATTTTAATGTGTTTTAATATATGCGTAGAGACTATCCAGCTCCTCAGAACCCCGCCACTGAAAGTCCTGTAAGCCAAGATCAGCAGTAGTTTATAAACCTATTTTAGTTATTGAATGTCTTGTAGTCATTCTTCGGACGAATTGAATGAATTGAGTTTGAAGAAAGAAGACAAAACTTTTTGAATTGAATGACGAGACGAGCATGCCGTTCACCTGATGGTAAGCGATACGACCACCCATAAACAGTAGCAACATCATCCAGCACTTAGAGTTACAAAGCATTTTGAATTCCACTGCGCTCGTCATCCTGAGACATAAGATGTTAAGACTCATTATGTCCAGTAGTTACACTGGCTACAATGTCCTTCAAACCGAAACACAACAGTGCATTCACACTGCTGCTTGGCAGTGGAAATAGACATTGCGGTGGTACTCACCCAGACGGTCTCTTACATATGAGAGACCTACCACCAGTTTATAAACACATTATGAAGAGGGTCATATGTCTTCATTCCGCAACATCAAATATAAGTATAAGGAGTTGGATATATTGTCCACTTCTCTCCATTGGTATACACGTAGAGAATAAACTAAAATTGATACCTGTAGATAAAAATATATATTGATTGTGCTGCAATAATATACCAGCCCTGTATCAACCCACTACAGAGAACTTGGCACTGGTCTCATCTAGTAGAGGGTGCCGCCGATACTAATGGTCTTTTTTTAGTTTATTTTGGACTAGACTGCTGCTCACGGCTCCGCCCGCGTGATTAAGGTTATCCGGGATTAAAATCTTTCCCGTGATGGATGAAAAGTAGCCTATAGTATAGGAGTAATGTAGCTTCCTATTAGTGGAAGAATTTTCAAAATCGGTCCAGTAGTTTTTTAGTTTATCCATTACAAACAAACAATCAAATCATTCCTCTTTATAATATTAGTATAGATATCGTCTATGTTTACGGGACACACAATCGCTTCACTCTCTCTCTCTCTCACTCTTACTATAGAAAGGGCTCAATATTTTTTGTCTGAGTTTTTGAGAAAACTATACAGTTTTATATTTTTAAACTACACTCCCTTATTAGCAGGCTACATTTTATTTTCAATGAATTTTATTTCTGGATACTTTCACACAACTAGAGCTGCTATATACGAGCACAAGGTATCAGTAGCAAAAGAGTATATTTTAATCAAGCCAGGCGCAGCTGGGGTCGCGGGGTGATGCTATTGAAATAAAACACGAATTACCAACATCAGTTTATTAAGAACAGGAATGTACAGACACGCATACGATATATACACTATAAATTAACTACTAGTAGAGAATATACGAAAATGGTTCCTATTAATATCATAAGAATAAGATAAAGAACAGTCTCGCTCATAATAAGCAAAGAAATTCCGTTTTAATTTAAGTTAAAAAAAAAATACTTGGCAAAGTTGTAAATCCGCTGGCAATGTTAGGTTTACAACACTTTGAAACACATCATAATGAATACCATTACAATACTAGATGTCAATTTCAAGACTGAGAGGAATTGAGTAGGCAGTAATCAAAGCGGGTGTATGTAGGGAGATACTCGTGAGCATACGACGAAGCTCCCTCAAGCAGAAAAAAAATATTTAGGAAAGAAAATTATATAATAATGTCTTTTACTTTGTATTTTGTAATTTTTATTTGATTTGTAACTTTGAACCTTATTACAAAGCAAATTGTGGAAACTTCATACTACCACTACAGAAATCTTAATATATTTACGACGTTAAAAACTAAACCAGAAGTTGATTTTTTTCACTTGTATTTGAAGAAAAATACTATTCTCTTGTTTTAAACATTTACCATGAAGACGAAGACATATAAAAAAAGAAAGCTTACAATTCAAAATATCAAACGCAAGTACAGATCCTATAAGTACTAAATATATTTAACATTCAAATAAAAATCAACAATTACATTATAACCTATTCTTATACGCAATAACCTCACTATATTTTTAACATTTTTTTAAAATTTTTGTATTTATTAGGCAATGTTAGAAATTAAAATTAAATGAATGACATTTTAATGAAGAAAAAGTTTGATTATATTATATTTAATTAACAATGGCTCACACATTCACTCCAATCACAGAATTTCAAATTACATAATAATTATTCGTCATTTAATATTTTTAAGCAATAATATTCTAGTTGCTACTTATATACTGGTAATAATATTTTTATTACCTATACAATTGAAAACGAAGTTGTGGAACTTTTACAAGATCCACAATATAATTAAATAAGACTTGTTTTATCACAAATAATATCCTCAAATAGAAAAAAAAACAAATTTTTTGGAAATTTTAGTTTCCGACCACTGTAATTAGCAAAAAAACGATTATGTTAATGCCACAATGAAACCACTTTTCATACATTACAATGATTCATAAGAATATATTTGAGCCCCGGTTTCCCCGTGCAAATTGCTAACCTCGTTAAAAAAATAAGATGCATCGAATACCAAAAAATGCACGAAAATCACATTAATGCTCCCACACCTGCGATAATTTCTGGGAGATTTCATTTTTCGGTTAATCTTTTTTTCGAGATCAAAATTTGATGACAAAGTTCAGAATGGCCAAATACAATTATCAAGACTAACATTTTGCATTTTTTATGTGATGCCATAATAAAAGCATTAAAAATGTTCGAGTAAAAATTACTCTTATTTGAAAATATCACATAGACAAAATATTTTTTTATATCTGTATGTAACACAAATTTTAACGCAACTCTACTTTATCAAAAAAACAACCTTTCCTATGTTTTCCGGCATAGTCTTTGGAGAAAAAAACAATTTGTAGTAAACATTGAGTTGAGTATATTCAAAACCAGTAACCAAGTTAACATAAGTAAAAAAAGTAGAGACAGCATTTTATAGAACAAAAAAATCACACAAACTTTTTTTTTTCAAGAAGGAAGAATGGTATAGTCAGCCACAAAAGTAGCTGAACAAATTAAAAACTTCAAAACGCTTCTGCACGTTCACTTCAGCCGAAATATTCTTTTTTCTTTATCTGTGAAGTTTATTTTAGTGAAGAAAAAACAATTGTTGATACTGACGCAAAAGTTTAAACGCGATTTGAAATTTTGAATTTGTTCAGTTACTTATGTGGCTGACCGTACGACCATTTGTAGTATACACAGTAGAATACCAAATGAGTGATTCAACGATTACAAACGGGGTTAGTCTTACAATCAGATGGTACTTTATACTCCTGCCTGACCTGCTCTACTTGAGGTCCACGTCATCAGCCAGTAGGTCTTCGCATTCCTTCTCCCATTTGTCATCTCCGGACTTTTCCGCCACCACTTCGTATTCTTTCAGCTCTGCTTCCAATTCCTTCTCCCATTGTTCTGTAAATGATTTAATGTTTTTTTTTAGTTTAACGTGTTCGGGATTATTGTGCTTTAATTAAAATGTATTAGTTGTAAAATATTTTATGGAAAATCTAAATTTTGCTTATAATATTTTTATTTCATATATTCAAATGATTTGAAATCGTAATCGTAAATCTTTAAGGTATTTTTATTTTAACTCATTTAAATCTTTTTTATTATAGTAAAACAATTTTAATTTGTCTTTATTTTTTTTCAAAATTTCTAATCAGTAAACTGGTATGTCTTTTTTATAACACTATTCCTAAACACAACTAGTAAAATAACAACACGAATAATATTTTAGAATAATATAATTATTTCAATTAATAATAACTAACTATAAATGCCAATTTTCATTTTTTACTACACGTCATAATCCACTAGACATTGTTTCAAGTTGACAATAAAAATTACATTTAAACTATCTGTCACTAGAAGATATCGGGAACATGAGAGGGAAGTAGACAAAATAAATGTATCTGAATGAAACTGTTACACAAAACAAACTTCTCGATGATGACACTAATATTATTACTATTGTTATGACAAGATCCCGGGCGACAGCGTTCTAGGCCTGTTATCACTCCTCATACCATACTTGAATACCTAAATAATCATACATGAGATAATATTTTTTTCTATATTTCTACACAACTTTAACACGTGAATTTGCATTAGATTATTAATAATTGATCCTAACTCTAACGCGCAGGTAGCGGCGCGCAGAAAACAAAAAATCTGCTCTAGTGTCTTAAATGGCAAAGTTCGAGCGCCGCCACATGCGATCGGTTTAAATGTAAAATTCCAAAAAAAGGGGGAAGAGTTGTGTTGTCAGTTAATATATTTCCCAAAAGTCGAAACACGGCAGTTATTATGGATTTAAAATTGACTGTCACCCATAAGTGATATGTCGCGGCTATATAAACACATGGATAAAATCATTGGAAGCTATACAAAAGTAGTGAAAGCGGAAAAAAATGTCTTTGTAAAAATATTTTTAACATGACTTTTTTTTTCAAATAATCTGACAACACAATTATATATACACAACAGTAGTTTCAACATTGCTACGCGGAAATAGGAAAGCTTTTCAAATAACACGACCAACTTTGAGAAATACAAGCGGACAGTCGAAAAAAATATAGCACAGACAAAAGCGATGTTAACGAAGCGAAATTCAAAAAACATGTAGCAATGTCAAAACTGATACTTACGATACACGCTACTGAGCCAAAGATTGAACTGTATTTTATCGGCTATAATCTTACATCCATTACTTATACATATGTAACATTTAGACATTAAATTGTTTTTTTTTTTCTTGAGAAATGTTTTTTTTATTTCTTTCAACTTTTTTCGGTCTGTAAATCAATAGCTCTTTCTAAAGTCACAAATCAAGAAAACTATTTTTACCGTCCAAGTTTTTGAGTTGGTAATGTTTTTTTTTTTGTTTTTATATTCTACTTACTTTTCAATAAAGAGAAAAGACAAAGTAAAACTATTTTTTCTACTATTGACGTAGAGACCGAGCACTATAAAGGTGAGAATACAACAGGTTATACAAATAAATACACGAATATATACATTTACATAGTCCTACACAGAAGGACAAGAAAGCTATATTGTCATTATAACATTCATTATATATACTCGATAACAACAAGAATAAGTTATGATAAAGATATGAGTGAAGTATGACAGATATAGACTTGAGAAAAAAATGTAAACAGCTATAAATTCTATAAGTAACAACGGTTGACAATTAATTCAAGGGTCAACATTCATTTGTTGACATAATAATGCCATGTTTTGGACGTCCAAAGACTTGAAAAACTGTGGAGATATTTTATTAAACCGATTCATAAAATGTTATTTTTTTACTCTTCAATGTTTAAATTTAAAATAGAGTTTGAAGTTAAAATAGTTCCGACAAGTGCGGAATAGATACTTGAAGTTAGAAAAAAGACATCGTCAAAGAAGAAGGCAATGTTTTCTAAACGTTATATTTATATTTTTAGAGTCAACAAATCTAACTGTTCATGTGCGTATTAACTAACATCTCCCATTCTAATTATGGCATTATTTTATCAAGTCCACTTCGTAAAACAACGTTTTTACCATGGCGCGTAATGGCGTAACACGTTCCGTTTTACGCAAGCCAATTATCAATAAAGCGACAGTTCTGCGCGAGGACCATTTTTTTTGTGTTTTATTTGCAATTTATTTAAATTATTACAGAATTAAATCAATTTGCACGGATATATAATTATATATGCGATTGAATGCGTAATGTTATGCTTTAGCGCCCATTGTATGCAAAAAAATGAATTTCGCACAGAACTGAGTGAGTGGTGTTATTTTATATCGATAGCTGATGCTCCTCGGGTGTCCGTGCGTCTTGCTTAAGCTGCATTCCAGGGAAAATTTAAAAATATATTTTTAATGTTCATGGACACGTCACTTGTAATTCTAGTATTTGTGGGGAAATTAAATATAGTTTTTGACATTAAAAACTTCCAATTTCTATTTATAGTACATAACGTTATTCCAAAACATCTAGTATAATAAATCCAATAAAATACATATGACAATATATATTGATATTTAAAGGTAACTTTTTTCAAGAAATATTCCAGTAAGTCTCTTGAATCAGGTGTAAAAGTAATTTTAAATTTTGATTTCAAGTAACTACATATAATATGCAAGTACATACATTTGTTTGCACATACATAGGGCATGCAATATGTCGCGTAATATTCCTCAAAGTTGGTAGTATTTGTTGTAACGTATCACATCGACATGTAAAATATATGAGATGCATTATGAACGAATGGAGTACGAAAACGATAAAACTGCAGAATTAAGTAATTTTTAATGAAATATTGAAAACGACATATCCATTATCGTCCTCTCAATTACTTGCCCAAATATCATGAAGCAGTAAATAATAATACCCACAACCGTCATCACAAAATTGAAAATACTTCCTCTATCGATAAAATCTATCGATATTTTTTGTCATATATCGACAATGTTTTCGATGTTTTTATATAATAATTGCAAAAAAAGCGGCATAATAAAACAAAAAAGGTGGGAAATAAATAAAAAAAAAACATCTTACCGTCGTCATTGTCTCTATCGACTTTCAACGACTTAATACGTTTCTTCACGTCATCGATACATTCCTGCGACGATTTCTCGTTAGCTATGAGATTCTCGCTCGCAGATTTATCGGAGTCTTGAGGGTTAAACATAAAAAATAAAACAAAAACAACAGAAAATTAGGTGACTGCGGATGAAATGATAATGAGGGTTTTTTTTAAATTTATCGACGTTTTTCTAAAAAAAAGAAACATCTTGTAGATTGAGTCAATGACTATTTTATTAGACGATGAAACCCGAGATGAGATGGTTTTAAACCCCACAACGGGATAACAACTAACCCGATAGTGACAAGTGGTGAAATGAAATATGATGTTATATCGTGATGTAGCGGACCAAAAGATACTAATGGGGCAAGGAAGTACCGGTCCCAGGTTGCAATATTAAGGAGTAGAATATGATTTATCCCGTAAAAGGAAAATGAAAAACATGGCAGGTTTTTTTAAATTAAAATTACGTTAAAGAATTATTATATTGACTATAGGCGACAACTAGAATTGGATCTCTCAGAAATCTCGGCAAAAAAATATAAACTACCTTACTAGATGCACATGGTATGAATTTTAACGAGTCACTATGAGCAAAACTGATGGAAATATCAGACCCCCCCCCCCCTCTTCCCTTCAGTATATCAAGATTCTAACTATAAAGAGTGTGTGCACGTGTATTTATTTATCAAAGCAGGATATATTTCACCAGGTAAACGAATCAGTAAGAACCCCAAATGGTTTATCTAGATCAGCCACTAGTGGTATGATTGGTGGTATGTTATCGTACCCTGGGAGTCGTCGGCGCTGGTCTGACGGCTGGCGGCCGCGTCTGCCTCGTTGGCCTGGCAGATCAGCGACAGGCGGTAGAAATAGTTCCGCCAGAAGTTCTCCTCCGTGATGCTGGAAATGCACAAATATTTGTTATCATGACGCCACGATTTCTCGCATAGTCTTTCAATCAGTGATTTCATTTCTAATGTAATTTAATGCATCCTTGCTTACAGCAGCTGTGTGTAAAGCTCAAAACTCAAGGTTCAGGTAAGCAAACGAAGTAAGAGGTTAAGCACAAGGCTTGTCATGACTCATGCTACCACTATGAGCTAGTAAATTGATTTTTAACAGGCAGATATAACTAATGGTCTCACTGAAAAGGCGGACCCTGACATCGAGGCAGCTTTAACGTCTGGCATTAATAAAATTTTCTTTACTAGCTCTCCTGTCATTTTCAATGATAACCCTTTCCTATTGTCCTTCTCCTCTCCCTATGAACGTAATAGCATGCATGGCATACGTACACTTTTGGCACGAGATCAAAGCGCATCTTCTCGAGGTTTGGGTCCTCGGCCATGATGGCGACTGCCACCGGGTACATCTTGTCGTAGTCAAAGTCAAACTCCACGCCCGCTGGCGGCGCGCGAACGAAGTTCCGCCGGTCCTGTGCGACAAGACGAACATTTACAACGAAAACATTCAGGAAAGCAATCTGAATAGAAACATTAAGAACCTTACTTAAAACTAATTCTTTTGTTGAGACTAGACATATTTTTTGTAAGGAACTAAATGACGACTCGGGCATTTCGCCTACCAGATAAACCACTGCTGCTACTTTTTTTAGTCAATATATCCGATTTCGAAAGAGGATAGCATAATTGTCTCGGCTGCCGAGGCATAATCACCTCTCGTCAATCCATACTCTTATCTTTTTTTTTTTTTATAGCATTGAAAGACGAGACGAGCATGCCGTTCGCCTGATGGTAAGCGATACGACCACCCATGAACAGTAGCAACACCTCCCAGCACCTTGACTTACAAAGTACTGTGTGGCATTCCACTGCGCTCGTCATCCTGAGACATAAGATGTTAAGTCTCATTATGTCCAGTAGTTATACTGGCTACAATGTCCTTCAAACCAAAACACAACAGTGCATGCACACTGTTGCTTGGCGGTAGAAATAGACATTGCGGTGGTACCCACCCAGATGGCCTCTTACATAATGAGAGACCTACCACCAGTAAATCAGGTCGGTGGAATCACCTTGGCGTTCTCTTATATAAAAAAAAACTGGTGCAGAAATATACTCACGGTGGAGAGCGACAGGCACTCTTCCTTGAGCGCTGGCTCGTTGTGAGCACCGATCCATGGCGGCACGGCGGAGGTGCCACCACGGCCCTCCTGGCCCTTGATGAACGCGTCCTGCTCACGATTGAACTCGCCTAAGATGCTCTGCAGACAAATATACGACTTAATAAGAATGCTGTTACAGTTTGATTTACATTACAGGTTGGCACAGATTATGAAGAGAAGAATAGAACAAGCAAGGGTAATGAAGTACCTATATATTTACACCTTAATGTGTAATGAACCGACCGGAGTAACACTTTCAAAGAAAGCTTATATGAATTGACGGCTGGCTGTTGCGTTTCGTAAAAGGAGTGAAATTCTCAGAGACCCCTCGTTACATTTGTTATCTCTATTCCATTCCTTAGCCCGCATTACATTTATAATACTTCCAGATCTGTGGACGTTATTGGTGATGAAGATAGCTGACCAAATAGACCTACTCATTCGCCGGTTATTAGGCATTTATATTCTCTTGATAGCATTTGTTTTATATTTTAAAAAAGAATTAGTTCGACGAAATGTTGTCAGCGTACAGGGTTTATCTTAATTCATCAATCGGTTTATTAGTTTCTGTTCATCTTACACTAGAAACACATTTTAACAGATTCTTGAGCTTTCAACCTTCAACCGTATTATGAAAACATATCCGTTACTTTTTATAGAAACAATATGGTTAAAAATGTATAACAAAATTCTAGTAATATTAACGTGAACGCCTGTGAAGATGTAACATATAAAACCTACACACCGAAAAGGATATTACCTTGTCCAAATCCGCTGAATATATTGGGATTAAATTTGGCAAGCAGATAGGCAATGTCCTGTATTAACACAAAAGGTATTTTCGCTCCCGATAAAACGTTACTGTGAAATTAAACCTATATCAAAATTTTTCTGGCACGTCAAAATGACCTCATTGCACTTTAAGAATGCAAGAAAAATCAAACAGCATGAGACATTGCATCCTTTGGTTGGTTTCAGTTGTATGAAAAGAAATCATATTATCATAGCTCCTGTTCATGTATCAGTCGCAATCTCAAAAATGTCAATGGTTGACACGTGTTTCTTTTATTTGCTGATGAATTAAAATTTATTGTAGACTTATTATATTTATCTATTCACTTTAACACTATCATTCTTCTGATAGCAATATATGACACACCAGCTAAGGTCACGAACATACGCGTACATTCGGTAGACGGAAATGCTTGTGCATTCAAAAGACACGAACCTACCGTCACATAAGGAATTGAGATAGCAGTTAGATCAATATTTAGTAAAATTACGATGGCGCCAACTAAGCCTAAACCAAAATCGACCAACTGCTCTGTAGTGGCATTTCTTTAGTCAACTTGTATAAGGGCTTAGCCCAAAATCTTCAAGTATGTCTGAAAACTCGGCAACGCACTATTTTAATGGAATGGTGGGTGTTCCTGATAACTAGAAATCATATAGCTCACTGGTTTACTGGCGGATCTCTAAAAATAAAAATGTGTTATTAAAATATTCCATAATCACCAACTTTACAACACGCGACTATAATATAAACACGAAGCTAAAATAAATAAAACATAAAATGATAATATCACTTGGAATTATCTCAACGACGCTCTTAGTTGTTATTACGGCTCCAAACGCAAGACACTTCAAACATAAAATCTGATCTCTCTCGTCATCAAACGAAAATGGAATTAAAAAGTACTTCAGAGATAAAAATCGAAACGAATGATGCAGAAAAGGAAATTAATAACGACAGTCTCGCAAAAGCCATAGGAGAACTTGGCAGATGGCACATATTGCTAACTGTGGCAATGACGTTACCTGTAAGAATGACTGCTATGTGGAACCACATAGCCATCATTTTCCTGGCGCAAAAGACTCAGTTCATGTGCATTGACGGGATAGAGGATGCACAGAATGAAACGTGTTATACTGACTGCAAACAGTATGGGTACCACACGGATTTTGAAAACACCATCATATCTCAATGGGATTTGGTGTGTAAGAGAGCTTGGCTGGCGAATTTCAATCAAACTATTACAATGGTACAAGTTTTACATAACAATAAAACTTGTATTATTAAGCAGAGACGATGCACAGCATCTGTGAGAGAGTGCGTCATACTTCCCCTTAGCATTTCCGGTCAAATTGTGTTCCTTCCGGTCCGTTTCGGCCAATCAGCGTTGAGCAAATATCACGTGGTCTCAGGTGACCGCTTGCGGTATGGTTCTGCCATCGTACCTCATAGAAGTCTCACACCAGGAGGCCTTACAGGGATGCTGTGCATCGTCTCTGCTTAATAATACAAGTTTTATTGTTATGTAAAACTTGTACCATTATTCGGCATGTGACGATGCACAGCATCTGTGAGAGACCTGTTTATAGCTCCTGGTGACCACGCAACGACGCTATGTGATGAGATTAATATAAAACAACAAAAATCTTTAATAACAAAGGTGATTGCACTTTTTCGTATTATAATTCAATCAACACACTTAAATAAGTGAAGGTGGCTGATTAACAATGTTTGCCAAGAATAATTATCAGATTATATTTATTCTAATTGCGTTCATAATCACTATATTGAAACGAAATATTTTATGAAACTGGTTCAAAGTTTAAAGAAAGATTTGATACCGATGGAGTTGATTTACCAACAATTTGTTTTCGATAAAACTTTGAAAACGTATTCTCCCTACGCCAGTTACCTCTCGCAAGGATTTCCTCTAATGGGAAATTTTCATACCAATTTAAAGAAGCTACTGCTGAGCGTACACTGCCTGGCGAGGCTGATATACCCGCATCCTTGAGGACAGACTTTACCCAATTCCCTATTGTGGTTTGTGACGCACCACGATTAGGACCTCGTATTGAAATAAATAGGGCATTATTACACTCAGCAGTGCGCCTTTCGGCTCCCAAATTGACAACTTTATGGATCCAATAAATGGGACATACATTATTGTTATTGTGCTGTAGCAACTTCCAACCGGATTGTCGATACGAACATGTATCAGTCTTTGAACCGAAAGATGGATAAAAAATACAGTAATTACCATTATTTACATAATATTCCGGAGAAATCTTAAGAAGCGTTAAATCATGTACACGCCTGCCTGAAGCTAGCAGAAGAATACATGCTAACCTGCGTGAAGCTTCGAATAAAGATTCACAATTTGGGGGGTTCACTTGTAACCAGTCGACCAAGTCGCTTGGATCACAAATTGGAGCTTTTTCAATTCTAGGTTTTTGAAGTGAAATAGCTTTTAATATGTGTTTAACCAAGAAATTTGAATTTAAATTTTCATTATTAATAGTTCGGCCAAAAGTTAAAACGACTGACTTATGCAGCAAAATAGTGGAATAAGCTAATTTCTCCACAAGAAATAAATGAGCTAAAAACTTGGATAAAACCTCACCCGTCGGGTGTTTAAAATCAAAATTATTTGCACTGCACCACATGACCCATCGCTGCCATGCAGGCTGGTATGTTTTCAACGTTGATTCCCTCCAACTAGATCGAAGTAAGGATTTTTCGGCTTCAGACCATCCTTTGGTGACTTCGTCCCAGCCCCAATTTTCCAGACATAAAGCTACATGTCCTGTACTCGTGGGGGCGGTAGACCGGTTGTCTGATCTATCAGTACTTGATGGAGCTGATGGATTTTTATGGGTTTGCAAAGTGCTCAACGGCGCAGATCTGGCAACCAGAATGCTCTCTTCCACATTGGAGCCACTACTAGAAACACTCCCTCTGCAGAGTTCAGATGATGTAGGATACGCGGTATCAGACTCGGGGGAGGGAATATCCATGCCAGTTGAAATCTCCACTGCTGGCTGAAAGCGTTGCAAAATTGGGCAGACACATCTGAACTGTCCCGCGTCACGTACTTTTGCAATACCTTCGTTTCTTTGCTGGCAAAGAGGTCTATTTGAGGAATACCTAACCGATGAAATATTTTCATAACCGCTGGACGAAGAAGGTGCCATTCGGACGGGCATTTCCCTCGCGATAGTCTGTCCGCAATATCGTTGAATTTCCCTGGAATGTACTCTGCAGTAATTGAAATATTCCATTTGTCTAATAGTACCAGAAGCTGGTAAGTAGTTTCGAGTAGTGCTGTGGATCTCGTCCCTCCCTCTTTCTGCACATAGGATACTACTGTGCGATTGTCCGATTGTAGTGTAATATGGCGGTTTCGTAATCGGGTTTTGAAATGCTTCACTGCAGCTATTATGGCAAAAAGCTCTTTTTTGTTGCAGTGCCAGCTCCGTTGATCGGATTTCCATTTGCCTGATGTTGTGAGGTCGTCTACCTGTGCCCCCCATCCGTAGTCCGATGCATCCGTAGTGAGGAAATGATGAATCGGCTTCGGAAACAATCTGCTTTTTACCATGGATGTTTGCATGGCCGCAATCCACCACTCTAGGTCGTTCACAATAGAGGCTGGTAGCTGCACTTGTTTTCGTGGTAATTGTCTGGATAGTTGCCTGGGCAATCGTTGTAGATAGCGGCAGTGCAAACGGCCTCTCGGCACAACAAAATTGGCAAAGTTTAGTGTGCCTAACAATACTTGAGTCTCCTTCAAGCACATAGTTTTCTTGAGAAGGGCTCGTCTCAATCTGCGTAATATTGCCTGTACCTTCTTCAATGGAAGGCCTTTGAAATTCTGTTTCGTATTCCAAACCAACCCCAGATATTCGATTACCTGTGTTGGCTTGATCACAGACTTCTGGTAATTGACGGTCCACCCCAGGGACTCGAGTGTGTTTAGGGCTATCCGAATCTGTGATTGTAGTAGGTCCTGCGACTGACATGCTATCAGGAAGTCGTCTAAGTAGACGATAATCCGCATTCCCTTGGAGCGGAGATACTGGGCAACCCAATTCGTCAGGGACGAAAAAATCTTGGGTGCGCATGACAGTCCGAAGGGTAAGCTCGTCATCTGTAGTATTTGGCCTTTGTACACTAGCCTCAAAAACCTTCGATGATATTCTACAACGTTCACATGAAATACGCTGACGACAGATCTATTTTTACTAACCAATCCTTCATTTGAAGAAAGTAAGGAATTTGGAAATGAGTAATTAGTCTGAATGGCTTGGGTACTATGTACTGATTTAATCTCTTTAGGTTGAATATCGGCCGATTGCTTCCGTCGCTCTTTTTTGTCAGAAACATCGTTGACAAAAAGCTGGGACCCAGACAGGTTTGATCTGGAGTCTCCAGAACACCTTGATGGAGTAATAACTCGATCTGTTGCGACATTCCAGCTGATTGCTTGGTTTCGAACTGGCGAAGTAACCTCTGTGATGGATAGACCAGCAGAGGTTTGGAGGTAAATGGCAGACGCATTCCCGTAATCAAATCGAGAAGGGCCTCCGGAGCCCGAAGCGCCAACCACTCCCTGCGATACGCTCGCAGGCAGCCCCCGTAAAAACCGCTCCTGCGCGGGCACGGCCATGAGTCATTGATCGGCTTTCCTTTTATAAGCCTGAACATCCTTCTTGAAGGATTGCTTAGATTTGGCAGGAAACGATTGCTTGGTGACATTACTTCTGAGCTTACCTTTTCTATCCTTCCCTGATTCATGGTCATGTGACCGAAAGGACTGATTCTGTATCCGCTTAGGTGCGGTTACAGACTTTCCGTTCGCTTTTTGGCCTGCCTTTTCTCGGTTGTACCAAGGACGAACCCATTTGTCAATGCCACCAGTATTAACTATATAAGCCTGTAGCAGAGACTCGTCAAAAAGATATTTAGAGCTTGGAGGTATCTTACGCAGACCCTCTCGCAAGTTCTTATTAGGTACCTCGTTAAGGATACGCTCCCTACGATTCTCAATATATTCCGCTCGCTTTCCACAAACAAGCTGCATCACTTCTTCATTATTTTTATGAAATTTTGAAGTTGAATGGAATAAGCTGGATATCTTTTCAAATACAGTCGCAGATGACAGGACTATGTCTCGAGCTGCGGCCCAATCGACTATTTCTTGTAAATTATTATTCAATAATACATTCTGTGTAAGCAAGGCATTAGTTAATGCCGTTACAATCCTCTCTGAACTCGCCGTATAATCTTTCCCTTTAGCAAACTGCCGTAATTGGTCGTTTATTTCTAATTCGACGAACCCCGGAGATGCATTGTGTGCTTTTAGAGCATCAGAATATCGCACATTTTTCCAGTCTACACTGTTGAACCGTTGAAGGAATTAGGGTTGTTTTACACGCTCGGGATTCGCCACGGGTACTTTAGGATCTTTCACTAAAGTGCTAACTAAGTTCAAGTTTAATCTCAGTGCATCAGTTACGGCCGGACGATTCAATATAACACCAAGCGTCTGCGTACTAGGACCGGGAGTCGGCTCCATGGCGGTGGTGGCCTCTCTCGACGGTAGCAAGGACGCGCCGGTCGCGGGTACCCCCGATGGTAACAAGGACGCACCGGTCGCGGGTATTCCTGGCGACAGTGAGGGCACACCGGATAGTCGCGGCGGACAATCCGCCGTCAAATCCGAGGCGAATTTATGCCATAATAAATTAGTAAGGTTACTTACCTGATGAGTTAGGTTTTCAATTTGTGACTCACCATGTCGGCTACGTTTTACCTGACAATATTCTGAGCTTGAATCACTCGATGCGCTGGATACCGAAGATCGGCGCTTTCGCCCTGTTGATGGCCCGGCTCCGGGATCTGACGATTCGGCGTGATCATTTGTCGGTAGGTTGACGCAGTCGTCAACCGATCGCTCAGGAACACCATAGCCGTGGTCAGTCATACTGATTTAAACTATTTGTACAAAACTTTTGCACTTTCACTTATTACTTTTTATTTTTAATTTATTTAAATCACTTTAATACTTTGCAAGTGATGTTGTCTCTTCGGAGAATAACGACGCTATGAGGTACGATGGCAGAACCATACCGCAAGCGGTCACCTGAGACCACGTGATATTTGCTCAACGCTGATTGGCCGAAACGGACCGGAAGGAACACAATTTGACCGGAAATGCTAAGGGGAAGTATGACGCACTCTCTCACAGATGCTGTGCATCGTCACATGCTGAATAATGCTCGGTGTTTTGGGCGGAAGTGTTGTGTTCGGGTTTTTTGCCGATAGGTAAGTAAATATTTCGAGTTAGTTTTAAATCAATATTTAGGAAAATTTAAATAACTTTCTTTTAAGAAATAAATTACATGCCATATGTGTGGATCTAGTAGTAGTAATAATTAGACTCTTTCAACAGAAACCACACAAACATAAACTCAATTCCATGATAATTTAATTACGTTCGACATTTTTGAGAAGGGTAGGTACCCTTGTAAATATTCCTAGTATAAGGCATAGGTATGCCTTAGAATATTTACACTGGGTTAATACAATTAAACTAGAACGATAAAACGATCAAGAATCAAGTAAAACAGAGAATCCCTAAAAAAAGCATAAGCTACCAATTCATTTGCAGGCGCGGCCGTCGCCCTGCTCTTCTTACAGCATGCATGCTCCAACTCATAGCTGGCTTCGCGGCCCCCTACTGCCCTGACTACTGGTCCTTCACCACCACTCGCTTCTTCACCGGAGCTGCCACTGCGGGCACAATGCTCACCGCTTTCACCCTCATGATGGAGATGACTGGCCAGCAAAATCGCGAGCTGATGAGCTGCCTCTGCGCACTACCACTGACAATCGGAGAAATGATCTTGCCAGCGTTCGCGTATTACTTAAGATCTTGGAACAAATTCAGTATGGGTATTGCTATACCAAATTTCGTGTTTCTGGTGTTTTTCTTCTTGGTACCAGAATCACCGAAGTGGTTGATATCGGTTGGAAGGTTGGACGAGGCAGCTGCTGTGATGGAGAAGGTAGCAAAATGGTAAGCGTTTTTTCATGTAAGACTTGTATGAGGTTAAGAATGACCTTTCCACAAAGTTGCCTCGCTTTATATGATTTAGATGCCGTAGCCAAATGTATTACGTACACAATTTTCTTCAACTTAATCAGCAAAATCCACAGGTGAATTCGGATGCCATCTCGTTTGCAAAATCTAGCTCTGTTCAACAAAAACTAATATTCAGTGAGCATTTACTAATCCTGAATATACTCAGCTTATGAACTGATGAAAGTAGACCAATCCCGAAGGATTTAAGTAATTTAGTTCACATGTTCGGCTTACATTTGCATTTTATTCATAAACCCAGAGTTGATAAATGAGTCCCAAATGTTATTGAGCGTACTAAACGGCAGCAAAATGTAAAATAGGTGAAAATCAACATTGATTATGAAAAGCAAACGTTTGAGATTTTACCAACATTCACAACAAGTCGATTAACCTAGTTGGTTACGCTAATTCTTGCAATTTTAATCCTTTTCATACGACTGTTAAGGTTATAAATGTGTCTGGATGTATTTAAAAGGTTATTATAGCTTGAATTTATTTAACCTATCACGGTAAACTGGACTTAATAATAAGTGGGCTAAATTATATGTCGACGAACGAGACGTCGTAATCCTCGAAGATATCCAAATTATGCTAGACCTCGTCAAAACGAGTCAATAAGTGCTCAAGTAAAAATTTATCAGTGAATTTTCCTGCCTTCTTTATGAGAACAAGATAGATTTCGGAAATGCTTATGCGTAATCTCTACATCAACATAATTTTCAGGAACCGTCTACCCCCACAAAACATGTTGGAAATAGTAAACAAGATAGCTGAGCAAAGTACAACTGATAAACCAAAAGAGAATGTGTCATTTTTAGACCTGATGAGGCCGAACTTGAGGACGAAGAATGTGTGCTCGTACGTCACTTGGTTTATCCTGGGGATGAGCTTTTATGGGAGCAACCAGTACATCGGGCAGACCAGTGCCAATCCGTTTGTTAGTATTGCTCTCGCTGGAGTATTGCAGGTGAGAAAAGATGAATAATTGTGATAATTTGTTTTATTAAAATGTTGGGGTAAACATAGATATGAGATATGACAGAGTTAGGTAATACTACTGTCATCGAAAACTGGTCTAAATCTCAACAGGTCCTTGATGTATCTTAGAATTATGAACACTTATTAATTGCTAAGACGTTTCAATTTAACATAAGCGGTCTCCAATCTATCTCCAAACTCATCTTATATACTACAACTACCATTCCAACACTCACAGACCCTGGCTGTTCCACTTGTGTAACAAACACAACACAGAAAACAAAGTTAACACAATTTACGATTAAAACCTAACATCCCCTTTGAAAGTCTAGTTAACGGTATTCCGATAACATCACGTACATTCGTTACAATGGGGCAAGTTTTAATGGCCGCTGGAGCCGAGCGAAACAGAACTTTGCCTTTTGTAAATGGCAGGAAGCATGTCACACCGACGTTGTTAGTTACGAAGATTTACGGACTAAATTGGATTTAAGTGATATCTATACCTTTGTCTATTAAGTAAACCAGTTCCATTGGTATAGTTTCACCGCACGGTGTCATAAAATGCGTGCCACTGTGTTCCTGGTTTACAGGAATAGCACTGATGAGCATGAACAGCAATTCTTCAAGGATAAACGTGTCAGGTTTTGTTTATGTTATATTTTCTTCAGATTCCAGGTATATTCCTCAGCGGTTATCTGTGCAAGCGCTTTGGCCGCCGCATCACCCTGATCACATTCCTTCTGGTCTGCAGCATCAGCAACAGCCTTCTGGCAGTACCCGATGATTTCTTTTATCTCAAGCTGGTCGTCGGGTCAGTTGGAGTCAGCAGTGCGAGCGGGGCGTTTGCTGCCATGTAAGATTGGATCTTGTAATAATAGACTTAAAGTAAATTTAAAATACTGATAGAATTTCTATCAATTGCACGAGGAGCAGGTTTTTTTTTATTGGATTGTATGACGAGACGATCTTGCCGTTCACCTGAGGGTAAGCGATACGACCACCCATAAACAGTAGCAACACCATCCAGCACCTTGACTTACAAAGTACTGATATTGATTGCATTGCATGTCCAGTAGTTACACTGGCTACAATTTCCTTCAAACCGAAACACAACAGTGCATACACACAGATGCTTGGCGGTAGAAATAGACATTGCGGTGGTACCCACCCAGACGGACTCTTACATCTAAGAGACCTACCAACAGTGCTTGCTTTTTGGTTAGCAGAACAGCCAGTAAGGACACAGCCAAAGCTATAGTACCTGAAGGCATTGCCCTCGAGCTCGTCACTTTGAATCTTGATTACTATAAGATGTTGTTTAATACCTTAAGCTTCGATTACTTCAATAGTGCTCGTATTGCAGCCTGGCAGTGTAAAAATATGAAGAAAATACCCATGGACATCCTGTAGATTTTATGAAGTGTGAGATACAAATACAATTTAATTACTAATGTCCCCTCGAATATGTTATAACAATTATTTATCTGGCGTTATCACTCTGTTCGTATGACATATAATAAGCATATGGCAATTAAAAATGTGCGTAATCTTTATTAGATTATGGAATAATTTTTTAATTGCCGCTTCACATTATATTTGTTCAGAATAACAATATTTATTATTGTGACAAACGTAGTCAGAAATTACAAACCAAAAGCCGAAATTTTGCAGTTTTGCTTTTTAACAAAAAGCGATAAGATATAACGATTCTTTACTTTACGATGTCGATTTGATTACACCAGATGTAAAGGAAACACTCCTGAAAATGAAGACAAACGATAATAGTTTTTAATGTCCTTGCGTTAGGAAGCACCTGTCTGCAGTTTCCTCTAACCCAGTATGAGTTAAAGTCCTGATCAATCTTTAATTTCCAGGTACATGTACACCACTGAACTGTTTCCAACAGTGGCCCGTAACATGGCCATGGGAGTGTCGTCCACCGCATCCAGGATCGGCTCCATGATAGCGCCTTTCGTCGCCGGCGCGAGCGTCGCTGGAGGATGGGTCCCGCCCACGATCTTCGGCTTCGTTCCTATACTAGCTGCTATTGCTTGCTATTGCCTACCAGAGACTAAGGGGATTACGTTGAGCGATCATGTTGAGAAATGAGAAAGCAAAAATCATATAGACTTTTTGGGAACTTTAAGTAAAGGAGAAAATAGAACCTTTAAAGAATAAGCAGGTCCATGTGCAGCATGATTTACAATTCGTGAGGGCAAGGATAGCTGGTTACCATCTGACCAGGTGACACACCTGACCTTTGCCTCCTTTCTATTTAAAACTATCTCTAAAACCTTTCATATGCTTGGCAATACAGGATCGTGGCACACAAAAATCAATCCAGTGTCAGTGTAATCTAAGTCCATTTTCCGAAACAAATTGATGTCATATTACTACACTGGAATCGAACTCTTATATCTCGCCCCTTAGTTCACTATTCGCCTGTTGCACAAAAAAGCTGTCGGCTAACATTATAAAAGTATTACTTTAGTCAGTCCAGGAAAATTAAAAACCTACTTTGGGTGCGCCACTTTCTTTCGTCTTAAAGTTGTCGGTACATTTTATTTTCATGGTAAGTCTTTAATTAACATTTCCTTCTGTAATTATACGCATTATGAAAAGGAAATATTACGGGAAAATACCAAAGATTATGCCCAAATAAAATACGTGTAAACAAATAAAAAAGTTTGATTGTATGAAATGCGTACGAAACCAATTATGTTATATTAAAGATCTCTTATCACACGCAAATATTTTTACAAATTTAATGAATGCTTCGTGTAGTGAAAAGCTACCCTCCATTTTTTTTAATTAATTCTTTTGAGTGTTTTTACAGAGTTGGATTAGAAATAAACATTTTTTTTTTATAAGTGACTTAAAATACACTAAAGCTCGTCAGATAATAGTGCTATTCTTATTCTACCCATTAATTGTAAGAAAAGAACTCAGGCCTGAAATACTATCTATACTAATATTATAAATTCGATCACGCAAAAAGGGCTGAACGGATCTGAATGAAATTTGACACAGAGATCGATTATAGCCTGGAATAGCACATAGTGTAATTTGTATTCCGGGAAAATATATAGCGGGACTTTTATCCCGGAAAACTATTTCATCTGTGCAAAAGCTAGTCTACCATATGGCACCTGAATGATCACATTTTTGGCATAAAACCTCTATGTTACTGTCTGGTCAATTAACTATATTTATAACAATTACTTCGAGACTTTACATTGTGAAAATAAGAAACCAACGAATATTTAATTTTCACCTTAATATTAGAAAGGATTAGGACCTTTTTTTAAAAGCTTATATTTAACTAGCAATGTATGTATGTATGTCTCTCTATATGTAACTAATTAACTATGTTTGTTCGGGTGGAATCTAGCAAGTCAATTTTGAAGCAGTTACCCTCAACCGATTGTGTTGAAATTTTGCATACACGTTGCAATTTGGGTGACAATGGATTGTTAGCTAAGTGACGTCATTCTGAATCCAATATGGCGGACGGCCCATGATGATGGACAAGCTATTTTTTGTGCACGTCCATAATATGGGTATCAAATGAAAGGGTTTGCTGAGAACAATACAAAACATAAAATGTCTTCTATCTAAATCCAATATGGCGGACTACCCAACATAGCGGACTAGTTATTTTTTACGCACTCCTATGTTTATTCCATTACCTTTACAAGCCATGTTGCTTTAATGTAATTTATCTATTAGATATAAAGACGTTACAGCCTTCTTTCTACGCCAAAGTTACATTTCGAAAGCATCCTAAAAACCTCAGGCGCAAATCTAAATTTCGTATACTTCGCCCTGATTAAAAATCCTAACACGTTTTTTACACAATATTTTCCGCATTATCCTAAAAATAGGGTTGTCAAAGATACAAAAATAAAAATGTATATTGCTTTTTGTCTATAATAAAAAAAACATCGCAGCGATATTTTACTTTAAACCAAACTGCATCGGTGTAGTAGTTGTATTAAGGTACAACTGCAGTGCTTGAGGTCTTGGGTTTGATTGAAGTGATATTGCGTTTTTCTACTTAGTATCAGCTCGGAGTCTGAAATTTGTTCCCGATAAGGCGATAGGCGATTATTGTGTCAATTATCTTATTAGCCTCCAAATTATTTATCCCTCAAATGATATATTTTCTCATTCAACTGTATTATAAGTTATAACACACTCGTTTAGCAAACTAAACCCAAAAACTTCAAACGTTTTCACTTACTAATTTAACCGACTACAATGACTTTAAGCCCGAAACAAAATATTGCAAATATATAAATAATTCAGTTTGGACTCGGAATATCGGAAGTCTTCGATAATATATTTTATAAAACTTGACAACCCTATTCAAAGGGGTGGCGGAGTGCTCGTCCTTATTTAATAAACCTCTCCTTTAATATCATTACGAGGAACTTCTTGGTATCTTTATTATGGTTTAAAAGCATTTTTTTTTCACGACGAGTTTAATACGAGCCTCGCATTTCAGAGCCTTTCAGTGTCGTCTCCTTTGAAACATCTTCTCTTTAGAACTTGCTTTTTATCGCGGTTCAGTCCGTGTTGTATAGTTTATTGGTGGTCTGGGGAATTTTATTTACTGGCATAAAAGTCTATGTTTTATTTGAAAGCTATATTACGTGTTGGAGGCACGCTGTTCAAGCTTTTCTATTTCTATTTGGGCTAAAGACCAGCATGAAATGGCACACGTTGATGTTGAAAAGGTCTCTATAAATAAAGACTCTTAATATAACTTATCTTCATCTATTATCTACGCTAGTTACCCCCACGTTGAAGTGGTGGGGTCGACGCAACACACTTTTAAATGCATTTTACAAGTGACAACTAATGTTTTATCTAGTTTTTTACCATTCTCATCTACACATTTCCTTGTCTATAGATTACTAAAAACTCGTATACAAACTTGGCATATCAAGCGAACCCATTCAATCCGCATTAAACACGAATCCCACCGCACAAACATTCCTTTGAACTCGCCGCATTATCCCGCAACCAATCACACGAGTCCATTCCGTAATATCCATTAAATCCCGCCATACATAATCCCGCATTAATCACTCCGGATCAAAATCGTACGTACGGCTTCGTACTGCTACTTCGTAGCTGCGTACTATCGCGGACATAAATTAATCGTCGGTTTGTCCGATCCACTTGTGTGTACGACTGTTATTGTAATGTATGCAAATTAATTAATCAATTGGTGACATTTTTAATTTAATTTATTTGCGTTTATTGGTCATGTATTTCCCTGAGGATCGTTTGTTGTTTTAATGAAATAGTTTTCATGAACTATTTTTCTACAAGATCTTTTTTATATACAACTGAGTGAAGGGACAAAGTAGCTACTCATCTGATGGCAAACTTTACGTCTGCCCATAAACAGACGCAACACGAACCAGGACTTTGATTTACAAAGCTCTACATGCCACTGCGCCAGTAGTTCCGTGATAGACCCTATTGAGTATCACATATCTCAGTAACTAAACTATAGTGCATGCGAAATAACATGGCAAAAGCGGTCATTGCCTGATGTCAGATATCACAATTCGGAATCCCTATCGCTAATCCATTCAAATCTGTCGCAAACTGATGTCGTGAAGCTTTGCGGTAAAGGGGAATTTAAACAATAAATCAATCCGACCGGTACCGCGTTACGATGGAGATAGCAATAGGAACTTCTTTAATTCATTTTGGGAACACATTCGTGTCGTCATCGTATCGTCGGGTGTGTTGGTAGGGAGGGGTGAATGCCTTCTTTTGTTGTTATTCGGCACGCGCTATAACATCCAAACCAAAACCTTACAGTGCTTGCACACTGCTTCTCGACCGCAAAAATATACAATACTGTTGTACCTATCCAGACCCTTGCATACAGCTCACTCATCCCGTCATTGAAAATTATCTATCCAAACTCATATTTTTTATTTGAATAGTCTTTTCAAGACCCTTTTAAAACTTCATGGATCTCCGATGCCGCCTCGGGACAAGTTATCGCTGCGAGGAAGAAACTGCCTCAGCATCACTGTCAAATAATTGATTCCATTCGACTCTCTGAAGTGGTATTACACGTCACAGTCGGCAGACGTGCAGACGGACGGTAATCCCGACGATAGATACGGCTTATCGTAACCCCGATGTCCTGAGATCGATTCCGTATTGCACTCAGATAGTGTATCCCAGTTAATACCCATGTTTCAATGGGGATTGTGTTTGTTTTCGACGGCATCTTTATACATAGGTAGGTATATATTAGAATTTGCTCACGACATCGCCCGAGTCAAAAGGTTTTCCTTCATTGCTTTTAGATGTAAAAATAAACTTAGGTCTAGTTTAGTTATTTCCTAAAATTCGTTCAAAACTGTTTTGTATTCATTTCTACGTAACCATAAAAGTCAGTGCACGTAAAAACAAATATCAAAAGTTTTCATTCTTTCGCTTTTATAATATAACTTATAAGTAAGATTGTTTTGTGTTATATTTACTTTCCTGAAACACTTTCTTTAGCCAAAGTCGACGACATCCACCCAGCAACGCTTATAACAAGGCACGTGGGACCGATCAAAGAGGGCCGAACCAAAATGGTCGCCGAATTATATATCACCACTGAGAATTGTAAGATTTTAGCTCTTTGGGTATGAAAATTTACATAACCCCTGTCGTTAATAGCTTTAGCTTTCAAGTCAGAATAGGAACGTCAATGACCTTTATGTGTCAAATGACACTTGAAAAGTACAAAATTTGGACAGAAAACTTATTAGCATATAAATAACGGTTTGTCTAATTGACTCTTATATCAAATTTAAATAAAAACGCTATTGCTAAATTAGCTTAATATATATAATAATAATAATACCAGCCCTGTATTATATACTGCCCACTGCTGAGCACGGGCCTCCTCTACTACCGAGAGGGGTTAGGCCTTAGTCCACCACGCTGGCCTAGTGCGGATTGGCAGACTTCACATACCCTCGAAATTCCTATCGAGAATTCTCAGGTATGTAGGTTTCCTCACGATGTTTTCCTTCACCGTTAAAGCGAACGATAATTGATACACAATACACACATAACTTCGAAAAGTCAGAGGTGTGTGCCTTGGGTTTCGAACCTCCGGACATTGTCTCGGCAGACCGTTCCATTCCCAACTAGGCTATCGTCCACTTTTAGCTTAATATAATATTTAATTATTTAGACGTCACAATATGGCGCAAAGTCGATCCTATTCATATTTGAATCGCATTATAGTAGGCGGGTGGCGTAGTTGTATTACGGTACGACTGCAAGGCTGAGGTCTCGGGTTCGATCCCCGGGTCGGACAAAGTGATATTGGATTTTTCTATTCAGTATCAGCCCGGAGTCTGGAATTTGTGCCCGATATGGCGATAGGCTCGCCCCCTATCCCATCATGGGGCGGAATACGCTTGGCGCAAAGTGGGTGCACTAGTTGCGCCTCTGCCTACCCCTTCGGGGATAAAAGGCGTGAGCATGCGTAGCATGCGTAATATTTAATTATTTAGACGTCACAATATGGCGCAAAGTCGATCCTATTCATATTTGAATCGCATTATAGTACTAGATTGCGGCCTTCCTTGTGTGTAAGTCTCTTCCTAGTATAGTTTGTATGTCTAGGATTTAGTCTATCTATGTATTAAACCTTTTAACTATCCATATCTGGGTTTAGGTACTTCTAAACATAACATTTTCACAAACTTTCACATCAATAATATCAGTAAAATATAGTCGTAAACTAAAATCCACGGTATACAAAAATTTTTGATCTAAATTAAGTGGAAAAATAAACAATTAAAACACAGAAATAACAAATCAAAGGAAAACAGAAACAAAAGGTGTCCTTCAGTTGCAGTGTTTCCCTTTGAATAGGTCCCAAAGAAGACTTACAAACGTTTTAAAATTTTCCTTTTTCTCGACACTGTTTTGGCTGGAGGGCTGAGAGTGAAGTTCATGTTGTTTTTGTATGTCGTGAGTTCAAATCCAAACAAACCTACACACGGAAGCAATTAGATGCTTTTTTGAACAACTAGGTTTGATGATTCATAAGCGCCTTATTGCTGTACAGGCCTTGAGATAGTTTCCAGGGCGGGTCATGCCTCCAGAGACGAAAAAAGCTCTTCCATATTGCCACCATATCAGTATAGTTGCAGCATTAATACTCTGTGGGTTAGGCCTCAAAATCTTAGGGTTGCTAACGCGTAACGCAGAAAATTTCAAGGACGCATTCGTGCTTCCAAGGATTAAAAAAAATCAATGTTATAGTTGCGGATGTTATACTCTGTGGGTTATGCCTCAACATATTGGGGTCAATTCGACGTAATACAGGAGTCGACATGGCAGTACCTACGTACTTATTACCCCAAACTTCGCGGACGGCACTCGTACACTCGAAAATCTCTTGAAGCGCATTCGATGCTAGAGATTTTCATGTTGCCTCCGCGTGTAATTTTATACCGCAGTTATAAAAATAAATCCGAATTTATATTTCAAACTTCAAATTCTTAACATTGTATGACTAGCACCGCATATTGTAAAACTTTACTTCTAAAATCACAAAATATTTCACACGAATTCGTTCAAATGATATACGGAGGTGAAGCACTAGGTAAAAATGTTTGAAAATTCATCACTTAAGGAAGTTAAATTCCACCAGACACACTGATAGTATTAAATGTCACAAGTTTTTGCCGGGATTTCCCGGGATAAAAGTCCTTCTTTATATTTTCCCGGGATAAAAAGTAGCCTATGTGTTAATCCAGGACATAATCTACCCGAGTGGCAAATTTTATAGAAATCCGTTCAGTAGTTTTTGCGTGAAAGAGTAACAAACATCCAGACATCCATACTTTAAAACTTTCGCGTTTATAATATTAGTAGGATATAATATTCGAATACTTAAATAAATCGTCAATTTATTACATCGATAACTAAGTCTAATCATAATCACCACTAAATGCAGCGGCCAGTTTTACAGGCTTCAAGTAGAGTTTATTTGACAGTTGTAATCTAGATAGTACTCATTTTATATCTATACGTAATATTATAAAGCTGAAGAGTTTGTTTGTTTGTTTGTTTGAACGCGCTAATCTCAGGAACTACTGGACCGATTTTGAAAATTCTTTCACTAATAGGAAGCCACATTACTCCTGAGTGCTATAGGCTACTTTTTATCCCGGAAAAACTTTTCCACGCGGGCGGAGTCGCGCGCAATGCTAGTCCATTTATATGGGAGCATAGATTAGAGTATGACTTATGTATTTGGGTAGCTTGTACATTTGTCTTGAGTAGCATTTATCAGCAAGCAGTGAAATCGGCCATTAGTGGTATCGGATACTGGATATTGGACATCCGGCAAGCTGGCAGTCTTACCGCACACCCGACTAACAAAGGTGAAAGAAAACGCTATTATAGCCTTATTTGAATGAACTTAATAAATTTAAACTGGAATAAAGAGAATATAGTATGCTGTTGATAGATTTTTTTTTCCCTCCTCCTCCTTGCGTCGATTCCCCAATGCTGGGGGTCGTGAGTCATCAAGGAATTAACTTTTCGCGTACGAGGTTGTGCCAACTACTCCGGCTTTCAGCGACATGTATAGCTGCAGCGGCATTTATGTTGAGTGTGGTGCGGATTTGATCAGTCCAGCGCGTTGGGTTCCTGCCTCTCGGTCTTTTGCCATCCATTTTCCCGGTGATTATTATTTTTTGGAGATTATCACCGGGTTTGCGGGCGATATGACCAAAGAACTCAAGCATTCTCCGAAGGCATATGGTGGAAAGCCTTGGCTTTGCATCAAGCTGGAGCTCTTCGAGGATAGACCGGTTGGTCCTAAAGGCCGTCCACGGGATTCGCAGCATCTTCCTCCAGCACCACATTTCAAAGGCGTCTATGCGTTGGCGGTCTCTAGCCTTTAAAGTCCACGTCTCTGCCCCATATAGGAAAATGGAGAAGACTAAAGTATTGACGAGTGTCATTTTTGTCTTATTGCTGATGCTGCGATCCCTCCATATCCTATCGAGCTGAGACATTGCAGATTTGGCCATTCCGATTCTCCTGCGAACTTCAGCCTCACAAGAACCGTTGTTGCTAATGCTAGAACCCAGGTAAATGAAGTGATCAACAGTTTCTAGATTTAGTATCCCATTGAGTTCTAGCTTAGAAGCTCGATCCACTACCATGATCTTAGTTTTCGAGCGATTTATAGACAGTCCCATCTCCAAGCTGTGTTGCTCCATTTTATTCAGGAGGTTGTACATTTCAGCCTCGTCAGATTTTTTTTTAAATGAGACGATATCTCTTTAATGTCAATACCACCTGACCTTTCAATAACAAAGTTCGTGGTACTTTACTACGTCGATCACCTTAACTGCCGCGCCGGTTTCTATAATCATTTATGGGATCGTTCCAATCGCGTTTTCCGATCGATCGCGAAATAGACCAATTGGAACAGAGTATTCATGTCATGCTTGCAAATGGCTTATTTTCATTGATTTATTCTCGGGTGCGGATCGAAGATCAAGATTGCGATCATTTATAGGCGCAGAATCATTAGATAGTAAGGGCCGATTACACCGCGAGCTGATAAACGCTATTCCTCAAATAAATTTGTAAGCCGACCAAATACATAAATCACACTCTAATCTAAGCTCCTAAGTATTATAACACCCTATTTCTAAACAGGGACCCGCAACCTACGTCTCAGTACTTCACACTACTAGGCTATCATTCCAAACAATAATTTATGCTCACCATTTTTACACTTTACACTCATTATGATTTCTTATGTTTACGCGAATGTTAGACATTGAAATATAACTATTTTAAGGATTTTATCGCTGTTTTTAATACACAATGAAAACTATCATCCACCGCTTTTATAAACTTTCATAATTCAGTTTGTGGGGCACAATAGACGAGCCTTAGTTACAAAGCGACCAACAGGACCGGTACAATGCGCCATCTAACTTTACTTTGTGCGTATCTCTCATGTTTTATTCATTTTTGCACGTGCGAAATAGAAATAAGTTCGTGGAACATTTATCATAGAACTAAAAGACAATGCGTATAACCAGCCCAAAATAGGCTAGTGTGGGAGGGCCTAATCCCTTTCGGTGGCGACCCGTGCCCAGAAGTTGCGGCAGGAGGTATGTAATACGCACACCTACTGAGAGAAATATTATAATATTATTTTTTATTTTTTAATAATAAGTACATATCTTGTAAGTAAACATCTTGTAAGTATAAATCTGACTAGCATTGCACGCGGCTCCGCCCGCGTGGAAAAGTTTTTCCGGGATAAAAAGTAGCACTCAGGAGTAATGTAGCTTCCTATTAGTGAAAGAATTTTCGGAAAGAAAAAATCGGTCCAGTAGTTCCTGAGATTAGCGCGATCAAACAAACATAGATTAAGGAAGAGCGGAGTGCCCTAACACCAGTAGGTATATTAAATATGTACTTAAAAGGAGACTCCAAATACGGTTCTACTATGTGTAATTATTGATGAAGAAAAAAACTTTTCTATTTTTTTTTAAACTATCTGTCAGTCGCAGCATTTCCCGCGTGAGAAATTTATCCAGCTAGGTAAAACTCTAAATCCCTATACAGCTAAATAGCCACTAAATAGCGATCCATAGCGCCACCTACTTAAAAATTTGATAAAAAATTCAATCATTACCAGCGGGAGAAAATTACCAGGATAAAAAGTGGCTTATATGCGTTAGAGCGAAGTAGAGGAGAAAATATAAAATTATATTACATTGCTAACATATTATGTTAGTGCACGATATGGTCTATTCGTGCGCCAAATTTCATCCAAATCAGTTCAGTTTACTTTTAACAAACATTCAATTATTTTCACAAACTTTAACATTTATAATAATACTTAATGGTAAGTAGTAACACGACTCAAACTCCGAAAAAGTAGGCATAAGCTCTTTATCATTTATAATATATCAATAATAATAAAGAGGAAAGATTTGATTGTTCTCATGAATTTGAAACTCAAACACTACTGGGCCGATTTTGAAAATTCTTTCACCAATAAGGAAGCTACATTACTCCTGACTGCTATAGGCTACTTTCTATCCCGGGAAAATATTTTTATCCCGGAAAAACTTTTTCAAGCGGGCGGAGCCGCGAGCAGAAGTCTAGTCATTTATAAATGTAGAGCTTCTCGCTAGCCGTCATATAAAAAATCACCAAACCTAAATATAGAACATTTCATGTCTTCAATAAATTTTCATTTTTCAACGGTCATTCCTGCACGGTAATAACCGGAATAAGCCAACGTCAATACTCAGTGGGAAGATGTTAACAGACACAGGCGGACATCTGCGCCCCACGTCGTATATGGAGCACATACCCCCACCCCACGGATATGGGGCACATACCCCACCCTGGCGCTGTCATGTTTGATTTACCCGAGTCGTATTTTTTCACATTTCCATTACGTTGAGCGCAATATCTCCGTGTTCATTTAATGTTAATGTCGGAGTAATGTTTGAAGACAGATGAATAGCATTGATGATCTGCTTTGTCTTATAGGGTAGACGACAACGTTTTTTGTATACATTTATCCAAAATTTATGTCGACCAAATCTAACGGAAAAATAATTTTCATGATCAACGCAGATTAAATTAATTATAAACTTTTGAAATATGGTGTAAGTGGCAAATGTCAAATAATAGTAATAGCAAACTCTGACGTCACCGGGTGTAACCGGCAATAACGCTGAGTGCGTGCGAGTGAGATAGCGGGTTATCCACCACGACCCCACTTTTGCTCACAATATTTCAAATATGCATAACTACTTTATTTTTCACTCAATTTTGATGCTGATTTCACAGAAGAATTTCTTTTTCTTATTATTTTTTGTTACATATAAAATAATGACCAAATCAAACATAGTAAACTACCCTATTCTATAATGTGGAAGGCAAGCATTGTTGCTTCTAAGTTTGAATGATACTGTGGTCAGCGTAATTATATTATGACACTTAAAGCTACTGTTACAATTTGTAATTTTGGAAGACATATATGATGATCGCATTGATAGTCAATTTCTCATAAACAGCACCTTGTTGAGTCTCCGGTTGAAAGGTTGAAGAGTCTGTGTAATTTCTCAGCATCAATGGCTTCATTTAATGTCTTGCATGACAAACGCAGTGCAGGGAAATGTATTGCTTGGTAAATCACAGTTCAGAATGACGTCATTGCCGTTTATAAGCAGTTATGGGCCTTATAATCAAGCTACCTGCTTGTTTAAATCATCATTTTTAATAAAAAACATAATGAAAAATTACTGATAATAATGACTGCCTCGGTGGCGTAGTTGTATTACGGTACGACTGCAAGGCTGAGGTCTCGGGTTCGATCCCCGGGTCGGGCAAAGTGATATTGGATTTTTCTATTCAGTATCAGCCCGGAGTCTGGAATTTGTGCCCGGTATGGCGATAGGCTCGCCCCCTATCACATCATGGGACGGAATACGCTTGGCGAAAAGTGGGTGCACTAGTTGCGCCTCTGCCTACCCCTTCGGGGATAAAAGGCGTGAGCATGCGTTGCGAAAAAGTACAATCGCTTTATAAAATACGTAAATAGTTCTCTTATGTGCATAGCTACGAACAGCGTGTGTAATTAAATAAATCAATATTATGTGTGTAACATGCAAACGTGGCTTCCATTCAATAGGAACTGTGTCAGGCCAATGTGGCATGCATTGTTTGAACATCGATACAGTGAAAACGTGCTTATACGTAATACTGTAAACGTGCGTATACAGATAGACAATCAACTGGGGAGAAATGCATTATGTGCCAACAAACATCTTTAGAAACTTTACATTTATAGTAAAAGTACGAATGTACTGGTGTTCAGACAAACCAATCCAAACACTTTTTCGAAAGCCACCAACAAACCTTACTCTTGAAGACCTAACATTTCCAGTACAGTAACATATCTAGAACTAAAAGAACATTTAGCACGTAAAGCCGTTGGTCCTGCGCCTGATCTCTCTCCGGTCATGTCGGATTGCCGTCTCACCGGACTATGAGAGTAAAGGAATAGCGAGTGCACCTGTGTATTGCACACACACTTGTGCACTATAATATCTCCTGCGTATCTGGGTGATCTCCGTTGAGATTGGCCGCCGTGGCCGAAACCGGCTAGAAAGGGATTTTGATATCTAGAACTAAAAGAAGATATAAAAAAAACCAACGCTTAAGAGAAATGCTCTATAGGCGAACAGTCAGAGCGTTCCAATTAAAATGATAGGTGGTGTGCCGTCCAGAGCAACGGTAAGAAATGACGGCAATTACTGCGCCCCCTCACGACTTGGGCGGGGGGCGGGAGAGTTGTTTAGATTTCAGTGTTAGCTCTGTATACGCTAGAACTAAACTAAAATGTAACTGAAAAATTCTGACGCAATCTTAAGTTTTTCAGATGGGGTAGAATTAAACCTTGGGGTAATATAGTAATCGTTTCTCTCATTTCAAAAAAAGAACGCATCATTTTAAGGATTGCAGATTTATAATTCTCCAACATAATCCAAAAGTTTCACAAAAGTTCAAAAGTACCCCAAACGTTCTAGTTTCCACTAGAAGTGTAATTAAAATGGTATTAAACGACACAAGACTTAACAAATTAAAGTACACACCCCTGTTATATTAGGGGGATGATTCAGCGTTGCTGCACAAAAGAGTAGCATGAGGGGAGGAAGGGGATAGTTGGCGCACGCTCAAAACGGGACTCGAACCGATCGCGTTACGTAAGAAGTAATGTATCAATTAACGTTTCGGCGACTCGGTGTCTTAGTTGCAAATTGCTATGTGGCTGTTCAAAATTTAAACTGCATCAGTGCGGAATAAGTTAACTTCGCAACTGGGAGTTCCTCAATGACCTACTTGAGTTGGAGTACTGATGGAACAGGAAGCGAATCTCATTAAGGAAAGTAGTCAGTTTAATTACTGAACACAATATCCATCGCAGGGAAAGTTTTGTGCAGTGTGATGCAATAGCAAAATTCTAATGGGATTAGTACGCCTGTTAAAACCATGGCTAAAATATATCAACGGCGACAAATTGTATTCGTCATGACCCGTCATCAAATGTTCGAATAATTTCTAGCTTTTATGCTCGCTTTAATATATAATAGAAGCTGCACAACCTATAGTACAAGCGGGTTTCAGGAAGGGGTTCTCAACAATCGAGCACATACATACTATTGAGTTAATTATAGAGAAATCAAGAGCAGCAGAGGCTCCTATACCTAGCATTCATCGACTATCAAAAAGCTTTCAACACAGTAACACACGCAAGTATATGGGAAAGCTTGAAAGAACAGGGAGTTAGCGAAGGATATATAAAGGCCATTAGAAGTATATATAACAATAATAAAGGTAGAATAACGTTAGAAACCCTCGGCAAAAGTTTCCCCAAAGAGAGAGGTGTGAGACAGGGTGACCCGTTATCCCCAAAATTATTTATAGCCCTTCTTGAAAACATCATAAGCAAGGTAAATTGGAACAAACTAGGACTCAACATAGAAGGCGCCTTCTCAAGTCAACTGAGATTCGCCGATGACATAATTATACTATCTGAAACAAGCTCACAACTACAGCTCATGATGGAAACCTTACAGCTACCTAGTATGAAAGTAGGACTGGAAATTAACCTCACTAAGACAAAGATAATGACAAATAGATGTATAGTACCAATAAGAGTTAACGGTAATTTAATAGAATACACTGATAAATACATATACTTAGGGAAGACAATTAGTTTTGACAGAAAAACAACGATCTGGAGATAGAAAGGGTCCAGCATACATGAAATAAATTCTGGAGTTTAAAGGAAATATTTAAAAGCAACATGCCTATAAATCTAAAGACTAGAATAATGAACTCTAGCCTTTTACCGAGTTTGACGAACGGTTGCCAGACGTGGAAATTTACAGCCAAAGTGAAACATAAAATTAATATCTGCCTGAGAGGTATAGAACGTAGCATGCTCAAGATAAAGAAAATAGATAGAATAAGACACACAAAAATAAGATCTATAACAAAAGCAACGAATTCCAAGGCACAGAAACTAAAATGGAAATGGGCATGTCACATAGTGAGACTTACAGACCAGAGATGGACCGTAAAAACAAACTAGGCAAAAGATGCAGAGCGAACCTCTGACACGATGGGATGACGAAATCAAAAGAATAACTGGCCCAAAATGGGCGCAAATAGCTCGAGACAAAAACAAATGGGCATCTTTGGAGGAGGCCTTTACCCAATCTGGGGTTCTTACATAAAAGAAAAACAAAATCTAACAATTAACTTAAGTTTAACTAACCAAATAACACACATACTAGTAATAAGAAAACTCTGTAATAATGCAAGGAATAATAAGGCTTTTTTTTCTTTTTTTTATTTATGCTTGCTTTACCAGTAAATAACCTAACTATAATAAGCTACGGATAAAATAAAACTATTAATTCACATGCAACGACTGCATTACAAATTGAACCTCAACATAAATAGGCTCATATACTTTAAAAAGTTATAATTATACATTTTAACAGACCATCAACATTTCCACGCGGGTGAAAAAGCTGAAAGCGTCCCAGTATATCACAATAATTATGGAGGGTGGAATTAATACAAACGAGCCACGGCAGGCGTCATGGGCAGGGTTGCCACGTGTCTGGAATAACGAACATACGAACTTTGGAGATTTTTTAAACGCTCGTAAGCTCAATTACACATTATACGGTTTGTTTGGTTTTCGTATGCATTTTTCCAATACGAAGATTCAAACTGCGCTTGAAAGCACGTCTATTTATACTTGTGTAATTTTATTTAAAAATGTAGCTACAGAAGTTCCAGGCAGTTAATTATTTATGGTTTATGCAAGATTTTTCGTTGTGCCCTGACAGCCCTACAGAACGCCGCCGGTGGCCCCGCGCAACTACGATGCTTTCACTACATTATCAACGCAATTTAATTATGATTCACTTTAATTTTACGTTGGAAAATATGTATACAATTTCTAGCTACAAACGGTTGCTACTTTGTTTTGCATGAGTCGTGAAATATGTATAAAGTTATTAAATGGGGTATAGTGTAATAGCGTCGTATATTATTTATATTCTAGGTGCTTTGAGTAGAAAACACTGAACTATATTCTGCAAAATTTACTGTACTCTTATTATTTATTTTATAACTTTATTGTACATCACAACTTACAGTACTTTACATGATAAAGGCAGAGAGGTGGTACAAATGGCGGTCTTATCGCTGGAGGCAAACTCTTACAGACAACCATCTCCTTCTGCACGGTAAAACTACTATTGTTATATTATAGCATATTTGATAGTGTATGGGTTGCTGCCAACATCTCGAATCAACCCTCACGTTCATTGCTGCTTTTTTTGTAGGGCAACAGCTTCTCTGCATCAAAATACATTACATCAATATCTTATACTCCAAGTATTTTTTTAAAAACGTAATTGGGGGAAGATTCAAACCAGCAGTAGAACCTATATGCATAAGTACTAACTGAAAGTGTGCGTCATGTGGTTATTTCATCCCTAATTTTGCAGTAGCCTAATAGAGTTTAGCTAATCTATAAAATGCATCACATAATGTAGTAACAAATACAAGCTACCCCAAAACACCGTGTCACAACCTGATAACTACACGAAACCTTGTTGTTCAAGATAAACAAGATTCTGCAATGTGGCGCACGGAGCGTGCTCAAAGGAAATTGTAAGGCGTACGTACACCGCTGCAGCGACGTGTAACCATGTTACACGGGACGGAATTACACGCCCTCACAGGAAACTAGATGCGGTGAACTGAAAATGCACTTCTGCAATGTTAGATATCTATACTAATATATAAAGCTGAAGAGTTTGTTTGTTTGTTTGTTTGTTTGAACGCGCTAATCTCAGGAACTATTTAATATATAAAGCTGAAGAGTTTGTTTGTTTGTTTGTTTGAACGCGCTAATCTCAGGAACTATTTTAATATATAAAGTTGAAGAGTTTGTTTGTTTGTTTGTTTGAACGCGCTAATCTCAGGAACTACTGGACCGATTTTGAAAATTCTTTCACTAATAGGAAGCTACATTACTCCTGAGTGCTATAGGCTACTTTTTATCCCGGAAAACTTTTCCACGCGGGCGGAGCCGCGCGCAATGCTAGTGTTAGATAAACCAATGTTGAGCAGTTAGAAAGTGCTGAGCATAATATATTGTACGGGTTTACATATTATAGGGAAAAAATAAAAAATATTTTTATAAATATTACAGTATACTTTGGCGTGAAAGCATACATCTATACTAATATTATAAAGCTGAAGAGTTTGATTGTTTGAACGTGCTAATCTCAGAAACTACTGAACCGATTTTGAAAATTATTTCACTAATAAGAAGCTACATTAATCCTGAGTGCTATTGGCTACTTTTTATCCCGGGAAATATTTTTATCTCGGAATTTTTTTTTACGCGGGCTGTGCCGCGAGCATCGTCTAGTTAATATTTAAAGTGATTGTGAACGTTAACGATCTAAATAAGGCTGGCAATAAAGAACAGTTTCTACCACAACATTTGATAACAAGTTCTGAAGTACGTAATTTCATAAGTAGATAATACATCTGAAATATGAAAATGAAGATGCATTCCGAGCGCTGTACTCTAAAAAGTAGTTACCGTGCGACGTCACATGGCGCTGCGGGGGAAACTCTCTGGTTTAATTTAAATTGAGGCGCCAGCGATACGGCCGGGAATCGCGTTATGCCTCTCTGCCCATATTTCATTTAATAAGGTGAAATTTCATATTAAGTGGTGCTTATCCGAGACTCGAAATTATGTTAACGGCTTTGTACAAAGTGTGGAATTAATTTAATATTGTGCAGGCTTCAGTTTCTCAGTTCTCATATTATAAAATGGAGACATGAAATTCTTCTAGGAAATTCTAAATATACCTTTTTCTTCTTTCTGTAACAACTCAAATAATATAAAGTAAAATTTCATTAAAGAATTTGTTATTTATCTATTCATGTACCATTTGTCGACATACAATAAGAATCAAGACTCATCACCCCACATTCAGACATCTAATAAAAGGACACTGACTCAAATAACATTCAAGGAAAGAAATATACAAATCAAGTCGTCACGGTACAAGGTACCCCATATACACATAACAAGATATACGTAAATACGCCATTATACGACTGATTCATCGCGTCTATTATCATAGCCAACGTTTCAGCTCCAGCCCGACATCCAGGCTAATAAAGATAGGCGCTCGTTACTCCACAATGGCAATAAACTTGTTTGCTGGCATTGTGCGAGACTTTTAGTACCGGCAGAGTTCAAATTGTACCCCATTTACGTTCATACATACCCCGTCACACAATACTCCGTGTGTGGAATTTGTTAGACGAGTTCACAGCGTGGTGCATTTAAAACGCCAGTTGACATTATACTCAGTTATATTTAGGGATAATCGAGTAAAAAACAACTGCAAACAAGTAAATTAGAATAACGATTCATACATCTCATAAATTATAATATACAACTCTTTATATCTCAAATGTATTTGAATTATGATGAGGTTCAAGTGAAGTACATGATAAACTTAGAAATAAAGGTTTTCTTAACTGATTACACAAAGTAAAATAAAAAAAAATCTATATAACCAAAACATTGGTTTTGATTACAATAAATTTTACATCTTTACCATTCAATCCACACATATTTCAAATAAGGACACATGTTAGTCTATAGTCAAGCTTAAATATATTTTATGATTCCATTTCGGCAATTGCGTCTCTAGATCCCGTAGCATAACGTCACAGTATCAACGGGCTTACGAGATCTATCTTGCCGCTGGCGGTTTGTCCGCCGTTCGGTTGGCCGGATACCTCGTAAATAATTGAATAGACGACATTTGCGACCTGAGTTTACCGAACTGTGTATAATTTGGTACAGCGTCTTAGGGTAAATTTGAACGGTTGGGGTAACTTGCTCGACGTATGTATTATTGTGTTATTATCTTTGTTTTTATTGCATTGAATGATGAGACGAGCATGCCGTTCGCGTGATGGTAAGCGACCACCCATAAACAGTAGCAACACCATCCAGCACTTTGAGTTACAAAGTATTGTGTGGCAATCTACTGCGCTCGTCATCCTGAGATATAAGATGCTAAGTCTCATTATGTCCAGTAGTTAGACTGGCTACAATGTCTTTCAAACCGAAACACAACATCTGTATCTGTTTATTATAAGCGAAATATTCTAGTAAAATAGTGATTTGTAATTTGACAAATACGTAGAGGAAGGGATGGAAAGTTCCTCTTCGATAAAATGTTTCTCTACTGAGGAGAAAGATTTAGCCAAGCGTGTGCTGTGCCTGACCAGCCGCAGCCCCTCCCATGGTTAACTTTCAGAGCTTGTATAAATGCAAAGTGTGGCGCACACTCATACCGCAATTCCGTATCGATTTACGTCCCGTTTTGAAGTTATGTGGTGCGCTCAGCATACCGTTACAAACAAAATCATCTGTTGATAGTTTAGAGAAGGACTACACCTATAGGCGACAAAAATGTGTCAAACGCAAGCATGACAAATATTAAAACTAACAAAGGGAATGAGTAAATATCTCTCCTATTTAACTGACTTACTGTTAATGTTTAATTAAGACATCCTGTAACAGATACCTTTCGGATGCCAAAATCCGCCTTTAATAATAAACATCTCATATTCCAGCTATTAACGTCACAAGTGCCAAATCATTTTCATCCTTGGCAACATGCGCAAGTATGACACGATAATAATGAACATGGAAGTCATGAAAATTCAAATCAAATGGTCGGATGAAGTCGTTTTGTGTTCTGCCAAGTTTGCCAGACAACGTTCGCAGTCTGGCACAATTTACTGTTATTGTTTAGTACTTTGGTGTTCGGCGCCCCTTTTTCCCAGACAAAATGTCTGCCAACAAAAGGATTATGGGTAACGATTTGGCTAAGTGCGCCTACGAATTATGTAGCACTTACTAAATATTTTTCGTAGAAATTATCAGCTTCTTGGTATCAATATGAGTTTAACTTGACTAAGATGGTCAACCGCTTCTGACAGGCTGGTCTGGAAATCTTTGAGGGAGGCCTATATTCAGCAGTGGACTTCTAAAGGCTGAAGAAGAAGAAGAACATGGTCAACACATTTGATATTTTTCGTGAAACATGAAGACTACTTAAAGGGAAAAAATAGGAGCATGTATATGACTTGTAAAGTTATGACAGAGATATGTAAGATCCGGTTCAGATGATAGAAGAACAAATAATTTTTTCTCAACCACACTAAATTATATGTATAATCACGTCTTATAACACCCTGCAAAACCTTAAGGATATCGTTTTGCCATGAGCCTGAAAACGTTAGTAATATCAATTAAAGCATTGGCTGTAAAACTCAGAAAACCAAAATGCTTGAACTGAAAATATTGGTATCGTGCTACGATGTTGTATAACCGAAAATCCTTTAAAGTTCCTGATAATCACAAAAACTTGTATCTTAGTATAGGTACAAAGACTAGGTGTCAATGGTCAAGATTAATATTTAATCCTGATGCAATGCAATTCAATCAGCCCTGTATTATATACTGCCCACTGCTGAGCACGGGCCTCCTCTACTACTGAAAGTGGTTAGGCCTTTGTCTACCACGCTGGCCTAGTGCGTGTTGGCAGACTTCACATACCTTCGAAATTGTAATGTAGAATTCTCAGGTATGTAGGTTTCCTCACGATGTTTTCCTTCACCGTTAAAGCGAATGATAATTGATAAACAATACACACATAACTTCGAAAAGACAGAGGTGTGTGCCTTGGGTTTTGAACCTCCGGGCATTGTCTCGGCAGACCGTTCCATTCCCAACTAGGCTATCGTCCACTGATCCTAATCCTAATAGTTTAATCCTGATAGTTATCGCTAAATAGATCACACTTTCCGGCGTTTTTGCCATGCCTTTTATTGGAATCAAAATTGACAGGTCAAATGATAGAACCCTTTAATTTAATTTTTATCCGTGGTACTTTACAACTGGCTTCTCTAGTTGTAAACGTCCCTATACTTGAGGTTAAAATGCCTCCTTAGTTCATTATTTTGTCTCCCGCTTTGTTATGGAGGGAAGTGGACAATTAATACTTCCAACTCCTCGCTATCTTTCTATTTGATTAATTTCGTTGCGGGATAAAGACAGACTAGGGTTCCCTGAGACTCGCCGAGCTTCACCGCTTGGTGTATTGTTGATCGAAGGCTTGGTGTCATAAAATGCGTGCCATTATTGACCCTGGCTTACAGCAGTTGTAGTGGCGGGTGTGAGGGCGGGATAGTCTCTAAATAGATCACAAAGGTAAACCCACAAAAATAAGTAATGTGTAAAGCGCCGCAATCACTTTAGTCTGATTAGTTCTTTTCAGCCATCGATCAAAAGATAGCTATTGGGATCATTTATTTATATCGGCCGTATATTTACTCTTCTATGAATTAAAGTACCTAATAACTTTGAACTTTCAAAACGAAGAACTAAACAAACCAGACACTCCAGTCAACAAACATTCTGAAACGTAAACTCTACAAGACGTCTACGTAAACTCCTCAACTCGGAGAATGGCAGTTAGCTCAGAGGACCTGAATTATTCAACACCATCAGAGTAGAGAGCTCTGACGATACTTCGGAGGAAATAGCAAGTGCAATTTATACAGCTTCTACCTATAGACGCCAGAGAGATTGCTAAAATAGAATTATTAAGAGCATGAAATGTTCACGCGAATTCCTTACATAACGTAGGTAAGGGAATGCACTGTACTTTATACGTTTACCCTGTTTTTAAAAATCCAACACTATAGTTTCTTTCCCGTTCTTCTCTGGTGAAAACTGCTTTCCGTACTGGTGGTAGAAAAAAAGTTACGGAATCTAAATATGTTTAGGTTCAAATACACAAACTATTTCATTTATATTTCATATACGAAAGGTATTTAGAAAATTCATTTCATAGCATGATGGAAATATTGCTGGACAAACAATTAGTAATAATACAAAACATCTCCAAATATTTGTGGTGAAGTGGAACGGCCCACCGAGGCTCAAATCTGGGCCGCAATTCCAGGGCAATTACGAAGGTAAATAAAATAAAGTCTACCGCTTCTTGTTAGAACGGCTAAAAGATTTGAATCACAGGAACTTGAACCCTGCAATAATTTATGTAAATATATAACTGATATCGACACTATATAGATTTATACTATAAAGAAACATGTACGAAAATGCAAGCCTGTCCTCAACTGTAAGATTTTAAATAGTCTAGAAAATATAAAAAAAAAACAATTTACATATATTTTCAGAATGCATAACCTTTTCGCACAATAATATAGAATCGAATGAAATAATAAATGTTGTTACATTAAGCTTCCATATTGATAAACTTAACGAAACAGAAAATAAGCAATCTATTGGGAAATAAGACGTGTTTGTGTTGTCTGAACAAATGTTTGCTTGGTCCTCTTTATTGCACGTACGTTGTGGCTTAGATATCTTCAGATCAATACATAATTGCGATATTGTTTGTTAGTTTGCCTTGTGGTGCAGCATCAGATCGATAAGAAATTATTTATGGGAAGGAAAATGACATACTACTCCGAAAAAAAAGGCACAGTGCCTTTAGAATAATAATCCAGGAAAATACTATGTAGTTATGACTAACACCTAAATTACCAAGATGTTACCAATTCCATTTTTGCAATAACATTTGGTATAGTAGATTACAGAATACCTTTAAACTAATTGGCATATTACCTAAAACATAATATCCTGTATTTTCAGTTTGTTGTAATACATTGAAATGCGATAAAAACATAGCTCCACCACAAAATCTACATAAATTGTATGAAAAAATAACTTGTCAATTCTAAAAAAGCACAGCAACATTGAATAATTCACAGGATGTGGCAAATCGGAACCAAAGGGGTAATATCGCCCGCGCGTGTAACGTCGCCTAAACAGTGATTTATGCGTGCTCTAATGGGGTAGATGGATACTCGGATAACCGAAACATTTTTATGTTTTTATGGCATAGTAAAGTAAATTGAAACTTGTGAGGAGAACAAGTACCAAATATAAGACTAACGAGAGACGGACCATCTCTTGGAGTTCTTCTATTTTACACCGATCTGCTTTGCTGGTTAGTATACATAGGCTGAAAAAACCAGGGCGTGGCGTCAATTACCAATGAGGCAATCAAATTATTAAAAACACTGTGCGTTTATGGGGGTGTAACATATCCTACATGACACGAAGTTTAAGAACTTCACATACATAACATTGTATAAATTCTACAAAAAATATTTCAAATTCAAGAAGTGAACATTTTCAAAGGCTTATCGGCAATATAGCTATTAAATCTAATGTGAATCCGTACTACGGCAACTGCCATTCCTAGATACATCCAAATGAAAAAAAGTGTGTGTGTACTTATGTACACGCGTTAGAAGTTATACTTCTTTGGCGTAACAAGATAAAAATCTTTTTAAAAATTTTATATTTCACCTTATTCTACGTTCAAAATTCAAAACTAAAATGTTGAATATAGCTAACTTCAGGGTTTCGGTTTTCTTTCGCCTTATTCTACGTTCAAAATTCAAAACTAAAATGTTGACTATAGCTAACTTCAGGGTGTCGGTTTTTCGTGACGGTGTGCGCGCGCATCGTAAAAATTTACTCTCATAATTTTTCCCTAACGCGCCAAAAGAAGTATAACTTCAAAAAAGGATTGAAACACACACAGTATACCAGCCGACACATGAATAAAGCATTCAGTTTAAACGTCCAACGTGATGGGGTAAATGTGCGTGACGTTCACGGACGTTATTCATACGTGAAATGACGATGGGGTAAATGCAATAGCGCGTTAATACGAGTTATCGGAAGTGTATTGTAGGCGGTATCTGTTTTTATAAGGGTTCTAATGTGGATTGAGACGTTGTTGACTTCATTAGTAGTCTAGTAGCCATTAGTAGCCATTTATCGCGACTATCAAATCATTGAACCACTGGGTTAGGTTAAAATATTTATTAGGCATTTTCCAATTTCACATACTCACATTGAGTGCTTTGAATTGGAATTTATTTCCGACACGTTTTCAGATTCGTTCCTGTGACCCATCGCATAATGAGAACGAAATAAAGTCAATAATTTATGAGAGTTTCGGTATTCCCGGCTTGAGGTTACGTTATGTAGCCTTTAGTTTACTGGCACTAGACTTGGCTGAAAGGAATTTTAAATAATTTAAAATATCTGATAGTTACGTGAAATCTATTACTTAATAAGATTAATGAGTACATAATTCATTTTTGAAAAAAAGAATAAGAGAATATGAGGTATTCAAAATTAAACGGTAGCTATCCCATTTCAAACTTTTAATTTAAACGTAAGCACTTTATCAAATCCAACACCATTGCTTAAACTCAAAAGCTAATTGGCTTTCTGCGAAGTCCAACGAGATTGAATAAAATGAAAAATAAACATCGCAGAAATGGTTGAATTTATAGCGGATTTTTTGTCCAAGTTATTCTTTCCGAAAAGGTTTTTGAATATATGATTGTTCTTATTCGGGCACGTCCGAGTGACCTCACTGCACCTGATGGTAAGCGGAGAGAGGTCCAGATAGTGTCGAATGACAGCGATTTCACTGGTGGTAGGTCTCTCATTATGTAAGAGGCCGTCTGGGTGGGTACCACCGCAATGTCTATTTCTACCGCCAAGCAACAGTGTGCATGCACTGTTGTGTTTCGGTTTGAAGGACATTGTAGCCAGTATAACTACTGGACATAATGAGACTTAACATCTTATGTCTCAGGGTGACGAGCGCAGTGGAATGCCACACAGTACTTTGTTAGTCAAGGTGCTGGATGGTGTTGCTACTGTTTATGGGTGGTCGTATCGCTTACCATCAGGCGAACGGCATGCTCGTCTCGTCATTAAATGCAATAAAAAAAAAAAAAAAAAAAAAAGATTATCATCCCTCGTCAATCGTTACAAATATGCCGGCCTGTTTGTGCCGGATATACACAGGCTGATCCCGGAACGCGGCACACTTATATGAGTCGTTATGGCGGGTCTTAACACCTTATGTACGGAGGTCGCTATCCAGGCGGATATAAAATACATCCTACCACCAGCTAGCGGTGACGGACAAGATACGAGCGGTTAGTAGTATAACTACCAAATCATTATTATACAAAAATCTATCTAAATGGGTAAAACTGCCATCTTTTACCAAGCAGCAGTGTGACTGTGCAAGGAGTAGGTACCTACTATGTTTCTACATTTGATTAATTATATACCTAGATAGACACTGAACGTTTCAAACTCATCGATAAAAATAGAGGCGAACTGTTCCCCACTAAATGAGTTCGAGTGAATTATTTTTTGTTGTTTTTCATGGATATAATTTTCTCCCCATTTTAATAGAAACCATGTAATAACTGGTATCATTTGCGCGCACATAAGGATACGCAGAATGATGCAGCGATAGCGTATGACACAGCTGTCACGCATACTAGTGTAAGAAAAGTGGGCCTGTTTGTTTTAGTTTCATTGCAGCGCGTCACTCTATCTAGGTATATAATTAATCAAAGGTTTCTATATTAAACTGCATTGTAACCAGCATATTTAAAGAGCATTATGAGGCTGAACTTTCTATGTCTCGGCGATCACAATTTAAGTGCCCTGCAATCCAAAATCCTGTGTGAAATTGCTATAAGGCATGGAAAACCACCGCGCTTACTCACAAGCGAGCTCCATACATACCTCGATATTAAAACAAAATTAAATGTATTATTCAAACGGGTAGTCACAGTATCATGCGATATGTAGTATTCAATAAGCTTTGCTGGTCTTAAATCATCCCTCAGAATCCCTAACATTTATCAAATTCGCACGGACTTTTCCTGTTTATGAATTTCATATTTGGACGTAAGAAGATCCCTCACGAGATTTGGGCGAAGATTAATTCGCCTTGGAATATTTATTTGGGTTGTTTACATGTATTTTCTGTCTTTTTAAGTAAGTATATTGTGGATGACATAACAGTATATATATGAAAATATTATGTAGACTTGGAGAATGGTGCGAAGAGGCTTTGGTAAAAAATATTAAGTCAAAATAAGTTAATAGTGACTCCGTAAATTACTATAAATTCTCATATAAAGCTGACAGCCTTTCCTTCACAGTTGAAATGAGTCGCATCTCGTACACCCACTCTTAATCTAGTTTATATGATGATGAGCCTCTTACCATAAGGTGAGAATGTAATGGTTACGTTATAAGGTCTTCGTAATGGGAGAGAAAGAGCATTTTATATAAATGTTCTCTACGATCACCTTGTATTGTATTTGAAATAATTGTGGGCGACTACTGACTGTTGTTTTGAGAACAGCATAATAGAAAGGTTCTTTTTATACCAGTAATCCTTCCAAGATTGTAATACCAACAAAAATTCCAGTTGTATGCATTTACCCCATATAAATTCACGCAACACACACGAAAAGTCTACGACGTATAAATCCGTCCAGGTGTCCAATTTATTCTCGTCCCCACGCGGGGGTAATCCGCACCGAGTCAGATCCAACTATAGATGCACACCCCACAGGTTTCATTACTAATCCATTTATAATGGCGTACGTACCTGCCCGTTGCTAGTCCCTAGTGGAAATGTGAGTAATTTCTGCGTTCATTCGACTATTCATTATGCTCTACCTTTTTGGCTGTTATGCGATTATTAAATTCAGTAATTCGTTGAATCTATCTCTCATTCGTTTACATTTCTCTTGGATTGAATATATTTATTAATAAAATCATTCGTTTATTATAAAACTTTGGTGTAAAACAAAAATAAATATTTTAAATATAATTCTACGTAGTCTTGTCATCTAGATAGCTATAGGTGTATTTGCAATTTTCAGGACAGAAAATTTACAAAGAATAAAAACACTTTTATTAGCATTTTAATGAATCGATGTTTATATTAACATAATTTGTAAGTTAAATGTGCTTGGTATGAATACTAATGTTTCGATTTTTATCATCGGAATATGTAAATAGCGTTTGAAGCATCTTTTAAATACAGGCTTCAAATTCAATAAACATTAATGCCCGTAGACATAAACAGTTTATATATCTATTTTAGTTATCGAAGAAGACAAAACATTCTATAACTAAAATAAGTTTTTAACTGTTTATGAATAAGGTCGTAAATGTATTAGAATTCCATAGTCAACTTGCTTTGCAGAGCAACTTAGAATAGAATCTTTACAAATAATGTTATCCACCTCATGCCTTTATGCTTTAAGGGCGGAAATGCAAAAAAAAACCCCAATATTTCACCAAGGATTATTAGAAACTAATCCGATCCCTCATTTAATAATAGCAAAACCCAAACCTCCTTGTCCATAAATACCCCATTTCATGCATAAATACACACCGAAAAATATATATAAAGAAATACCTTCCGGCGCTATGGCGCAGTAAAATAATATGTTAGTGCGAACGTTTATACTGGCAATAAAAACTCACGATTTAATAACGATACAGCCAAGATAACTTAGTTGGCGTGCAGCAGACTTACCTGAAATAAAAAGAGATTACATTTTAGTCATGACAGTTTTATGTTTAATAAACAGTAAAAATATATCTTTGAGATTATCGCGTAGGAAAAGGTTGCCATACCCTAGAAAAAGTCTTATTTGGTAGAAAATAAAATTCACGACCACTGCGATGGGGCAGAGACGGTCTAAATGTCAAAAAGGGCACACACAATCTCAGTTCACAATATATACATCTTTTATAAATAATGGTTGTAACTACCCCATATATCAGCTCAAGCTTTAGTAAAGCAGTAAAGGCATGTCTAAAGATTTTATATTGCCCATTATAACTATCAGGTAGATTCAAGGCTTCAACTCTTTAGACAGTTCCTCACTTATATCATGAGAAGAAATATACTCACAGAAGCGTAGACGCGTTTGCCTACTTTTAAAATACAAATCTTATACAGTAAATATTTATATTATAACATTCTCACTAGAAATAGGTTCAAAATCATCTATAGACATTCTAATCCAAATCTGCGTCATCTATGAACCGTGACCCAAAATCGAAATGTCATCCTACACACAACATTAACCCTCAGCTAGGTGTGGGCATAAAAATTAATCATACAACGTAATGGGACGCCGAGATCGCAGCAACGCCCGCAAATCGACGTCGTTCGCTTAATTCAAAAAGTTCACCCCTAAAAGGCTGGGTGCTAGGCTTACAGTCAGGTTTACGACTAAGCTCGCTAGAAATTTATATTGACTTTAACGAGAGTCTAACGCTAGCGGCTTTCTTCTGAACCATAAATTATGTCGAGGCTAGATTTTTTTATTTATAGCGAGTCCACGAAATAGCTATTACGGTTGGGGGGTTACTCAAGCCATAACTCTATAGGTATATTGTAAAGCTCCTACATATTAGGCTAATGGAAGCAAAACCATACCATCATCGCTATAGTGACTATGCATGAAGGTGTGAAAACGGCTGAATGCGTGAGTTGTGAATGCAATGAGAATTTGCAAAAACACAATATTTAACGTGTTAAGGATAAGAATTGCCGTCCAATACGATGATTGGCTCTACAGTCTACACCTATCATATGATGGCATTGTGAATAGAAGCACTCTACATGTACCAATTATACCTTTTCGTCGGTAGGGGTGGGTTAATAAGTACGTCAAATCTTGTTATAGACATATGACAAAATACCCCAAAACAAAATGTATGTTACCCCATTATTTATCATTATTTTTGTTTCCTAAAATCTCTACGCCAACTCACGTGGGCGGATTTAGCGGCAGTAAATCAGTAAACAAACGTTATAACAGCACTCCTGTTTGAATAAAACATCCATTCGGGGATTATGGGATGAAACGGGAAAAAGAGCTTAATAATTTGAATCACACAGTTGGGATTTAAAATTTATATACGGTAAGCGATGACTCCTGTGAAAAAGTAACTAATTAATCCTATTTTCAACTAATAATATAAATGCGAATATTTTTTAAATCCTCGTTGAAAGTAAACGCAGAAAATTTGAAAGGATTTGGCTTATTTTGGAACACAGGAGAGCCAAGCCTTAGGAGGATACACATGAAACTTTTTATCTAGGAATTTTATTACACGCGGGCGGAGACTTAATCAGAACTTAACACATCCAACAGTCCCACAGGAGCCAGAAGTTTTATGTCATGGATACCAACTAGAAGGACTTACCCAACATCACACAACAGAATACCGAGACGCAGAACAAACAAGCAAACATCTTGCGTGGATCTACTCCCGGACTTTTCATTTCCTATCCAGATTAGCATAAAGTGAGCTCACTCATTCTCAGTAAGCAGAACTCAACTAATCCACACATCGCCGAGCTCCTTCCAGATGACGTAACAAGGGGCATTTATCATCCATCACGAATAGCCAAAACAATCCTATAATTTCCCATATCATAATTCCCCTCTACGTTTCAATCAAAATAATCCCCAGGGGGGTGCTCTCGGCGAAAAATTGAACGGAGCTGATGACATGAAAGGCATCCGTACAAAGCAGGTCGTCAAACAGCGGCCCCGTATTAAGTATTTACCCCTAGAGGCGTTTATACCCCTCGAGAGTGTTTGATGGACAAACGTAATAAGCGTACAGATATTTGTATATAAAATGTGGGTTAGAATTAATATGTAATTATAATTCTACAATCTATACCGGTAGGCTGGAAATGTCTGACTACCTAAAAAAAAAGACGTGCTATGTATGTATCTTTCAATCCATTGGACGTTCAATTACCTTTATTCTGAATTAAATTATTTTAATGACCAGCTACAGACATTTATTGTCAATTTGAATATAACGCAATAATAGACCTGTCTCCATATTTGCATGACAATAAGCGACAGAGACAAAATACGGAGTCAAGGGAATGAAACAATTGCCGTAATAGAATCAGGGATACCTCATTAACTTTTATTGCCTGTAGTACATTCTGTTTATTCATGAAACATCTAGAAATTCTATTTCGGTCCTGCCTAAGCCTCCCTCCCTTTTCAAGCCAAACGTAGTTACCGCCTACGCATTTAAAATACCTTCAGCCGAGGTCCTGGTAATAATTATTTATTTTTAGGTATTATGTTAGCATTTCGTGGTGCGACAAGTTTGTAATGTATAATTTTGATTACAAAACTTTTAATAGAAAAGTTCATTACAATTTTAACGTTGAAATAAGTGTTTTATAGGCAGACGTGAAATAATAGCTTTTTTGTGATCTATGTTATCTCTTTGACTTATAAAGGTCTGGCGACCTCAGCCGAAGTGGACAAGCGTGATGTTATGGTCTAAAAATTAAAGAAGGCCAGGAAAACTGCTAAAATGTGGGTCATTAATCCTACTCATATTATAAACGCGAAAGTTTGTAAGCATGGATGTAGGGATGCCTGGTTGTACGGATGTTTGTTACTCTTTCACGCAAAAACTACTGAACGGATTTCGATGAAATTTGGCGCACGGGTAGATTATGTCCTCGATTAACACATAGGCTACTTTTTATCCCGGGAAAATATAAAGCGGGACTTTTATTCCGGGAAAACTCATACACGCGGGCGGAGCCGCGGACAAATGCTAGTAAGATATAAAGAAAGCTAAAATAATATTAAAACATTCATAAGAGCACTTGCACCAATAGCTAAAACTACAACAAAAAAGCAACTTGAAAGACCCCCTCAGCCACCCTTAACGAAAGTGAAATTAAGGCCTCGCATGAATCCGAGAGGCAATCAATCATCAAGGGCGGAAGTTAAACGGTTATCAGTAAAATTGCTTCCACGGCGATGAGTCCCCGACTCAAAAGCTACAATGCAGACTCGTCTGACCGAGGCTGCTAACTTCGCTCAACGGCGTCACAACGTCTACAAGCGGAAACAACCTTTATCCCTGTTACAGAGAGGCGAATATACTACTACAACAGCACTCTTAAGTCGCTTGCCGTGTTACGTAACAAGTCCCGTATTGATCGCGCGAAGTTACCCGCCCGCCCGCTCCCCGCGCGCTCCACTGTGCAGCGGACCAATCACGAGAGCCGGTTTAATTTTAATTCGATCCGCGCGGCTCTCTGATTGGTCCGTTCGTAGCGCGTTGTTATACGTCAAAATGGCGTGAATACGCACGTGACTATTGTTTGTGAATTTTAGTTGAAATTGTTTTGGGGACATTTTCCTTTTATATTCTCTTTATTGGGAGGAAACATGGTAACAATTATGTTCCAATGTAGAATAAAAATGGCTGCTACCTATAATTGAATGTTCCTATTTAGTAACATTCAATTATAGGCAAACATTTGTTTAATGAAGACATGGGAATAGAAACAATTAAAACTTATAACCTTTTTCATTACTTTTACGAAATAAAGACTACTATACTTACTAAACCACTATTAGTTACCATAAAAACACTGAAGTTGAATGGAGATTAGAGATCTTTACAGCTTCCTCAGTTTTTTTATAAAACTCAAAGCTTAGACGAGCCGATCCCTTCCCAGATGATAAGCAACAGGGAAGTCACTTTCTCAAAAAACGACAAAGCCACCTTCCCAAATAAACATACTTTCCTAGCCTTTTCCTAACAAGTCTTAAGTATTCCCCTAAAGACTAACAGGAACTCTTTGGGCCCAGGACATTGTCCTATCGTATTACGTAACCCGAACGCCGTAAGTTCTCATCCGCCACGCTTCGGGAATGTCACGTTTAATCGACTGTTAATATCATTCTAGATTCCTCCGGCCATTGATGGGTTATATAAGTGACCTTTAACGTATGCGATATTATATATGGGTTAATTAATTGGTTATCGAATTTTCTACGATATTTATAGTCATGCTGTAAATATATTTGTTGAATGGAATGGGCTTCGCGGGTGTTATCAGAGTCTCTAAAAAACCGACGAGTAATGACGGCGTTGCGTTTCGAATGATGAATGAGATTATAAATTAAAAAAAAACTTGAGAGGTGTCAAGGGACACCCGGATGGAACGAAGTTCCTTTCGATTAATTAGTGAAGGAATTGTAATAAAATGTTATTTAAATAACAGAGTGTGTATATATATAAATATATAAATATTTTCCTATTTCCGTTCCAATACATAAGTTTCTAGAGAAAAAAACAAATAAATACGTGTGGCACTCGGAGACTACCGCGGTAAAGCTATTGCATAGCATTTTCATCACAAATTTTGATTGACTAAACACAAATTCGATCTTACGCTTACCACATAAAGTAGATTTTAAAAACGCGAGCAAAGCACGTTTAGTCTTGTTATTGATAAATGCCAGTAGTAGTAAAGTAGAATAAATCAACAAAATTTGAAAAAAGAATGTTACGTTCAATTCTTTTGTACTCGTGCCGTGCCAACGCTGAGGATTTCCCCAAAATACATTGCGTAGAAGCTATTTAGCTTCTACGCAATGTATTTAAGGTTCATATTAGATTAATAAGAAATGGTTTTAATGACTTTAATAAATAAAATAAATAAAAATATACTCGTTTCAAGAATTATAGCTTCTACGCATTGTATTAAAGGTTCATATTAGTAAGATAATAGAAAAAAGTGTCGTGACAACTTTCCGTCCAGCCCCCTTTCACAACGCGCGATAAGGAACTTCGTTCCAATAAAAAAAAAATCAAGTGAAATCTTATAATTATAGTTACTGTTCATTTCGGTAAAACCAGGTTATTCATAATTCTTCTGATATTACAGGTTTATGGGTGGTAGAGATCGCTTAATATCACGAGGTCAATTGTCTGCAAATGCTATAAAAACAACACTTAAACAGTACATATGTATATTGGCGTCCATCAGCCCTTCATATTCATTTATGAATTTATTCTATACTATCACGCTATTCACCTATAACACAAACTTGACGCACGACCTCATTCTCACGGTAGTATCGACGTGTGGGGACGTCCGTGAATTTATTCTGTGACGTCTTATGACGCTTCTGTGTAGTACGTCACGTGGTGCGGAAGCGTTGGTATTGATTTTTTGGAGCTTGGTGACAATGGCGCTGGTACTTGAATTGGAGTATTTATATTTGTAAATTGCTTTTACCAATGCTGCAGATTTAAAATATATATGATTAAGTAGTATAAATAAATGTGACACATGATCTTTTAGTAGAATATCAGCAAACGTGCCTAGACGTCATCTGATGGCCAGTGAATTCTACCGCCAATTAATACTAGATACGCTCTAGGCCTTCAAGGAAAGGAATATGGATTATCTAAAGAAGAATGTTGTATGGAATTACGAAAATCTCACTCGCCACACAAACCACAAGCCGTCACTGCACGTCGTTTTACCCTTGTCGAAATTTCACTAGCCTTTAAGCATTCGTCAGGATACGTAACAACTCATATTTCAGGACAACTCTCTAGAGTGCTTTATAATTCAAAGTTCTGGATTTTGCTACTTTTTATGAACCAGGTTTTTCACTCTTATCTCAATGATTTTTTATATAAATAAACAGATAGATATGCTACTAGAACGCGCAATCTGAAGATTCGAAGCTGTCTCAATTGGGACGTTGTAGTACGCGTAAGTAACAAATACTATCTTCTTTGTTCGTACTAGTTCAAATACTCTCACATGAGATGTCAATATCAAGAATGTGTGTGCATACGGATTTTTTTTGTTAAATTGAAACGCTTGAGTTGCGACAACGAACTGAACCATAGAGTATTTTATTATTTGAACCACAGACACACACACAAATAACAAAAAATCAACATAGATGACGCTTATACACATACCTATTTTGTTACTGTTTCAACAATTTTTCTATTTGAATTGTTAGGCATATCTATTCTTTTTGAATATCTATGTGCTCTCCTACCAATTGGCTCAATCGAATAAAAAACAAATCTAATCAGCAGGCTCCACGATAATCCAGGCAGCCATTGAACTAGGTATTCAATATGCCTTGGCCAATGTACCGTCGGCATTAATGGCGAGGTCGGACGATCAATAGAGATTAGTGACGTGACTCTTGGCCTCGTCGCCGAGGCACAACACTAGCGGACTAATACGACTGTATCGGTTGAATGCAACTGATAACGATTGCATTTTATTCGCTGACGACACAACAATAATAATAAAAGCTAAGGAAAAGAAAGATATTAGTGATAAAATTAATAAAACTCTCAGCAACCTTGCAATCTGACTACAAAATAATAATTTAAAGATTAATATCGAAAAAACTAAAATTATCAATTTTAAAAATTGTCACAGTAGAGCGTTTGATATTAATATACAGTTTGAAAATAAAAAAATAGAAAAAACAAAGGAAACCATTTTTCTAGGGTTAAAAATAGATGAGCACCTTACTTGGAAACCACATGTAGAACGTCTATGTAACAAGTTGAATAGATTTGTGTTTGCATTGCATAGATTAAAGAACATAGTATCCATAGAAGCAGCACTGTTATCGTATCATGGATACGTTGCATCAACACTGAGATACGGGCTCATTTTGTGGGGAAACTCAGGAGATATGCAAAAAGCATTCATAGTGCAAAAAAAATGTGTGAGGGCTCTTTGTAATGTACCAAATATACAAAGCTGTAAACCTTTGTTCAAACAATTAAAAATATTGCCTCTCCCTTGCCTTTACATTTATGAACTATCTATGTTTGTCAGAACACACTCCTCATTATTTCCTACCATGGAGGACATGGGATGTAGGAGTGTGAGATTAAAAGATAGATTATATATACCATTGCAAAAACGTGATGTTTTTACTAAAAATGCTTACTGTATGGGCGTTAAGATATACAATCATTTACCAGTATATCTTAAGAGAAGTAAAATTAACGAATTTAAAAATATATTAATGAAAATACTTTTAGATAAACTCTACTACAATGTTAATGACTTTTTAAATGATAAGAATATTGACGATAAGGTAATAAATACATTAATTATAGACTGAAATTTCAAATGTTTAATATTTAGCTAATATTATGTGACATGGCGCTATGGATAATATGTATATTAAATTTAATAAAATAAAATTGACATGTAAGAACTATAGGTATAAGATAATAATAATATATTTTTGACATAATAACATCATACGGGTATATAACTTTGAAAAAACAATTAATTAAATATTACAATGTAAGAAAACTATCAATTTATACATTTTATTAAAAATATCTAGTTTTAAATATTTGCACGTCAATGATGACAGAGTGTGTGATTCTGATTTTATTGTACCATCTATTTATTGTAACCACATTCTAGCAAATAAATTTTCATTTCATTTCATTTCAATGATTCACGTAAAAACCTAGTAAAAGATTTTTTTTTCTGGCCTTATTTTTTGGGGGTCGATGCAGCACACGTTTTTTATTTTGCACAGATGTTGAAGAAAGGATTCGGATTAGTTTTTACGATTAGCCGCCTGTTTAGCTTCGTCTGGGAATTTGGCACTCTTTTGGCTTTGGCAAATAGTGTAAAACTTGGTCCTCTCTCCGTCTGTGTGCCACATCTCATTGGAATTCATTTATAAGTTTCTGGGTTTACATCTAACATCAATTTGTTGATGTTAGATATAAGTATATATGTGCTACTATAAAATTATAACATAGAGGGGTGAAAGGCTATTTGGCTTAAACGATTTTTCTGAGATATTAAGTTACATACATATTCGGAATCAATATATTTTTCTGATTCTAAATATATATAACTTTCTATCGCAAAAAAATGTCGTTTAAGCCAAATAGCCTTTCACCCCTCGACATGTTTAATAAGCAGCTTCACTCAACACTTTCATAACTTCATTTGAACTCTCGATATCCATAAGAGAGCGTATAAAAGGGTCCCAAACAGGGTCAGTGTGTTTAGCGCCCGACAAAGGGTAAATAATGCCATTAGGCTATTTAATTTCCTGCCCAAACAAAATGTAAGTGCGAATAGTAATTACTTTGGGTCGAAGCTTAATTACCCTCCCCCTCCTGCCGAATATGTCATTTATTTCATACGAGGTGTTACTCGTGGTCTTTTTACGAATACTTTTTAGGGTTAAAACGGTTAAAAGCTATATGTTGATTGGACACAATAATAGTAGTCTCTGTATATCTGTTTATCATCCGAATCCATCGAGAGGGTTGTCATATGTGCATACTTATAAGAAAAAACGGATTCCTAAAATTATGAGAGTATCGCGCCCTCACACCCACCACTGCAACTCCTGTATGCCAGGATAAAGCTCGGCGAGTCTCAGGGAACACTAATTAATCTTAACTCGCAACGAAATTAATCGAATAGAAGGATAGGGGGGAGTTGGAAATATATTTTCCACTAATTTCTTAAATTATTAAAAGGTAAGAATATAATTTCCTCGCGGCTTTACCCCGTAACCAATAAATATGGTATTTAAAAAAAATACTGGTACATTCTAACCTGATAAATAGAAACACAAATCCGCCCTTAAAATCGAAACCGTCTCACGAAACGAACCGAACGGCATTAGGTGATTTAATTACGTTCTCCAAAACAAATTTGCGAGAAACAATTACGTTTTGTGTATCCCCTGCCCCGCTTCGCTCTCTTTCTTAAGCCTGAGTGCTATTTCAACTCAAAAGTAATAATTACAAGCGTTTTTTTTTTAAATAAATGTTATTTGAAAATTTACTTGTTCAAATTTTTAATGCGATACAATTTTGGGGAGAAATGTGGCTTAGAAAGAATATAAACAAAACCTTTGATGCAAAATTTAAAAACTATCCTGCTAATACGCACTATAAATGAAGTTAGGAAAGAGGTTAGGTCTAGAAATCTTTAGAGGAGGCGCATATTCAGCAATGGACTTCAAAAGGTTGAAGATGATGATGTTTATTTTGATAGCGTATCCCGCATAAGCTACCATGGATGTGAATGAAAATTGGTACAGAAATAGAAAGTTCTTGATTAACTTATTATAAAGTGAAAATAGATTGGACACAACCTTCGAAGACCATAAATATAACAGGCAATGGATTAGAATCTCCAAAGAAAACGGAAACTCGGTCGTCCCAAACCTAACGACGCACTATGATCCACGAAACGAAGAGTATTGGGAAGTCTTGGAGCGAAATACCACTTGAAATGGAGAGTCACTGTGGAAGCCCTCTACGTCAGACCGTTCAACTATTACGTATGCACCAAGCATTACGGAGAGGTAAGACCTTTGCTTACTTTTGCTGACAAGGGGGACGGGGGGTTAAAAAAATACTAAAATTGTGCTTCCATGTCATTGAATGCCGAGACGAGCATACCGTTCGCCTGATGGTAAGCGATACGACCGCCCATAAACAGTAGCAACACCATCCAGCACCTTGAGTTACAAAGTACTGTGTGGCATTCCATTGCGCTCGACATCCTGAGACATAAGATTAAGTCTCACTATGTCCTGTAGTTACACTGGCTACAATGTCCTTCAAACCGAAACACAATAGTGCAAACACACTGCTGCTTGGCGGTAGAAATAGAAATTGCGGTGGTACCCACCCAGACGGACTCTTACATATGAGAGACCTACCACCAGTAAGCTTTACCAATTCTTAAATAAAAACCTTTCTCATTTATAAATAACAACCCTACGCATCCCGAACGCTGCTCACTATCGCCGGGTAGGTACATCCAGCCGGCGGTAGTGTATAAATTGTTTCAATCCCATTTGCACCTGGGCCGTGTTTGTACGGCTGTTGTGGGGTTTGACGCTACGTTTTTAAGCATACTCACGCCTTTTATCCCCGAAGGGGTAGGTAGAGGCGCAACTAGTGCACCCACTTTTCGCCGTACGTATTCCGTCCCCTGATGTGATAGGAGGCGAGCCTATACACTACGTTTTTCTATGTTTGAATATTAAAACGATTGTGAATATTAAGGGTATAGTTTATTTTTGGACTATACAACATACTTATGTTTTACAAGATGTAAGTTTCCAAATACAACCTAGAATTTGGATATGTTCCATCAAGGGCAGCTACCTTAACCGGTGTAACTACAAGAAAATTTACTTAAGAGACTGTTCAACATTTTTAAAAACACAACGCATACACAGCTTTGGAAAAATAATTACAGTCAGCAAGAAAATGAGCAATTTATGCATAAACTATTCTTGATGCTTATTGACTCCTCTTACTTAGGTATAAAGGTAAAAAGTCTATAGGATCATTAATTAGATGTTTAAATATTTTTAAGGTCGGAAATGGCAAAAACACTTTCTCCATATATTTTGAAAAAAGAAATGCTAGATGCTAGACCAACAAAATGACAACCAATAAATTCTGAACACATCATACACAGAATATCAAATACAAAATAAAACCCAATGAATCCTTACATCCCCAACTCAGTATAGTAGCTACTAGTGATGTAACGAATGTCCAATTTCCAATATTCGCGAATTCGAATGCGAATATTTGACTCCAATATTCGCGAATGCGAATGCGAATATTGGATTTTTGTTTGGCACCAAAAGATTTTATCGTGCAAAGTGGCCCCACTGACCCTAATAGTATGCGTCGTGAAGCCCAGATAGAGTGGTCTGTTTGAAATATGTCAGCAATATTCGTTCTCTTACAGAGTCTCCTCATTTCCAATTTGATTGCGCCGAGAAACACCGATCATCTTCATAGCTCGCTGAGAGACTGTGATCCGTCTTGGGTGGCCCATAGTCAGAGGCCACATCTCAATGCCGTACGTCATCTCTGGTAACACTCATTGATTGAAGATTTTTTCTTTAAGCACTGAAGTATTTTAGATCAGAGGACCTTGCCTAGTTTCCCGAACGCTGCTCAACCGAGCTGGTTTTGATCTCTATCTTGAAGTTGGTCGTGCCTAACTGGACCACTTTTCTTAGATAGACAGATTCGTCGACAACTTCGAGAGTTGCGTTTTGAACACTAATTGGCATATGCACAAAATGAGAATTGGACAAGATTTTGGTCTTGTTCATTTTAAGGCCTCCCAGGTGGGAAACTCGGTTGAGGTCTTTGAGCAAATGAGCATAATGCTATGATTCTCAAATGATTCTGACAAGACGACAATATTGCGACAAATCAAAGGTGAGTAATGTACTCGTCATTGAAGCTAATTCCAAATCCTTTCTTATCAAAATGCTTGAAGATGTCGTCCAACGCGGCAGTGATTAATTTTGGAGAAATAAATTCTCCCGGTCTCACGCCTGTGTAATTGAATGGCCTTCGTGCTCTGCTCTTGTACTTGGACTGACATGGTAGCGTTGTTGTACAGGCACCTTAGCACTTTAATGTACCAATAGTCAATGTGGCCCTCAACACTTTGGAGGCTTTGTTCCGCTCGATCGTCTTCTTGATGCTTTCAACATTGTAAGCACGCATGTCGTGTCAGAAGGATTTCCCTGCCTGTCAATCAAGCTTCCGATATGCTTCAGCGTCCTCCAAAGACTGCAACGCCATATATCGACGTTGGTAACTAAATCATTTCAATTGAAGAAAAAAGCACTAATTGTGGTAAAAAAATATATAACTAGTCCATTCGGGTTAAGTAAATAGTGAGCCATCAGTGCAACTAAAGGATTTAAAAGGTATACTGACATTGAAGGAAAAACATCAATAATTTATAATATTTAGAAGATTTTTATGTGTTCGTTATATTCTCATAATAATTTCCAATAATTGTATAAACTAATAATAGATTAAGTATAGAGAAATCTCGTATAAATAACAATATAAATCCTATCACGTTGTGATCTCGGTAATAAAAATATTTAAAGTACTTAAGTGCGTTTAGAAAGTTGAAAGTTTATTGTTATCAAAATACATAATTTTTATTTTGTATGAGGACTATAAATACTAACAAAATTATTATTAATACATTGTAAACATAATCTGTTGCAGTGTTATTTTATAAATAATTTTCACATGTCATAGCCAAAATATTCGCATGATTTATTGCGAATGCGAATATTAAAAAAGATGCGAATGCCAATGCGAATATTCGTTACACCACTAGTAGCTACATGCCAACTTACAATACTATCATCGTTAACATAGTAGTTACCCCCACCTTTGTATTGTTACATCGCCTGTTTGGTCTATTTCACGCTAACAAATACCCCTGAACTTACTACATTCGACCCTAGCTAGAAGATTTTATATGTAAATATTATTTCGAAGTTACAGGCTATTGGTCCCAAATAAAGAGATTTTCAATTTACCTAGGGCATCTCTCACGGTGCGAGAGTTATTGAAAAAGTTATTTTGTACGAAACAATAGACGAGGAAGCGACGAGCGTAATAAGGTTGAGATTGGAAAATATACATCCTTATTTCTTCGTAAGTATAGATACAAAAGTCTATTGGACAACGATTAGATTTAGATGACAAAATTGGTTTTGTAATGAGGTCTGAAACAATATTATTATAGTATTTTTATTATTATGTAGTAAAAACACCTATCGTTCATTTTATAATACTAATATAGTACACGTACATCAGAAAAAACACAGTATATACACAGAGAAATAAAGTACAATAAAATTTGCCTTGCTAAATGAAAAACAAATAACTGTCTACCGAATAAATTATCTAGATTGCAAACTTTCGTTTCTTTACTATTAGTACATTATTCTATATACAAAAAGAATTGTGTAAATCGTTTTAAACATATTATTTGTCATTAATTTTATAAGATTATTGACCAAAGACATTCAACAATATAGTTAGTTATTTTAATTCTAAAACTGCCTTTAGCTAACTCTAGTTTCGCAAAAAAGTTTCAATATTATGCTTATCCATCTGTCTGTTTACAATAAGGTAAGGCTAGAGTTTTGGCGGGAACTTGGAAGTGTCATGAGGTGCTCTTGTTTTAATTCATTATTTTGGTGATACTTAGTGTTATATTGCTTAATTATGGTGGTATATTATCCAATATAGTTCTATTAAAGAGCTCAAATGAAGTGAATTGAAATAATCGTGCTAATCAAGTGCTTTTTGTTGCCGCCAAAACTCCTCGATAAAGTCTTGGTAAGGTAGCCACTGCTTTACTTCGACATACTACAGATAATAAAAAAGACAACCCAAACTTGACATTGGCAAAATATGAACATAAATGCCATTAAAAAAAAAAGGTAAGGCTTGATTGTGCCCTATAAAGCATTGTTCAATCAGATTGTTCTATTAAAATTCGGAACTTCCTTAAAAATCTAGATTACAAATGTACAGAAAATATTATAAGCTCCACAGTCATACAAATAGGTACTATTTAAGAATTGAATTTAAATTTAGTCTCAATTCCTAATTGTTTTCATTTTTATTTTCTTTATTATTATTTTTTGATTTGTATACACAATAAGTTCTTACATTGTTTTGGCATTCTATTTCGTGTATTTTCTTCCTTTCACCCTAACACTCAGCTGAAGCTAACTCTGTCATGGGTAGCCCAAGATGCAGGCTATGCCTAGTTCGGGTACCTCTGGAAATTCTAGTTTTAAGGATCTCATAGTGTTTGTTCATTTTAAGCAGCATTGATTCTCTGTAAGTCTATTTTTTCAATAAACGATTTCATTTCATAGACCGGACATCAGGCCCAAATTTTTCGTCCAAAAGTTATAGTTATTACCAATTAGTAATAAGTCGCTGTCTCGGTATGCGCAAATTTTGTAAAGAAAGCAATATTTTAGAAGGAAATATGCCAATTTTTGCATTACGATCATGTCAAAGTATGTTCTAATGCATTTTACATAGGTGTTTTGCTATCTCACGGTAGATTGAGTTACTGACGAACAGGCTCAAAATTTTCGTATGAAAATTTTCCCAATGTCCGCTCTATATAATCTAAGGGCGGTATTAATAAACCAATCTCAAGTTTGAGTTACATCTCAAGTAGATATGATTCAATACATTATGTCTACTTGAGATGTAACTCAAACTTGAGATTGATTTATGAATACCGCCCTTAGAACCCTTTGATAATAGTACACATCAAGCTAACAGAATTTTAAGAAAACAAAAAGAGCTCGAGGTACGTGTTACGCGTAACACTGTAAACCAAATACCAAAAGCCAGAAACAATCGACAACCACAAGCAGATGTGGCAAAAATGGCAAAAGGCGAGTCCATTAATCAGCTGAGCCGAAACAGACTGATCATCACGTCAACGGCCTAACTGATCACATCCATACAAAATGTCAAGCTTAGATGGATCGACTACGTCACCTAATGTCACTTGCTCTTGCTCTAATACATTTAATTTAATACATCTAAGCCAGAAATATATTAACGGCAACGGCCTTGTGTTTCCTTAGAAGTAGTTTTTTTTTCTTTTCCACCCGCTTGCCCGATGGTAAACAGTAGCAACACCGAAAGTTTGAAAAATGTTCGCGCACTGAAAATATCTTAATATGTATAGGTTCATATCCCTATAGGGCAAAATAAACAAGGCTATAAAATAAAAAGAGTTTAGTGGATAAAAAGATCGCAAGGAATACAAATAAAAGTCTAGACAAAGAATATAACGGCAAGGAAATAAAATCACTTCCCCACAAATATTAGAATTGCATTCCGGTTTGTAACAAAGAAATGCATTTGAACAGGAGCAAGTGGCTTATTAACTTTAATAAGTAGATTCCGTGCTGCACGGTCCGGCGGGCGCCCTGACATCCGAGGTTATACCACTGGCGTATCTTTTGATAAGTTGCAAACTTTCACGCTGCGGTTCTCTTTGAGATGGCATTTTGGTGAGAAATTTTAAGTATTTAGTTCACGTCAATTTTAAAGTTGAGTTTTGAATAGATATTTCAGTCTTACTAAAAAGAAAGATCAGTTAACCAGGGTTGAAAAAAAAGTAATTTATAATACGAAACTACAATTAACGAAAAAGTTCAACACATTCGTAACCCTATAAAGTAAGGGTACATGCATAAGCTGGTGCCAATTAGAATAACGGACTCCGATAGAGAACTTTCATAATCAAGTTAATTAAGGCAAAGTAAACTAACTTTTCGACGACTCTTTTTAGCATGATTAAAAGAAACGGCACCATTTGAAATTTCGTACAATCCAACAGATTCGGTATCAAGACATCTGTAAAAACAAACACTGTCCAAAAGTAATTTGTCAAAGTTTTATTAAACCCGTGTAACTTTGCGACGCTATCTAGCTTTGAAACTTTAAATGTGATTCGAATTTGGATGAATCTTCCGAAATCCAAACATTTTTATAAGATTTTTATTCCTTTCTTATAATTAAATTATTAATTAAAAATAGTCAGTACTGATGATACATTAGCGTAGATTTACATTTAATGACTTATTTTTTTTCCGTTTTTATTTATTTTTATGTTAGACATTTTAAAGCTTCACAGAGAATTAAACTGTTATAAAAAAAATATACTGCAGACGGTCATGATGACCAAAAACTCAGTAAAGGAATCAGAACCTACATAATCATTACATTCTTACACCACCAAACACCCTCAGAAAGGAACAAGGGTCAAAATTAAATTCCACACAATAAACTCAAAACTAACAAACCTACACACATACACAACAAAAACAACGTACAAATGTCGCAATCCGGCCATTCCGAAAGTGCCGGCCATTCCGGAGATCCGGCCAACCCGGAGTGACCATTCCATAGCAATCCCGACGGAATAGGCGGGTATATATTTTTTGCACAATCTCAGCGCGACAATACATTGTTTTACTTGACATGTTGATGTCCCCAAATTGCTGTCGCCGAGTGTCCGCCCAACAAGCTGTTGCTTAGACCGGATTTATTTTATACGTTAGCTTTGGTCGAGTATTTTACCGTCTTTTCGGCTTTATTACTACGGACCGTTCGTCGGATGGATATGGGTGTCTTGTTGCTGTCCTTACGACGGTTTTTGTTTTTCGTGTCATATATTACACAATGAAACCAGTTTCAGTCGAAGTAACTTCTACCGGGCCACGCCTAGGGTTTCGATCAAACGTTTTAAGCGTACTCAGAACCTGAACTATCTACTGACATAACCATGGAAGCAAAAACAAACAACTTTGTTTATATCATTACACAATTTGCACACAATTTATCTAACCAACTTTGAAATAAAAAGGTTTATTTTCATATTTGTGACATAGTTACTCCGGACTGGCATTGTGTCTGACATCACCATCGACTTCTAAGTCATATCACATAGACGAAAAAAACTGGAACAACCTGAGTTAGATTGCTCCTTCTCTACCCAAACCTTCAATGTATGAGCTAAAACTACTTCTAAAGCTATAACCTCAAAACTACGAGTAGGTAAACACATTGATGTCCACTCTGAAGACAATGACGAACTTGTGGTAGTTAAAGAGAGAGTACTGACCTCCCCCTTTAACTACCGAAGATTTAATAGAACCTGTAAAAGAGTTAGGACGAAAATCCCGTAAAAACGACCACACTAAAACCAGTCATTAATTGAGAGCTTACGGGTATTTTGACGTTAGTGAAATTTATTTATAGTTTCACATAAAGGTAAACCGAAGCCTGTATACACACACACACACACACACTCACGCCCATTATCCCCGAAGGGGTAGGCAGAGGTGCAACTAGTGCACCCACTTTTCGCCGAGCGTATTCCGTCCCATGATGCGATAGGGGGCGAGCCTATCGCCATATAGCCTGTATACTTGGAAGATATTTTTATAACAGAGTATATGAAGTGTACCAAATAGGCCAGCGTGACAGACAAAAGCTTAAACCCTCCTAGAGAAGCTCGATACCTAGCAGTAAGAAAGTATACAAGGCTGATGGTATACCTTGTACATAAGCTTTAGTTACTTCGCAATAAATAAAGACATAAAATAAGAGTAACGGCGTCCATTCCGACGACGGTCGAGTGGGCGATAATTGGCTGACAAAGTTTAGGGACTCGACAACCCCTCGGGGGCTTAAGTAGGTTAACTTGTCCAAACTTCCGAACGGCAGCGAAATCAATCGTCAAACATTAAAGTAGTCTGAAAGCGACAAATAACGCCGAATCTAATTTGACGATACTCTTAGTTTTAGGGTTCCGTACCTCAAAAGGAAAAAAGGAACCCTTATAGGATCACTTTGTTGTCCGTCTTTTTGTCTGTTTGTAAAGACCCTTTGCTCAGGATCGCGTAAAGAAATCAAGTTGAAATTTAAATAATATATCAAATACTGGGCTCTACGGTCTCTTTCAGCTGTGAAAAAATCAAACTTGTAAGTCAACGCGATCAAAAGATATGACCGTTTATGTCGCATGCTTTGCGATTTTGCAAGGGAATCAAAACCTATATAGTACTTCCCATTGACCTAGGATCATGAAAATTGGCAAGAAGCAAGGTCTTACAGTACATGTAAAGGAAAAAATCTGAAAACCGTAAATATTATATATATATACTTTAAACACAAAAAAACGTAACATACAAGCTTTTTAAATTTGATTAATTTAATAATTAATTTTGGCGAACTTCTCAACTTATATTACCTTTCTTATTATATACATAGCATCACGCCCCTTTCCTTTTTCAGGGGTAGGCAGAGGTGTAACATATCGCCATCTATGTTCACAACCATATAATAGAGGGCGAGCCTATTGCCATTTGCCGGGCACAGTTCCAAACTAGGCTAACACTGAGCAGACAAAACCAATATCCAGCACTCCTAACATGTTCAAACTTCTTCATATAGTAGAGAAGTGAGATATTTAACTACAAGATACCCAATCGAAATATAAAATTTTGTACGCAATAAGATTTCGAGACGATTCTATTTGATTACTTCGCACTTCGCGGAGAGAGGCGAAATGTCGCTGCGTACATCTTGTTAATGTTATCGAATCATGAAGAATGTCACGAGTTTTTTATGATATTAGAGATGATTTGGGGGAAATTGATGAAATGTTTTTTTATACGACGATTTGGTTACTTCTTCCTGAGCCATGAAGATTTGTAATTCCTCCTGGTTTTCGTGGTCTAGTGGCAGCGTGTATGAATTGAGGACTTGGTCTTGGGTATGAATCCCAGGTGGGACTACATCTTGTGTGGGTTTTGTACCACGATTTATTCGGGCGTGATTGGAAGAGGAAAGACAACGTTAACGTAAAATATGCTTTTGGTATAAAAACAGCCAAATCTTTACAGAAACATGATAAAATGTGTTTTGACAATCCCACATTGCAGTAGCATATAGAAGAAGACAAGACTATATGGAATTAAATTATCAGTATTTACATTTTACCGAGTTTTTGCTTAAAATCCATCTTAGATCTAAAAATAGAACTAGCACTCTATAAAACAGAGTAAGAAAACGAAGTAATGAAATAAAGTTAACGACATGAAAGAGGCTGAGCCAACATCTCCGGGGATGATGGAAAAATAGAGAAGCCATCTCCAACGTAATGTAATCAGAGGTAACGTAATCACAACGAGATTCTCGAGACACAAATTAATACATTTTTTATTTTTATGATTACACTTCTGCAAAAGAACTCATCGTTATTTGGCTTTAAGATCTATGCAGACGGCGTATTTTATGAGCACATATCTGCCTGCCAATCAAAACCTTATTAAGATTTAACCTCTAAAAAATAGTATTATAAAATTGCAAAGGTATTATCTAATTTGGTAGCCAACCTAAGTCATACCAGTATCCAAGCAATATATCGACTAAATGCCCTCTAATTTACTAAACCTGCGACAACCGACAATGTTGCAATTTAAACATTATATTATGACATGAACAAATGATCCAAACCTATCGTAACTTCGGGTACAAAGAAACAAGACCGCAACAAAACACCACGTCACAGTGTATCAATAAGCCGACCGTCAACATAGTTCGCATGAATACTAAATGTAGATCGATACGAGACTCCGGGCGCCGCTTCTTGCGTACACTTGTAGACTATTTATAGACGAAAAAATATTTTTTTAATAGTCTGGCAAAGTAGGTCACTTGACGTTAAGTGATCTCTTTAAACAGCCAGATGTTTAAGAGTCAATCTCTGCCAGCTTTAAAGGAATGAAGATTAGAAACGCAAATCTATCAGTAATTTCACATCAGCTTCCTGTGAGACAGTAAAACAACGCTGATCAAACTGGCCAATTAATGCTGACGAGAAAAATATCCACTATATAAGTTTGTCGCGTTCCAGGTCCAGCCTATGTATAACCAATTTCGAACAACCAGCATAGTTGTGTCCAAGGGCGAGGAATTATGATCTCTCGACAGTCATGATCTATCTGGACTCCAATGCGCTTACCAGCAGGTGCAGTGAGTCACTTTGTCGTGCTCTGTAAAAAACATAACCCTACCAAAATAAAATAAAATCATTTATTGATTAAATAGGCTTATTAAAAAGCACTTATGACAAGTGATGACAAGGTATAGATAATAACAAAGGTACATATACCAATTAAATAATTTAAAGTACCTACATTAAATAATTGACAACCAGCACGGGCTGATAGGTACAGAGGACACGGACATTGGGGACGGGAATAGGGCTAGGTAAGGAGAAGTGGAGCTGATATAAAAGAAAGGGAAGGAATATCTTTACATTACGAGGAAAGGAAACGCCACGGTCCTCGCCGGCGAGGATAAAAAGGTCCTAGCCTAGCTAACCTACCAGCGTTTCACTAGCTACCTAAGCGATGACGACCCGAAGAAGAAAGGCAGAAAGAAACTCCGGGCTTAATTTTTTCGTCATCAATTGTCATGATTTTCTTCATTTTTTTTTTAAATGTATATTTTACAGTATTATTATTACACGGGTTAATGTATGCATGGATGTAGCCCTAAGATATAAATAAAATACTATTGGGAAGCAACCAAATAAAAATATATTGGCGTACATGATGCATTAACCCACGTTTACAAATGTAACTTATACTAAATACCTACATCATAGCTTTAGTCATTGATAGTAATAGTAATAGACCACTAATATACCACTTTTCAAAAGTGAAACCAAGGGCTACATCATCTTATTGAATCGGCTGTAGATAACCAGACCCGCCCTCACACTCCTCTCAACATCTAATATGTCTGTAAACCAGAATTAAATAAAGTGGGACAGGAACGAGTTGGAAATATCTATACATATAATAAAGCAGTAGAACCGGCGTGTCTGTACATTTAAAGAAATGTGAGAAAAAAGAAAGGGAGTGACTACGGAAGAGTAATGGAACACAAATCAGAGTTTTGTAATTATTTTCTGTCTGTCTGTTTTTCTGTTTGTTTGTTACTGCACATCTCCGAAACTACTGAACGGATTTCGATGAAATTTGGTATGCAGATAATCTGAGACCCTAGAAAGGACATAGGCTTATACTTTTTATCCCGGGAAAATATAAAACGGGCCTATTATCCCGGAAAAACTTTTTCACGCGGGCGGAGCCGCGAGCAAAGGCTAGTTTCAAATGAAACTATAATGAAAAGCACAGCACAATACAAATATTTCCGCCTTCGAAGGTCTCCAGACACCAGCTTATCTTTTATCAATATGAAACGCTATACCAAAAATAGTACAATCCAAGTTCAACGAAAACCGTAACTCGATAATCACTTCCGTCTCCGAAAACAACGCTGGCGCCCGTGAGTCATTTAATAAGTTTAGTCTAGATCTCTCACGATCCATTTGATACAAGGCCAATGGCTTGTAGGCCGCGGGTGGGGGGGAAAGGGGGTAGCCTAGGCGCCTTCCAGTCTGGCCCGCTGAGATAAAACGTACCGAAACTGGTGTATTTTTCTATGTTACGTAATCTAGAATATCGGAATCGTACGAATGAAAATTATATTAGGTTAAGAAGTCCTTTGAGTGCGTTGGAAATTTTTAAAAGTGAGGCTTATAAAAATTCGGAGTTAGCTTTTATTGGCTTAGAAATAAAGCTCTTTTTGCAAAACATTTTCTATTTATATAAAATCCGTCGGCGAAATAGAATTTCATATCTTTATTTAATCCAGGCACACCTAAATAAGGCTTTGCATTTAAAAGTTCTCGTCTGTGTAGGTACCATTAATAGGCAGCCGTGACTGACAAACTCGAGGTCTAAGCCAGCGATATGAGTCAAGATCTAAGCCCTTCCAATAAAGGAGGCCCGTTCTCATCAGCGAGACAGTATATCAATGAAAAACTGTACTTTTGTAATGAAATACCAAAAATTCTAAACAATACTATCGTATTTACGGTACATTAAACCTCGAAGTCCCGAATCGCCCGCCCGCGACATTCACTGAACCAAATTCATAAATATTGGATATCCGAGGGTGATTTATTCGCGTCGTGTCGTGCTTTGTGTGTAACGGATTTGTCATGTGGACAACGGAACGTCGACAATAAATCTCTGGTATATCGAGACCAGCCTTTTTTGTATGGGCACGACAATGTGAGCCCTCTGACCCTGATGGCAGGAATCAGCTCCAGGTAAAATGTCGACTGACGAGAGATGATATACGAATTTTGGGTAAATGTGTAACTACTGGACATAATGAGACTGAACATCTTATGTCTCAGGATGACGAGCGCAGTGGAATGCCACAAAGTACTTTGTAACTCAAGGTGCTGGATGGTGTTGCTACTGTTTATGGGTGTTCGTATCGCTTACCATCAGGCGAACGGCATGCTCGTCTCGTCCTTCAATGACATAAAAAAAAATGTAATGATAGAGGTAATTTATAGGAAACAGGGCAGAGATTAGCAAACGTTTCTGGTTTAATGTTGGAACGAAAATCGAGATCCTGAGATCGGATCCCGAGGTCGGACAACGCTTCAGACATGTCACCCAAGTAGACTGAAATATTATGACGTCAGGAAATTCTATTTCAAATAGGACATCACGCGTGTATCCCAAATTGGTACAGCTAATACACCCACACTCGCCCCCGAGGCAATTCTTGTGCTTTGGGTCTTCACACCCAATGCACGCCCATGCGCGGGGGGACATTAGTCGCGGGCCGAGGCACACAGTTCAGTGTGTATACCTCTTGGTTGTAAAACACATTGAGGCCTAAAAGGGCCCGCGAACATTTCCTGGCACCCTCTCTTTCCACCCATCCTGCGAACCTTTCTCCCTTCCCCCACCTTCCCATCCATACTCCTTTCCACTTCCTTCCCAGGCCCCTGCAGTCGTCAAGCCGGGGGACTCCAGTATCCCATTCGCAGGTTTCCCCCGGTGTTGACTGCAGGATCGCCTATATAAAAAAAAAAATACACCCACACTGCCCCCCGAAGCAATTCTTGTGCGCTGGGTCTTCACACCCAATGCACGCCCATGCGCGGGGGGACATTGGTCGCGGGCCGAGGCACACAGTTCAGTGTGTATACTCTCTCTCTTGGTTGTATAACACATTGAGGCCTAAAAGGGCCCGCGAAAATTTCCTGACACCCCTTTCCTTTCCACCCATCCTGAGAACCTTTCTCCATTCCCCCACTTTTCCTTCCATCATCCTTTTCCACTTCCTTCCCAGGCCTCTGCAGTCGTCAAGCCGGGGGACTCCAGTATACCATTCGCAGGTTTCCCCCGGTGTTGACTGCAGAATCGCCTTACGAAAAAAAAAATACACCCACACTTCGCCAGCCTAAATATAAGCCTATCTTTTTTTTATTTGGGCACGACATAGTGACTGCACCTCATCACCACATCACATTGAGAGCAAACCCCACTCTAGTAATATACCGAATCCAAAACACAAATTCCCATTTGCCTTACCTACTAATCCTGACACACAACTAACCCTAATCCAACCCGATATTAAAAACGGCCATCAAAAGGCGCGTTTTAAAACGCCAATAAAAGCGGTTTGGGGTTAACCGCGGGGGCCGATCGACGGGAACTGGGTCACCATCGGAACTGATCCGGACCCGCCGGACCAGGCCGCGAATTTCGAATGCTCTTCGGAATAAAACTGGCGAATTAAATTGGAACGAATTCGCAATACTTCTCGAGTGAGAAGAGACCTTTTTTGTATGAGAATTTTGCTGACTATATTTCACTTGTGAAACTGTCGTGTAAATTTTTGTTTTTGGGTTAAAAAGTAACCTGAATCATTTAGGAACAATGTAGCCTTACATTAATTTAAAAAAAATTATATATTAATTTTTGCTTCAAAAGTTAGCCCCTTGAACGCATACTGACGCCTTTTATCCCCGAAGGAGTAGGCCGAGGCGCAACTTGTGTATCCACTTTTCGCAGTGCGTATTCCGTCCCATGATGTGATTAGGGGCGACAAGCCCCTTGAAGAGGTTTATAAATAGTAATTATAGAATCATAGATAAAATTAAAACAAGAAATGGGTTTTTTAATACATCAATGAGAAATACATAATAATTTATCTAAAAAATACCAATATTTTAACAGAACCTTGTTACCTGTTTATATTTACAGCACCAAGATTCCATTTATACAGTTAACATTGCTGCACGGAAAGCCAATGTGTAGAAACAGCTTTGGTGTTGCCTTTTGTGGGCAATACCGAAAGACCCGAAAATTCTTTATGACCATCCTGCACCGGCAAAAAATTCACATTCTCTATAACATAGTATTCATACGTAGTCACCATTCCTTTAAGATAACCCGTCACTACCAAAAAAACAAACCAACCCATATTTCCAACCCCACCCAAACTACAGGCTATACAAACTCAACAACTCACTCATTATGCACCGTGATCTAATTAATAAATTGAGTAAGGGGCGTGGGGGTCATGCAGGGGGCATAGAGCGGGGCGTTCAGCTAACTCAGGATTCGATTATTGAGTCTATTAAACGGAGTGCGCACGACACGGTAGCGTTATTAGATGGATTAGATTTGGCGCGCCTGATTGTTTTCAGTTTGCCGGCATGATGGGTTTTGACTGGCATTATGTGATGGGATAACGAAGACTTTTTTTTATTGTTACAGAGTTCATGATACCTGGTCGGATAAAGCGACATCTGGTTTTTCTGGCCAGTATCAGCCTGGAGTTTGTTCCTAACATAGCGGGTGAAATCTGGGTGTGACGCCTTTCCTAATGGGGAAAACACGATGCTATGAATGTAACAGAAGAGACTTAGGTCATATTAAATGATAGCGTAATATCTAATATCTATGGTACATCGAGGAGTTGGAATCTGTAAAATCCAAGTCTTGTTAGATGGTTCTTTTAGCTGTATAACTATGATATTGTCTACCTCAGTTTTTATTTTCTTACCTAATCTATAAAAAATATTTTATAACTTCAATGTCCTAATACTATTATCTTACAAGTGTTGCTCAGTGTAGAACGCCAACGCCATCTATTTAAAAACCATAATATAAAATAAAATCATTATTTCAAATGGGAGCAAATTACGTGGATAAAATGCCCATATGTTAATCTACCCGTATGCCAAATTTCATCTAAATCCGTTTAGTTGTTTCTGCGTTTACTTCCAACAAAGTACAAACATACAAACATTTTCAACGCATAATTTCAGTATAAAGATTCCAGTTACAATTTCAGAACAAATGAAAAACAAATTAACTCATAAACAATTCGAATATCACCCATCCCCACAGCCCAAATCCCGTACCATTGTCCTTAAGTACAAAAGAGTCCCCCACAAAGCCTGGGACGTAACCTCACGTCGACATACCGGGACGTCCCAATTCCAAATCTGGCCGGCGGCCAAATATTACAACTTTGCCAAAGAAATTTAGCCTCATAGCAACATGGTTCAAATATGGAGCATTAATTCGGGTACTTAGGTGAATTTGATAGGTACAGATTTTTATATTTTTAGACTTAAAATATAGCTCAATTTTAGGTTAGAATATAATAGAAGCGACGATAGCCAAGTTGGGAATGGAACGGTCTGCCGAGACAATGTCCGCAGGTTCAAAACCCAAGGCACACACCTCTGAATTTTCGAAGTTACGTGTGTATTATTTATCAATTATCGTTCGCTTTAACGGTGAAGGAAAACATCGTGAGGAAACCTACGTACCTGAGAATTCTCCATAAGAATCTCGAGGGTATGTGAAGTCTGCCAACCCGCACTAGGCCAGCGTGGTGGACTAAGGCCTAACCCCTCTCAGTAGTAGAGGAGGCCTGTGCTCAGCAGTGGGCAATATATAATACAGGGCTGATGATGATGATGATAATATTTTATGTTAAATATTTTTTTTTTAAGAAGAATCCTTTGCCCAACCTTAGGATGTCCTGAGAAAAAAATGGCAGTAAACTCGACTAATATATTACGTTTGTTTATCGAGTATTAATCTACGCGGATCGTCCATAGACATCATATTTTAATGTTAAATCCAGACCAATTATTAGACTAGCGAGTGCCTTCAAAACTTTATCCATAGTGCCAACAGAGGCAAAGGCACCTACTCAAACAGCCTCTCGTACCCCCATAAAAATAATCGTGATACATTTCGTATCAAAATTATACGCATAATATACTCGAAACTGCGAACACCCACAGATTTAGACAACGCAACGATATCACTCCCGCTGCTAGCGTAATATCCACTAATGGACAGACGCGCTCGGCTAAGTGGCTCCGGTAATGGACAGCGATCCGACGCTAAAGGAATGGACACACGCAGCTTTTGTATTCAATATAAAGTTTGACGCAAATATTGTTGAATTTCTGAGTCCATTATCTGCAATTACTCTTGCAAGTCACTTGATAAAAGAAACTATATAACTTAATAATCGCATTGGGTAATTCTTGTAAAGATAATATTGTAAATTACTAAATAAATAAACTTTGTTACTCACATACATATTATTTATGTGAGTTTATATAATTTAATGTATTTTTTAGCATGTTGAATAGTACCTAAAAGCAAGCTTTTCACCCCTTTGGAAAAAAAAACAATTATCTTCCAGCAAGTCTGGTATACAGTTTCAGTTTTGAGGTTTTTTACAACCCGTCTCTTTTCGAGTTCGAAAGCACTCTCTTCGTGTGCAAACATTATTTCCAATTCCATTTACACTTAGGATATCTAATTCTCTTTTCATACTAGAAGTCCTTTCTTAGTATCGAAAGAACAAATGCTAACGCAGTTTACACTTTAAAGTCAAGTTTAGACTAACAAGTTCTCGCAGTAATATTTAACTTTACACTAGCGTCTATATTTATTTATTTAGCCATAACGCCCTAATTACTCTGTAAGGGTTCGGTATTAATTCTAATCACGAAGTATAAAAAAAAAATCATTACTGTTAGCAGAATTGATTAGAAATAAAAATTATAGGTGTCATTACCTAATTATAACCGTATATATGTTCATAATAATTATATAGTAATTTACTGAATTTTTTTTTTTTTTCTATAATTCACATGCGACTCGCCGCAAGATGTGCAAATTTAAAAAATCAGCTTTACGTGATTTACATTGTAAAAATCGCTTTAGAAGTTTATTTCTGCAAGTTTTCTTGCCTATCTAAAGATACATAGTAGGTGTCTACTCACGTTTTCCTCGACGGTCTTCTTGATCTTGGCGCCCGCCTCGCTGACCTTCGCGCCGGCCTTGTTCACCGCCGAGTACAGGAAGTTGCCGAGGGACTTCGCGCCCGCCACTGCTTTGGTGGTCACTGTACCAAACAGTTTATAATTGTTTATATGAGACTGCCGTGGTGTAGTTGTATTACGGTACGACTGCAATGTTAAAGTCCCGGGTAAGGCAAAGTGATATTGGGTTTTTGTACTCAGTATCAGCCCGGTGTCTGGAATTGTGCCCGATATGGCGATAGGCTCGCCCCCTATCACATCATGGGACGGAATACGCTTGGCGAAAAGCACTAGTTGTGCCTCTGCCTACCCCTTTGGGGATAAAGGGCGTGTGTGTGTATGTGTGTTTTTTTATACAGATAGGTAAGGGGACCCCACTTCACGTGATGGTAAGTGTATTGAGGTCCAGATAGTGTCAAATTCAAAATTTAAATTCAAATCATTTATTCAGTAATTAGGCCCCTAAGGGCACTTTTACACGTCATTTTTACAATGTTTTTATCATCTAAAGATACTACCAGTGCTTCGGAAAAGCCCACTGCCCTGAGAAGAAGCACCAAGAAACTCAACAACTGTCAGACTGTCAACTGAAGAGAGATGGTTATCCATCGCCAGTCGACATAGTTGCCCACATTTAATGCTGCCCACTTTTCGCTACGTCTATTCCGTCCCATAGTGACAGGGGGCGAACCCATATGGTCTTCCTTTTGGGATAAAAGACGTGTCTATTTAGGCTTTATGATTATTTTTGTGTATTGTACTGCTAGTTTTGATATGATGGGAAAATACATTTTTGCAAGGATCATATTTTTTTTGCAAGTATTAAATACATTCAAAATACAAAAGAAGGAAATCGAATGACTGATATGTACGGTTATCATTTCGATTTACAAAAGATTTACATATTTCTTTGTCGAAGGAATGTAACTATCAAAAGACCAGTAAAACTTACCATCTCAAATATTGCAATAACTTCAAATTAGCATAGAAAGAGCATAAATTAATATAAATAAAAGGAAAAGCGAAATAAAAATACTAACGCTCTTGCATGTCAGGCACCTCTATAGCGTCAACGGTAAACAACTTTTTACTTTGACCATCTGAAAATGTGCAAAACAAAAAAAAACATCAAAATCTAGCAATAACTACAAAAAACGGGTATACGATAAAAAAAAACATTAATTTCTTGTAATGAGAAAAGTTTTTTTGGGTAATGAAAGCGACTGAAAAAGGACACAACTGAAGAGAAAATCGAGGAAAACCATTACATTCCTTTTTTAATGGTTTTCTAACGTTTGTTTTTTTTTTCATCTTAGGTTGATTGATGATTATTGGTACTAGATCTTGCAACTAAGAGAATCCAAATTAAAAATAAATCGCATTTTTTTTATAGCTTACGAAGCCTGACAAGCTTACAGCCCGTCTGATGTATCTACTCAACGTCTACAAACGAAGCGAGCATCGAACCCAACACTCACCGTTGCCGACGCCGCCGGGCTGTTCCTCAGTGGGCGTGCCACCGGTGGAGGCTGGTCTGCTGTCCGCACCGCCAGTCGCGCTGTCACAGAAATGACTGGTCAAACGTCTTTGTTCCAAAAAAAAAATTTGGAGTTATTCCACGGAGACAATTTAGAACAGTATATTAGACATTAGACGTTTAGATTAAGTTAGATATAAAAAATCGTTTAATATAGTATCCAAAAAATAGTTACGATTTTTCAACCGTTTCGATTTGATAATTTCAGTATTCGATTCTACGTTCAATGCTCTAATAATTATCCACCATCGCCATTACGGTGACCGCCGATAATCACATTATAATCCCATCACCCATGGCCTCGAGATCGGCTGATCTACATCCAGATTACATGGGGCTGAAGGCAATGAAAACTCTACTTATTTATTATAACCAAGATTACTAGCGCATGTCTACGGTTTAAGATACTCCGAACTACCGATTTCTATCCGAAAAAAACTCTTCAGTGACGGCGACACAAACATGGACACAAACTCCTATCATACAAAACTAACTCTACGACGATCTTAGAAAATAACATGAAATATACGTGTAAATGATACGCTTGATTAGTAAAACAAAAACGAGTACCTCGCTTTGTTGATTCAATACAATCCTATGTAAGAGAACCTATCTTGCATATTTGTAGAAAATTACATCATACCACCATTAGTTTAATTTTCTATATTTCTGCTATGATCCTGTCGAGATTTAAATGCGAATTCATTGGTAATCTCACTGGTGGTAGGTCTCTCATATATAAGAGTCCGTTTGGGTGGATACCACCGCAATGTCTATTTCTACCGCCAAGCAGCAGTGTGCATGCACTGTTGTGTTTCGGTTTGAAGGACATTGTAACCAGTGTAACTACTGGACATAATGAGACTTAACATCGCATGTCTCAGGATGACGAGCGCAGTGGAACGCCACACAGTACTTTGTAACTCAAAGAGCTGGATGGTGTTACTAGTGTTTATGGGTGGTTGTATAGCTTACCATTAGGAGAAAGGCGCGCTCGTCTCGTTATAAGCCATAAAAAAACATTATAGGCATGAAAGGATACCAAATATATTTTGTGCCTATGGCTACCATAGTACGCATGGTGGAAATCTCCAATGTAGCCGGTCGAAACGAGAACATACCAACTCACGCCTTTTATCCTCTAAAGGGTAGACCGAGGCGGAACTTGCTCCCACTTTTCGCCGTACGTATTCCGTCCCATTATATAATAGGGAGCCTATCGCCATATCGAGCACAAATTCCAGACTCCAAAAAGAGGAGTATAGGTAAATTTGATTTGATTACATTGCACGCTCTTTCAAATAAAACGGTAGTTTCTTTTCTACACTTAAAAACAGTATAAACCTTGCATTGAGTCATTTTATTGCACAGTAGAAACAAATTCGTTTTACTAATACTCCGATAACGCTATCTACAAACGTGGAAGCGTGTTCCGATCGAAGCCAACTTGTTATTTTTATCGATAGGATCTAATAGCCACTTGCGAGATTACTATTTTTCTTTATGTGATTTATTTTTACAATTTAAAAATGTTTAAAGTTCCTTTAAAGATTTTTTTTTTAATTAACCTTCTTATCCTTTTCAGTATTCATAAAAAGAAACTGATAATTATAGAAGTAATTATTTATTGTCCATTCTCAGTAAAAAAGGGTTGTTCTCATTCTAGGGAAAGATTTAATTCGTCCTCGCTTGATATATTACAAAATAATAATAATAACAGCCCTATATTATATACTGCCCACTGCTGAGCACGGGCCTTCTCTACTACTAAGAGGGTTTAGGCCTTAGTCCACCACGCTGCTATATTACAAAATTTAAAAGAAATTACTGCCTCGGTGGCGTAGTTGTATTGCGGTGCGACTGCAATGCTGAGGTCTCGGGTTTCGATCCCCGTGTCGGGCAGGGTGATATTGGGTTCGCCCCCTATCATATCATGGGACGGAGTACGCACGGCGAAGGGTGGGTGGTTGCGCCTCTGCCTACCCCTTCGGGGATAAAAGGCGTGAGTATGCGTTTAAAAGAAATTATCTAAATACCGAGAGACATCTAAGGATCGAGGAAATAGTAAGAAATCAGGAAAAAGATATATTGTTTTATTCTCCAAAACACAGAAGAACACAATTCCTGCCGCAAAAAAGTTGTCATTATTCTATAATGAGGTAAAAATTCGTGGAGTATTAAAATTTATAGAAGAAAAGTACAATAAAAAAGGTTCGATTGGAAACCCTATTCCCATGTAACAGAGACGAAATTCCTTGCTCACGGTGATCTTTTTCAGAAAGTGATGACATTGAGGATGGGAAATTGGGATAATAGGGCGACGTTAGAAAAAACCGTTGAAGGCAAATATACTACAAAAGAAATTCGACTCTAACAATGAAACGGAAAATACGTTTTCTGGTCCATTTCCCTCTATACCACTTTTAAATACCGAACACGGCAACTCTTTGTCATCTTACTTGTATAATATATGAATTATACTTTCCGTGTTATTTTTTCAATTAAAAAATATTATGCGCTATATTATTTCCCCATTTTATAGATATAATAATATTTGACGACGGATTATACAAGTTTATATCGCCCTTTTTTCATGCTATCTTCGTATTCAGAATAAAGGACATGTCCAAAAACGGGTTTAAAATTCTAACCACGATACTTTGGATGGTACACCCAAAAAACTAGGCCTTTGCAATAAATCGTATAATTTTAAAGCCATCCGATTTTGAGATTAAAATAATTTTATTTTGCTTAAAAACTACATTTAAAATGAACGTTTTAATAAAAGTTAGATATAAATGGAGGGGTTTATAATTAAAGATCTATATCTTTGCCCTTTAATATCCGTAAAGTTTGAGCCTGGTTAGATTTTGAGTCCCAGTATCCATTTATCATACAAAAAGCGGACACCTCCTTAGTAGCACAATACACCCATGTAATTCTGTAGTAAAAAAACGCCCTAACTTTACTATGAAAGACAAGTGTATCTGGTATTATGTAACTCTTAAATTAATTACATAACTCTAACATACTTAAAAATCGCTTAGATATCTTTCCTTTAATAATGTGCCTTACTTTCATTACTATACTAAATACTATAACACTAACAATGCACAACTATGTCAAATAATGGGGTTTGAGCAGATCAAATGAGTTTGTATCTTTGTATGTGCTACTACATTAGAAAATATATCATCTAGTCTGTAAATTTAAATAAAAAATACTATTTATGGCACTATAAAGAATCTGAGTTTTTTTATCAGATTACCAAGTATATAAAACTCATTTAAAATAATCATATTTTTTTCTTACTAATCAGAGAATGCCAGTGTTGACAGAATAAAAAAGGTTTTATTAAAAAAAAGAATGCTGAGGCAAGTGCTTTTATGCATAATTATGTAATGGAATGTATGAGAACATATTGCTAAATATGTGAAAAGCAAAGCAAATTTTAGGACTATATAATTTTGTGCCAGTTAAAAAGCAGTTGTGAAATTAAGAAAGATGATATTGCAAGCTAAATAAAATATTTTTTGCAGTTGATAATTGGTTGGTGTAGCAATTATGTGGAAAATTCACACTAATATTGAGGTATTTTATGCTTTTGGATGTGAGAAAAAATTTCCAGAACTACTGATCCGTTTCTGAAAATTCTTTCACCAACAGGGATCACCATCATCACCCCTGAGTGCTATAAGCTTATTTTTATCCTGAGATATAAAAAAGTGTATTACTATTCTGAAGTATCATAGGGCCACACCCTGATTTATTTCTCTTTAAACATAATTCCTACAATAAAAAAAAATGGCTGACACACCAACCAACCCACGATAAAAGCCAAATAAATGCGTAAACTCATTACATCCGCCAACCCCTCGTACCTATTATACCTAGAATTATCATCATCATCCTTCAGCTCTGGTTTAGGCTCAGCTTCAGGTTCTACAGGAGCTGGTTCTGCTGCTTCAGCTGGAGCTGGCTCATTTTTCCTCAGCCCTGGAATGGGTATTCCAGAGCCAAGCCAGCCTGTCATCTGTGATTTTACATTGGTGATGAGGTCTAACTTGCTGCCACCTTTCGTCGGACTGTGGAAGAAAAAATTAAATATTTTTTTTAATTATTTTACGCTTAAAAAAATCTCATTTATTTTAGCCAAGTATTTTTTTAATTCATTACTTTAAAAAAGAAGAAGAAAGACAAAGTAACTGTGGATGGTTGGTAAAATATAAAGTAATACATAAATATAGGTGGTTATGTAATAATCTATGGTTATTGGTAACAAGCCTAAGAATCAAAGAACAGTTGTAACTATTGGAATGTTCTAGTTATTTTTCCAGGACTAACAAAAATCACTAAGAATAAGTAAAAATAAATGTATAGTTTCGATAATTTTCTCAAATCACTAACATTATACCAATAAGTGGCTGATGATTAATTTTTATTTGAAGTGTAAAGCCTATTCCTTGATCAATATTATAATAATAATGAAAACTTTGAATATTCTATAAGATTATTTCATATTCCAAGAGAAATAAGGAATATGTTTAATCAATGCAGTATGATTAGACAATTTCTTTGCCAAATTATAATAGGATCTGCAAACTGTTATGTAAGAATGAGATACCATGGACATTTCTTCCGTCCCAATTTTATTACCCTCCTAATGGATTTCTAGATTTATTACATCTGCAACCATACTGTTTATCTGAAAAATATAAACTATTCATTTACCCAATACAAAAAGATATTGAAAGTTTATTTAAATAAATATATGTAGTAGCCTTGGTATTTAATCTCTCAAAATAACTTCTAGAAAGTGTTTCAGGGTAACAAAGAATTACTACAATTTATTCTTGACCTAAATAATCCAGCCATGACGGTATGTCTATTTCGATTAAAATACTAAATTTTACGTAAGTAAAAGAAAATACGCCATTGCAGTACAAGAAGGGTAAAGGGGCTCTAATTTTTCTATTGTATAAAAAATCGTTGTACACGAAAGTAGGTAACGCTGCAAATTTGCCTGCGTACTTGGAGACTGAAGTACTAAATTGACGTAATGAGACGATTTCTCAGCTTTTCCTGCAGTAGGAGGTCCAGATACGCCTGTAACAAAGAAGATTTTTAAAACGTTCACCTATTTTTCTCGCCTTCCGCGGTCGCCTCGGCTGTCGCATCCTTGGTGGGTGTGGGAACTTCCTCGTCTTGTGGCTCGCCCTTAGCCGCTCCCATCCACGAGCTGACCTGATTTGTAAGTCCTGAAAACATATTGCACTGACACTAGCTAACGAACTACACAACACAGCGATCTGATGCCGCGACAGCTTCACACATGACCCGCGACGCGAACTGACTGCAGTATGCCTGATGAATGCGTGATCAGCTGAAAAACTAAATGGGAAACCACAATCGACCAGGAGGTTTAACAGGAACACTCCACTGCGCATGAATAGACTCTGCTTCTGCGCTGTTTACACTATGTACATGAACGGGCGCAGATTTTCACAATCAACTTATTAATTAATTTAAAGTTTACTCCATTACGATAGAGACTAAAATCGCGTGTAGTAAGGTTTTTTTTCTAGCTGCTTGCTGTGGCGAGTGTACACAAGTTACAAATGCCAAAATAAGTAATTGACATATCACAGGCACAGATAAAATAATTCTATAGAATATTTTATATAGTACTGGTTTTTTATATATCAATGATAGTACTGTAAAATAGTCAAGTAATAAATATTACTATACAATTTTGTTACCCTCTCCAACTATTCCATAAAAAAGATGATAATGTGTTATTTAGTGATAACATGTCTTGTCTCTTTCCTTTATAATATCACCTCTATAATTTTTTGCCCCCGTTCGCTACGCAATCGCAGAGCTCTTTGACTAATTATATACCTAGATAGTGAGGCGCTGCAATGAAACTAAAACAAAAAGGCCAACTTTTCTTAAGCTAGTATGCGTGACAGCTGTGTCATACGCTATCGTTGCATCATTCTGCGTATCCTTGAGTGCGCGCATAATGATACCAGTTATTACATGGTTTCTATTAAAACGGGGAGAATTATATCCATGAAAAACAACCAAAATTAATTCACTCGAACTCATTTAGTGGGGAACAGTTCGCCTCTATTTTTATCGACGCGTTTGAAACGTTCAGTGTCTATCTAGGTATATAATTAATCAAAGCCAGAGCTATTCTTTGAAACTTTCAACAAAAAAATACACCCAAATTGCTCCAGAAGGAGTAGATGGAGTTGCAATCAGATCATCCACTTTTCACCATGTGTGTTCCATCCCATGATGTAATAGGGGGCGAGCCTTTCGTAGTGGCAGCCTTATGGGAGAAGGAGTTTTTTTTTTATGGCACTTGTGTTCACATTTTGCCAATGTCAAGTTTGGGTTGTCTTTTTTTATTATCTGTAGTATGTCGAAGTAAAGCAGTGGTTGTTACCTTACCAAGACTTTATCGAGGAGTTTTGGCGGCAACAAAAAAAAATTGATTACCACGATTATTTCAATTCACTTCATTTGAGCTCTTTAATAGAACTATATTGGATAATATACCACCATAATTATGCAATATAACACTAAGTATCACCAAAATAATGAATTAACACAGAGCACCTCATGACACTTCCAAGTTCCCGCCAAAACTCCGAGAAGGAGTTATCCGGGCAACCACCGTAAGGCTCAGGCTACACAGGTGCTTCGCGCTTACACGAAGGACCCGCACGATGTTTTTTAGGTCACTATCCTGGTTACCAGCATTTTACCCACAAACGCCCGGAGCTGCACGCCCGTTATCGCTATCGGCTATTGCGATGTTTGGCACCAATTCCAGACTCCAGGCTTTTAGCGATATATATAAGTGTTCATGGAAATCCATTAGGTACCACGTCAAAACATTGTACTGCATCATTTTAGAGATAACCGTAAAAACCTGGCTAGATACTCGGTTAAATCATAAAACAGTAGATTAGTTAAAATAATATGGTTTCCGTCCTTGATTTCAAACTTTTTTTTTACCGAAACGCTCATATTTTCGGTGAAAAGTATATAGCAACTAAGACCAAAATAATGAAATATAAAAAAAAAGACAACCTCATGACACTTCCAAGCTCCCGCTAAAACTCTCTCAAATATGCTATTCATTTGATTACGAAGCAACAAAACGCAAATCCAAGAATTTTTAGCCTGTATCATCGTTACGCATTTAAAAAAATCAAATTTTATTTCTTCCGTAAGAAACCAAGACCATTTACAACTTCATTGGAAAGTTGGAACTACAGGCTGGAGCTTTACTTGGTGCTTAGCCCAAGAATTTTGAGGCAGCCTACTACTACTATATTTTTTTAAACGATTTTTACAATGATTATAGCTATGCCAATGTAAATAGAAAAAAAATTACGGTATTTTCGAGTAAACTAAACTTCTCTAATCTATGGAGTAAACAGAATACATCTGTGCAAATCTATGTACATAATAGCTTATGAAGCAATAAAACGCAAACTCATTAATGTCTTGTCTGTGTCACGCATAAAAAATCAAAATGACATTTTTCGAATAGATTTCTTGATTTTTTGTTTAAAGTGATTTTTTGCAACAATCTCTGTGTTTTAATGTAACAAATGTAGTTGATAGTGTGCTTGTAGAATTTAAATTACTGTGACGCAATATAAATACGGTGTAGACGAAAAATATTGACAAAATGACGGAGACGCGAAGAAAACAGTTGCATCTGGGAAAATGCATCGAGGATTTGGACAAGATGTACAATGTGCCAGATTTGAAGTCGAAAAGGGCTCATATGTAAGTGTTGTCCGTTGTTTTCTTCTTGGAAGTATAATATAATTATGGATCAAAATAACAATGTCAATAATCTTTGTAGGTTATGCAAAACAGCCCAAAAACTGTTCGAAAGTGCAGAGGAGGCTCGGGAAAAGGGGGATGAAGAGTTTTCATATGTATACTATATGAAATACTTGCGGGTGATTGCTTATTTAAGCAAGGACAAGGATTATTTGAAGGACAAGTCCTATTATAATAGTATGTTGGGCACAAAGAACCCAAACAAAGCTATAGATGCAGCAGAGGAACTGAAAAACAGTCTCATTGACAGGTGAGTGGTTTATCAACACTCCATTATCATATTATGTATGTATTTCAAGTTGGATGATGTTCAATGATAAAGAACAATGACTATTTTTCACCTGTCAAATATTTTAATATGAAGTGAATTGTATAGTGATGTAATATATCTCTAAAAATAGGTAATTTTTTTCTAAAAACATATTGTTAACTTAAAATCAAAACTGCTGAGTTGGAAAAAAGAAATTAATTTTTAAAGATTTCTACATACAACTGGTCATAAGAGACAAGAACGCAGCCATAACCATAGATAATACAACACCAATATTACAGAGTACGAATAACGTTCCATTTTATCTACCGGGGATTCGATATATTTTAACACATTTAGTCTCGATTTATGAATGTTTGGCAATCGTTTAGTGTGAATCAATTGCACTAACTGAATACACGTGTGCTTCAGACTTTTAAATCGTTTATAGCAGGGTACCTTCCTAGTAATCAAATAAATCTCAGCTAGAATAAATGCAAATTCTAAAACGGGTTTTTTTTACAGCTGGTATACTTATTAATAGCTGTCAAAACTTTTATGGTATGGCGTCCCGCGTCGGTTACATTCTGAATTGTAGTTCTGTGTTAGCTTTTGCGTTGATGAGTATTGTGCGTTTTTATGGTTACCTTTTATCTGACTACTTTGGCATTTACAACGGACTCCGATACCCTGCGTATACATTTACTTTGGCTAGTGTTACACGGATACTGATATTTGCTTTACGACTTGGATTTGTGTGCTTGTTTGTGACGTGGAAGAGCACCATGGATGACAACGCGAGACCGCTAATGTCGCAGCGAATACTTTGCATTATCTGCAATATCTGTGTTAATTCTTGTAATGCACAACGGCGCTACCCTGCCCTTGAACAAAATGCGAGAGTCATCTCTGTAATCAGCCTCTGGATATCTCCAGTTATAGTAAGTTTAATGTTTAGAATATCACAATAAATAAGATAAATTGAAACCTCCATTGGGTACATCCTAGAATGTATTATATTGTATTTTGTTCTATAATTATTTGAAATCATTTTTTTTTTATTTTGTTACTTTATATTGAGTATTATAGGTAGTATATTTTTTTTCCAGATTACTGAAGATGACTTTGTATGTGAGGCATGCTTTAATTTAGCTCTGCAAACAGTCAATAATGAACTGCATATTGCCAGTGAGCAGTGTGCAGGGCCCTCTCATCATGGCCATAAACTAGCCTGCTTGATGTGTGGACGATCATTAAAGAAAATGCAAAAACATCTCATCCGGAATCATACAGTGCCATATCACACAGAGATGATTCAGACAGTTGAAAGTAGAATAGCACCTCGACAGGTAAATATGATTCACATTTTTCTTAAACATTCCTATTATTGCTTGGGTGTTAAAGATATATCAGTCTAGACTCTAGATCATGTAATTGTGTCCGCAATATGGATACTTTTTATCTTGTGGATCGTGACATGGGGCATAAAATCAGTATCAGTAACAACAGATGAAAAAAAAATATGAAATAAGTCAATTATCAGCCACAACAGATATGTTTTTCAAATTAATTACACAGATGTTCATAAAAATCATTGACATGGTATTTCCTTGTTTATAGGTAACACCGTCTGACCACTTGTGTCATGCTTGTTTTATGAAAGTTAGAAGACAGGTGATTCGCAACCTAGCTCATGAAGAAAATAGAAATATGTGTGTGAGTCAGAAACAAGAACATCATACAGATGCTGTAACCTCTGCTGGCCCAGAAGAAATGGCAGAAGAATCTCCCGATTTAGTAAATTCGGAAACAGATTCTCATCATGAACAGCATACAGATGCTGTAAGCTCTGCTGCCTCAGAAGAAGTGGCAGAAGGATCGCTCGATTTAGTAAATCCAGAAGCAGATTCTCGTCATGAACATAGGCCCTCTGAACATGCATTTCAACAAAACATAATATATTTAGAGAATTATAAAAGATCTCCAAATACTGCATCTCATTGTATTTTTTATGGATGCCATCAAATATCAGGTTTGCACACTGTATCTGATCCTTTACGAAGAACACTATTGTGCAATTATAAGTTCTACATACCCAGCCTTGCTAGAGTCTGCACAGAACATTTATACCAAAATAATTGGGATTCCCTTTTCAATCAAGAAAATAGCATTTCTCACTTCACAGCGCAACAAATAGAGCACATGTTGTCATTTATGAATGTGGTAAAGCCTTTTTTGGATTTTAGCAGCATTACGTCTGTGGAACAAATAGATGATCACCTATTTGGGTACTGGATGGGCATGACAAAAAATAACTTTTTGTCCTTATTAATAGATTTACCCAGAGTCTTAGAAACTCACCAAGGTATACTCGGTTTGGCCTGCATTTTGATAAAAATGAGGACGGGAGATTCAGATGTAAGAATTTCCACACTTTTAAATGTACCTCGTACTACATTAGGACGATTAATGAGTAAAGTGAGGGAGATTATGCTCCAAGATTTTGTACCAAGACACTTGGGGATAAATCATATGCCAAGAGACGAGCTATTACAACATAATTTAAGAATTCCCAATGGAATATATAATGAAAATAATTCACATAGTATTGTAATCTGTGATGGATCATATATTTATCTAAATAAAAGTGCGAACTATATGTTTCAGAAAGAATCGTATTCCCTACACAAATATAGAAATCTTCTCAAACCTTTCATGCTGGTTACTTGTGATGGGTATATTTTAGATTGTTATGGTCCCTACAAGGCTACCACATCTGATGCAGATATCATGAAGACGCTTTTTGAAAATGAAAACACCCCACTAAGACAATATTTTCAACAAAATGACATATTTATTCTAGACCGGGGTTTCAGGGACAGCATCAACTTACTAGAAAGTTGTAATTATAATGTATATGTACCTGATTCTGTAAGTGCAGGTGAGCACCAATTAACTACCACCCAAGCAAACAGAAGTCGATGTGTGACAATATGCAGATGGGTGGTAGAAGTAGTCAATGGCTATTTTAAAAGAGATTTCAGATTGTTTCGATTTGACTATTTTAATAAGGCTGTACCAAATATGATGATCTACTTTCAAATAGCAGCATGTTTAATAAATAAGTTTGGTGTTCGCCTGCACGATAGGGATGATGCTGCCCAGATTGTTAGTATAATACGAGAAAGGATGCCCTTAGAGAATAATTTATCACAAGCAGTTATTACTTTGAATCTTAACAGACGGGCATCCTTTTTCAGAAGTATCACAGCAAGTGACAACAATATTGATTTCCCCCGTTTAGAATATAATGAACTTATATTATTTGCCTTGGGAACGTACCAATTACGTCAAGCAAGGTCGTATTATGGTGAACATGTACGTTTCCATGGCAGATACATAATAGAAGTTTGTAGGGACAATAATATTTTACAGATGAACGATTTTAATTTAAGAGGTAGTGGGGTGTTAATAAGAGGAAAAATTAAATCAAGGCACATAGGCAGGCGGCAATATTATGTCTATATTTTAGTTGACAATAACTTAAATGGTAGGGAAGGCATAATTGAATATTGCTGCAACTGCCTTGTAGGGCGTCGCACTATTGGTTGTTGTGCACATGTAATGACATTAGTGTGGTACCTTGGTTGGGCTAAATACCAATCTAATTTAGAACCTCCAGCATCATTTTTGGATGAAGTTGTAATAAGAGAAGATTTAGACTAATGTAAAAATTAATATAATTAATAAATAAATAAAATAATATGTAGTTTCATTTCCACTAGATTTTCTAGTTAATATTCAATGTGTACCTACCTACAGTATTAATATAGGTTGTGATACTCTGGATCATTTGATAATACATATTTTTTATAGCTTTGAATGACTAGACGAGTGTGCCGTTCGCCTGATGGTAAGCGATACGACCACCCATAAACAGTAGCAACACCATCCAGCACCTTGAGTTACAAAGTACTGTGTGGCATTCCACTGCGCTCGTGCTACTGAGACATAAGATGTTAAGTCTCATTATGTCCAGTAGTTATACTGGCTACAATGTCCTTCAAACCGAAACACAACAGTGCATGCACACTGTTACTTGGCGGTAGATACACATTGCGGTGGTACTCACCCAGACGGCCTCTTACATAGTGAGAGACCTACCACCAGTGACAATTAAATAATGTCAGCCATTTGATATAAAAAATGTCTTGCAGACTAGAAATAACATGTGCTTTCCAATATTTTAGAATGGCCTGTATTTAATATAATCCCACGTATAAGTAGGTTTTTTTTTTTTTTGGTAGGCGATCCTGCAGTCAACACCGGGGGAAACTTGCGAATGGGATACTGGAGTCCCCCGGCTTGACGACTGCAGGGGCCCGGGAAGGAAGCGGAATAGGATGATGGAAGGAAAGGTGGGGAATGGAGAAAGGTTCTCAGGATGGGCGGAAAGAGAAGGGGGTGCCAGGAAATGTTCGCGGGCCCTTTTAGGCCTCAATGTGTTATGCAACCAAGAGGTATACACACTGACTGTGTGCCTCGGCCCGCGACTAATGTTCCCCCGCGCATGGGCGTGCATTGGGTGTGAAGACCCAAAGCACAAGAATTGCCTCGGGGGGCCGTATAAGTAGGTTAGGTACTCATTTTAAAGCCTACGTCTATATAACAATTACTGCTCTCATACCTATCATGATTATCTAAGGCGGTAAATAATTATAAGTAATAAAACATTAAACTCCCAATACCTAGATTTATGTTACGTGTAGGTAATAATCAATTAAATATTTCACGGTATCTCCGCTTCTATTTGACAGCCAATATAACCTCAAATATTGTATTTTTAATAACTTTCTTCCGCCTCATAATATTCGAACCATATTTTCACAGTGGCTTTTAGAAATAATATTAGTTATTTTAAGAGATTACACATCTTTATACAACACCTGAAAAAAAAAATGAGTGACAGGTTATCGCTTGTATGGGAAGTGGACATTCTTCTTTCCAATTTTGATAGTTGAAACAAATCTATGTTTTAAAAATAATTAGTTGCAAATGACATACCTATTTTTTTTCAATCCTATAATCTTACTAAAAGTTGGAAAAAATAATTCAGTAACCTTAGTTGAATACTAATTTAATAATTAATATTTATTATACGACTAGAACTATTTCAAAAAGATGAAATAATGTTATTATATTATACAATTGCTTTTCTGTAAAGAAGAATAAAAAAAATAACATAAAATCAGTAACCCCTTATTGTAAGCACTTAAAATTTAAACCATCATGGAATTAAATGTGATACGTTTATTGATCATATAGGCAACTAAATACCTACCTCATATACTATGACATGTCAGTAAAAAATAAAAACAATCAACCATTGACATACACATCAATCATGTTTTGTTTGTTGTCATTCCATAATCACATGACCTAAGATAAAACATAGACTTAAACAGTCTTACTTATAAACTTGTTTTATTGTTAAGAGGTGCTTAAGCATTGATTAATTAAATAACTGTCAAAAGTAAACATTGCCATGGCCTAATTTAAACCTTGGTAGGGTTTTAATAACAGCTGATCGAGTAAATACTGTCAAAAGCATTGATACGTAAAAGAAACAAAAGTTAAGCATTTATTAAACGGTCAACACCCGCTTATGTATAGATTAAGCATATTTTCCTATATACTAGGACACCGATTTTCACCGTGGGCATTGACGGGTTAAGAGCAAACTAGTTAAGATGCAACTGAGCATAGCTTAACGAATTTTTTATAAGTAAGACTGAAAAAGTCTGTTAGCCTTTAGAAATAAACACAAATGTGTCCACAATTATGGCATTTTTATTAATTCACCATAAATACTGAAAAAACATTCTATTTTTATATTTGAACCATTTAAAATTAAAATATTTTAATTGGTATTTATTTTTTGGTATCGATAAGGAAATTCCAAAGGACAGAGGTAGTAAGGAAAGTAAATGTATATAAATAATCATTCTCCAATAATTTATACACTAACATAATACCTTTAACCCAGAGGGGTAGGTTAAGGTGCAGCCAGGGCACTCACTTTACCCCAAGTGAGATGATGCCTATGACATGATATGGGGCGAGTGTATCGCCATATCAGGCACAAAAATAAGACGCTATGCTGATAGTGAGCAGAAAAACACAAAATCCATACTTTACTTGACTCTAGATTCGAACCCACAACCCAATAATTTATCCTGCCAGTATTTAACTAATTAATGGGTCCTATAACACATTACAGTAAAAGCTCCTTATTCGCGCTTCCTTTATTCGCGTTTTCACTATTCGCGGATTAAAAAAATACGACCCAATTTCTATATTCGCGACTAAATTTTTTTTAATAAATAATAATAAAATTATTCCAATAGGTATCCAACCCAATATCCTTGTCAAATGGACTAATAAAAAAGTAAAATACATAGATCTTATTACAAGTTTGCCTAAAGTATGTTGTTAAATTATATCGCCGAGGCCTTTGACACAAGCCGCCTTCGCCGCGATCGGTGTTTTTGAGAATGTAAACAAACAGAATGAAAGCAACCTTATAACTCAATAAATAAGCCTTAAGATAATTAATTAAAATGTTCAAAAATTTCAATAAAATTATTTTTTTATGTATTTGTTTTTTTTTTATTTTGTCACCTAGGAACGTATCCCCTATAATCCCATATAAATTACCATTCCGTATTCACGGTTTCTGTATTCGCGGCATATTTATGGAACATACTGTATTTAAAATGGTCCTTTTTGTTTATCCTTTTTTACTATATACAAAGTATGTAATACATGCAAGTTAATATCCTTATGTTCTTAATGAAATTTTGAGTGTGTGTTGATAATCCAAACAGATACTCATTGGAGCAAAAGGCTAAACGTCTCAGTGACATCAAAGAGAATGAATTGTTCAAGCAGAAGATAGAAGAAGACAGGAAGAAGGCAATAGAAGCAGTGGCGGTGAATGAGCCACCTCAGCCAACTGGATTGCCAGGTCAATATTTCATTGTCGCCTTACGCATTGAATTTGGCATCAGTCCAATTCGCTATTTCAGTTCGATTGACAATGTAGATTGTAGTGTGTAATTGGTGGATTGATAGAGGATCACAAAACAGCGACATAAAAATTATCACATTTAATAACTAACTGCCTTACTATGTTTGATGACATTTAACAAAGATAAATGAAACCATTTTATAACCATAACAACCAGACAAAAAAAAACCATTGTATAATTTTGTTATGTTGTGAGTGAGTGGCAGTTTATGGCATTAGAATCTACATTCATAGCAACAATTATACATTATAGGTCTAGATGAAGTGACTATCAAAAGCGAGCAATTGTACATGATCCTGAAGGCCGGAAAGCTGAAGGTGATGATCCTGGACGCAAGGCCCGGCAAGGATTATCAGGACTCGCACATCAACTACCCGGCTTGCATCAGTGTGCCGGAAGAGTGCATATCACCTGGGTGAGTTGGTTATATATCTATGTGTTAGGTAACTTAATGAGGATACGAGGAAGTAGCGTGTTTGTTAAGTGACATGACAACTCTTAAATAGGCTAGGATATTGGATTACATTTGGTATGGCACTGAAGTAAGTGCCCTTGTCACCCAGAGATATAAGATGTTAAGCCACATAATGCCCAGCAATGACACTATCACTCCTCTGCTTCAAGTCGCAATACAATGCATATTATGTATTTTTTACACATATACTATTTGTGTAAAAAAATACACAATATACGCAACTACTAAACAGACTCTTGCATACCATAGATCTCTAGTAATTTGGGCATTCAAAAATACTTATGACCAAGTCCCTTAGTATGTCTGATTTGAGTGCAAGCCATATTTATACAGAAATATGCATAGTGGACAATTGCCTAGTTGGGAATGGAACTGTCTGCCGAGGCAATGTCCGTAGGTTCAAAACCCAAGGCACACACCTCTGACTTTTCGAAGTTACGTGTGTATTGTTTATCAATTATCGTTCACTTTAAACGGTGAAGGAAAACATCGTGAGGAAACCTACATACCTGAGAATTCTCTATAAGAACTTTGAGGGTGTGCGAAGTCTGCCAACCCGCACTAGGCCAGCGTGGTGGACTAAGGCCTAACCCCTCTCAGTAATAGAAGAGGCCCGTGCTCAGCAGTGGGCAGTATATAATACAGGGCTGATTGCATGCAAGTTCAGTCTAATTTGATAATTAATAGCATTCAAAGCAACCGAGTGCATGGATTTTGGCACTGTTTCAACAGCTATAAAAATGCATTTGGCAAGCTCTTTAGAAATTGGATAGCAGATGTCTCTGAGCATTTATTACTAAGCTTTTAATAGTTTAGTTCAGGCGAGTGACTGGCTCCTTTAGTCCTTCATATGTTTAAAAATACTTGATACAAGAAAGTAATGCATTTGACGACCTTCTGTTATAATAGTTTTCCATTTCCAAATAAGGCATAGTTGTTCACGCCCACATTTCGTTGGCTATGATAGATCCCATGTCATATTCCATTAAAATTTTGTTGTTTTTAATCGCTACTATAGTAACCTTACCTCATTTTTCTATTGGCAGCATAATTGGGCTGTAAACGGTGAGGTTCTATGTTTGATATTATCGATACAGACAACCACAATTAGTCTGAGATGAAAAATACTAGATAACGATAGCCTCATAAACCACCATGGCACAGATATGAACTCTGTGAACTGTGGTTCTCTGGCTAATCCTCCAGGGTATAGGTACAGGTTTATTTAAGACATTAGTATCCATTTTTGTCCAACAGCCAATCAGCTCATGTGCTAGAGCAGAACTTACCATCACCATCGCGACCGGTGTGGGCCGAGCGCGCCACCATGGAGCTGATCGTGATGCTGGACTGGAACAGCACCGCGGTCATACCAGGCAAGACACTGTACCTGCTCAAGACTATATTACTGAAGGTAATGTGGTTGAATTGATTTATATTGTATGCGGTGGTAATAGTTTTTGTTTTATTTTTCATATTCCACAAGACTAAATACTTGCCTTTTCTACCAATTTCTTTTTAAAGTTGCAACACATCATGATGACTTGGGATTTCCAGTAAATTTATCGCCGGCCGATGCTATAAAAATATACAGGGTGTCACAGAATGGCAGTATCAACAATAATCCTTATAAAAAAGTGTAAAATTGCTCCTTAAGCAATCTATCTTATATCGTATCTTTGCAATGGAAACGTCGATAGTATTGGATGTATACAAAAAATTTACGATCACTATTCTAATTTATTGATTAAAAATACAATGCATATTCCTCTAACCTCACCAATTTCTTTAAAACACTTATTGTCGAGTTATTTCAAACATCCTATATAATAGTATAGTGAGAGTAACCACGCATTTTTGTCCCCAGTGGGACATCAAAGTGCAGTACGCTCGTCCGCCACTGGCCCTGCACGGCGGTTACGAGGACTGGCTGCTCAAGTACCCCGCCTTCACCACCAACCCGCAGGCGGTGCCGCCGCGCCAGGACGACTTCCTGGATGACATGCTCAGTGAGTGTGCCAGTATAACTTACTTACTAGCTACTTACTGACTTTCCAATGGATCGTAATAGATAACCCTACAAAACTTGAGAGTTCGACTGTCACGTAGCACGCCATTAAAACTGACCGCCGTTCAATTTAATCGGTTAACTAGACACCAATGTTATCGATACATTTCCGCATTGGGAATTTTTTTTATTTATCATATTTGTTCTTTATTTCTGATAATTAGATGTTGTTAGTTATTAGTTTTGTTTTTAGTCATTTTTTTTTTAAATGTTTGTTGTTCGCCGTAGTTTTATTGACACAACAGTTTTCATAAACACTTTCCTAAGAAAATATTGACTACCCGGGAATCATATGTCATTTTTTATTTATATTTAGTTAAATACCTAAACCGATGGAGTATAGGTAATTTAATGCTGATAAAAGGTTGAATATTAATGAAAATTATAGTTCCTTCATCTTTATGCAGGCGATATATCGTACCCGAGTTGGTCGGACCCGGCGCCCACACTCGCGCCCGTCTCCTCCTCCGAACCGCTCGTGGACCGCGCCACCAAGGTACCATGGTTTACAACTTTTTATTTTTATCTCTTTATTCAACTGTAATAAAAAACACTATTGGAATCCACACTCATACCTAAGGCATGAGGTTCAGTAGACAAATTATTTCAAAATGATTATTTACACCAATGTTTAAATTAGGACAAAAAAGATATTTTACCATGTAACCAGTCATGGCAAGCTGAGTTCTGCAAATTTAGAAACTTGCAGGATCAGCATCGAGCTGCTAGTGTAAACATATCTATACGTTCTTGCGGAATACCCTGGTAGTGTAAATGTAATTAATAAAAGGTGTCTTGTTGCAGGCGGCGGCGCTGCAGGTGTACTCGGAGCGGGCGCGCAGCATGCAGCGCATCCTGGAGCAGCAGGAGCGCATCGCGGACACCTCGCTCACGCTGGAGATGCAGCGCATCGAGGCCGAGCAGGTGAGAGTGTGTTGCAGGCGCACGCTGCAGGTGTACTCTGTGCCTTGTTGGCCTTGACGGTTGCCAGCTGTCCAATACATCGCCTCAGACCAGGTGACAATCATTTTACCGTCTTGACTTTTAGCCGCACCAAACGTGACCTTAAGGCCTCGTTTACGGAGACGCGGGGCGTGTGGCGTGGTGTCTCGCGGCGCGTCGAGCGAATTTTCCGTTTACAGAGCGGCGGCGCGTGCAGCGGCCCACGTAAATACAATCATATGGCAATGTACGATGTTGTCAATAAAGATGCGGGGCGTGAAGAGTTGCGTCGCCCACCGCGTTCATGCTACACGCCAGAGGAAACTCGCGGGTGTCACTAGAACGGAGCAGGCGGCCGCCTGCTCCGCCGCAAATACTGCTGCATTTCAGGCAAAAGTGTAAAATCGCTTCTCCGTGAACGCACTCATACAACTCCATATGTTAGAATTCAATTCGCCCCGCCCAACGCGACGCGCGATGCCCCGCGTATCCGTAAACGAGGCCCCAGACATGAAATAGTTATTTATTTATTTATGCACTTCATATACAATCAATGTACATAGGCGGACTTAATGCCGTAGGCATTCTCTACCAGTCAACCTTAGGGTGGTGCAGAGATAAACAAGGTAGGTGCATCAAAGTTATCTGAAGCGGTGAACAGATTCAAGAAAGAACATATATATTATACGATAGATATACATATTACATAATTATAAATATATTAAATGTAGACATAACTAAAAATAAAGATATAAAAATAATAAATATATAGAATACATACGATATATATATATATATATATATATATATATAAATATATAATGAGTTAAGGAGGTGACTCTTCCATCCCATTCAGCAATAGTTGTCGTACCCTTATTTTGAAGGCAACCCGAGTCGTAGACGTTCTGATTTCGAGGGGGAGTGAATTCCATAGAAGTATAGACTGAATAGTGAAAGAAGAGTGGATAAAGTCAGAGCTGTGCGGAGGACACTTAAGGAGAAGATTGCTAGATGAGCGAAGGTTTCTATCATGGCTATTGCAAAGGTATGGGATTTTTGAAGATAAGTAGGCAGGTGGAGTAGGGGAAGTAAGCAAAGAGAATAGAGTGGTAAGTGCACGCAAAGATCGGCGCTGTCGTATAGGTAGCCATTTTAATTGTTGTCGATAAGTAGAAATGTGATCATATTTTCGAAGATTATATACGAATCGAATGCAGTTATTAAGAAGACGGTCGAGTTTATTGAGTTGATCTGCATTCAGATCAAAATAGCACACATCACCATAGTCGATTACAGGAAGGATTAAGGCTTGTACCAGCATAGTCTTGGTCTTAGGCGGGAGGAAATTCTTTAGGCGGTATAGAGCACGAAGAGTACCGGTGACTCTCTGACAGACAGAGGTCACCTGGGGCCTCCAGCTCAAGGTAGAGTCGATGTGTAGACCGAGATCTCTGACGCTGGAGCTCCAAGGAATGACATTTCCGTTAAACATAACAGGTGCAATAATTGTGTTATCCAACCTACTAATCATCCTTGGACTACCTACAATGATGGCCTGACATTTCGTTGGGTTTACAGACAAGCCGAAATTGTCGGACCAGGTTTTAATTTGAGCAAGGTCCCTGTTTACTCTATCAACAGCCGCGGACACACAATCGACTCCATCCTGAGAATATATTTGCAAGTCATCGGCATACAGATGGTACGCACAATGAAGGTCGTGAGTTAAGAGGTTAATAAAGATGGAAAATAATAATGGAGAGAGTATGCCGCCTTGAGGGACTCCAGAGTTGATATGGCACCAACTGGACGAGGAGTCGCCAAGTCGCACCAACTGCTGACGTCCCTGAAGATAAGATGAGAACCAATCCAGTGCCATGGGAGAGATCGAAAGGTGGGAGAGGATGGCTAGGAGAATGTCGTGACTGACGGTATTAAAGGCGTTCGAGAAATCGACCAAAGCCAAAACCGTGACCTTGGTATCTTCCATGCCCGCCCTAATATCGTCAGTCACTTTGAGTAGCGCAGTAGTGGTGCTATGACCAGGCCTGAAACCAGATTGCAGCGGGCACAAGAGGTTGTTTAGGTGAACAAACCTAGACAGCTGCTTGTGGGCACAGGCCTCGAGCACTTTGGAGAGGAAGGGAAGAATAGATATAGGACGGAAATTTTTCGCGTGAGACGGGTTAGGAATTTTGGGAAGGGGAATCACAATGGCTTTCCGCCATAGAGACGGAAATACGCCAGAGCTGAGGGAGCCATTAATAATGTGTAAAATGGCCGGCAGAAGATGGTCCAGGATAAGGATTATCATACGACGACTGATGTTGTCGCAGCCAGTCGCATTGGATTTAATGGACAGGATTACTTTTTTGATCTCACTCAGCGACACTGGAGAAAACTGGAAAGGGTTGATATTAGGGCTGGAAAGTCCAGCTAAGAAGTCCATGGTACGACGCCTGATTTGGTGATCAATCGGGGTAGTAGTGGAGAAATGACGATTAATGTCATCCAAACCAATTGTCGTGCCAAAGGAATCCAATTTTTTATCTTTGCCGATACCTAGAGTCCCGAGGAACTTCCAGATACTGGCTGGAGAAGATAATGATATATTGTTGAGAATATGACGGCGTTTAGCGTTACGAACCATCTGATTACACCGATTCCTTGCAAGTTTGAAAAGGCCCCAGTTCTCTTCCGAACGGTCCCTCCTGTACTGACGAAAAGCTCGGTCCCTTCGTTTCATCGCCATCCGGACCCCTCGAGTCATCCACGGTGCAGGGGGGCGTTTTAATTTAATTTTCCTCACAGGGGCATGAATAAATAAAATTAAAATAGTTAAAAATAGTAGTAATATTTTATACTACTTAAAATAGTAGTAATAAAGAAAAATAAAATAGTTTTTTTATGACACGCGCAAATGAGTACGAATGGCGACCGTAAAATAAAATCATTTTTCTTACAGGCGTGAAAGTTGAGATGTCTGCTGGATATAGACCACTCACAAAAATGTTACTGATCCCGATCTTTCTACCAACAATTTTAGACATATCGCCACAAATTGAAAGAATATTTACATAATACATTTTCCTCCCCCAGGACTGGGAGAAGGTTCGCCTGCAGCGGGAGACCGAGCAGCAGGACGAGCTGCGCTCCATGTACAAGCTCAGGGAGCAGGAGATCATTTCGCAGCTGATGCAGCTCGAAAACAAGCAGTATGATATGGTGAGTCAATACTATTGTTTTTCAATAACAGGCACTTGGTTATGTAAGAAGTAACTACTTTCACTCCCGATATTAAAAACAAACATCAGGATTTTGATGGGTTTTAAACGAAAAAAAAAAACTAAAAACACTGAAAAAAACACTATTTTGACGTGCGAAAATACACACTTCCTGCGGGGAATGTGTTTTAGCAAAATATTTTTAGACGGCCGAGACTGCGAGGAAAAGTTAGTTAATATATAAATAATTCATTTAACAGTATTACTTACAATTTACTGTTTATTCAAATTAGCTGGTTACTTACAAATCATCTCTTTTTTTGTTTTGAAAATATAATGCCGTTTTACACAACACACTGTATTTGTATAACCCAGGAACAAGAGAACCATAGTCTCCGAGAACAGTTGGAGGAGTACCAACGCAAGGAGAAGGAGGAAGCTGCGAAGCTCGCGGAGACCATCGTGAGCGCTAACAAAGAGGCCGATCCAGTGTCTGATGTTGATGGTAATTTTACCATACCATACCAGCTATGTATTATATACTGCCCACTGCTGAGTATGGTCCCCCTCTACAACTGAGAGGGTTAAGGTCTTAGTCCACCACGCTGGCCTAGTGCGGGTTGGAATACTTCACATACCTTCGAAATTCAGAGAACTTCTCAAGTATGCAGGTTTCCTTACGATGTTTTCTTTCACCGTTAAATCGAGCGATAATTCACAAAGAATACACACATAAAATTTTAAAAAAGTCAGAGGTGTGTGCCCTTAGGTTTTGAACCTGCGGACATTCGTTTCGGCAGTCCGTTCCACTCCTAACTAGGCTATCGCTTTTTTTATAATAATGCTGTTTGTCACTAACGGTCATTATGTTGATGGTTGTATTTTGTATAAGTAATGGTTAAAGTTATTACATTATTGTAATAGCTATTTTGGATCTATTACGAAAATGTATTGATCAAGATTAAGTTTGTTTGTCGTGTTTATAAAACAAGGATCACAGAAGGGTGGGCGGTTTTTGGGGTTTTTGATATATTGAATATACGAAACAACAGCAAAGAGTCACTAGACCTCTCTTTTCTTTGAGGCAGTGGTACTACCTGAGTCTAGTTGAGGGCATGTTTGTGCTTCTATTAGTTCAGTGGTTCCTAACTTGGGGGTAATTACAACTGTGGGGGTAAATCAGCTTTTTTCTGGAGGTAACAATGAGCCTAATAAGGTAATTGAGATCTAATCTATGAAGTTTATATCTTATATAGGTATTTACTGTCTAGGGAGATTCATGCCCGATTTCTGAATCTCCCAGTTAAACTTTCAACAACTATTGATCCATTAAAGTTAAACTTAAGATAAACGTCGGTTGACTTTCACTGTGTTTCTGAACATATAATGAAGCATTCGATAACTATGAAGTCGACAACCAGTTCCTTATTTTGCTACTAGATGGCTCTTTTTAGCAGTTGACTTTAAAATGGATTTTATTACAAAAATTCGTAACTAATAATTATTTTATATACAATAATAACTTATTTTAATATAGATCAACGCCTAAACATTATTTTAATTTTATTTTGTGGTAATTTGTTATTTGTCTCTGGCTGATGAATGTCATCATTGCCGAATTAAAAAAAAAGTCAAACAATTCAACAAAATGTCTTATGTCATGTTAGCACTAGTTTGATAATTTGTGTTTTATGTCGTTTTATTTAGAATTTGAGAATTTATAACACAACTGAAACTGTTGTGAGTGGCCATATCAATTATGTTCCTCTATATTGTAAATAATATGTAACGAGTTGCCGTCGTTTGTGACAAAATGACACGTCAAATAGTTATGGAACAGATAAACGGCAAAAATTGGCCAGTTAAGTTAAAGTAAGTTTAAGCTGAGTTTATCTTGCAGTGCATGGTTCAGAAACGCAATTTCATGAGTTATCGAATTAATAGCGTTAACGGATAGATAAACTGCCGTCAATAGTACTACAGAAATCGGGCATAAGTCTTAATTATTAGATTCTTTGTTACTATAATACATTATGGTTGTAAGACTAATGTGTAATTTGTGTTTAATAAAGTTACTTTTATTTGCTTGTATTGATAATATGTTAAGGTTAGGGAAAGTTAGTTTTCCTTATAGGTCACAGGGGTAACAATATTGGAAAGGTTAGGAACCACGATAGAGTAACTGTTGTGAATGTTGATAGAGCGGTCGCGCCGCGTGGCGGTGTCGGAGGCGGCGCGGTCGCGCGCGCGTATAGCGGAGGCGCGGCGCCAGCGCGAGCAGCTGCACCGCCGCCGCGAGGCGCTCGAGGCGGAGCGCAAGCGCAGGCTCGCCGAGGCGCGCGACAAGCGGAAACCCACTCTGCACAAGGTACCCACACACCACCACACACCACCACACACCACCACAACATGCACGCTAACCATACCAGAGTAAAGTACTTAAGTAAGTAAGTACAGTCAGCAGCATAAATAAATTAACAAATTCAAAATTTCAATTTGCCTATATACTTTTGTGTTCACACTAATCTTTTTTTTCTCTTCGCAAAAATGAAATAAAAGGTATTTACTTTACTTCAAACGAAAAAAAATACGTATGGGACTCGGAGACTGCCGCGGTAAAGCTATTGCATAGCATTTTTTATCACAAATTTTGATTGACTAAACACAAATTCGATCTTACGCTTACCACATAAAGTAGATTTTTAAACGCGAGCAACGCACGTTTAGTCTTGTTATTGATAAATGTCAGAAATGCAATGGTCATCACAACCAAAGTAGAATAAATCAAAATTTGAAAAAAGAATGTTACGTTCTTTTATACTTGTGCCGTGCCAACGCTGGGGAAATAGCTTCTACGCAATGTATTTAAGGTTCATATTAGATTAATAAGAAATGGTTTTAATGACTATAATAAATAAAATAAATAAAAATATACTCGTTTCAAGAATTATAGCTTCTACGCATTGTATTTAAGGTTCATATTAGTAAAATAAAAAGATGTGAGGTTATTTTCGTTACGGAATTTCTGGATTCGGTCTCCACGCTCAAGGCCCGCGATAGAAGCTATGCAATAGCTTAAAAATAAGTTTAACTTAACGCGTATATAGGCGATTTCAAATTTTGATTTTGTACATATATTTATGCTGCTAACTGTACTTACAATAAACACAACATAGTACGAGTTTTACATTAATCGAGCGTATAGCAAAAGGAGCTCACATACACTATATTAAAATATTTATATGTTAATGTATTATTTATTTAAAATTACTGGGGTATAATATACAGGATATTGCAAAATAATGTCATTATTTCTCACATACACACATTTTTTAAAACACATTATTTGAACAATAAGCAATAACTTTAAAAGGATATAATTTTGTAAAATCTATAAATGTCCAAAATTAGACTATTTACACACGTCCTTTGTCAACCAGGACGATGATCAAGACATCTACATGACGTCACCGGGCGATAGTCCAGGAGCTACCGGACTAAACCGATCACATTCCTCGCCCAACATAGCCAAGGTAAAAGCAATGCTATGTTATATTACAAGGCTAATATATCTATTTTCAATTGTCGCGACGTATTTCCAAATTAATAACAGCACATGTAAAATAATAACAGTCAAAGATCCATTGTAACTACTAATATTTATTCGACAAAGCTCCTTAAAATAAGAATAAAAAAAAAAACTACTAATAGCAAATATTATCACAGTACAAAATTTCTCAAAGCTGCCCTGAGATGAGTTGAAGTAAGCACATTCTAGTTCATTCGCGTTAAGAAAATAGTTATTGTTGTCCATCAGCTGGCAGGTCAACCAATAAGGTTGCATAAATTTGTCACCGTCAACTTGACTATAATTTAAAGCAACCTTATTGGTCGAAGGTAGGGTTACCACATGAGAAGCGTTTAACGCATTTATAGGCATTTTATGATTTAGACAGGGGCGCGACCGGCATTGGTTAGACAGGTTTTTTTGAAAAAATATGTTCACTGAAAAATCACACTTCACCTTGAATAAAAAAATCTTTTGATTAATGAATACTTGTCATCAATAGTATCTATTGACTTTTATTTATTACCTACAGCTTTTTAATTTAGTCAGATATATTCCGGGAATGTCAGGCATTTTAGGCACCCTAGACAGGCATTCGGCTATCTATAAATGGTAACCCTACTCGTAGGGTATCTTTTGGCTTATGGACAACCACGGCTCACCATTTTCTTAACTCGAATAAATTATAAAAACATTGCCAACGGATACGAAACTGTGATCTGTTTCGCTCAGGTATCCGACGGTCCTGAAGTGGAAACCCCGAACTTTGACCGCAGCACGAAACCAGGCCGCTTGCCCATCGCCGATCTGCAGCATCGCGACTTCCAACCCGTCTGGGGAGATGTCGTGAGTATATATTTAAATATTTGATATAGCGCTGAGGTGTCGGGTTTGTATCCCGAGTCGGGTAGTGATGACGGGGTTTTCTACTCGTTATCAGCCCGGAATTTGGAAATGTTACCGGTATATTGCAATAGGCCCGCCCCTACTACATGGTACCTGAAATAGTTGGCGAAATGTGGGTACGTTACACCTCTGCTTAGCCCTATAAAGGGAAAAAGGCGTGCACGACTTATAGGCGGACTTATTACCATAGAAAATTTCTGAGAGTCAACCTGAAGTGTTGCATGAACAAGAACTAATTTTCTATGAATATAAGATGTTGATTTTAGTAGACTCATCTGCACCGGGTGCATCAAATAGAGCCGTAGTTTCACAAGCTTCTGTTGGTTCTCAGCTATGGTATAGCTGGCAAACAACTTGACCCATTGCTCGTAGGTCCGCGGTGAAGCGAGCGCGGACCTACGAGCACACGCACACACACACCTTTTATCCCCGAAGGGGTGGGCAGAGGCGAAACTAGTGCATCCACTTTTCGTCGTGCGTATTCCGTCCCATGATGTAATAGGTGAGCCTATCGCCATATAGGGCACAAATTCCAGACTCCGCGTAGATACTGAATTTTAAAAAACCCAGTATATTTTTTTTTATTATATTGTTTATATCTCTTCTTCTCTCTTCTTGGTCGCGTGCTTCATTATTGAAGGTCGTATCCCTGAAAGGTCTTATATAATAGCCTGTAATTTGTATATTATGTTTACGAATTGTACAAAAACCACTGAATCAATTATGCAACAATTTATAAAGTTAACATGCAAATACATAAGTTCATGTTGATATCTTTATTGCCTACATGAAATTCAATAAATTCCTACATTTAGGTTTGTTATGGACTAAAAAATATCGACTGTGTGAAGAAAAAAATCCTCAAATACCCCCAAAAAACATCACCTGTACACTCCAATCGCAATTTCGTCGTAAAATGTAATTAAAATAAATGTTGCAATTGGACGTTGTAGTAATTACTAGAAATGTATGCATCGAACGTGCGTGAGTCATGCCGTCAGTCGGCGCAGTGCAATTGCGTTTAGAACTTACATACATTTTCATAAAGCTTAGTATTAGCGTAGCATTAGTGTATGATTTTCGTACACATTTTTTTTACGGTTACAGCAAATTGTTCTCACTGCACCCGATGGTAAGCGCATAGAGGTTCAGTAAGAGTGTCGAATAACAAGAGATGATTATCCCTCGTCATTTTTTTTAATACATTTATTAAAAATGTATGCCATCCAAAATCTGACTGAAGAATAATTTTCAAAATTAGGGTTAATAGTAAGTTATAAAGCTTTGAAATTTGGTGGAAGGTGTCGTTGTCAAATAACAGTAATATTACACTGTGACGTCACCAAGACACGACTGCCTCGGTGGCGTAGTTGTATTACGGTACGACTGCAAGGCTGAGGTCTCGGGTTCGATCCCCGGGTCGGGCAAAGTGATATTGGATTTTTCTATTCAGTATCAGCCCGGAGTCTGGAATTTGTGCCCGATATGGCGATAGTCTCGCCCCCTATCACATCATGGGACGGAATACGCTTGGCGAAAAGTGGGTGTACTAGCTGCGCCTCTGCCTACCCCTTCGGGGATAAAAGGCGTGAGTATGCGTACGTCACCAAGAGTCGCCGGCCATAACGCTGCGTGCGTGCGAAAGAGATAGCGCGGTATCCCTTCGACGTCCCCACTTGCTCATAACAATATTTCAAATATGAATAACTGCTTTATTTTTCAACCAATTTTGATGCTGATCTTATAGAAGAATTTCTTTTTCGTATTATTTTCTGTTATATATAAAATAATTTACAAAATCAAACATAGGAAACTACCCTCTTATGCCGGCCTATTTGAATATACACAGGTGATCTCGGAACGCGGCGCAGTTACGTGCGCCACTATGGCGAGTTTTCGATAAATATTCAATACCAGAAGAATTATGTATGCACTGCTGAAAATAACAAGAATAGGGATTAGAAAAGGACGGGGCAGGTTTTAGCACAGTATATCTCACTCACCCACACGAGACAGTCCCTTCGTCAGTTTTATATGCGACATTCCGGTTGGGTCTGAAATTTATGCTGTAAAAAGTATACTGTGCATAGTTCCACCTTATCTAACGGCCGTATCCACAAATGTTATTAGCTAAGTACGGCGCATTGCTATGATAATAAGTGTGCTTGTCAGTCCTTTCGACATGAGAGCCTTCGCAGCGCGTAGGCATAAGGGAGCTGTGATTGGCTAATATCGAGATACAACTTTACGCCAGTTGGCCGTCAGAAAAACAAAGCTGAACATAGCCAAAGACACCTATGAAATTGTCGTCACCATGCGTTCAGGCGCACTGTGCGTCCTCAGTATTGTTTGTAAATACGGAAGTCGTCCTATAATATATATATATAAAATTAGAACCGATTGCCGGTTTTGGATGCAATTTGGCATAAAGATAGACTGTCCTCTTCCGAAAATCCCATGCGGGGGAAGCCGCAAGCACAACCTAGTGTATGTATAAAGTGTTACATAAATATAGGTGGTGGTAGGTCTCTCATATTTAAGAATCCGTCTGGGTGGGTACCACCACAACGTCTATTTCTACCGCAAAGCAGCAGTGTGCATGCACTGTTGTGTTTCGATTTGAAGGACATTGTAGCCAGTGTAACTACTGGACACAATGAGACTTAACATCTTATGTCTCAGGATGACGAGCGCAGTGGAATGCCACACAGTATTTTGTAACTCAAGGTGCTGGATGGTGTTGCTACTGTTTCTGGGTGGTCGTATCGCTTACCATCAGGCGAATGTCATGCTCGTCTCATTCAATGCAATAAAAAATATATAGTTATATATTCAACGTGCATTCTACATCGAGTGCGTGTTTGTTACGTCGATGGATAGGTCGGAATGCGTGGTCGCATCGGAGTCAAGGCAAGGAATCCCCACGCGTGCCTAATCCGCCACGTTTACGAGCAAACGTGCCCAACGTCCGGCGCACTCACACAGAACAATGTGTCCACACACGCACTTAGAGCTATAGGGTCTAAGGGTGGTATTCATAAATCAATCTCATATTTGAGTAAGACCTCAAGCAAACATTTAAGAGGCTATGTCGAAAAATTTAAGGTTATTTAAATTCAAATTTCTCGTAAAGTACTTAGATCGGAAGTTTGATTTTTGGGTATGTGTAAATTGAACATATAACTCAATGATTTTCGAAAGCCAAAACACAATTACTACAAATTTTCTCGATAGAAAAAAAATCCAAAGTTACCTCTGATATTTTCTTTAAACACGCTTTATCTCTAAATGGTGTAATATATACATTCGTAACTTGATTTAAATACAAGAACTCAATATTTTCTAAGGTCACAAAAAGACGCAATCAAACTAAATTGAATAGTATAATCACAATTAAAAGAAAATTGGTTTGGCGCTTACGCCATTTCATTTCGGCATACGAGTGCGCCTCCCGTCTCTTCCTCTCATCCGCGACGGCTAAATACGCCATCACTGTCATGGGAGTGGCCCGTGCCGACTTCAGTCGCCCGGAATCTTTACTGACGACGGACGTGCGCTCGACATTTTTGGGCGCCTTCAAAGTTCAAATTAGCCGTTTGGTATAGGGATGCGGCCCCGCTGCCGCCGTGACCCGCGCGGCAAATTTGAAAGTGCCCTTCAAATTCTATTTTACAGTATATCCAGCTCACGTCCGTGTGTCAATATAAAATTATAGGCTCTGTTAGATCTATGAGATAGGTAGCCAGCGTAATTATTACATCCTTTCACCTTTGTAAATTATTTCTTTTCGGAGACCTACTTTAGTTATAATGCGTGATCGGTACGACTACCGCGCTCCCAGTCCCGGGTTCGAATCCCTGAACGAAAAAAAATTGACATTGGGTTTTTTTGTATTATTATTTATATTTCGTAATCCAGAGCTAGGGACGCGTAATACCTGGAATGCCATGCTGGGCCAATTTTGCGTAAATGACGCTTGCGTGCCGGTCATACATTTGAAAAATTCGGATTTTGGGTGTAAAGGCTGTTCAAATTTTTACACCATAAAATTATTTTAGTATGAATTTTTATATTACTTATTTATTTATTTATTATGGATCAATAGTCACTAAAATATTCAGAGCCAATGTTAGAATTGGTATACACGACCGCCATTTTGAATTTCTTTGTTTTAAGGCCAATCGACCTCAAAATCGATTTCTAGGTATAACTTTGGTTACAAAAGACTGATCCAACGTCAGAATTTAATTAAGTGGCCGCCATTTTGAATTTCTTTGTTTTAAAGCCAATCGACCTCAAAATCGATTTCTGGGTATAACTTTGGTTACAAAAGACTGATCCAACGTCAGAATTGAATTAAGTGGCCGCCATTTTGAATTTCTTTGTTTTAAGGCCAATCGACCTCAAAATCGATTTCTGGGTATAACTTTGGTTACAAAAGACTGATCCAATGTCAGAATTGAATTAAGTGGCCGCCATTTTGAATTTCTTTGTTTTAAGGCCAATCGACCTCAAAATCGATATCTGGCTATAACTTTGGTTACAAAAGACTAATCCAATGTCAGAATTGAAAAAAGTGGCCGCCATTTTGAATTTCCTTGTTTGAAGGCCAATTGACCTCATAATCGATATCTGGTTATAACTTTAGTTACCAAAGACTGTTCCAATGTAGCAATTGAAAAAAGTGGCCGCCATTTTGAATTTCTTCATTTTAAGGCCAATCGGCCACAAAATCGATATCTGGCTATAACTTTAGTTGCCTAAGACTAATCCAATGTCAGAATTGAAAAAAGTGGCCGCCATTTTGAATTTATTTGTTTTTAAGGCCAGGCCACGGCGCAGCGTCGGCCGTCCACCTGCAAGGTCACATAGATTTTAAAGCCAATAAATAGCCCTTAAAACAAGAAATATCTAAATCGTGGCCACTTTTTTTAATTCTAACATTAGATCTGCCTCTTGTACACAAAACAATGCCCAGATATCGATTTTGAGGTCGATTGGCCTTAAAACAAAGAAATTCAAAATGGCGGCTACTTTTTCAATTGTGACATTAGATCAGTCTTTAGTAACTAAAGTTATACACAGATATCGATTTTGAGGTCGGTTAGCCTTAAAACAAAGAAATTAAAAATGGCGGTAACTTTTTCAATTCTGACATTGGATCAGTCTCACTATGTCGGCCACTTTTCTCAATTCTAACATTACCTAAGTCAAGATCTTGCTTTCAACGGCAAGCCAAAAATAGCGAAAGAAGAAAAAACCTGTAGATGTTCAGTTTGATATATATTTTGCAGAAATCGGCCCGAGCGTACATGTACGCTCTCAAATTCAAGATGGCAGTCACTTTTTTGGCATTAGGCTCACCCTCTGGGGCCAAAGTATGCCTAGATAACAATTTTGAGGTCAATAGGTATAAAATCGGATCTGACCTTTGTAACCAAAGACGCAAAAGTATCGATATTAAAGCGAATTGGCCTTAAAAAAATTAAAACAACATGGCAGCCACTTATTCCACCTTGTACATTAGACACATGTTTTATTGTCCAAAATTTGGCCAGGTATGGATTTTGAAGCTAATTGGTTCTTAAATAAAAATGTTCTAGATTGGTAACAGCCACCTTCACCATTACAAACATTTATACCCTATCTAGTGACCATTGAACCATAATAATGTTTTCAAACTTCATATCAAACTAATTTTATGGTGTAAAAATTTCGAACACCTTTACACCCAAAATTCGATTTTGTATGGCGGCACTGAAGAGTGAAGCATCATTTAGACCTGGCAAAACCCGGTAAAATAGACCCGGAATTCCAGGGAAGAGGTAGCATAGTGACTGACTTGTCGAGAGTCAAGACTACCTCGATGTCGTAACTCGTAGCTGTATTGCGTGCTCGGTACGGCCTCCGCGCTGAGGTCCCGGGTTTGAATCCAGAGTCGGGCCGTAAAATAGTGACTGCATTTTTTGTATTATTATTTACTTTGTGTCAATCAAAGCTAGGAAAGCCTACAAAAATAAATCAAAACGATGCAAAATATAATTTAAAATGTATTATAGAATTTTCATACTGCTCTGTTTTTTATATACCTACGTACGTCCGAGACCTATTTACCACCATACCAAATTTTACCGAGAAAGTGAATAATACTTTCGATGAGTTTAAATAACTTACAATGTCATTTTACATAATGTTCAAGTAATTAGGTAGTATAGTGACATAATAATGATTCTATAGGCGAATTAAAATAAATTATATGTTTTATAAGTTATAAAACATAGAATTTATTGGAAATTTTAACTATAATATTTATAACGCAGCTGTGTATTTGCATTTGGAATGACGATCTTTTCGCGGGCTTGAGCGCAACTACCTAATGCGATGGCGGTGCGACGAGGCGCGCGATCTGTCGCAGCGGGCCGGCGGGGCGCCTCGCACTGGAAATACGCTAAGCCACGCCCATCACCGTCCGATATTTTTTCGACATAGCCCCTTAATGTATTGTTAATAAACCAAGCTTAAGCTGTCATTTAAGAGCTTGTTCTCAGCTGAGTAAGCGCTGTTACATAAACAATACTTAGCTATCAAAATCTTTTTATATATTTTAACTTAAGATGTCATTTGAGCAGATGTTAATATGGGTTCATTAAATAGCGACTAACTTAAGATGCTGACCTTTGTCAGTGTCTCAGCTGATATCGCACTTCAGAGCGAAGTTGAGTTGCTATTTATACGGCCCTAATAAATGTCTACACCATGAATGGACTGACTTGAACAGGGCAGTAACAATGTCTCAGAACACTGATGTTCCGCGTGATAAAAGAAGCCAGAGGTCCAAAAAAACCGTTTCTAGATCGTTCTAAGTTTTCTTTAAATCTGAGAGCACATTATAATCTTCTGGCATTATAGATTATACTAGGTGTAGCGTGCAGCTTCGCCCGCGTGAAAAGCCTTTTCCGTTGCAAAAGTGCCTTAAACACGGTACGAAGCCAGCGCCATCTACTTCAAGAATTAGATTGTAATCTAATTCTTGAAGTAGATGGTGCTGGCAATAATATCCATTATTGGCTAAATTGCCGGGACAAAAAGTGTTAATCTAGGACATGACCTACCCGTGTGCCAAATTCCATCCAAATCCATTTAGTTTTTTCTGCGTTTACTTATAACAAACATCCAAACATTTACACAGACTTTCGTATTTATTACATTATTAAGTGGATGATAGCCTAGTTGGGAATGGAACGGTCTGCCGAGACAATGTCCGGAGGTTCAAAACCCAAGGCATACACCTCTGACTTTTCGAAGTTACGTGTGTATTGTTTATCAATTATCGTTCGCTTTAACGGTGAAGGAAAACATCGTGAGGAAACCTACATACTTGAGAATTCTCCATAAGAATTTCGAGGGTATGTGAAGTCTGCCAACCCGCACTAGGCCAGCGTGGTGGACTAAGGCCTTAACCCCTCTCAGTTGTAGAGGAGGCCCGTGCTCAGCAGTGGGCAGTATATAATACAGGGCTGATTGAATTGCATTACATTGCACATTATTAAGAAGTAAGATGCGCGGCAGATAAAGCTTAACGTCAGATAACTTCAATTTACAGAATAAATAAAAAAATATTCACGTGTAAAAGTACCCACAAAACGCACGTGTCCGTCCTAATCTCGTTTTGACGGTGTACAGTCACCAGCATAAGTAGCTGAACAAATTCAAAATTTCAAATCGCCTACACTTTTGTGTTCGTACTAATCTTTTTTTTCTCTTCACCAAAATAAAATAAATGAGATTTACTTTACTTCAAACAAAGAAAAAAGGTTTCAGTTTAACTTAACGCGTATATAGGTGTATATAAGTTATATTTTGACTGCCTCGGTGGCGTAGTTGTATTGCGTATGTGTTACGAGTACGATTTGCGCGCTGAGGTCCTGGGTTCGAATCCTGGGTCGGGCCAAAAACATTGTGACTGGGTTTTTTCATCTTAAAAAGTACTCAGTCGCAGCTCGGAGTCAGGAAGTTGGCGGTGTGATACCCCCGTGCCTCAGAAAGCACGTAAACGCCGTTGGTCCTGCGCCTGATCTCTCTCCGGTCAGATTGTCGGATTGCCGTCTCACCGGACTATGAGAGTGAAGGAACAGTGAGTGCACTTGTGTATTGCGCACACACTTGTGCACTATAATATCTCCTGCGTATCTGGCTGATCTCCGTTGAGATTGGCCGCCGTGGCCGAAATCGGCTAGGAAGGGATTATTATTATTATTATAGGCGATTTGAAATGTTGATTTTGTACAGATATTTATGCTTCTGACTGTACAGCGTCGTTGACCGCGCACACGGCAACGCACGCGTCTTATTATTGCAAGGGCTTCGCAAATCGCGGATTATTCGTTTGTTTCGGACATTGTGGCACGTGGAGTGTCATGTTTGGCGTTATAACCTATTTGGGCACGATTTGAATGTAGAAGTTTGTAAATACGTTAGGATATTTGTCAACCTTTTTGAATTTGGCACATAGACTTTGGGAGTTAATATATTATTAATTCGAGCATGTGCTGACAAAACATCCGCCTGTACTACATATTTGTAATTGCTGTATTTAAAAGTGAATTAAGTGCTTGTTTTCGATATTAAAATTGATGAATATCACTCTGTAAGGCTAGTGTTTGGGATGTGAAACTCATAAGGTACTGAGTTGTAACGCCAAATATGAACATTTTAAATTCCCATTCGAAATACGAGCGAGTTACCCCGGGATTACAATATGTGGCCGATGCGATAACCCCAAGGGATATCGAGTACGTGCAAATATATCTACTGATCCTATTAACTTAAAAGCTTATTTATCAATGACACATGATAGGGTAATAACGTGATAATAAACGGTGCTTCACTGGTGAATCATCAGTCTTGTTAGTCATTCTAATAGCAGGAGGTAACAGGCTGATGGTAACCTGATGATAAGTTATGGCCATATCCTATGATGACCTGCGCAGCTGACAGTTGAGCAATTAGTAAGAGGGGAGGATACTTATTTGACTATCGGCGATTCAGCTAACCTAATGAAATACACAACTTTCCAATTTACACCGGTTTTCGGTAAGACAGAGGTAACGCTACGGTTGAGTCTATGATAAATTCGTCTATATTACTAATATAAAGAGGTAATATTTGAGTTTGATGTAGGAGGTAATACTTGAAACTAACAGGATATACAAAAAATACTTTCTCTAATAAAAATTGTTCCATCACTCAATGCTTTAGGTAAATTTTTATCCCGGCAACGTTTACATAAACAAAAGCCAGCCTGTATAATACGTTACCTCCACTATATCCAAGGTCTACATCACAAACAACAAACGCAAACTGCACAGACCGAAAAACAAGTCCATACTTTAAGCGAATTAGAAGCTAGAAAGTCAAAGGTCTTTGTTTACGCGGCGGTAAAGACGGCGTGGTGCAATCAATCACCCGGCGGGCTGGTTATCGGTCTGGGGATTTACTGACCACCGCGATGGTGACTAAAGGTCAGGGTGACCATGCATTCGTAGACTGTGGTGTTTTGCTAACATAGTTTGTTTTTAATGTCATATATATTAACTGACTTGTAAATGTGAACCCACTACGCATGTCGTGTTGACTTCTAGTAGGGTTCAATCTTATCACTGCTCACCTCGTCACTCATGTACTTAATACTTAAGCTATTTGTAAGATGTACCTAGTTTTGTGAACCATAAAAAAAATTAAAAAATATAGGTTTTTTAAGGAATATTCTTAATGTATAATTTGGCATAAAAATGCAATTTTTATCATATGTTCCATGAATTTTTAGATTATCGTTCCGATAGTTATTCGATTCCAGGCTGATTGTCACAGAAGTTTGCTAAACTTTAAATTGAATTGCTGATGTGATTAACGAAACACCAGACCAATCAGATTATAAGAAAACAGTTGTTTTTGAAACATAAATAGTTTTAGTTTTTCCTATAATATTAAACGGTGAATTGTTTTTTTCCTAAGATCAAAATACAATTAACGTGTACACATGTAGCAATAATTATCCCCGCCCACTCGTACAGCGGTCGCCCCTTACCACCCTCGCCACCCCAAGCCAACGAGACGGCGGCAAGGCACGTGAGCGTCAGTGTCGCAACAGTTATGCCATTGAACGCACGACCGAAAAGACATACAAAAAACGTCACCAGAAAAAAATATTACAAAAAAAAACAACCCCATATAAAGTTTTATAAGACATAAAAAAATAGTGGGTACAATTGAAATGTTCGCATCGGTCCTCACTACTTTGTTTATGTTTTACCTGATAGTGCTGCTTGTTTTGGTGTTTCCGATGTCTAGACACGTCAAATCGAACTTGTTTTGTCGTGAGAATTGAGAGACGTTCAACGAACTCAACAATTTAGTAATTAAAATAACGAGAAAGTGAATTTACTTTGAATATATTTCAAAATAATTGGTTATTCTACAGACTAATAGTACATTATTGTGTGAAAATAAAAAAAAACGAGTTTTGTAAAAACTAATAGAAATACTGTGGCGAAAACAACGTAAACGAAAAATTTGAAAAACAGTACTTACGTGTTGCCACATTAAAAACAGTATAAGTGTTGGAAAAAATATAAACTATTTATAGGTGATACAAAAGTGGTAGTAAAGTGTTGAAAATTCTCCGCTACGAGCCGAGATGCATCCCAGTGGATACAGCTAACATGGTTCTCAAGGTCAAGGTCAGGCTCAAGTACTCGCAGAACCACATAGTATGGCTCTTCAAACGTGTAAGTATAGCATTATGTAGGGTATTTTCGTTTAAATGCTTCTTCAAACGAGGTTTTAAAAAAATATTCTGTAGCATCCGACGGGTTAGCTGTTTGCTAAAGGCTTTACCGTATTGCTGAAGACAATGAACGTCGGTGATCACGCACTATCATTTGGGCACACCGCACCTCCTTCCATAGGTAAAGGTAGTCCTCCATCTGTTGGCAATTTAATAGTACTACCTTATTAGATCACGAACTCAAAACTGACTAACGGAGTAGTGGTGATCAATCCGCCATGATGAAACGTTAAAATCAAAAATATGTTATTACTGCCATCTAGCGATGGTAATTTATCGTAAAAAAATTAAGTAGGGAAAGATTAAGCTAATTGGTAGTTTGGAGTTCATTATAAAGTGAATAGACCATGAGCGTCCCTTGTAGAAAGTCAATCAGACTAATGTTTTTTTTAAACTGTTATACAGTATGTTATAAAAGAATGGTATTCGTAATGACCTATAGAAAGGTTGACATGGGTGTGAGTGGTTGGTGTGTTACAATGTCGCTTTTTGTTTTCTTGCTAAATCCTAATTTATTAAGAGATTTCATTCGATTGTCAATAAAGTCTGCCATGGCCGTCTGTACCTGTTAAGAAACATAATAGTTTCAAAAATAGCTACAATATCACGGACTCCATGGATATCTTCGCTCTTATCATCATCATCAGCCACATAAAGTCCACTACTGAACATAGGCCTCCCCTAAAGATTCCCAGACTGACTTGTTGAACGCGACCTGCATCCAGCGTGTCCATGCGACCTTTATCAAATCGTTCGTCTACTTCGCTCTTAAGGTCATGCTAGTTCTACTTTATGTACTGTATCTGTATCGATGGTATGCTACCAACCCTGTGCGGTATAATAAGCGGGCAGTCATGCGTCAATATAGACGTTTCCCTCGCCGTTGAATAATTCCACTTTCGTTCAGCTCGGGTATTTTCTTACTAACTTTCATCGGTGCATAACAAAAACATGTGACATTATAATTATTTGTATGCAAATTGCAATAGTTATCCTCGACTCATGAGCGAGTCGAGTCATTTATAACAATGGAAAATTTTGCCTCAGACATAAAAAAAATAAGCATCCAACACTAACTTAAAAAAAGTATAGTTTGGTTTTAAAAAATTAGCCGAAGTATGCACAACGTGTATGGGAAAAAATCGTGTCTTTTTAAAGAAATTTATAGGTACCTATGCCTAAAAATCAGATGGACATCACAGAATTCTAGGGTCAGCTTGGCTCACTTGGTGTCCTAGCCACGACTGCGTCTCGGCTGCTGTGGCGTAAGATTGCGCAGAGGCATACCGTGTTGAGGTCTCCGAATCGATCTCTTATGGAGTAATATCTACGAGTATTGACACTTTATGTTCAGTATCTGTGTAGAGTCAGATCTATCGTCAGATTTTATAACGGTTATTTATTTGAGCTTACATCTTAAGAATGTGTGGCTGTTGACCTATATTTTAAATCATATACTTAGTAAGGAACCCGGCGTTAGTTGAACTCTAGCACAGTAAACTCTAGCTTTGTATCTTGACCACAAACAAAATTGTATATTACTTGCAAGTGAATCGTGACTCACAATGCCTGGCAAATCTAAAAGCTAATCAAACTCCGTATGTGTCCGCTATTGTTTATCGTCCATTAACCATTTTACTATCTTTTTACAAATAAACAGATGTATATTTACTAGAATGTCGAACGTAAACGCGGTTTATATCTAGTGAGTGCTGTTTGTCGTTTCGTGATTGGACAGTTTTGGTAAATGCCATGCCTTCTAATATCTACAGTTTTCAACTAAGTTATTTTATATAAAACTTACATATTCAATTAATATTAAAAAACATATTGCATATTTTACTAATTTAGTAACAAAGTAACCAATTACACATTTTTTAATTAGAATGATTTTCGATTCCGCCATTCTGCCTCACCTGTATACGGTCCTAAATCCGAACCTACCTACTTACGGTCGCAACCTACTGCCAAGCATACCAGATTAAACGAGCTATAATATATTTGTACCCTGTGAAAATAAAACAACTTAACACTTTACGTCCAAGGAAATGATAAATACGCCCCCGCCCCTGAAACGCGGCTTTATTTAAAACTAAAGGTCAGGTCCAAGGTCAACTCAAGGTCGCACCTTACGCGAAACATTTATGTATAAATTACACATAGATTCTATCAATTTAATACTATAGCGTAATAAACACGAACTAAGTTAGGTGGTATAAGCTTTCTTGCTAGGTAAATGCAAGTCTTATGTCAATCCGTCTTATGTGCTGATGTAGTGACTGCCTGGGTGGCGTAGTTGTGTTACGGTACGACTGCAGTGATGAGGTCTTGGGTTCGATCCCCGATTCGATTTTTCTATTCAACATTAGCTCGGAGTTTGGAATTTGTGAACATTATGGGACGGAATACGCACGGCGAAAAGTGGGTGCATTAGATGCGCCTCTGCCTACCCGTTCTGGGATAAAAGGCGTGAGTGTATATGTATGTAACGCTGTGTCTTTCTGATAAGCAGAAATATACAAGCCTTGGTCTATGACGATGTGAGATTTTTTTCATAAAAAGGTGTATGTTCGTATTTTGATGAATGGCCGGTAATTATGACATATATAACTGTCTTACCAACCCATTATGTTTTCCATCAATATTAATTAGTTTAGTATTTTAAATGTTTTATATTCACGCGAACGTTCGACATTGAATAAAATAAAACAACTTAACGGGGCCCGTGACCATGACCGATGTAAAGTCTCCGCGTCAGGATTAAAAATTAAACAAATTTATCGCGAAACCATCTGTAAAGTAGTTTTGTTTAAATTTTAAATGATATTCTGGTATGATGGTTCAGCCGCCATACAAGAAAGCTCCTAAAATACTACCAATTTTTCCGTTAGTATAGATAAAGAACAACATTTACACTAACATCTTTCAATGAAATACAAAAATCTCATCATAAGATTCAGTGGTTTTTGTACGAATTTCGAACAAAATACACCATGGTGGGCTCATGGTCGCTTACCATTGACAATCTACCCTCCATTACCGTGCTTTATTAAACCACTCGTGTCCAGGGTCGCGGTCTCACCGGTCTCAAGAACCTGGGCAACACGTGCTACATGAACTCCATCATCCAGTGCCTCAACAACACCGCATTCCTCGTCTCCTACTTCTGCAACGGACAGTACCTCGAGCACGTGAACAGGTGGGTGCAGGGCCGGATTAAAAATGTTGTTGCCCTAGGTATTGCCAGCTTTGGGCCCCTTTTCCCCTTTTTTGTCTATCCCACCCTCACACCCGCCACTGTAACTCCTGTAAGCCAAGATTGACAGTGGTATTTTATAATATCGAGTGGTGAAGCTTGACGAGTCTCTAGGAACACTAATATGTCCTTAGCCCACAACGAAATTAATCAAATAGAAGAAATGGGCCTTCTTTTAGTAGTGGATCCAGGGGTAGGGGAACAGAGCTAGGGATGGAATCGAAGTCGTGACCTTTACCTTGGCAGACCGTTGTGCTCGCTAGACTATTAAAAATATTTGTTTGAAGTTACCAAATAAGTAGAAAAAATAAAAATCATAAAACTATTTCTGGCCTTATATGCTTACTGTTTAATTATGTGATTAATAATTAACCCACTTTGGGGATTTAAGGCTGGTTGAAAGCGTTGTTAATGACATATTAATTATGTTTTATAAACGTACGAGACACGTACAATGTCATTAGAAACACATTGAAGTCATGTCGTACTAATTAATTACGAACTAGTAAATGTATAAAATACTTATCAACTAAAGGCTAAACCTAAACGAAACGCAAATATGCACGGTCTGTGACGCCGGCTTCACACACGAGGCTTGAGGGAAAACCGCATTACGATATTCTTCTACCCGCCTTAATCCCATTGTAATGTGGGGTCAGCGTAATATACTAGCTCAAGCAGGTTAGGGCCGACAACCTCTCTGAACTTGTATCGTAGGTATATCCTCTGTCGTATAGCTTCGTTCTTCATTCTCAAGGGTCTAGGTTTTCCTAACACAATTCGCCTAGAATTACCTTCGTCAAAGGGTTTTGACGGCAGGCAAACGTAGTGTAGTAAACTAAGCTTTCGACAAGAACAGTTACCGAAATAAAACACCTTTTTAATATGTAAAACTTTATAACGCACGCTGCCGATATTCGCAATTACTCGCCCGGCCCGTTACCGCTAACATCATTGTCGGTTACTTTCAATGTAAAATACCATTTTTTTTACCTAATGTACACGTATGTGATATCTTGTGTGAAAGCCCTCAACAGGAACGCCCTCGGCCTAGCCCCACGTTGGGCGCCAGTTTCACAAGCACAGTCTATATTAACTTTTTCAAGCAGGGGGAGCCCCTACACCGTATGCCGAGCATCACATTGACACTGGCAGTCATCAGCCGATTTCGGTTCCGCTGTATAGTCTCACCCCCGCTAAGAAAAAGTTAATATACTACTGTTAATAGACTGTGCTTGTGAAAAGCTTATACAGCATGTAGCGTTGACCCCACATTGGGGTGGGATAAGGAGATGATGATTGTGTGGTGTTCAGGTCGCACAGCACGCGCGGCGCGATCGCGGAGGAGCTGGCGGCCGTGGTGCGCGCGCTGTGGTCCGGACAGTACCGGTTCATCGCCACCAGGGACCTCAGGGTACGTGACAACTGCCATACCGATACATGTCCTTGTTCTATTAACACGCTTTTATTAGCTTCATCCGTATGTATGTAAAGGAAAATTAGAACATGATTTTGACCCCCTTCAAAACGTCGGATTAAATCGAAATTTGGCATACTTACCAAGGACCGATGACAATTCAATAGTTTAAACTAAAACACGCTTTTTTTTTTAAAATCCGACTAAAAAATCAATAAATAATAGTTATTTATTTTTAGTGACATCTGTTTTTCATCACGCTTTTTTTACAATAAAATATTTTATTTTCTTATATTTCTATTCTTAATTTAAATTTATTAAAATTTATTTTCTATTTTTTAGTTGGATTTTCTATAAAGCGTGTTTTTTAGTTTTATTTAATAACATTGAACTCACAGGAAAACCGTGGGAAATGATAGCTTGCTGTTGCATTTTTGTGTTAAGTGTCTACACAATGAAAATACGAATGGGGTCTTTCTGAATCCCAACTACTATTCTTCAAATCAATGTCGTCAAACAACTTGACCCCAGTAGGCGTACCAATCGTTCGGCCGATGGATCAAGTTGTTTGGCGACAGCTTTAGCCGGTGAAACAACACGATCTTTTGGTATTGTTGTTTATGGGTGGTGAAATTATTTAACATCAAGTTACCTGCTCGTTTGCTTGCTACTAAGAAGCTACACTATATCTATGTGCTATATGTTTATTCCGGGAACTGTTAAAAATGCTGTATTCAGTATAAATTGAAGATGTGCATTCCAGAACGAGGTGGGCAAGCACCAGCGCGCGTTCCGCGGCTGCGAGCAGCAGGACTCCCACGAGTTCCTCACCATCCTCATGGACTGGCTGCACCTCGACCTGCAGTTCACCATCACCGTGCCGCCACACAAGGTAACAATACCATACCACTATTCACTCTCATACCTTTATCGTACGAAAATAAATTGAGAAAATAAAAACCCCTAATTTTTTGTATTCGCAACTATTACTTACAACTTTGAAATACAAACCATAGTGCATCGTGATCGTGAGATGTATTACAACGACGAGCAATAATAGAAGAAGTGAGAGCGACTTGCCTGTCCAAAATTTACGAATCGATAAATTATTTCATCAATATAACGCAATTCATAACCGTCCTCATCACGTCACAGGACAGCCTCCCAGCATCGGAGAAGGCGTGGTACGAGTACACCAAGTCGAAGGAGAGCCTGATCCTGCGGCTGTTCTACGGCCAGATCAAGTCCACGGTCCGCTGCACCGTGTGCGGCAAGCAGAGCGTCACGTACGAGTCGTTCTCCAACCTGTCCCTCGAGCTGCCCGCCAACGCGAACCGATGCACGCTCAGCGTGAGTAACGGCAACTAAATCATAAAGATAAAACATAAAGATATTTTATTTTGCAAATATAGGTAAACCAGATGATCGTACATGAAATTATTTAGAGCAACCATATTTAACCAGAAGATGGTATGCAAAATTAAATACTATGTCACAATTATTACATAAGAAAATTAGAAAAGTAAAAACAAAAAATTATAAAAAAAAACGTCTATCACAGCATGTCAATATTTAAACTAGGATTAAAAAAAAATGACATTTTGGGTAATCATGATCATCAATAATGTTATCGTTATTAGTGGTATCCTTGCTATTCCTTGAGTCATTATTATTATCAAGGTTTTTGTTATCATAACCAATAACGGCTTTACTATTGTTGCCGTTATCGTTATTGAAATAATCCACTTCCCGTATATTTTCTATTCGTCATTATCAGATAATAATAATAATAAACGTCCCGTTCTTCCCGTACTTTGCTTTATGTCTCCAAACTCCATTAAACTATTACATGACTCGCCTTCACACCTACTTATTTAACTAAAGCAATCTCTTGAACTTGCAGGATTGTCTCAAACTGTACCTTAACGGCGAACCAATACCGGGCTGGAACTGCCCCAACTGCAAGGAGAAACGGGATGCTGTCAAGAAATTAGACATCTCCCGACTGCCCCCGGTCCTGGTGATCCACTTCAAACGGTTCTACGTAGACCCCAAAGAGTACATGTGCAACGCCTACAGGAAGAAGCAGACGTACATCGACTTCCCGCTCGAAGACCTGGACATGAGGCAGTTCTCTCTGCACTGTCCCAGTAACCACCTGTACAATCTGTATGCCGTGTCTAATCACTACGGGTCTATGGAAGGGGGTCATTACACCGCGTATTGCAAGAGCAGTGTGTATGGGAAGTAAGTATATACTCGGTATTGTTAAAAATAAAGAACCCTAGGTACAAAGATGACGCTAAATCGTTTTTGCCTTAAGTTTTATATACGAGCGTGGATCACGATCTGTCAGTTATATCAACAAAATATAGTTATTGAAAAGAGGGTAGACGTTTAAATTTCGTTTTCTTTTTTGGATATCGTCGGGGATAGTGTAATACCGCGTATCTAGCATTGGTAAATACTGCATAAGTGAAAAAAAATAGTATAGTATTATCAATCATGAGTTTGTCATAAGTCTCAATTACAATTAAGCTTTTTTCGTCACTTACGCGGTATTTACCATTGCTAGTTACGCGGTTTTGCGCTATCCCCGACGATATGGTGTTTGTGGTCGTTCAACACCTTGTTATTTTTAACGTGGTATAATACTTTTTAGTCGTACGCGAATGTTGGTCTATTACAAAAAGAAATGAACCGTCATTGTTAATTTCAGATGGTACAAATACGACGACCACGTGGTGACCGAGATCCCGTCGAGCGAGGTGAAGTCGAGCGCCGCCTACATCCTGTTCTACACGTCCTGCTCGCACGCGCGCCCCGCGTGATGCGTCACGGACGCGTCACACGCGTCACACACGCCACACACATCCGCCAACTAACTGATACCCGCGCACGATAGATGGCGTTCAATTCTAAAACTAATACACTAGCAAAAGTTCTCTCAATATTGCGCAGAAACGTCCAAATGCGTTTACATTAGCGACGATATTTCAATAATTCTATAAATGTGGCCTGTCCAGCAAGCTTTACAATTTGCAGAAATAAGCTTGCCGTGAGTTTACACGGTAAAAATCGCTTGTGGAAGTCAACTTCTGCAAGTTTTCTTGTTAGTCAAGACCAATTTGAAAAGTTCCGTGAACACATACCAGATGGCGTTCTTATAATGTGAATTGTAAACTGGCTTATGTTGAAATGAGCTCTGTAATACACGCTAGATGGCATTAGTGCAGAAAATTTCATACCTGCCTTACAGTGTAAGTATGAAATAGACTAAATGTGTTATTCCATTTGGCCTTTCACTTATGTGATAAAATTTGGCCGGTGAAATGTTGGCTTCGCGTCATTATACTGCACTGCATTTACTGTAGTGATTTGCCGGCAAACCGGCATAAAATTCGATAAATGTTAGATGTCTATAATTCAATAAACTCTACTCTTGTTATTGCAAGATCATAGTTCGGTATCTGTACTAGCACGAGCACGTAGTTCAAGAGCCGTGTGCTAGATGTCACTATAAACAATAGTGCGCTAGTTTCCACGCCTACCCACAGTGCGTAGTGAGTGTCCGTTGTGTCGTGGGATGAGAGCAGCTTCGTGTCGGATCTAGGACTTGGCTGGACCACGCGCTGAGATCTAAGTTATTCGTTGTTTACACATGTCTGGAATACACACGCTACAATTCTAAAGCATGCTGTCAAGCAATTTTATGATAACTAATGTGCTTTTTAAGAGCTTGCGTATTTCAGACCTTATACTTAATGGTTGTTGTGATTATTTAATTTATTATAGTTAACGCTTAGTCAAGGCTTACGATCAGGTCTTGTAGTAATCTCTGGAGGTTTCGAATGTGACTGAGAGGGTGGTAACTTCCTAGTGATACGCAAAAATCACAAGTCTGTATGTTTGTATGGGTGTACATGAAATATTTTCGTAAAAAACCGCCTCATGTGGAGATGTAAAAAATATTATTTGTTGGCTTATACGTCTTTTATTCTTTATGATTTCAAATCGGTATAAGTTTCCTTGCCTTATATTAGTGTTGTCTAATGCTCATAAATCGATAAGGATTAATTATTTTCGTGTACATATATTTAGAAATTGTGACAAAATCACATTTTAGTTAGATCATTATGCTTATCGGCTTTCATTTTTATATCTTGTTTAGACAACACTAATTTCATTGATATCTAATTTTATTTCTGTGCAAGTTATTTATCTACACTGTGTCGTCGCTCACTGAAGAGAATCTGTGGTCTTGCTCCTAATTCCTATAGTAAATGAGCCAACGATATGGCCATATTCTCTTACCCACTTATAATTAATATGTAAACAATGTATATTTACTATTATTTATTTTTGTATTGAAATTACTCGGTCATATATTAATTGAGCTATAAGCTTTTGTATGATAGCCGGCATACATAACAATAACTTATGTAAAAAGTTTTCTAAACTTACACATTGGATTTGTATCGAATCGCAGTGCCTGATGTATTTTAATGTAATGCGTTTGACACACTTGCCATCCACTGTCATTTATATGTCATTAACTTATGACGTTTAGATGGCATTTAGTGACACAGAGGTGTCATATGTGTCACTTTGGCAGTTTTAATCATTTAGGAATATGATGTAAGATTGATGCCAAGTGTGTTGAAATAGATGTAAAAGCCATCCGCGATAAATTTGATAGTGACATACGATTTGGGGAGGTTTTCTGTTACATTGAATGACTGTTGCGTGTATAATTGTATATAACATACACCGTTTATTGTATGTATAACTTAATGTAAGAAGAAACTTTATTAAATTCTTTGTTAATATAAACCTGTATGTTTTTATACACCCTATAAAAAATATTATTTTACCATATTTAAAAATAAACAAAAACGAATATATTATACTTACTCAGTCACAATGAAAGTATGATGTATAAAAAACAACATTTTATCATTCTTATCAAAGTTTACATAGCCACTACCTATTATGGAACAGTGTATATTGAAAAAATACATTAAGACTAAAAACAAGATCAAAAATAATAGACAATATCTAAAATCATGGAAGATTTATTTATGTAAAGGATTTCCAAGAAGACAATCCATTGTTGGGACACGGTATCATTTTTACTTCGTCTAAGTATCAATATCTCTTATCTCACTCTAAGACCTGTGACACAGACATAAACGAAATCACTTTAAGGTCTTCACAGTATGATAGTCTGACCACCATGTGGTGAGCTTATTTATTTTCTCTCATTAGGCAGGCTAGTAAATATGAAGAACACCAAAACGTTGGTAGACTGTTAATATTGTAACCTCACTGTCACCAAAAAACGCATTCATTCATTCATTCAAAACGCATCAAGAAAAACTTACGATTTAGTGAAGTTTGTCATTTCAAGCCTAAATTAATAAAAGATCTTAAATGGCATCTCCAATTCGGATAATATAGATTACTAACCAATTAGAATAAAGTTTGATCATAATGGTCACATAAATGTAATAAAAAAAATCCTTAGGGCCAATTTCACTGCTTACTGATAAATGCTACTTGTGACATAAATGTATAAAATATTTAAGTAAAACAAAAATCCTGACTGCGTCAATATTTGCCATCTTTATTAAATTCATTGAAGAACTGAAAAGATAGAAACAAGATTTTAATTTGAATATTTTATTTTGGTTTTGAATAATCTTAGTTGACAGTGTTCACAAACGCTGTCGGAGGAATAACACGCTCACTTTTCATAATTTGGTTGGTGATATAGGTAGAACAACAAAATCTCGGAGAGAGCAGATGCCGATGCCGATGCAGATATTGACGCAGTCGGGTTTTTGTTTTACTTAAATATTGTTTTTTTATTTCCATCTTTTTAGTTCTCAAGCACCTTTATTAGCATTTCCTATTCCAAACTTCAATAAAACATATAAGTTATTTATATATATTCGTAATCATCGTTAAAAAAACTTTATTTTGATACCACACTCGATGTATTTTGAAAACATATTTTTTTTACATTACTTTTTGCCACTAAAACTCCTTAATTTAGATATTTTTTTTATTTTGATGTACCCAGTGTCACTCTCAAGACTAAGACGAATATATTGACACCACTCACATAAAAATACGACAAGCCGTTTAGGCTGTAGGGCGTGCCAAAGAAATATACAAACATACATATATACATACACTCGAAAAACATAACCCTCCTTTTTTCGCAGTCTGGTAAAAATAAAATAAATTCGATTCACTATTTTTATTTGTCAAAGAAAATTGATTTGAAACCCGTGAAACTGGGTCTTATTCTAGTTTATTTAGAGATCACCCGTCAGATAGCTATTAACATATTTAATTAATCCATCCATTTACTAAATTCCAAGTCCACAATTAAACTCCAACCTACATCAATAGAGCTCAAATATCCCTTCTCCGTGGCCTGCTTCCGTTCATGAACATGTTCATATCAATGAGAAGGTCCTCATCACCCATGTCCACAACTTCCTCCTCTTCCTCCATTTCTAAATCATCTCTCTCCATGAGATTTCCTAGAAAGAAAGTGATTACTAGAGCAGCCACTGCCATACAGACTATACAGGCAACTGACTTACGGTGCTTGAGGTCACAATGTAAACACATTGACGTAATTTATAGTACCAGTTTGCTACAATGGCCGTTTTGAAAGATTACAATACTAAGGTAAAATCTCAATTCATTAGCGAAAAAAATATAATTAAATGCGAGTTGCTGGAGGTAGAATTTATGCTGGCCAGCGATCCTATAAGTGATGATTGTATAAGATTCCATATTTAAATTTTTTATTTTTTATGGAACTTGAGCTGACGAACATCAAAATAGCCATCATGGTGTGCCCATATTATAGGGTCTAAAACATAATCAAAATTTACTGTTTTTATTTATTTTAATACTAATATAACCAGATACTTGCACATTAAACCCAAAATTCACTTTCACTTGTGATTTCATCCACATGAAAATTACTTTGTCCTACTGAACCTTTTCGAGATGAAAATATTCATTCAGGACTTTTGCAGTGTGACAAAATTCATCCAATTATATCCCGTAGTTTATACGCTTACTTCCAGCAAACATTTTAATATAATACATTAATTTATAATATAGTATGATTGAAAAATCATATACAAGTTAAAATACCATCTTACCAAATACATGATTATTGACATCCAGGTTAAGTTCCTCATTACATCCCTCATCGATGACGGGCACCTCAAACTCAATGCTGTCTCTCATTCTCGTCCTCAATATTGTTTCCGACACCTGCATCCGTGTGTCTGTTGGATTGGTCTTGTGGGACCTTTCCGTTTCTAGCCTCAGTTGACTCTTCATGCTCTCTAAATGTAATCTTTCTATCTGCAAATACCATTATATTTTTTACAGACTTTTGCTTGTGGCTCTGCTCGCATGAATGTGTTGTTCAGGGATAAAGGTCCCGTTTTATATTTTCCAAGATAAAAAGCAGCCTATTTTACTTGTTGATAATGTTGCTTTACAATTGGTGTAAGAATTTTTAAAATGTTCCAGTAGTTTTGAGCTTATTTGTTTAAATGTACAAAAATACAAATCTTTCCTCTTTATAATATTTGTATAGATAAAAGGTATGTTATTATGAATGAGATGAGAGAGTTAGCAATGGAACTATTAATACAAATAATAACTGGTCACAAAACAACACACTTCTTCCTTAATATATCTTTTAATTGAAATCTCAGTGTACATTTTAAATATGTCCAAAAATGGGCCTTAAATTCTAACCAAGATAGGTTATAAATATTTTGATAGAACTCCTAAAAACTAATCTTTTACAAGAAATCATTTAATTTTAAAGACCGCCGATTTTGAGATTTATGTTTTATTTTGCTTAACCTGTCACCGCCCGCTTATATATAGTTATAAGCTAATTTCCTTAACTAAATGGACACCGGTGCCCACCGCGGGCGTAGCAAGTATTACAAACTACACTTAATATGAACATTTTTAGAAATGTTAGGAATGGAGGGTCTAAAATAATTTTAATTGTTCCAAGTTCCATATTTTGCATCTTTAAAATCCCTAAAGTTTGAGCCGGGTTAGATTTTGAGGCTCAGCACCCATACAAAAAATTAAACATATCCTTTGCAATATGTTATTGCCTCGTAATGTTATGTAAATAAAAAAATGTAAAAACCTTGAAAATATTAGTTTTGTCTTAATTTCAAGTTATTTAGAATAAGAGAAATAATAACAATAATACATTGTCTAGATGTTTTACTATGATTTCTATTGAAATGTAATTAACGTATAAAATATTTTAATGTGAAATAATTTATGCTACAAACCTGTAAACAATTTCGTTGGTTTTTAATCTTCGTCAAAGCTTCTTTTATCCATCTTTCTTCGGCTAACAACTGAGATTCCTCGGCTATCCTTTGGTTAAGCTTTGGATGTGCCATTATTAAAAATGGGATATTATTATATACTTGAAAACCCTTAATCCAATAAAAGCAATAAACTCTTTTAGTTTTATAAATTATAGGCTATTTGATTATATTGCAATGTCAAAATTTAAACATTTTGACTGTTGTTTTTTTTCTGGCTAAGGTCAAAGACCGTGCTGCCAAGTCATAAGTGATATTTTTGGTTGTCTTTTTTTTAATCCTCTGTAGTATGTCGCAGTAAAGCAGTGGCTCCCTTACCAAGACCATATCGAGGAGTTTTGGCAGCAACAAAAAACACTTGATTAGCACGGTTATTTCAATTCACATCATTGAACCCTTTAATAGAACTTTATTGAATAAGATACCACCATAATTATGCAATATAACACTGAAGGCGGTATTAATAAATCAATCTCAAGTTTGAGTTACATCTCAAGTAGACATAATGAATCAATAGTTCCATACCACTGACCTCTATTATACTAGTACGCAGTAGTGCGTACTAGTCAGGCTGTACAATCTTAGAACATTTTACCATGCAAGTAGGGGAAAATAATGATACCAAATTGAAAGAGTACTATAATGTAGGGACAGGTCCTTCTCTTAATGTCTTTTTAATTTTGGTGTATTATAAAATCATGTGTCTCTTGTTTGAAAACATAGATGTCGCTTGATGACCTTATCCGACTAAATTGAAAATAGGTTTCAATTCACTACAGCTACAGTGAGGAAGTGACTATTTTATTCTTGTATCTTTATACTCCATCAAGTAATTGCAAAATGTTACCATAAATAAAATAAATATTCTGTTTAGGAGTTTATTAAAATATATTTGAATTAAATAAACTACCAAACTTTTAAATCAAATACGAAATACGCGTAATCTACTTTATAAAGTCATAAAATATATTTGAGAAAATAAATTATTACAATTGTTATAAAAATAAAGATATTCTCAAACGTGTAATAAACATACTAAGTACGTATCGTAGTAGTTATTTTGTACTTTTTACTTGCAGCAACGAAGTAAGCTGTCAATTGTCAAATAATTAATGGCTTCCCGTTTGTCATTAGTGCCTGGTGTTTTTGTTGATATATTCAACAATTTACAACTTAGTGCTTGTTATGTGCTAGTGTTTCTCCAAACCTCCGTAATTCAGCGAGTTGAGCCCCTGCTCCTCAGGTTTACGTCGAGTGTTTTCATCAACCTAGTGCTTCTCAGTGAATTCGTTGAGTTGAGCCCTGCTCCTCCGATTAGCGTTGAGTGTTTTCACAAGTATTGTTCGAGACAGAGACTCTTAAGACTTTAAAGTGCTGCTGAGTGACTTTATCATGTCTAGTAAACGTTGTTGTGTTCCTCAATGTCCGGAAATTGAAGGTACCCCGACGGTTACATACAGGACATCAAAACAGTACCTAAGATGAAAGTATTGTTTTATTACTTAGTACTGTTTTGGTGTCCGGTGGTAACGAATATTGTGTCTGATTATTTATATTTTACAGAAACATAAAAGTACGTTATTAGCATTAAATTATATTAGTGAGAATGGTTTTAACATTAAATTGATGTGATTCTATATCATAGGTCACAACTTTGTCTTCTGTAAATGTCACTTTTACCTAGGTACTCATATTGTCAAATTTAATTGTATTTGCAATTTATTAATACTAATAAAAAAATCTGTTATTTTGCAGACTCCCGCACAGTTCTTCATTGGTTTCCTAAACCGGAAAAAGACATTGCTCGTTTTCGAACATGGGTTCATGCTATTGGTGGAGAGATTTTGAGTCTGAGTAATGAAAATATTTATAAACTTCGTCGAGTATGTCATGCTCATTTTGAAGAGAAATATTGTTGCCGTAACAACAGAATTTCTAACATAGCGGTACCAACATTACTTATGCCAGGTAAGTGTATGATGTAGTTATATAATAAGCTGTACTATGTTGATTTATCCAACCATACATAATTTTACATTATAGTATAAATTTAATAGTAAGTTCTATATTTATAATATAACCACATATGTAGCCTAATAAGCTTAGATTTAAAAAAAAACCTACAAGCACATCCATACTAATATTATAAATACAAAAGTGAGTTGCTTTGTTAAACTTTCACTGCTAAACTATTGAACTGATTTTGATGAAATTGCATACAACATATGCTTGAATCCTAGATAGGTTATGGTCTACTTTTTAATCAAGGACTTGGTGTGCATCCACAATAATCGATATTCACAGGGACCCACTAGCAGGCAAAAGCTAGTATAATTCGCCGTTTTGGTTATGTGTAGAAATTTTCATCAGAATCAGCCTGTTCATTTTCTAGAAATTTGTATTGAAGGATGTTATTTATAAGGACCCTTAAGATTTTATTGTGCCTGGTCTTGCAAGTAATTCAATGTGGGTGTAATTGTTCCACTTTGTTAACACACAGTTTGGTAATAAATATATATTGAACTTATTTTTGTTGTTCCAGGACTAATATCAAAATTTTCCTACACTGGTAGAATACCATTCAGAGGAGTTGAAAATTTACCATCTACATCAAAAGGTTAGTTCACCATAATTCTTAGGCTGCGATTCATTAATGTTACTTAGCATGTGTTTTGGGTTAATATGTTTAATATGTCTTTATCTTGCAATTGTAGTTTGTCAGTTATGCCACAGTGACTGGAATAATCCTCAGCCAAAACACATACTAAGAAATTGAGCATTTCTATTTAAGTAGAGACAAGCCTAAACAATCAAAGGGATTTCAAACTTTTGACCACTTAGCAATCGCAAGAGTTGAATTATCATATCTCTGCCTAAGCCCTTTAGTGAAAATGCTTCTAAGAAAACTGACAAAATCAACTGGCTAGCAAAATGTTATCTACCTATCCTTCCATCTTAGTAAAATTGTTTTATTATGAGCATGATATATTGAGCTGATTTAAGCGGCATATGAGGCAATTTTCGTTTTCACCCGTGCATGTCACCTTAGCTTTGATTTGTAGTGTATTTGAATGTTATGATCTTGATGCAGATGGGCATTTGTTTATCTTTTATACATATTTACTGCTACATTGTAAGCAACAGCAACACAAATTCACCTATAATAATTCTTTGATTATTCTTGTTTCAGGACAATTATCTCTACCAGAAACCCAAAAACCTTTAAAAGGAAATAAAAATGCATCACAAGGTTAGTGCATATATTCAAATTTTTCACTATTGCCAATTTCCTAATATGAACATTTATTAGATTTTTTATATTGTTATTATTATTATTACTGCTTCATAATATTTATTGTACCTACTGTTTTTCCTCTATATCAGTTCAGCCAGTACCTAATTCATATCTATTCATCTTATCGACAAGATAAGAGCCCCTACTGTACCTTTTTAGCATCTGCAAATATTATTAATTATATCCTTTGTATTCCAGGTGTAACTATTGAGAATCTTAGAATGCAAGAAGCTACACTGCAAGATAAATATGGTGAGTATCATTTACTTACTAGAAACATAAATATAGAGTACATGGATCCCTGAGTGTCTGTCCCACAAACACTTGGTGATACATGTCCTCTATCATTGCTTTGTTTTTCCTTGCAATGTTACTAGTCTTATTATTGTCCCACTGGTGGGTAAAGGCCACTTCTAACATGGCAATGAACATGGCATTAATTACTACACTTGTTCAATGCAAAATGGCATTTTCAGACTTATATTAACTACAAGTCCAGATGTCTTCACAATGTTTTCCTTTACCATAATTATGTTAGTTATGTCCAAGATAAAGTTAGAAAGTACATAATGAATTTTAAAAATTTACAATGGTATTGGGCCATTGTGTTATGCAATGAGGATGCATAAATATATCCTACTAATTTTATAAAAGCGAAAGTTTGTAAGTATGGATGTATGGATGTTTGTTACTCTTTCACGCAAAAACTACTGAACGGATTTCGAAGAAATTTGGCACACGGGTAGATTATGTCCTGGATTAACACATAGGCTACTTTTTATCCCGGGAAATATAAAGCGGGACTTTTATCCCGGGAAAACTCATTCACGCGGGCGGAGCCGCGGGCAAAAGCTCGTTAATTATAATAAACCTGAATTTGTTTTTTGTTTGAGTATGGTAATCTGGAACTACCAGGAAAAACTTTAAATATATTTTTGCATTTGATAGCTTACTTCTTGAGGGAGGTTATTTTTTTTTATTGCATTGAATGACGAGACGAGCATGCCGTCCGCCTGATGGTAAACGATACGACTACCCATAAACAGTAGCAACACCATCTAGCACCTTGACTTACAAAGTACTGTGTAGCATTCCACTGCGCTCGTCATCCTGAGACATAAGATGTTAAGTCTCATTATGTCCAGTAGTTATACTGGCTACAATGTCCTTCAAACCGAAACACAACAGTGCATGCACACTGTTGCTTGGCGGTAGAAATAGACATTGCGGTGGTACCCACCTAGACGGCCTCTTACATATATACCAGTAGTTATAGGCTATTTAACACCATGCTACGAATCTTAGGAGCTGAATACGGATGAAACCATGGGCAACAGCTCGTAATGAATACGTATGTAAGATTATAGAAAGAAAATGTTAAGGAAGTTGTATTTATATACACAAATAGTACAGGCTGTTTTTAAATGCAGTTTTCGTTCTTGTTAGAATCGAGGGCACAACTCCTTAGACAACTTTTCTGTGTTTAATTTAGTCTTAGTTTTGGCATTGCAAAACCTTTATAATTATGCTTGTAATTATTTATCTAAAATGAATATTGTGTAATGTTCCAGATGCTGTTACACTAAGCCCTATCATACCAGTAATTGCTCCGGTACTTGCACATGACAGTGGTAAAAGTGAGCATATTGGTAAGTATTATTTTGTTAAATGGCATAATTTATGATCAAATATAAATTGTTGGAAAGTACTTCAGACACAATGTTTAAATAATACTTTTCATACAATAATAATCATCTTCTTAAGCAATTCTATTATGCTACTTATCTTGTTTTATAATTGCTTAATTTTATTTGCAGGTTCAAAAACTACTAAAAAAGTAGTGAAACATATAAAAATGACCAAAAATGAGCATGATTTGTACAAAAAATTAGTTACAACTAGAATTAAGTTGTCAAAATGCCGGAACAGAGTGCAGAAGCAATCTTTACAATTAAAGACAGCCAAAAAATTGATGAGGAGTAACAACTTTATAGATACTGTAAACAATTTGCCAAGTGCTGCTAAAGTTTTGACAATGTTACAGTTCAGAGAACATAAAAAGAAAGATAAAGGCAGAAGATTTACGACTGAAGAAAAAATATTAGCTTTGGCAATGCTGAAACAAAGTCCGAAAGGATATCGCTTTCTGCGAAGAATGTTAGTTTTGCCTTCTCAGCAAGTACTGACAACATTTTTGAACCAGGCCAATATAAAGCCTGGTATTAACAATAATATATTTGCTCAACTCAAAGAAAGAGCAAATAAAATGAAGCCAGCGGACAAACTCTGTGTTTTAATGTTTGACGAAATGTCGCTGAAAGCCAATATCAATTATAACGAACGAAAAGATTTGGTGATAGGTTTTGTGAATAATGGACGCGAGACAAAACCAGAATTTGCAGACCATGCCCAAGTCTTTATGATAAGGGGTCTCATACGAAAATATAAGCAACCTGTTGCTTATACATTTTCACAATCGGCTACTAAAGGTCCAGAATTAGCTGTGCAAATTAAAACTGTAATTGAAAACCTGCAAGAAACTGGCTTCAATGTAGTGGCTACAGTATGCGACCAAGGCACTAATAATAGACAAGCCTTAAATCTTCTCTTAAACGAAACCAGGGGACATATGCTGAGAAGTGGACAAGAAGTCAGAGTAGATACTAATATAATATTAATCAATAACAAGAAAATTGTACCACTTTATGATCCCCCGCATTTGTTGAAAGGTATACGTAATAATCTTTTAGAAAAGAATTTAAGGTATACTACTGAAAATAAAGAGAAGATAGCTAAGTGGGATCACATAAAATTATTGCACCACGAAAATCCCGCATATAAAGGAATCAGATTGATGCCCAAGCTGTCAGACAGCCACGTTGATCCAACAAGGACAAAAATGAAAGTTAAATTTGCCAGCCAAGTGTTCAGTAGAACCGTTTCATCGACTATGGGATACCTTGCAGGTAAGATAGAGAATGTGATGTTTTTGTGTTAAAGATCAGCTAGGCTATTAAGTTATCCTCAAATTGAATGGCTTAGGGCCAGTTTCACCAGTTCCTCATAAAGTTCCAGATAACTATCTGGCATATAACGGTATCTAACAAATAATTCTGACAGATAACTAGTGATTTTTTCTGCCAGATATATCTACTTGAGACCTGTGAAACCGAAAGTTGTAGTTCATATGGCGGGTAAGTTCCGAATAGGCTATCGGGACTTTATCAGCATGTGGTAAAATCGGCCCTTAGTATTTTAGTAAACTATCTATGCAACCATGTATTTCAAACCATATGTATAATATTATGTACAATTTTATACACATAAAGTGTACATTATGAGCACAAAAATTTTAAAAAGTCTAATGTTGAATTATTTTTATTTTACAGATAACAGAATCCTCCCAGTGGAATGCAAGGAGACTGCAGATGTCCTGCTTTTTTTTGATAACCTTTTTGATTCTGTCAATGGCAGTTTTTCAAAAAATAGGTTTTCAAAACCTCTCCTGGGTCCCGTTACACCCCATTCGAAACACCACGAATTTTGGACAGAATCTAAAAAAGTTTTAAAATCAATGAAATTTATAACAGATAAAAACAAAATTGTAAGTGTACCTAGTATTAATAATTGGGTATGGACACTGGAAGGCATAGAAACATTAGTCAAAATATTAAGTATTGACCATAATATTAAGTCTTTATGGATGCGGCACCTAAACCAAGACCCAATTGAGAATTTCTTTGGGGCCATAAGAAGCCATGGGTGCCGCAACACAAATCCAACGCCAGAAAGATTTGAATCAGCGTTAACAACGTTATTGGTCAACAGCCTGTCCAGTATCCATGCCCCTGGAGCAAATTGCGAAGAAGACCAATGCAATGCACTACATGCCCTCGTCGTTACGAAGACTAGTGAAGCTACGACGACTGGTGATATTTCTTTAGATATAGTAAATGAGATTACCCTTACGCCTTTACAGGAAAAAAGTCTGCCTCAAATAATGGGGCCCCTACAATATGTTTCGGGATATTTTTTAAAAAAGGCTAAAAATAAAATATTTAGATCCTGCGAACTTTGTAAGGGTAATCTCTATAGCGAAATTGAAAATGATTTTATCCAAAGCAGAGAATACGCCAATCGTCGTTGGCTTTCCAGCCCTAGCCCAGATTTTGTTACATGCATCTCAAATATGCAAGATATTATAAATAAAATATTAATTACTAATTTAGAAAGAAAATCCCCCAGGGAATACACAAAAACAATCATTTTATTATTTCTAGATTTTAATTTCATAACATGCTCAGTCCACAAAGACAAACTAATAGAATTTTTAATAAATTTAGTATGTAGATTTTTTATATATACATATTGTAAAAATATAAATAAAACATTAACTGGGAAAAAGGATATAGACAGTGACGAGGACATACTGCAGTGCAAAGCAAAAAAATATTTTAAACGATGCTATAAAAGAAAAAATAAATAATATTACGTATCTATAACGTTTGAGAAAAATAAATGATTATTATTAAGAGTATTGTGAGTTTTATTTGGGGTTATTTTCTGAAGCCTTATAATCCCTCATTTTATTCATAAACGTTATGAACTACAGGTTTTTGAAAATAAATTAACTTCACTCAAGTATTTGTAAAAACGGGCTGAAAACAGAAATTGCGGTAGACGTATAGATCTAATTATATACATAGCAGGAAAGTTGTAGGTGCTTAGTAACAGATGGCGCCACCAATCGCTTTCCTTCTGAACCCATCGAGTAAAGCCTCTATACCTATATACAAAAGTACTCTGTGGTACTAGTATAATAGAGGTCAGTGTTCCATACATACCTCCAAGTTCCCAACAAAACTTCGTTGACTGTTGAATTTGACGCCCTCTATGGTCCATTCACAAAGTTATCTAAATGTAATGTTTCAGTATCTTCTTGTAATTTTAATTGGGTATTTCAAATATGTGATTTCCAAGTTAAATAGAGCGTGTAAAAATAAAAGTAAAGTTAACTAAATTTAACGACTAAATCGGTTAAAAAATTGATTAAAACATTAAAAGGCCGATAAACTCTACAATGTCTATGTTCTATAATACCCTACGCAATTGTTATCTTATGTACCTATAATCTATATTCTATTTATAAAACTTTACCGTGTGCGACTCCCTTCCGTAGCTAATAAAACAAGCCGCAAATTAAATTACACATCAGTCGTAGAAAGAATTTGCTTAGGAATAGTTGTGTTGCAGACTGAAAATAATTTACCACAATGAACCAACAATATTCATTGGACTCTGAGAGCGACTACGAAGTATGTCCGCTGAGATCAAACTCTTGCGCATTACCTTTCGACCCGACCAATATAGAAAATATTATATTAACAATTTGTGACAATTTTGACTTCAAAGTGATTCTAAGTGACAATAGGACCAAAGGCGCGTTGATTGTTACAACAGGGCTTGCTTTGGCGGGAGGGCTTATAGGTCGGCACTATGGGGGGAAGGTTGGAGCCATGGTCGGAGGGGCGGTTGGGGGTGCCTGTGGACTTGGTATTGTCGGTGAGTGATGTTTAATTGTATTTACACTAGTTATATGGTTTTTAATTTCGATGTTACTAAATGAAAGTTTAAATTAATAACAAAAAAATATGTGGGTAGATTTACAAAAAACATTGCTTTTCTAAATTGGTTTTCATTCAACACTATCTATAAAGTGTAAATACATTAAATACATCGACATTCTAAATTTCATTAAAAACCTAATACAAATTACAAAACCCCTAATTATCGTTCATCCAAAAGTATTTATTTATGAAACTACCCTATAATTTTAAGTTTCTCATTGACCCCATAGAGGTCAATGTCATAAGATATTATTTCACTAATCAAAATATGAATTAATATTGTCTAAAATCTCTATTATCTAGTATGTATTCATTTCGACAACCTTGGTACACATAAATAAGAAACAAAAAATCCTGTTGTTTTTATGATTTGCCGTTAACGCCTGAAATTCGGGAATTCTATACAACAATAGAAAAGTAATTAATGTTTGTTTACTTTTCCAGCTGTATCCATGCGAGAAATATGGCAGGACATCAAAGAAAAGCTGTCAGAATTATTCGACATAGTATACGACTACCTCGCGGGTTTGGGTCTCGATGACTACCGCAGGGCGGCCATGTTCCTGACCAGCCACAGCGGGACCAGCGCGCAGCTCGCCATGGTCATCCTGGAGACTGCATCCAGCATCCTCGGTAAACAGATCACCTCACGACTTGCTGTTGCCTAACTTATATCACTATTTTATTTATAATGCTTTATGACTTTATTATTGTAATTTTACGACTTATTATTGGACTGCATTAGATACTGTATATTTAAGTATATTATTACTTTATTATAAGGTATTTTAACATGTTGTTAGGGAAATTAGATAAAGTAATGAAAGAATATTGTACACGGCTGGGCCGTATTTATTTTTATTATTGTATGCGTCATACATAACACACAGGTGACGAGTGTTAAAATTTTTTAATGAGGCATGTAGTGCAATTGATAAATATTTTATAGATTTTTTTTCATATCCACTTATTCTCGTTTTTTTTTGGCTTTTTTCCTTATTTGTCTTTACTGTAACTTTTATTATATCTTTTTATTTTTAAAATGTTTATCAACTGCGTATAATTTAGTGCCTAGACAAAAATTGACTTAGTAATGCATATTAGTACATCTGTGATATTATGTTGGCATTAAAATAAGGAATAATTATGACTGTATTGTAAATTAATGCATAAGATATTGATAAAATAATTTAATAAAAAAATGTAAGAAATACTTAATATTAAATGTTTTATTCCCATTTTATGTTTTATTTCGCTACGTACTTGAGTTACTTATCTAATTATAATTTGAGAATTCAAATTCGATGTGATAGGCTCCCTCTCGCGCGATTCAACCGATGGATCTTTTTTATAGGTCGCCACCAACGCATCTTTCCGGAGACCTGATTTTGTTTTTTTGTTCTCGCTCGGGGCCTTGCGCTGCCTAAGGCTGCCACTGGGCTCAAGCTAGCATACCTGAGTTATAATCTGTTGATAATTAGGTTAGAAAACCAAGCAATAACGAGCACACATCACACCTTTATCCCCGAACGCGTAGGCAGAGAGAGAGAGTGAGTGCAACCACTTATCTTCAAGTGTGTTCCGTCTTATGGGCACGGACCAACCACCCCCCTCTATATACGCCTATGCTGCTGTGTGATGAGGTCGAGACTTGGGAAAGGTATTAAGGTTAAATGCGGTCCACCCCGCTCATCATGCAAATGCTACATTCCTGTTGAAGGTTTTATATATTGCACCAATTTAGTGCTGGCTGATTTTAATCTGTCAGTATGTTGTTTCCATAACGATGATCAGTAACAAGAAAATTGTTCTTGCCGTTATACACATTCGATGTAATGTAAACCAACTGTAAACTCTGCTAATAGCTAATAAATAATGTAACCCAATTACGATACTTTTAACAGGTTATGGGCCCAGAACGCAAGTAAGCGAAAAGTATCAGGTTATTGGGGAATCGTTAAAGATGAACCAAAACTACATAGAACAGTTGAACGGCGTAAATTATGATACTTGGAAAGTGCAAGTACAGGCAGTACTCACGAAAAATCAAGTATGGAAATACGTAAATGGTTCGTTACCTAAGCCGGACACTGAAGTAGAAGCGAGCGCATGGTCTGACAAAGACGATATGGCAAAAGCTGATTTAGTTATGGCGATGTGTCCAGGTGAACTGAAACACATTAGAGGGTGCGACACTTCGCACGATATGTGGAGGAAACTGGAGAAAATTTATTTTTCTAAAGGACCCGTAAGAAAGGCAAGTCTATTAAAGAAATTAACATTGAACCGTATGAAGGAAGGAGATGATGTACAAAGTCATTTGAATAATTTCTTCGAGGCCGCAAATATGTTAAGCGATATGGGTGTAGAAATACACGATGACATGCTGTCAATTTTATTATTATACAGTTTGCCAGAAAGTTACGAAAACTTTAGATGTGCTATGGAGAGCAGAGACGAGCTACCGAACGTTGAAGTGCTTAAAATTAAAATATTTGAGAAGGCAAGCACAAGTGTCAAAGAAACTAAAAATACTGAAGGAGCCATGTATGCGAAAAGAAAAGGATTTAAAAGGGACTCGAAGACTAAGCAACAAAATGCAAAGAATAGTAAATTTATGTACAAATGCTTCAAATGTCATGAGCTTGGACATAAAGCTTCAGAGTGCAAGATGAAGCGAAACAATAATGACGCAAGATGTGTCACGGATTTATACAAAGAGGACGGTACTTTTGATATTCTTTTTAGTTGTGCCAATTTTTCGAAATGTTTACAATTTAAAAAGAATGACTGGATCCTCGATAGTGGCTGTACTTCGCATTTGTGTAACGATTTAGATAAATTTACTGATCATTTTTGTATTTTACAGGATAAATTAAACCTAGCATCAAATCTGTCGACGGATATAAAGGGCATAGGTGACGTAAGGTTGTCAGCATCATCAGGCAGGAGGCTAACTTTTCAAAATACTTTGTTTGTACCAGATCTTAGGAGCAATTTGCTATCAGTAGCGAGAATTGCGGATAACGGGTATGAAATTCAATTTACTAAAGATAGGGCCTGTATAAATGATGTGAATTCAGGTAATACTGTGATGACAGCTGAACGTGTAGGAAATCTTTATTTTTTTTAAAGGGCTGGGTGAACAAATGTGTTCTTTTGTTGATTCAATCGATATAGTGACTTGGCATCAGCGTATGGGTCATTTAAATGGTAAAGATCTCTTAAAACTATTAAACCATTGCGGATATAATACGAAAGGGGCAGATTTGAGAAAATTATCCAACTGTGATGTATGTGCTAAGGGAAAAATGAGTTCGTTACCATTTTCGAGATCGGGTGGACCGTGTAATGAGTTATTACGAATTGTACATTCCGATGTGGTAGGTCCTTTTAAAACGCCTTCGATTGGCGGAGCAAAATACTTCGTGACATTTATCGATGACAGTTCTCGATGGTGTGAAGTATATTTACTCGGACGGAAGAGTGCAGTTTTCAACGCATTTAATCTCTACAAAAATTACGCAGAAAGATTGACAGGCAAGAAAATAAAATTCCTTCAATCTGATAATGGCGGAGAATTTTGTAATCGTGAATTTAATGAATTTTTAAAGAACGAAGGTATCCAAAGAAGGTTGTCGATTCCAAGGACTCCTGAAATGAATGGAGTCAGTGAACGCAAAAATAGGACTTTAATTGAAATGGCTAGATGCATGTTATTATCTTCCGGTTTATCTGTAGGTTTTTGGGCGGACGCTGTTGTAACTGCATGCTATGTACGTAACCGTTGTCCGACTAGCAGCCTAGGTGGTGGCATCCCATTTGAAAAGTGGACAGGCACTTCTGTGAACTTGTCAAATATACAAAGTTTTGGGACGAAAGCTTATGTTTTGGATAAGACACCAGGAAAGGATAAATTTGATGCACGTGCCAGAGAGGGAGTATTAGTAGGTTACCCTCGATCAACTAAAGGATATCGGGTTTGGATACCATCTGAACATAAAGTCATTGAAGCTCGTGATGTTAAATTTGTTTTAGGTGAGAAGACAATGAAGAATCATGAGGAGATTGAATTAGAAGTTAGAGACACACATTATAGAGAAAAAGATCCAGTTGTTGCAGATGTGTATATACCCAACCAAGTCTTGTTTGAAACCCCTTCAGGTGCTGGAGACCAAATGAATGAGAACGATCGTATAGTCGCTATACCACATACAGTAGAAATCGACTGCAATGGCAGTGGAGATGTTCGTGGTGGAAATATACATTCGGAAGAGGTCGAGCAAGTAGGTGAAGATAATAGGAGACAAGTTATCTTGAAAAGAGGTCCAGGTAGGCCAAAGTTAGTAAAAGGAGAAACTGGACGTCCCAAGAAGGTATATAATATGGTAGAAGTAGAGGTACCAACTCAGGAATCGGAACAACTTGGACAGAGCACATTGAGACAATTTGGAGAGACAGACCGACAAACCAACAACGAAGAAATGCAGGATAGTGAGAATCAGGATGAAAATGATGAAGAATTTTTCTCTGCAATGGCTGAAATATCTGTTGAGCAAGCTTTATCAAGCGACGATCATGAAGAATGGCGGGAAGCAATTCTATCAGAAATCAAAAGTTTAGTAAAGAACGAGACGTGGGATATTGTTAAAAAGCCAAGGGATCGGAAAGTTGTAGGCTGTCGTTATGTCTTGACGACGAAATTAAATGTCGATATGACAACAAAGAAAAAGGCTAGATTAGTAGCAAGAGGATTCAGTCAACGTTATGGTATAGATTACCATCGAACGTTTGCGCCAGTAGCGCGACTTGAAACGATTAGACTACTAATTGCACTAGCTGTAGAACTGAACCTGGAAGTCCATCAATTGGATATAAATACTGCGTATTTAAATGGCCGACTCGATGAAGAGGTATACATGCAAATACCGAAAATATTAGAGGAAAGTTTGATTACGCTAATCCAGAGGGAGAATGCAAGTTCCGCAGTTAGGAAGCGTGCTAAGAAAATGTTAGTCGACCTTAAAGCTGGAGGCAACGCCTGTTTATTGAAACGTTCGTTGTATGGCTTGAAGCAAGCGGGACGGCAGTGGTATATCAGACTAGATGAGAAATTGCGCCGAATGAACTTCAAACCAACTGTAAACGAGCCGTGTCTTTATCACCAGCGGAAGGAAGATGGAACCATTTTGATAGTAGTTATATATGTTGACGATATTTTAGTAGCTTCAGATAATCTTATTTTGATACAGGAATTTAAGAAAGATTTAGCTGCTGAATTTGAGCTGAAGGACTTTGGACCAGCGAAATACTGTTTAGGTATAGAAATAGAGAAAAAGAATGGTGAAATAAGTCTGTCACAGCGAAAATATATTCAAGATACTTTGAATAGATATGGTATGGCGGACTGTAAGACTGTATCCACACCCTTCGAAGTGGGATTGAATTTTGCAGTACCAAGGGATCATCGTGAAAATGATAATGAAAAGGAACCGTGGCCATATCGCGAATTCATAGGAACACTCATGTACCTTAGCGTAGGTACAAGACCCGATATTTCTAATACGGTTTCTAAGTTAGCTCAGTTCACGACCTGTCCAAATCATACCCATTGGATTTCGGCTAAGAGGGTTCTTCGATATTTAAAGAAGACAATTGACTACCGATTGACATTTCGTAAGACAGGGAAATCGTTAATAGGATATTCAGATGCCGATTGGGGTAATTGTTTGATCGATAGGAGATCATACTCAGGCTACGCGTTTATGTTAGGAGGAGCGGCTATTGCTTGGCGATCTCAAAAGCAAAGAACTGTAGCTACATCTTCAACAGAGGCCGAGTACATTAGTGTTAGCGAGGCAATGAAAGAAGTTCTCTACCTTAGTAGTTTATTGAAAGAGATAGGATTAGATAGCTTATCGAAAACTGTCGTTTATGCTGACAACCAGGGAGCTATATACCTCGCAAATGATCCTGTGTATCATGCTCGTAGCAAACACATAGATATAAAATATCATTTTATTAGGGATGTACTCAAAGGCGACGCTATAGCGATGAAATACGTGTCGACAGATCTGATGGTAGCTGATATCCTCACAAAGGCTTTGCCTGTTTGTAAGCATTATAAATGCACGGTAGGTTTGGGGATGGTGTAGCTAAATTGAGGGGGCGTGTTGAAGGTTTTATATATTGCACCAATTTAGTGCTGGCTGATTTTAATCTGTCAGTATGTTGTTTCCATAACGATGATCAGTAACAAGAAAATTGTTCTTGCCGTTATACACATTCGATGTAATGTAAACCAACTGTAAACTCTGCTAATAGCTAATAAATAATGTAACCCAATTACGATACTTTTAACAATTCCTCTAGTTTCAAGCACGGATTTTGGAACCCATCCCTTTACGTCATCGAAGGTCCTCTGGGTACGTACAAAAATGCTTGTCTATGACTGCATTTAACTAAGTCTATAGCAGAAGTATGCAATCATTGCTGGTACCAAATTAAGTACCTACATTGTAATTTGTAGGCAAAGGAAATAAATGCATTTTGATTACTATGTTGTCTAATTCCTATGGGAAATCACGGCAGGAAGGCCGGTCCTTCTAGAAGGCTTGCGTGGGGATATGGATGTAACACGTAGAGGTCCCTTTACGATACATTACTCTAGTTGGGGTGTATACACCTTGCTGGTGCTCTTTCTGTCTCTAATTAAGGAGAAAATACAGCCAAAGACAGCGCCCGCAAGGTGCAAGGACTATTGCAGAGAACATAATATGAATTATACTGGGTCTATGGGTGGGATCTAGCTGTACTGGTTGCTGGGCTATTGATTGAGACAACGGGATGCCCGCCAAGTAAAATGTCTCAATCTTTTGTATTCTTGTGCGCTGGGTCATCACACCCAATGCACGCCCATGCGCGGGAGGACATTAGCCGCGGGTCGAGGCACACAGTTCAGTGTGTATACCTCTTGGTTGATAACACTTTGAGGCATAAAGGGCCCGCGAACATTTCCTGGCACCCTCTCTTTCCGCCCATCCTGGGAACCTTCCTCCCTTCCCTCCCATATTCCTCCTCCACTCCCCTCCCAGGCCTCTGCAGTCGTTAAGCCGGGGGACTCCAGTATCCCATTCGCAGGTTTCCCCCGGTGTTGACTGCAGGATCGCCTACCAAAAAAAAAAAAGTGTGTCGAGAAGTGTGTACGGATTTCACCATCGCGGGTCGCTGAGGCGCCCCGGAGCGGGTTTCCTCGCTATTACGCAGATTGAGCACTTCCACCCTGGAGCTCAGGTTCTTAGCTCTTACAAGGGTCAGGGGGTCTCATTTAGCCCCCACGGAATCAGAGTAAGCCGCCCCTAGGGGCGACTCATTATGCGACTTAACATTTAACATTTCGGAGTGCCACACAGTCGAATTAAACACCTATTTTTTACTTTGTAATTAAAATTTCTAGATTACATTAGTTATGTATTCTATTCACTAAATGTCCAAGAGAATATTACCACTATGGTACGTGTTTTATCACTATCATACAAATGTAGATCTGACTTTATTATCTTTGGTTCGGGGAATCACTTGAAATAAAAACTTCTTTATTACACCGGCCACCGGCTGCCGGGACCGTAAGAAGATAAAAAACAACGAGTGCTATATACTTTGAGTATTTAACATAAGATAAAGTTTAGATTCTAGAACATAAAATAAATCTATTGTTTATTTTTTAAAGGCTTCATTATGAATAACGATAATGTGTATAATGCATCTAATTTTTTGTCAGAGTTCCATAGTTTATATTGTACAATCAACAATGCGCGTATACTGGCCGGTAGGACCATTCACAAAAAAAATCCTTAGCATAATAGAATAATAAATAGTCGCATAGTATTTGAATATTTAGCCAACCTACGAAGGATGAGGGGCAGTACGTAAGGATGCCTCATTGAATTTTTAGTGATCTAAGTACCTATACAAATAAACATCAATTGCCGAATGTATGAATGAGTATCACTTGAGAACGGCTACACCGATTTGGCTGATTTCTTTTTGTTTTGTTCCTAATTACCAGGGCAAGATTTATACCTATACCTAAGAATAGTTCTGGAAAATAGGGGAAAAGTATAAAATTTGGATGATATTTTTGTATAAAAGAAAATCCATTTCCGTAAGTACACGCTAATAGAGTAGCGGGCTCATTTTTTATGTTCTTTACTTTTATATTTTTTTACGTTTTATAAAAAAATAACAAGTTATACCTAAGCGTTTGAATTTAGGTAGAAGGGGTAAATGTCAAGAAACAGAAAAGAGATGCAATACCCCCATTTGACGTCATCGGGGATTACGACGCCTGCGAAAGAAAGGGATGAAACGATATCCTCACTACGCACCCTTGCTCGCTATTTAATAAAATACGGATTACTGGCTCGCAGTTTTAGCAGAAGGGCTTCTTAAGTTCTTTTCCCTAGTATTTGCATATAGAATTATGTATAAAAGCAAACATAGGACATTAGGGGTCCTAACTCCCATTTGTAAAATCACCTGATCGATTTCAATGATTATAAGTCTTGGTTTTGATTGATTCCAGCTTGAAAGGTAGGATATATTTCAATCTGATAGGTGACGCTGTTGTCGAGATCTAAGAAGATAAAAGGTATTTTACTACTAGGTATCTACTCGCCCAGTTTATATAAAAATGTTGTTTACGTAGGAATTCCGTGACAGACTGACAGGACAACATCTGCCGGTTTCATAAGTATTAAAAACTAGTTCCTGAGATTAGCGCGTTTAACCAAACAAACAAACTGGTAAGCATTATAATATTATATTAAATATGTGAAAGAACTTACAAGTCACCAAAAAAAAAAAAACATATTCGTAAAAGGCATTTTGACGCATCAACCAGAGACAAATAAACTATCAACCACGCCACGCCATGCACTACTGGTGGGAGTACCAAATAAAAACCTACAAATACTTATAGATAGTATTATTGCATGGAAGATCTGAAAAATCCTTGAATAGCTGTTCGTGAGTATACCAACGCGGATCGCGTATGCCACGAAGTGGGACTCTGTTGCCTACAGTTCACAATAATCGCACCATTCAAACTTGGACCTACTTAGTACCTACCACGGGCGTAGCTATAGGCTATAGCTTTCACATAGGGACCCTCCCTTGGGATACCAAAATGTCAGTGGCGTAGCGTGGGTTCTTGCCACCCTACGACACCAAAAAAACCTCCATTCAACAATTAAGTCACGTATACACCTTATAATTTGTATGTTTCTTAGAAGTACACATAGGCATTTTAATATTTTATTTATTTTATTTATTTTTATTTATTTATTAAGGCGCATCAACAATGTGAACACAAACATATAAATTAACTATACAATAACATCCTATTAACTAGTGCTTACATTTTTGACAGATGTGCACAACATTTTTAACAAACTAAAGTAAAAACTAAGTTTTCCTCCTTACCAACCCCTCTCCCTCTCTCCCATTCTAATCTATAATACGACTCAGAGAGAGGTCTGAATCAGGAGAGAGAAAGAGAAGAATAAAGAAGATATAGCAAACAATACAAACAAAAACAAAGAAAGACAACAAATGCGACATTCATGGGAAGAATACTTCCCACCTAGATCACACTGCTTAGAGTTTTATTCCTGAATGACGTGGTCCGGTCATGAAAAATATCAAGTTCAAGCAGTCTGTGCCAATTATTATACGTGGTAGTAAGCCTCGCTAAGGGAGAATTTCGTCCGAGATTTGTTCTGTATTTAGGTACTTTGAAAAACATTTTACATTTTACGCGTGAGTTTATTTTAGGCACGCAGAGCTCAATGCGTTCCAAAAAATCTTGACAATTTATGGAACTGTTGAGTACATTGCGAAGGAATAATAAGTCCAGCATTCTTCTACGTTGTGACAAGGTGTTCAATCGGAAGATAGTGAGCCTGTCCTCATACGAACTTCTGCCATTTACTCGAGGAGTAATGAATGCCAGGTGTCTAGTAAAAGAACGCTGGACTGACTCAATACGCTGCGAATGAACTTCGTAACACGGGTTCCAGATGACGCTTCCAAATTCAAGGACGCTCCGAACAAGCGTCTTAAATAATGTTATTTTTGAGTCAGTACCTCTAAAATCTTTTGTGCTGCGCTTAATGAACCCTAGCAATTTCGCGGCTTTATTGATCATATAATTATAATGTGGTTTGAAGCTTAATCTAGAGTCCAATATTACACCAAGATCACGAACATTATTGACGAGGTTTATCTCATCATGGTTGATGAAGTAATGAGTATCAATGACCTTTCTCTTTTTAGAAAACTGTATGTGTTGACATTTGGAGGCGTTTATTTTCATTTTATTTTCGCAACACCATATGTAAACACGATCCAAATTAGACTGCAATAAATATGAGTCCAACAATGTATCAATCCTACGTGATATTTTCATATCGTCTGCAAACAGGGAACAATATGTACATGTTTTGTGGCCCGGATTTTTTTTTCTAAGCTATGGGGTGGGTGGGTACGGATCCCCCAAAAACCCCCTTATATACGCCCATGGCACCCTGCACCACATTTATCGGAGTGTGTGCTTAATGGAACTCATATTGTAGGTATTAATTTAGGGGATCCGGGATTTAATAATGTCGGCTTCTGCGTTACAGGGAGCCCAGGTTCTGTTTAAAAATATTTTATGAGTATGAGGAGAAATTAGTACTCACCATCACAGAAGACGTATGGAGCGACATACAGGATATAAAAAAAATTACAAACATTGTATATTATAGAATTCGGGGAATTCCAGAAAAAAGACCTCGAATAACTATCAGATTGACCTTCAACATCAAAAAAAGTAGTGATGATACCAAACAGATAATACCAACATGTTCGATTCTATTCGGTTTTAACATTAGGTAGGTACTACTAGATTTTTTAGTTGTTACTAGATAAAATAAAGTGTACTTATCATATATAACGTTATTACCTTTATAGGGCATTACTTTAAAACAGACTTAAAATCAGTCTGTAATAAAAATAATGTGTGAATAACACTTAGATACTTAATATTTCTGGGCACTCCTACTTCATTTACGAAAACTCGTGAAAAACGAGTGGTCTCAAATCCTAGTAAAATAGACTTTGTTTGTCACATCAACTTATGGTTATAATGATTGTCTTTTCCAAATTACGTAGGATGTTGGCACGTGTACAACAAGGGATATTTATATTTTCATTACGTTTGTCATCTACGTAAATATTATTTTTCAAGGTGGAAATAGAGTTGTTGTGTATCTCTTAGTTACGATCTTGTTAACTTTAAAAAATATATATCGGCAATCAAAATATTCACATTTCCCACCTGCTTAATACAATATGAAAGATTTTAAGTAATCATGAGTTTTAAGCTTAAATGTATCTATTATATAGGTAAAAAAATATAATGCTTTGTAATTCAATTAGACATTTTGAATTATGATATCTTTCTAATATCTCCAAGGAAATCGATCACGCTAAATAAATCGATATATTGTTGTTAATAACGTAAATTGATTCGTTCTATGTCTTTACTCTAGTCCTGCTATGACGTCGAATGTCAATCCGTTTTCGTGTGTTTACTGGTGATTACTTGCCGAACGTATTTAATTTTTAGTTCCAGTTCATTCATTTGTAATTTCAAAACAAAACATTTCTGTTGCAAATATGTCTACAGAGCTACAGCCTTTCGTCGCAAATGAGCTGAGATTCGATTCTACATGGCTTGAGCGAATTTTATTAGAAATAGGTAAGTTGTTATTATTGTAACAGCAAGCAGCTGATCTTTCATAATGGACTTGTATTAGTAACAATTTTGATTTATATAATTGTGTAATGCACGTCAATAATATCTGTACATGACAATTATTATCACATAATGTAAATAAATAAGAAACCTATATTGTCCAAAGTCCATATCGCATTATTAGTTAATAGCGATTCCTTACAGAACTTCGGGGGATTCACAGGTTGCCATGGACACGTAGACTTATCGCTCTGGATGCTTGTATCGAGTTTTTGTTACTTTTTACCATCATAATTGGTGCCATATAGACTAATCACTAAAGTATTGTCTATATAATTAATTTAATGAGACTTTCAAGAAAGTTTTTAATTTGTTATGGATAAAAATTCAATTATATTATGATTTTAATCTGAGATATATTTCACAATAATAAGGCGCCACTTTAAAGCTTTACAATATTCAGGGAAGAAAAGAAGAGTAAACAAATAGTACCATTACATTCTTTCATTTTTTGTTTTTATAATATGGCTTTGTGTATTTCTCTAGTAAAATTATGTACCCATTTATTAATAGTATCTGATTAATTCAATATCAACTTGAACTGTATGTAATATATTGTATATCATTAAACCATACATTATTTTACTACCCATCGCCTTTCTAACGTAATTGCCTTGTAATTATGCAAAAAAAATATGTTCCCTTTTTTACAGCTGATATATTTGACATAAGAATAGTATGGGACGCAGATACTGCTTTCCTGACTGGAGCTCTGGCTTTGGCCGGTGGGCTGGTGGGTGGGTACGCTGGAGGCAGGATGGGAGCTGCCCTCGGTGCTGGCATTGGTGGAGTAGCAGGTTTTGGAGCCTCAAGTAAGTTATCACATTTTGGTAGTGCTTGTTTTAATCAATTAATTTAAATTTATTCAATTAAACATAACATATGTATTATTACCAACACTTTAAAATTAGAACTAAAAGTAAGAGTTCTTCGTTTAAGATTATAAATTGGCCAAATGTTGGAATGGAATAGGAAAATCCTAGATCAATAGTAACTTATGGGGATTCAAGTATATTTTAAATGAATAATATTTTTTTAAAATAGTCAAACCCTTGTCTTCTAGATGTACATGACTTTTTTATAGTATGAGGCTCTCTTTATGATCCTCTGCATCATTTAAAGGCTGTACTTCCTATGTAACATATACATACTGGCTTATAAAACCATAACAATACATCTTCTATTCCAGCCATAGTATCCCTCCGAGAAATCTGGATGACTGTCAAGGAAAAGCTTAAAGAGGTGCTGTACATAGTCTTCAACTACCTCCGAAGATTGGATCCAGTAGACTATATGGTGGCGTTCGAGATCCTCATGGCCTGTGCCAGCAGCAGAAAAGAGCTGGTCATGACAATACTTGAATTCATCGCACATAAATTAGGCAGGGAGGTGCTTTCCAATATTACTGTTGCGTAATATTTAAATATAGGTCATCGGTATCAAAATACGCTTATCTAATTTCTAAACCACAGTATGAATGAGGCAGGTCTTGTTGTACTCCACTGGGCACCTTGCAGCCCCGTATTCAGGGCCATTTTAACCATATTGGGTGCCGAGGCGCATAAATCCTCCTAGTTAACTAAAAAATACAATAAAAATTACTTTCCATTTTTTCCAAGGTTCGGACTAGAATTGCCGGCGACCTTTTTTAAGCGAGCTATTGAATTGCGCCCAATGAACCTCTGCCCGGGTGCCAAGTAGCCCTAGCGCCTCTTGGTAAAAATATGGCCCTTATAAAATAAATAATTATATGACAATAGCTTACCACTTTGCCTCGAAATAGCAACGCAGATATGGAAGCAGGTATTCATAGAGTTGACCTTATGTCTTAAAGCCAACTATCTCGTCATAGTATACGTCCTATGACGTCCAAGGCACATGGCTATCGTCATATTAGACATAATAGCAATATCGGATAAACTACGAGTCTTTTTTTAAATAAAACAATTCAATTTCAATTATCTAACCTGGGAATAGATGCTAGAACCTCATAAGAAATAGCCCAAGAATACTGTGTATGTATCTATCATCTATGAGGTAATTATGGTAATAGTTAATTGCATTGCAGATAATTTTTATCAATGATTATTATTTATTCTTTAGTTTGTCAATGAACCAAATATTGGTGCTCTTGCAATATTTTGTTTGTAAGCACCCAATGCACCTTTAGAATTAAAGGGTCCTAATACGATATGTTGGCATTTTATTTTGAGACACAAATTAATGTATTGTGATAAAATCTTAAGCTAAAGTATACATTCTTGTGTGATGTTTTTTAAATATACCAACATTATTCTTGAATGGGTCTCCATAATTTCGAGGTGCGCAATGTCATATCAATGCTGGGTAGTATAATTCATATCTGTAATTAGTAGATTGTTATACCTACACTGTTATTTCAACCACGAACAGTCATGTTTAGTTACGAAAAACCTAAGACTATATTGGAGATTAAAAGGTAATATTAAGTGTTGGTAAGAAATCTTTGAAAAGTATCTAGGCGTTATGGACGTCCCCAGAAAATTAGAACAAATTATTTAAAAAAATTGTATGCAGTTTTTTTTTACAGAATTCATATCTCCACAGCTATATGAATTCACATCGTTTTGTAGTTTGCCGATATTATAACAATGATTTTTAAAAGTATAGAGACACCATACCCTACACATACCCATTCATGACATTGACATGTTGGCTGAAAGAGTTGACATATTAACACAGTACGAATAAAAAAGATAGCTAGTATTTTTCATTTACGTGTCATCTATAAAACTCTCCCAATTGCGTTACTTTCGAGTCTTTAGATTCCGATTACTAAATTTATATCTATGTTTTTGAAATATCATTGTATTATAACCTATTGACATCTAAAATGAGGACATTTATGTATTTACTGGTGGTAGGTCTCTCATATGTAAGAGACCGTCTGGGTGGGTACCATCGCAATGTCTATTTCTACCGCCAAGCAGCAGTGTGCATGCACCGTTGTGTTTCGGTTTGAAGGACATTGTAGCCAGTGTAACTACTGGACATAATGAGACTTAACATCTTACGTCTCAGGATGACGAGCGCATTGGAATGCCACACAGTACTTTGTAACTCAAGGTGCTGTATGGTGCTACTACTGTTTATGGGCGGTCGTATCGCTTACCATCAGGCGAACGGCATGCTCGTCTCGTCATACTATGCCATAAAAAAAAAAGAAAAAAAATTAAATATACATGACAGTAGTATATATATTTAATACGAAATAAGCTTTATGTATGTGCCTTTTGTTAGGCATATATTTGTAATTTGTACAAGGGCAGATCCAGCGGGGGGTCATGCCCCCTTTTGGACTGGGTCTAGGTGAGTACTGATTATAATTATTTAATGATATAATTAATAAAATAAATATGTTATATCGATTTGGAGTCTGTCCTAACTAGACCTCGAATATGACCCCCCCCCCCCCCGACTTAAAAGCTAGATCTGCCCTTCAATTTGTATGACGAATTGCAAAAAATATAATATAATTGTATTTGTTTATATTGTAATAAAATGATCTGAAATGTTATTAATATTTTTATATGTATATGAAGAGGCTATATATGTATATATTATGTTACAGGACATACTAAAAATAAAAATATATGCATAATTTCCCATAAGCAAGTTGTTGAAGAATATGTTAAAAAGAGTTCTGACAGTAAGTGATGAACTGGATAAAAATTAAAAGTCAACCTTATTTCCCAGCTCATGGCTATTAAAATCAAGCAGTGGTTCAGAGCGGTACGTTGCTTGCTATTTTTTCAACGGTATGCGAAAGGACATAAAGTTCAAATTTAATTTTTAAAAGAATTCAGAATTTTCTCAGACCTGTCAGCCCTGACGCATAACTTTTCAATATTCCATGTCAGTTTGACAGCTGTCTTTTCAAATTTCTTATGTGAATCCTATGAATAGACGCGAAAAACGACTTCCGCTTAATTGGCAAGTGACGTTTTGTTCCCCCGTATTCTAAGCCCACTGGAATTTATTTGTTATGCTATTGTTTTTGTTTTAGGATTATTATCGTGTTTTTCCGCCTTTTATAATTAACTGCTGGCTTAGAATGTGACAAAAAAACACGTCACGGCTTCGTTTCGTCTTATTGGGATTGGTTGAGAGACTAACACGAGACTGACGTATTGGTCTCTCGATCAATCACAAACATCAAAATTAAACGACATCGTTTTACGAGTTGCGTCTTTGTGTCACATTCTAAGCCCGCTGGATGTATTCAATTTTATTTTTTAGTAGTGTCAATTGATCAGTTGTATAAGACGTGTTTTGTCATTTTTATTGTGATGGCTTTTTAAACAGCTAAACTAGTTAGATAAATTCACGTGACTACATGCATGGCTCAAATGTTAGATTTAGATAAATGGCTGTTATTGTAGATTTAAGGAATGGTGTTTGGATAATAATAAATATATATTATGCAGTTTACGTGTTCTCCTTTACTAGTACTCCGCAGTAGTGTGCTCAAGTTATTTGCCGACTTTTATCAACATCTTATGGCCCATTTACACTCTCGCGCGAGCAGCGAAACGAGCTCGACGCGAACACGATACCGAGTTGCGAGGCGAGAGTGTAAATGAGCCAATAAAGGGTTGGCATTAATAAAAATAAAGTCATTTTTATCTTATTTATTTAGTAGAGTGCACAAAAAGGAACAACTCACACGAGGTGATACTAAATCTAACTCACTAATGTCTTCATAACTCTCACAGCAGTCATAAATTCTGAATCATTTCTATCTAAGGAAGCTTACTCAATTTTATTTAAGTACATGTATAGACTACACGCCTTTTACAGTAAATTTATTCCATTTGAATGGAAGGTAAAGCCAAAATAATTATTCAATACAAAACGAAAAAAAGTAAAACCTTCACCCAATCAGAGTAAGCTACCCAAGACTAACAATTACAATAAATACAATATTTAAACATCAATAACGTTCGTAATATTTCACAAATTTCAGTTTAACACCATTTATAGGTTTCTTTTCATCACTGGGCATAATGACATCAGTACAATAAAATTATCAAGTCTTAAAAATCCCGGAATGGTCGAATCCCATTAAACCACTCATACACTCTGCAGACCTTCACCCAATATTGAAATACTGAAAGTTATTCTTTCATAAGTACTTTTTGCACCTACTATAGATTATAATCTAAAGTTATCCCGTTTTAACCTAAAAGGAATGTAATGTGCTAGACGGATAGAAAGAGAGAGAGAGAGAGATAGAGAGTAGGAAAAAGAGAGAAAGAGAAAAGTATAAGAGAGATAGAAGGGTGCTTTGACATTCTACAATTTACTGAACTACATTATTAGGGATAGAAGATATTAATAAAGCTAATCAATATTGCTTTTACGAAACACTTCGTACATTGTTCGTATATTATTGTAGTGCAATAAATATTGTAATATATCAATAAAAACTGCAACTTGGTACAAGATAAAAAATAGAATGAAGTATATTAAAAAGATTTCGCACTGGATGGTCAACAAATAAAAAAAGATAAAATAACTTATCTACAACTAAATATAAATTAATGTCAACTTGATACTTTTGTCATTCATTTGAGATTACTGGTCTAGTAACTTTGAACATTATAATTTGACTAAGTTTTTTCACCATTTTAGTCAATCAATTTGTACTTATTAATTCATTTTCATAAAAAAAAATCAACCTTGCATTATAAATGCGAATAATTCTTAAACATAAATACGTCATAACGTAAAAAAATCAATGACGTATATACACGTCAACATAACCATATTATAAGAACAGAAGTTTACCAGTTGTAAACAATTTCGTACACTATATAACATGTCAATATATTAAATATATAATTTATTAATTATAATGCAATTCAAATAAGAATAGGATCGACTTTGCGCCATATTGTGACGTCTAAATAATTAAATATTATATTAAGCTAATTTAGCAATAACGTTTTTATTTAAATTTGATATAACAGTCAATTAGACAAAATAAAGTTAACCGTTATTGATACGCTAATAAGTTTTCTATGCAAATTTTGTACTTTTCAAGTGACATTTGACACATAAAGGTCATTGACGTTCCTATTCTTATTTGAATAATTAAAATACACCGTGCAGTTCAGAATAAAGTGGCAAATTATCTATTGAGATAATCTACAAGTGCTTTATCTGGAGTAAATGCTAAATAACGAAACAATTCGCTTGATTATCAGGACATTTAAGTACTTTCTCAGTTTCTAAGGTACATCACGTAGATTCAGTCCCTGTCCAAATCTACAAGCAAATATACAGTGCAAACCGGTTATAACGACACATGGACGTTAATTTGAACGTTATATCAAATAGTCGGTATAAACAATACGCTTTATACATGTATTTACTGGGTCTTTGACATTTAGCGTCCATTAACACGTACCACACCACATCGCAGCTACAAAATTAGTCGAGCAATGGTACGTTGTGGTTGCGATGTGGTCGATGTCTAGGATAATATAATACACACAATCACACTGACGCCTTTTATCCCCGAAGGGATAGGCAGAGGCGTAAATAGTGCACCCAGTTTTCGCCGTGCGTATTCCGTCCCATGATGTGATAGGGGGCGAGCCTATAACCATATCGGGCACCATTCTAGACTCCGGGGTGATACTGAATAGAAAACTCTTATATCATTTTGCTCGACCCGGGGATCGAACCCGAGACCTCAGCACTGCAGTCGTACCTTAAAATAATTATAGATAATATAATTTGTAAGAACATTAATAGTTCCATTCACACGGACATTTTGCCGAAGTCTTCTATTCACTTCTGGAGCACGTTTTGTAGCTTGGTGTAGTGGGGGTACAGTCAGCCACATAAGTAGCTAAACAAATTAAAAAATTCAACACTTTTATGTTCCTACAAAAAAAAAAATCTTCACAACATTCAAATATAATTGATTTGCTATACTTCACATAAAGAAAATAAATGTTTCAATTAAACTCAACGTGTACTGGTGATTTGAAGTTTTAAATTTGTTCAACTACTTTTGTGGCTGACTGTACATGTGAATAGACCCTTCATTATAACCGGTTTCGACTTATATTCATGGCATAAGTTCGCGTAGATCCAATTCCGAAATCTACAAGCAAATAATATAAATCCTCGAAATCTAATTTCTATATGAAGTTCTCAGCTGTTTGTACTACTAGAAGCTTAGTTACACTCCTTGTCTTCCATGGCCCTCTTCAGCTCCATGGCCAGCTTGTATCCGAGTTCAGGTCGTCTGTCCCTGCCTTCCACCATTGCTATCACCTGCAAAAAAAAATAAGTAAAAAAAAATTAAAGTGGCGATAGCCTAGTTCGGAGTGGAACGGACTGCCGAGACGAATTTCAATTTCACCTCTGACTTTTCTGTAAAGTTATGTGTGTATTCTTCGTGAATTATCGCTCGCTTTAACGGTGAAGAAAAACATCGTGAGGAAACCTGCATATCTGAGAAGTTTTCTATAAGAATTTCGAAGCTATGTGAAGTCTGCCAACCCAACCAACAACTAAGGCCTTAACCCTCTCAGTTGTAGAGCAGGCCAGTGCTCAGCAGTATATAATACAGGGCTGGTATGGTGGTGGTGGTGGTAAGTAGAACTATACTGCGTCGTATTGCTGGGGCTTGGGTTCGGGCCGGGTCGGTCCACATTGGACCATCAGGTCTTAGATATCTTTTACATCTGGGACATTCGAGTAACTTGAGGAGTACGCTAAAGCACAGACTAATGATGCCCGCTTTAGAGAGAGATTAGAGCGTGTGGTAGGACTAGGATTATGGATACTGGAGGAAAAGGGGCAGCTGGAAGACCTAAGTCCACGTGTTCCTTCCTTTCATGGTGTCCTTCAAGTCCGAAGAAGTAATTAGCAGATCGGCATAATTGCGGCGATCGTCAAGGAATACCTCGAGTGCCTCGGTGGCGTAGTTGTATTACGACACGAATGCAGTGCTGAGGTCTCGATCCCCAGGTTGGGCAAAGTGATATTGGGTTTTTCTACTCAGTATCAAGCCGGAGCTTGGAATTGTGCCCGATATGGCAATAGGCTAGCCGCCTATCACATTATGGGACGGAATACGCACGGCGAAAAGTGGGTGCACTAGTAATGCCTTCCCCTTTGGGGATATAAGGTGTGATTGTGTGTCTCTGTGTGTGTGCGCGCGTGTGTGTGTATGTGTGTGTGTGTATGTGTGTGTGTGTATGTGTGTGTGTGTGTGTGTGTGTGTGTATGTCAAAGAATACTTTTGCCTCCTGCCGATTGATATTTTCCTTGGGCTTCACTACACTTAACTGTAGTGACGTCACTGTGCCATATTAAGATACGCACCTCGTCGGAGTTGACGATGACGCCGTTGTTGTTGACGATGGTGGCCTTGGTGTTCTGTATGTCTGCGAGGTCGACCCCGCGGCTCGCGTCCTCGATCAGTACCGCGCGGTACCCTATCGCTAATGCGTCGGCTATTGTTGCTCCTGGAATAATAATAATATTGAGACGTGGTGCTAAAAGACCAAAGTACATTATTAAGGGACATTGATATTGGCCATATTAAGGTACAATTTCACCAATTTCTTATATAACGAGCGTTAGTTAATTGGGCATTAAAGAATAATGTTAAAGTGTCGCGCGTCCCATGAAATAACGCTTAGTTAAGGAAGAAGACCTGTTAGGGCATGGTGGAACAATCAAAAACCTAACAGTCCGTTAAGACAGTTAACAGGCTGGTAAAGTAACTAACAGAAAATGTTGAAATAAGATCTTAACCCTGTAAGCAAATTCCGGTGTAGTGTGTTATAATATGTAGTCCTGTTGTTGAGCATGAGTCTCCTCTATTACTGAGAGGGTTCAGGGCTTAGTCCACTACCCTAGACTAGAGCGAGTTGGCACTTAAATGTTTTGATTTTATTCTTTCGCCCCCTGAATATTTTGGTTCATGGAGTCAAATTTCAAATTTTGATTTAGGAGGGGTAGCTCTCCCGGTTGTCCCGTCTGGGCCAGGTCCCTGAATGCTCGATGCGTCGCTCTACTGCGCAAGCCGCAGCGTTTAGTGGCGCAGCGACTCATCAGGGGCTGCCGCACGGTCTCCCACGAGGCGGCCTGTATCTTGGCCTACCGGCCATGGGATTTGGATGCCAAATACCTCTCGTCTGTATTCTTCTGGCGTGAGGAGATATCCCATCTCGGGCGGAGACTGGCCCCTAGGGAGGTCACGGCCCAATTGGCCTCCATCCGCAGCGCTGCCGTGGACGAGTGGCATACCAGGCTGGAGAGCCCGAGTGCGGGCTTGAGGACCGTCGCGGCAGTGCGACTTGTCTTTTTAAGCTGGCTTGACAGGCGCCACGGTGCGCCGACATTCCGTCTGACACAGGTGCTGACGGGCCATGGGTGTTTCGGCTCGTTTCTGTGTCGGTTCGGAAAGGACGAGTCCGCCGTGTGCCACCATTGTGGCAGCGGCCGTGAGGACACGGTCCAACACTCTCGAGGAGTGCCCAGCCTGGGATCTACAACGCAGCGCTCTTAGAGCAGTCGTCGGAGGAGATCTCTCGCTGCCGGCCGTGGTATCTGTCATGGTTGGCGGCTGGAGGTCATGGCGAGCGATGAACTCCTTCTGCGAGTGCGTCATCTCGCGGAAGGAGAGCGCCGAGCGGGATCGTGAGCAGAACGATCCCGCCCGCAGCCAGAGGAGACGAAGGAGGCGCCGGGTGGACGACTGACCGGCGCCTCATGCCCTGTGGTCTGGGGGCATCTAGAGAATTCCGCCACGGCATCCCCTGCCTGTCGTAAGAGGCGACTAAATGAGGTTTGAGAGAGTCGCGGGGCGAGCAGTGGGGGGCTGCTTCTCCAATTTATGCGACTCCGAGGTGGACGATATTGCGGGTGGTCGGTCTCCTGCAGTCGTAGACGCCAAAGGCGTGCTTTGGAGGTCGGGGGCTTCTTAGCCCCCTCATTTAGAGGGGCCGTAATGCGGCATTGCGCAGGGGCGGTTTCGTGCAGCTATCTTAGTGCAACAAGATACCCCGGGGCCGTCTCGTATGCGCCGAAGGAGCCCACGGCGGGTTTTGGTTGGTATGCCGGTGTAGGGTGTACATAGTGTTAGGGACTCGGTCCAATGCTCGTTCGGATGATGTTATACTCCCGAGTGTCGACATTGGGCCGTAAGATCGGTGAAACCAACATAACCATTCCACTCACCCCAAAGTGGTGGTAGCGATAACGCGTTTTTTCCCCGCGATAAAAAAAAATAATCTCTCCCCTGCCCAACTGAGTGGACCTATAGTACTTGACGTGATACACAGGTATTTAAGTTCCTCATTGTTGTTGCCGATGAAGCCACAGCAGTACATACCGACGCACACGTCGTAGGCGAGCCCGCAGATGTATATGTCGGTGGCGCCGCGCATGCGCAGCTGCGTGCTGAGGCTGGTGTCCGTCAGCTTCTTGTTGTCCCAGAACACAGAGTACGAGTCCACCTCGGGGTTGGTGCCTTTGTACACCTTCACAGCGCCTTCCACTATCTGCACAATAAAAAATATATTTTAATTCTACCCACACAAAACACTGTTTTCTTGTCTGATTTTTTTTAGCATTTACTGTTTACGATTGGCTGTTTGCCTGAGGTTAATGTTATCCTCTCTAAATTATATAGTGCTGGGAAAGGCGTGTTGTAGACTATCAACCCAAAAGGTAAACCCAGTACCTCCTAATACACTCATTACCTAGTAGACTAGATAAAGGACGCTAAAACATTTTTTTTTGAGAGAGAGCATTTTGAGTTTACACCTCAAACATCGCCTTCCCCTCGCCCTGTCCCTAATACCTATTTCTTCAAGGTCTGAACATTCATTATTCTCTTGAATTTGTCAGCTATATTAAGGCCCATGTAATAGAAGACGAGTCTGTCCATTTACACACACACAAACACATACATCTTTTATCCCCGAAGAGGTAGGCAGAGGCGCAACTGGTGCACCCACTTTTCGCCGTGCGTATGATGATGATGTGATAAGGGTCGCGTTTATCGGCATATCGAAAACAAATTCCAGACTCTGGACTAATACTGAATTTAAAACCCAATATCACTTTGCCCGACCCGGGAATTGAAGCCACGACCTCAGCCTTGCAGTCTTACCGCAATACAACTACGCCACCGAGGCAGTGGTCCGCTTACTGGTCACGAAGCTCACTTATCTAGTACAAGGGGTCTAATCACCTTGAGGTCCTTGTGCAGCTCGGCGCCCCAGGTGTCCTGCACGCAGTGGCGCGGCCACAGGCGCTGCTTCATGGGCGGCGGGCCCGCGAATATCACCGTGTCGTACGCCGCCGCCTTGTCCGCTGACACCTAAGGAAAAAATACGTACTGGTCTTCATAGAATGAAATCCTCCTAGCCAATTTGGGCCACGACGGCCAATCTCAACGGAGATCAGGTACGCAGGAGATATTATAGTGCACAAGTGTGTGCGCAATACACAAGTGCACTCGCTATTCCTTCACTCTCATATTCCGGTGAGACAGCAATCCGACATGACCAGAGAGAGATGTGAGATGCATGTTATAAAAACTGAGCACGGACCTCCTCTACTACTGAGAGAGTTCAGGCCTTAGTTTACCACGCTGGCCTAGTGCGGGTTGGCACATTTCACGTACCTTCGAAATTCTATATGGTACGCAGGTTTCCTCACGATTTTCCTTCACCGTTAAAGCAAGCGATAATTCAGAAAGAATACAAACAACTTTAGAAAAGTCAGAGGTACGATCCCTTGGCAATATGAAGCAAATTTCACATCATAGAAAAAGTCTGACTTCGCTGATTGCTGTAATTTTTAATTTTTACTTTGCTTCTAAATGGTACCGTATTTGATCGATATAATTTACTAACTACGTATTTTTTTTCTTTTTTTGATTGCTTTGAATGACGAGACGAGCGTGCCGTTCGCCCGATGGTAAGCGATACGACCACCCATAAACAGTAGCAACACCATCAAGCACCTTAACTCATAAAGTACTGTGTAGAATTCCTGAAATATAAGATGTTAAGTCTCATTATGTCCAGTAGTTACACTGGCTACAATGTCCTTCAAACCGAAATACAACAGTGCATGCCCACTGCTGCTTGGCTTTAGAAATAGTCATTGCAGTGGTACCACCCAGACGGGACTCTTACATATGAGAGACCTACCACCAGTAAAAGCAATTTCGGGAAAGCAATGAAGCATATTCTAACATCCCATTACTCGGTACGGACCTCCATTACTACGGAAACCGTTATTCATTATACAATATTTACTACGCTTCAACAACCTAATCGTAAACACAAAATTATTATTGCCTACGCCGCTCCATACATTCCCTCGGAACTAACCCTAAGGCTTATTTGAGCCCTATTAGCAATTACCATAAGCCCATAGAGTCGATAGTTGATTGTTACTGCTTATATTTGATGCGACATCAGTTCCTTGTTTGACGCAATTGTTGCCGAATTTAAACGCTACTGTATTGAGAGTGGGCCGGATTTAGAATGTTAAGTAGGTAGGCTAGGGCCCCGTACCGGCACTGCCGCAATGTCTATTTTTGGCGCTAAAGTACTGGAAACGGTGTTATGTTTTTCGATTACCTTTATCGTATCAAATTAAGACATTACTGCTTTCTTCTCCTGTTTGGGGGAAAAATATGTTTGCTTATAATTTTGTTTATATGTCTCGGCAATATGACCCTACCTCACCTGATCGTAAGCAGAGAGGGGTCTAGATAGAGTGTCGACTGACGAGCGATAATTATCCCTCATCAGTCGACATAATTATGCCGGCCTGTTTGAACCGTATATACACAGGCTCATCCCGGAACGCGGCACACTTACGTGGGCTACTATCGCGGGTTTTAATACCTTATGTACGGAGGTCGCTATCCGGGAGGATACCAAATTCATCCTACCACCAACCTAGTAAGTAAAAGGTGGGCTCAAAATCCCCATCACCAATCCATCCCCGCGCGGAACAGCGATGCCGTGAGCGCGGATAGTAACTCAACCCCCCGCGACCCACAGAGGGGCCGCATCGAGGGCAAGTTCAAATTAAAAGCTCTCCAAGTTTTTATCGGCATACCGACGAGTGATTTAAGTCCTATCGATCGCGAGCTCAAGAACAAATACCATTTTAATGGGGGTTTACGGCATTTTTTATTGTCTTGTGCCTTGTGACGTCTTTTCATAATCGCAATGATTTTGAATAAGTTTGAAGAGTGTGGTCCCATTTTGAGTATTAGGACGCAGAAGATTATAATTCTGGATAGTGACATCGTCGTTCCTGGGATTGCGTTCCTGTAGCATAATTCTCATGACCTTCGAGAGAGGAATCAAGTTTGTTAACATATTTTTACGTTAACGTTTGTGTAATGTAATTCAAGACCGGTATAGTAAAAAATTCACTAGCATATCTTCAAAAACACTGACCACTGCTACTTTCCCATAAACACAGGTTTATGGGAAAGTAGCAGTGGTCAGTGGTCAGTGGACAGCCACTCACCGGGCTCGAGGGGTGCAGCTCTCGCATGTGCACGTTGTCGATGAAGGAGACGTGGTCGGGCGGGTGCCAGTCCAGCGAGTAGAACACGCAGTCGAACGGCACCGACTCCAGCAGCCGGTTGATCGGCTCCACCACCTGTAACAATCAAGATGGTCATATTATTTTTTTCTGGTGAATGTTCCTGAAATTAAATTAGCCTGCGTGGTCTAGGATTTCTGTCTAATTCTGCCAAAATTATGTAAATCCATCTTAGATTTTATGCGGTGGCTAACAAACCTTAAACATCTTCACAGACATCCTTTTGGAATATTATAATTTACTGCCTCAGTGGCGTAGTTGTATTACGGTACGACTGCAAAGCTGACTTCTGTTCGATTCCCGGGTCTGGCAGAGTGATGTTGGGTTTTTCTATTCAGTATCAGTCCGGAGTCTGGAATTTGTACCCGTTATGGCGATAGGCTCGCCCCTTATGACATCATGGGACGGAATAAGCACAGCGAAAAGTGGTTGCACCAGTTGCGCCTCTGCCTACCCCTTCGAAGATAAAAGGCGTGTGTGTGTGTGTGTGTGTGTGTGTGTGTGTGTGTATAATGTACTGCCAACAGGCGTAGTCTCAACTATGTTTGATTTACAAGAGCTTAGAAAAAAAGACAATCTAAATAAAGATATTTTTTGACTTTCATCGTTCCAATTCCCAAACTAAGATTCTAGTGTAGTGTGGAATCAGACAACTCAAAAGATTTTTGATCAAACCATGTACAAATATTTACAAATCTCTGTAGTCACAAAAAATAAAAATAGGTATCCATCGGTTTATAACTTTTTTGTTAATTTAAAATCATCAATAAATATAATTTTATAATACCCATTTATAGTAGACTGTAGATACATTATATACCTATTGATACATAAATGTATTGTTTGTAACAAAAGCCTAGAGTTTAGACCTTAACATAATGAGGTGACCTCCGACGCACCCGGGCCGCGTACCTATTCATGCGTAGAAACACAGGTACGTAATCAATGGGGGTACACACACCCAACCTCGAATACGAATAGAAGAATTCGATGGCTAGACCAAAGTAACATTTATTTCAGTAGATTCTCTGAGCCCAAGTTATATCATTTTACACTGCCTCCCGCAGATCTCAGTATATCACCTGTGCCTTAGTCTACCAATTCTTATTAGATTACTAAAAATATACATTTATATGTACATATTGTATGCGAAAAAATCTTTGAAAGTAATAATTTTAGTACTCTTTTTTATTTTGTAGTCTATTGATGGAAGCAAAATAAGAACACAAAGAAATAACTTTGTGTTCCGTTTCATTTAGTGAGTTCTATTTCTACGGGCCTAAACACCCTACTCCTTTTCCTAAACCTTTCCTTTTAATGCCGATGGCATATCCGTGACTCTTTTAGTATTGTAAGTGTTTATAGAAGTAGACTTCATTCAATACAAGATAACCCACTTGCTCCACTGCCTATGCTATGCAAAATGTACAACCATTTCCCTGCAATATGACCCCCAGCAAATATTCCAAAGTCCGCAAAATAAAAAATTATCTTTTTATCGTTATTCGCGAACCGTTTTGAATCATCGGATTACGAGCCCACACGGGCCTTCCTTTATACATTGTTTGGCAAATTAAATTAAACCGCGAACTCGTTACAATGGGTATACACGGTAATCGGAACGGTTTATTTACTCATACTAATGTTATAGACTAGTCGTTGCTGGCGGCGTCGTCTGCGAGGAATTCGGATATTGTCAATTATTTAAAAGTAGTCATAAAGAGGTTTCTTTGTTGGCAGTAATATTCGAAACCAAGGAACTGATACTAAACAAAGGAAAGATTTGGGAATTACGTATTTTGAAGTAGGTTAAAATTCTTAATTAATAGAAAGGCACATTATCCTTGAGTTCTAGAAGCTACATTTTATTTTTTATTTATTAATTTTATTTCTCATTGACTTCCTTATACAGGACACTTTCCGCCTAATTATTGATATAACAATAAAATTATAATATGAACAGTAGAAAATTTTAATTTAATCACCTTATATAATATTATCTATGGTCTTAGGACTGACTTTGGACCTCCAATAATCTCTCAAACTATCTACAACATGCCTATATCATAAGAAATAATAACCTTTAGTTACAGTTTCATAGTATTATATTTTTTTTGCTTTACAGTTAATCATGCCCATCTGAGGCGTACAGCAAAGCATCGCTCCAATAAACTACGAACTATAATACTGAAAACCTCTTCGTGTCATTACCCAAAGACCCCAGAAACTATTAACCCACAAATTTCTAGGCATAGACAATTCAATCACGTTAAAAAAAAACATGCACGCTAGCTGGCACAAAAAATAGTCTATGCCGCAGCCCGCAGGCCGCAAAAGCGCGGGAGAAAAAACAATTTTTAGAGTTGCCAATTTAAACGTTTTGCAAACAGCCCTTCCCCCCACTCGCGGCCACCCCCCGGTGGAGTTCCGTGCATGGTACGGACCAATCTGTTTGATGGCCTAATTGCCTCAAGCGATATTAGGTGTGAAATTTGGAGTTTGGTTATTTTGGGCCACCTACAGTGTCTGATAAGCGATTTCGTTTGATTCGTGCGGTTTTCGCCGTGTCACAGTTTTGATGGAATTTTAAATGATTGCCCAAGTTAATTGCATGTTTGGCCGTATGTTATTTGGGTGTTTTAAATAGATGGAGTTTTTGGCATGAAAGGCTTTTGAAAAAAGCGGTAACCACGATCGTTTTCGTGTTTCGCGGACTGACAGGTTGGTTGACAGCTATTACTAAAAATGGTGAACTGTATACAAATTACAAGTAAACAAAAAATGAACACGATAGAGTCAAAAAGTATAAAGTTTAGGAAAAGCCATTGGCGGTATAGCAGTAATTATTTTGCAATTTAATGAACCTACTTGAATATTTTTGTACCACATAATTGATGCTTTTAAATCGTCAACCTTCCTCATTCATGAACTATGTCCTCAAAGGTGACTACTTCTACAGTCTAATGAGTAATGACCGCACTAAACTTGCAATCAGCCCTTTATTATATTAAACTGCCAACCGCTGAGCACGAGCCGCCTCTACTACTGAGAGGGGTTAGGCCTTAGTCCACCACGCTGGCCTAACACGCTGACTCTAAGCTTGATATAGGTAAAGTATAATAATACCAGTCTTGTTCCACATACTGTTCCACTGCTGGGCACATGCTTCCTTTACTGAGAGAATTTAGGCATTAGTCAATCATCCAGACCTAGTGCGGATTTGCAGACCTATCTTCGAGTATACAATAGTCCAATTATAATGTCAACCAACGACAAATTACATCCATCAACGATCGTTTAAATAGCGTTGTCTTGAGTAGTGGTTGTATAGCAATATGGACTCGGAAACGTGACTTTTCAAAACGCTTCATTACGACAAATAAAAACCAGTAGAACGTTTTAACGATTCAATCGGTAGTATAAAATATCCAGTATCCTTAACAGTTACTTGCAACAAACTCGTCTTCAAACCGGGGCAATGGTCCTGCAATCCGTCATTTACTCGATTGGCCATTCTGTGGATTCCGGTTAGGTTAAAATTGTGTAAGTTTTGGGTAACTCTACTTACCATACCATAACTCCACTTAGGCAACATAAATCATATCCCAGGAGATACAACTCTGGAGAGGCTGAACGGAAAGCTATTCATCCAAGGCTATTTTGATTTTAGAGATGAGACGAAACGTTAAGTTATTAAGAGGAGTAAGTAGACTTCATACGTCTTGTACTTATTAAGGAAGAAAGGAAAATATAATATCTAATTTAATTTGGCGCTGCAAATCAACATTAAAGCAATCAGTAAATCATACTGATTTAATTTTGCTGATTGAAACAAATTGTGCGATATTTTCCATCACCCTGATTTGAATTTTACCTGACAGCTTTTGTAGAATGTGAACAAAAGAGACATCAGTGAATTAATATATATTATGTTGCTAGATTATTTTATCAAAGAGGTCTAGTAAATCATGCACATCAGTAAAAGTATATCCTGGTGCTAATAGTAGAGGTCCATTTAGGTTTGGGTAGCCGCTGCGATAACCAGAAGATCCATGCTAATGGTATTATGGAGACCTCTAGCCGATAGTTATTTACAGCGCGACGTTTAATGATATTTCACTTGCTCTTTGCGATATATTTAAAATAGATTGTTAAAGTAAGAACAAATATATTTTCAATCTGTATCTAAATGATGGTATTTTTATATAACCAGGTCGTCGGTCAATCCATCCATGTTACAGGTGGTGGTGGTGGTTTACTGGTGGTAGGTCTCTCATTATGTAAGAGGCCGTCTGGGTGGGTACCACCGCAATGTCTATTTCTACCGCCAAGCAACAGTGCATGCACTGTTGTGTTTCGGTTTGAAGGACATTGTAGCCAGTATAACTACTGGACATAATGAGACTTAACATCTTATGTCTCAGGATGACGAGCGCAGTGGAATGCCACACAGTACTTTGTAAGACATGTTGCTGGATGGTGTTGCTATTGTTTATGGGTGGTCGTATCGCTTACCATCAGGCGAACGGCATGCTCGTCTCGTCATTCTATGCTATAAAAAAAAAAAAGAAGGTGGACGACCAACTGTGCTTGCCAGTACGTGGTCTCCATTCGGGAATATAAACGATAATCATTTCACGTCTTGTTTTCCGAACACAGAATCAGAATGTTAACTGCTTCCAATTATCATCATCATCAGCCTGTAGCAGTCAACTGTTATGTCTGTTTCTACCGCCAAACAGCAGTGTGCATGCACTTTGGTGTTTTGGTTTGAAGGAGATTGTAGCCAGTGTAACTACAGGACATAGTGAGACTTAACATCTTATGTCTCAGGATGACGAGCGCAGTGGAATGCCACACAGTACTTTGTAACTCAAGGTGCTGGATGGTGTTGCTACTGTTTATGGGTGGTCGTATCGCTTACCATCAGGCGAACGGTATGCTCGTCTCGTCATTCAATGCCATAAAAACGAAGTAAAAAAAAAATTGGACATAAGCCTCCTCAAATATCCGGTTCAAACAGGCCGGCATAATTTAGTCGACTGATGAGGGATAATCATCGCCCGTCAGTCGAGAATCTATCGGGACCTCTCTCCGCGCACCTTCAGGTGCAGTGGAGTCACATTCCCGTGCCCGTATGAAACAAAACCCAATTTTTCCCTGTCTACAGCTTGTCTCATCCACTTTCTACCACCGACTTCGCAGATCGTCACTCCACATAGCTGGAGGGAGTCCTACACTAAGCTTGACGACTCGTGACTTCCAATTATACGAATATTTTTCTATTTTATCGATACAAAGTTGGAATAAATCCAAATAAGTCAGTTTTCCGTATTGACGCTCGTTTTCGTGATATAACGTTTTCTAACTACCCAGCACTGCGGAACTGAACATGCGATGCTGTCAAAACAGATACATTGGTGAATTTTGCAGATACAGTACAAAAATGCCTTCCTTATTTATTTACCAGGTGGTACCAACTGCAGTCTGCATACATATTCAGTGGCCATGCGCTGAAGGAAATTGTAGCCAGCGTAATTACTGGACACGGCCCCGTTTTTTCAACTGTAGTTATCTTTTTGTCAGGGTCTTATTAAGCTGGACGCGCTCGCAGCACCTGGAGCACTCGAAGCTCTGCGAGCGCGTCCAGCTTAATAACACCGATGATTACCGTAACAACAGTTGAAAAAACCCGGTCTAAAGAACTAACATCTTATGTCTCAAAAATGTATACCTACTGTATGGTCATTCAAATTTACAATAATTTACCTGTGGAATTAAAAACAATTACATTCAATAAATTAAAAATAAATTAAATAAAATGCTTATAAACAAATAAAATTACAATATTAATATTTTTTTTAAATGATAGACACACACACACACACACACTCACGCCCGTTATTCCCGAAGGGGTAGGCAGAGGTGCAACTAGTGCACCCGCTTTTCGCCGTGCGTATTCCGTGATCCGTCCCATGATGTGATAGGGGGGAGCCTATCGCCATATCGAGCACAAATTCCAGACTCCGGGCTGATACTGATTACTGAATAGAAAAATTCCAATATCACTTTGCCCGACCCGGGGATCGAACCCGAGACCTCAGCATTGCAGTCGTACCGTAATACAACTACGCCACCGAGGCGGTCATAATTATTTGCACGTCAAAATACAGATCGTGCGACACTGGTTATTGAATACTTTAATAATCTCTTTTTATAACCAAAATCATGCAAATAAACTTTCATTATAAATTGTTTTGCGAATCACGGGTTATCACTAACTTGATTATTTTTAAAGAAACAATTACTTTAGGAGCATATCGCAAAGTGCATTACGAAAATATTGATATCACGTTACATATATTGCTAAACGTCCCTATCGCGCTACAGGACAGCCTCCCAATATCAAGAGACCTATTTTAATCCTTTGCAAGTCAATAAAAACCTTCCCTGAAAAATATACATTCAAATAAAGAAAACTCCATCCAAATCGGATCAGTAGTTTTAAGCAAATCGACGACATACAAACTTACATAGATAGATTGGTACGAGTACGACATACGAGTCGAATACAGTAACTCCTTTTTTAAGGTCGGTTAAAAACAAGTAAAAATCCGTTTAGTACACGAAGTACGCCTCACCCGTGCCCTTTACAACGAGCGGAGCGTGTCGGCGTGTGTTAGCTTCTGTTTGGTCGATACCAACATGTCCTTCATTGATAAACGTTCGACAGATATGTGAAGTGATTTATGCGGGTTTGATTCTCGTTTGATAAAGATTAATACTGGCTGAAATTTTATTCATGAGCGTCGTTTGAACTTAAGACATTACTCATGTTACTCTACTTCATCATCATCATCATCATCAGCCACATGACGTCCACTGCTGAACATAGGCCTCCCCTACTTAATGGGTTTGAAATTACGCAAATCAAAATTATTATTACAGTAATTTGCTTCTGCCTCTGTGGCGTAGTTGTATTCCGGTACGACTGCTATGGTGAAGTCTCCGGTTCGATCCCTGGGTCGGGCAGTGATATTGGGTTTTTCTACTCAGTATCAGCCCGGAGTCTACAATTTGTGCCCGATATGGCGATACTTATATTGATTGTCTATTATATAATGGAGTTAATTAATTCTATGTTATAATGGAGACACTAATAACTATGCAGGTGTACATGTTGTTTACAATGGATACGGTTGGTTAAGTGAAGAGTCAGGGAGGTAAAATTATCAGATCCGAAAAATAAGATTAATTTGAGAAATGGGCAGATATTTGTTTACATATAAACGATTTTTTTTAATACATTTTATACAACTTTATTTGCCTACAATGCTATAAAAATTCAGAATACTTACCAAGTAGACTTGCAATTGGACGGCGGAATATAAGGAAAACGCATAGCCGGGGAATTCCAGCCGCGGACCGGAAGAAACAAGGTCACAATCTTTTACAACTTGTGAAATATAGAGCTTGCTTATTAGTGAGAAAAAAAGTGGTGTTCACTCCTTTTGTTTATACAACGAGACGAGCATGCCGCTCGCCTGATATTGAGAGATACGACTGTCCATAAACAGTAGCAACACAATACAGACTTTGAAGTACAAAGTCCAGGTTGCTACACTGCGTTCTACCTCTGAGACAATAATCTAAAGTTTTATAGCGTCCAGCACACCATATTTTCCTTTAATGTGATTATTCAAAAAATAAACTGATCTGATTAATTTCTAATACATCATCGGAAAGCCTATTTTAACACTAATAAAATAAACGAGCCACATTTTTCATATTATGTATGATTTTATATTGAAAATACAGAAATTGTCTCTTTCATAATTAAGGCGACTTTTATACCAATAAATAGTAATTTCGTTAGTTAGTTTAAAGCACGATTTTGATTGAAAACGGCAACATGTTTGAGTCTCCGTACAACAAAATTTCTGAAACAGACGTTGGAACTTGGTGGATAGATTGAAATTAAAGTAAGATATGAAAAATGTGGCTCGTTTATTTTATTAGTGTTGAAATAGTCTTTCCGATGATGTATTAGAAATTAATCAGATCAGTTTATTTTTTGAATAATCACGATGAAAAGTTGACTGAAATAGTTGAAATTTTAGATACGGCCTCTTAATTTTTTTTGCGAATTTGCGAGCTCCTGATCTAGAGAGATTCTTATGTTTCAATGTTGATTAATCTACATTTTTTCATGATAATGATTAAACGACTAGTCAAAGCAAATTTATTGAAACTGTACACGTGTATATACATAATCATTGTCGAGTCATCGATTCTAGTCATAATGATTTATAATGTTTACACTTTATTATCAGTCTACAATGATTTTCTATTATAACCATTATATTAATACAAAATAAGGTCGATTCTTAAGTGTTTGCGTTAGTTAGTAATCGTAAATAATATAAAAAAGAAACGTTTCTGTGAAAACAGCATCAAAGTTGGATGGAAAATGAGATAAAACATATTTTAAACATTGCAATTAATAGTAAAAACGTGTAGCAGTCTGTACAGTTGTATAGCTATCTCTCTTACGTCCGCATTAGAAAGATCTGTGACGTCACGCCTTAGTACGTAGATCTCTTCACCATTTATTAATAGTCACCGCATCCATCTGATTTCGAAGGCCAATAACGTATATATTGTTGAGAGGATTAAGCAGTTGGTTAAATAGATTAATAATTATAATTAGAATGTTTGCACCAGCTTGTTACCAATCTGCATATTATTTTTAAATTTAAAAGCAATGCAATCGGAAAAAATATGATCTACTCACATACCCAATATTATGGTATCTATTCAAAGAATCCTTTTACTTTGAAATATTTCTGCCAATGTAGAGTATTGAACTCGGCACACGCAGTCATTCCGGTTTATTTACTCAAGTATTTTTTAACATAACTGTCCTTCGGTCTCATTCTAATTCGCCTGCCGAACAACTTTTGTAAATTAGGGCCATATTGGAGTTTTGGGACAGTAAGGTGAAAATGGCGAAGAACGTCAGTATATTATACCTATTGTTTCGCGCTTTTAATCATTCTCTTCACCAAAATTAACAAGCATTAAAATGAAAATTGTAGAGCATCGTCGTAGATGTCTCGGCTACAGAGCTTCCAAGGCCTTTTTACGCGATAGCCGTAGGAGGATAATGTTTTTTGTTTGTGCCCCTTGCAATAGCGACGCCCTGGACGCAAGGCCGCCACTGAGTCGACTGCGGTAGGCAATAAGAAGACACGAAATGAGATGATCAGAAGTCAGAGTCCAAAACTTTCCATTCCAAGCCCTATTTATTTTATTTAAGGCCGACGAATCTATTCTTCGGGTATTGGAGATGTTAATAGACGTTGCCGCGTTGTAGATCATTTATCAGTTTATTTTTAATCCCACTAGCTACTTCACCTAGTCGCAAGTAGAATGGCGTGAAGATGGAGTATCGAATACAAGACATGATTATCAGTTGGCAGTCGATAATATTCTAGACTGTTCGAAGCCGTTTTTGGCCTAACAACTGCTGGTGATGCTGGTTTTACGAGACTCTCCCGTCCTCACACCCACCATGTACTCCTGTAAGACAGAATCGACAGGGGCACGCATTGTATGTCACCAAGTGATGAAGATCGGCGAGACAGGGTACACTAATCTTGAATCGCAACGAAATTAATGAAATAGAAGGATAGGGGGCAGTTGGAGATATATTTTCCACTGGTGATGCTGGTTGCTAATAGTAGCAGATTCGTTTGGGCCTGGATGGCGATCACCGTACAGCAGGTGTAAAACCAGCCAAAGTAACTCACGTAAATGTGTCACGTTCCGGTTTAAAACAGGCCGGCATAATTATGTCGACTGACGAGGGATAATCGTCGCTCGTCAGTCGTCTACCTCGACCCCTCTCCGCTTACCGTAAAAACTATTTTAGTAATTTCTACCCGCAGCCCAGCCGAATCCCGCGAATGATCCCACGGCATTGCGGCTGATACACGTGATGTATCGAGGCGCGGCACGAAAGCGCGCCAAAGCAAATGGCGGCCATTTTGTAATGGAAACTTTTTACTGTTACTGTCACTATCAACTACGTTTGTGGCGAATTATCTTGTTTATGGTTGTGAACTTGAAAATAGTTTTAAATTTGGAATGTTTATGGTAATATTACGAACTAAATACAGATGATTTGAAAAAAGAACATAGTTTTAAACTGAGCTTTTAAACCACTTCGGTCTAGTGGCAACAAAACCGTGAGATTTCGCGTTCGAATCCCAAATCAGGTACCTAACAAACGAGTGATTCTGATTTGCCGTTTATGATACTTAGTTTTTCTACGGTTGAACAAAATATTATACAGAATTTGCTCGCGTCTCCGCAAATTACCGAGATGATGAATTTCGTAGTAGTGGAAAAAAACAAAATTAGTAGCGGCACATTAAGATGTTACCGCGTTCAGAAAACAGCTTTAAAATCTTAGTAAACGTATAAAACGAGCACACTATACTCAAAACTCAAGTGACTGTCTCTGTCTAGTGTGGAAACTCTATCAAAGGCACGTCCCCTAATATATTACGCAGTTTACAACACACTGGTCTAGTTTTAGACTTCGAATAATACCGATACTAGTCCCAACAGCTTCCGCATCAAAAGAAATACCGGAATATGTCAATTTACTCGTTCATGACAATTTTGTGTATGAAATCATTGGCATTCGATTAGAAACTGATGACTCTACCTGGCTATGTCATATTTTAGTTAACATGAAATAATTTTTACGATAGATCTTGTAGAGAGTCCCGATGTTCGGGTGGTATTAATAAATGCTACTCAATTTCGATCTGAAGTGCGATATCAGCTGAGACGCTGTCAAATTAAGTTCAGCATCTCAAGATAGTCGCTATTTAATAAACCCACATTAACATCAGCTCAAATGACATCTTAAGTTACAATATGTGAAGGATTTTGACAGCTAAGTTTTGTTTGTGTAACAGCGCTTACTCAGCTGAGAACAAGCTCTTAAATGACAGCTTAAGCTTGGTTTATTTAACAGTTCAATACATTAAATGTCTACTTGAGATTTTACAAAAACATGAGATTCATTTATTGATATCACTCTACATTTTTATGAATTCGAACCACATAAAATGAAATTAGAGTTATTAAGACATATAAAATGAAGCTAGCAATTTCGATTATCCTTTAAAACGGAGACTTTTATCGCAGAAAACAAAAAAGCAAACATAGCGTATTTAGGTAAACAAGAACAAACATTCTAATCCCTATTCGACCTTTTCTAATCTATAATTGCAAAGGTGGCAATGTTTCTAATACCTGCTACGATTCTCTAAGTCATAAGTATGCCATTAGATCTCTAATCTACTCTACCAAGTAATTGTATCTCGAAAGAGTAGATTACATACCTAAAAACTATTTTTTTCTCTTTTTATCGAAAGCACAGCAAAGTGGCCTGCACCTGATGGTAAGTGAAGACAAGCCCAAAACATGTCGACAGGACGGTCGGAATAGTTATGCCGGCTTGAAGGATCCCAAGTTGTAGGAACGAACGCGTATGCTGGCAAACTGTTCTACAGCTTAATGGTTAAAACATTAAAAACGTTTTTAACCGTTATCGTCGGATCCACAACGAAACGGGACCAACCAGAATGAAGTTTTTTTTGACATTCGTCATTCGTACTGATGAATTGTTTTATTGGTTTATTTTTACCATTAGCGCGTAGTTAGCGGTTGAGATAGTAAATAATAAACAGTTATTGTCTATGTGCACGTACCTCGCTGCCGTCCTGCTGCGCGTTGCACTTGCTGATGTTGAGCGTGCCCGAGATGAAGTCATTCTGCACGTCCACGATAAGGAACGCGCTCACCGGCCGCACGATCTGCAACAAGCTCTTATTACCATTGGCGTACACCATTGGAGCCAGTGTCCTAGACTTAAAAAATGAAATGACACCTGTACATGCCGATATGAAAATTTTGTTTGTTTTAAAAAATTATAGTAGTAGTAAGGTGCCTCAAAATCCTTGAGGTGCCCCCCCCCCCCCCACCCTCTATATACGTCTATGCTTATTACCAACAGCAGGTACCAGCTTTCTGGTAGTCGGCACTGTTAGGGATCGTTCAAGCAACCAAACCTTGATATAGCCTTCGAATAAGTAAAAAAAACAGTTACAACTTATCATTTCATCACTGATTATTATTTTTAGAGAAACAACTTTTTTGTATTCCCACAAAGGGGTTTTTGTGCTAGTCAGGCAGTCAGTACATTTTTTGCAACATGCTTTAAAAAGTGTTCGCCGAAGCCACATTGAGACAGGAGCAGATAGAAAAAGCTACTTTTTCAGATAGGTACGTAGCCACCTATAATTATTCTAGCAACCGAAAATTCCAATGTTTCTTCATAGACATTGTTAATACAAAATCCAGAATAACCATTTTAAAATCAACCCTTGCAAAGTAGTATTTTATCCAACACTCACGACTTTGATCCAGTGGTGCCAGCAGAAGGTGAACTCTTCTCTGTCGATGTACCCGTCGCCGTCAGTGTCGAACACTTGGAACACGTGTCGCGCGCGTTCCTCAGACAGCGGGTAGATGTGGCCCTTGTCGTTGCGGAACAGCGCTTTGCAGATCAGACGGAACTCGTCCAGGTTCAACTTGCCATCCCTGGGGTAAATACCAGCCCTGTATTATATACTGCCTCCTCTAATACTGAGGGATTAGGCCTTAGTCTACCACGCTGGCCAATATAAACGTCATTCCGAGAAGTCAGAGATGTGTATCCTGGGTTTTGAACCTGCGGGGTTTGTTTCAGCAGTCCGTTCCATGTAGATGAGTTAAAGGATCTTATAAACAAGATGGTACACTTTCATACACTAAAATCATGTCTGCCTCGTGGTGTAGTTGTATTGCGTGGGCAGTACGACACTGGTTTGAAGACCCGGTTTCGAATCCCGGTCGGGCAGTGATACTGAGTTTTTTTACTCAGTATCAGCCCGTCTGGAATTTGTGCCCCCTATCACATCATGGGGCGGAACACACGTGGTGAAAATAGGGTGCGTCGCGCTGGTTGCATGTCTGCTTACACATCCGGGGATAAAGGAATGATGTGTTTACTATTAATCTTTAACTTCATCAAAAATTAACAAGCATTATAATAACTAAATGTATTTTGTTCAGAGAATGAATAGGTGGGTCGACTTGGTAGCTAATAAAGGACAAATGATTAAGATTTTCAGAATTCAAAGGCCATAACTAAATCCTATTCCCTTCATTTAAGGCTGACGAATCTATTCTTCTGTTATTTGTTTTCGTTTAATGTCATTTGTGGTAGGTCTCACGTATGTGACAATCCAATAGATACAGACGTTATCTAAATCGGCCGCAAAGCAGCATTGTGCATGCTACATCTGGGACGCAACTAAGGCCGATTGTGCAAGTGCAAGTTCAATTTTAGGGTGCCACTTGCAGACTGTTTATAACGCATAGATACACTTTTCGATAAACATCATTGATTTATACCGTAAAAATTGATTGCGGAAGTGAACTTCTGATATTTTTCTAGCTAATCTAAACAGCGCTCTGCATAGAGCAATCCTTTTAAAATAGAATGACTGGTCATGTATTAAAGTTACTCATTCCGCTTATTTTAATTCATGATGATCATACTATATAGTTTGGTGATCAATAGGTACTGGATGCTATATTGCATTTGATACTTGTGTTGTTTGGTACAACTCCGAAAGTGTTTTTAGTATAAGCATTTGAAACTTAAAATATGGCTGTAAATTAAAATGATTAAACAATAATATGAACTTTTAAGCCTGCCTCGGTGGCGTAGTTGTATTACGGTACAACTGCTATGCTGAGGTCTCGGGTTCGATCCCCGGGTCGGGAAAGTGACATTGGATTTTTCTATTCAGTCAAATTCAAATCATTTATTAAGTAATAAGGGCTTTTACACGTCATTTTTACAATGTTTTTTATCAACTATAAGATTCTACCAATGATTCGGAAAAGCCCACTGACCTGAGAAGAAGCACCATACCATACCATATAAGCCCTGTATTATATACGGCCCACTGCTGAGCACGGACCTCCTCTACTACTAAGACGGGTTGGGCCTTACTCCACCACATTGGCCTAGTGCGGGTTTGCAGACTTCACATACCTTCGAAATTCAGAGAACTTCTCAGGTTGCAGGTTATGCAGGTTTCCTCACGATGTTTTCCTTCACCGCTAAAGCGAGCGATAATTCACAAAGAATACACACATAACTTTTTAGAACAGTTAGAGGTGTGTGCCCCCTTGGGTTTTGAACCTGCGGACATTCGTCTCAGCAGTCCGTTCCACTCCCAACTACGCTATCGCCGATTTTTTTCACCGGAAGAAGCAGCAATCACCATCAATTTCAAAGATGAATATTAAATGCGAAAATTGATGGAGAGTACCCAAGTCAAACAACCACAGTATCAGTCCGGAGTCTGGAATTTGTGCCCGATATGGCGATATGCTTGCCTATCACATCATGGTCCGGAATACGCACGACGAAAAGTGGTTGTATTAGTTGCGCCTCTGCCTAACCCTTCGGAGATAAAAAGCGTGTATGTGTGTTTATGAATTTTTACGCCATTATTTTAATAACCTTTTTTTTATATGTTTATTTTAAAATATACAGTTTATGGTATTGGCAGATTTAGTCCAATCCTTTCCCAGTCAAACATAGTGGAACTTAAATGGTGCATAAAAATCAAAAAATATTTTTAATGTCATTTGCATCATATTAGTAAAAATAGCAGAACATTGATCCTGGATAAGATGTTAATGAAACTAACAACAAATTTATTAACACTGAATCATGCACTCTGGTGATTTTTGACTGACTCATCAAACAAGCTTGTGGAATATGATCAACAAACATTTTATAAGCATGTTTTATATCTGCATCACTATAAAATTTCGATCTGGGCACATTGCTGAATAATACTCTCAATATCTTTAAGAATGTGTTATAACATTGTTTGATGTGAAATAAAATAAACAAATCAATGGCTTCCACACATTGGGTCGTAATTAAAAAAGTATGATTTTAAAAGGGACCAGTGGGCTTAGAATGTGACAAAAAAACACGTCACGACTCCGTTTCGTCTTATTGGGATTGGATGAGAGACTGACGTATTGGTCTCTCAATCAATCACAAACATCAAAATTAAACGACATTGTCTTACGAGTTGCGTCTTTGTGTCATATTCTAAGCCCACAGATTTAATAAGAAAAATAACTACCTATTTTGTTAAAAAAGGATCAATAACTGAATAATACATATAGTTGAAAAATGTTTCGTATATTTTCCAAAAGAATAATATTCATTAAAACAGCTCTCTTTTAAAAATATACTTTTCGTGTTAGGACCTAATGTGTGAAAGCCATCAAAATACATAATTAGTGGCTCAATGGGTAGCGAGTGTTCCAGAAAATGGGATGTAGTTGAGATGGTTTCAATTCCTGTCCATAGGCAAATATCTTGTGAAGTCCCTTATGCTGACATAGGATCTGAATTCTAATGTGTACTGTGGAGTCAGGAATATAAGTGCTGTTGGATATATTAAAAACATAAATAAATATATTATGTTAATATTGATGTTAATGAATGTAGATTTATAAAGAATACATTAAATTACACACAAAATTATAATGAAGATCTGTAAAATAAAACGAAAACTGCATAAATATATTGCACATTAACAATATTGAAATTAAACTACTATAATGGATTTTATTGCGGTTTTTTATTTTATTATTCTCCCTACGTTTCGAAGGCTTTGCAGCACTTCGTCCGCCCCGTGACCACGAAAATCAGTTATAGTAGTTTAATTTCAATATCTAACATTCGCGTAAACTTAAGGAAACATTAACAATAGTTTCATAAATCATATGCAGCAAATGGGCATGTTAAACATTGTACTAAGTAAACAACAGCCAATTATATTTTATTTAGCGTTGGAAAAGTTACATCGTCGTCAGAGTGGATGATCGCAAAACCAGCTCAAGTTGCTGCGCCACAAAACTCGAACGAAAAACCGCGAAATAACTTTCGTTTAATTTTATTGCAGACTAATTTTATATGCACTTTTCTGTATAAAAATATTAGCAAATAGGACGAAGAATTTAATAGAACGATTGTCTTATTTTTTCGTAACGTTTTAAGTACTTTATATGTGAAAAAAATATTGTAAACATACCCATCCTTATCGAAAGTGTCATAGCAAGCGTCCATCTCCAACAGGCAGGATTCGTCCACTGGCGTCCCGTTAGCAACCTCCGACATCGTAGGTTGGATCGAAGTGTGCCGCTGAACGCGCAGCCGGCCTTTTATAAGCCCAAGATGCACCATGTTGCACGAATAACACCTTATGTAACCTATACCGGCGTAAACAAGCTTTTCGCCACTGAATACTCAACTAATTTAAATTATACTTGTTTTCGCCATTCCTACAAATCTCCATTAGACTAGGTTCTCATATAACATCGATGTTTATTTCATGTTTCTATGGTAAATCCGATAAATCAATTGGAAAACATCGCGATTCCACTTTTCGCTGAAAAACAATGAATGAGTGATATTGAATGAATGATTCCTCAGAAAAAGGTCAATGTCAAAAATGACAAAGTTCCATTTTACGGAGTTGTTCACGAACGTATATTTTTCTTCCGGTCATTTTTAAACAAGAAATATTATTTCCTTTGTAATATGCATTTATTTGCACAAAATATCGGATTAATAAAATTAAATGATTGTTTGTGTGACAAAATATTTTATAAGAATTAAATATTAGTGTTTTGACCAGCCTAGCTTAAATTACGTTCACGTGTAACTTAACGTAATTTCCAACGAATTAAAAGATTTTGTCATTCATTTCATTCATTCTTAAAATTTCCAAGCGCGCGAGCGTTCCCGAAAATTTCTTGATTTAGCTGATTTGGAATAATTTCTGCAATTAGTCCTACGTTTGCAGTTTTTTTCGTGTCGCTATGGCAGTTCTCGTTTACTGATTTATCTACGCCATATAATATATCAGTGTAGGTTAGGTTAGAGTCTGCGTAGTTATACCCTCGATATTGTGTTTGCAATATGGTTATTGAAAGAGTGCACGGTTTACAAACGACGGGCTTGTCCCTAAACGAGAGGTTCTCGATGCTGTCGTCGGTGGCGCCCGACCGCGTCGCCATGCGGCAGAAGCACCGGCCCATCGGTGCATTCATGAACACTAACATGAACTTCAGAAATCGGAACATTATCGAACAGATAGCGAAGCGCTTGGAGCAGCAAGCTCGAAGGGTACGTATAGAAAAAGCTCAATTCAACCTACTTGAGAATAGTAACTTTATACTGCAATTTGGTTTATATGCAGTACAATGCTGTGTACACAATATTATATTCAAGCCATCCAAAATGAGAAGTAAATATAGACCAATCGCCATTCTTCTGGTGAACTACAAAACTGCTAATAAATAATAGTTGAAGAGAACTTTGAATTACAAAGCAGTTAATGCACTGCAATTATCACGCTGTGGTGACAATTTTGCAACGCTAAAGCATAATTGTCTGTTTCCATAGCTTCATAATAAAAACTAGAAACTCACTGTTTTACTAATGGGACTAATAAAATGTTATTCCAGCAAGCTATAAAGCAGCGTCTCGGAATGGGTGCTGCAGGTGGTCTTCGGCGGTTTGGTAGTGAGAGCAGCCTGCCTGGCCTGAGAAGGAGTAACAGCTTCAGTAGCCTCAACCAGGACCGCAGTGTCAAGCAGAGGATTGGTTGGAGGCAGTCTAATGGCAATTTGAGGTTAGATTATATAGTACTAGATGTTGCTCACGGTTTCTACTTAATCCTTCAATGCCCGCGATGGACACCGAAGTTCATTAATATAAGGAAATTAGCTTATAGCTATATATAAGCAGACGTTGACGGGTTATAAGAATCAGATTAAAAAAATCTATTGTTTCCCATAGCAAATTACCAGGATAATAAAAAGTACCCTTTTAATCCAGGACATGACCTACCTGAGTGAGTGCCTTGCACCTCTCCTCTTTGGGCCTCATTGTATGTGCCATTATTAAGTTGCTAGTATTGTTTCCTGGTAGAAAATTCTTAATAAGATAAAATAACTTCCACATAAATTATCTAAACACCAATTATCTGGATATCAACTTGTATGTCACAGCTCTAATTCATCATCATCATCATCATCATAGGCAACATAGGCCTCCCCTAAAGATTTCCAGACGGACCTGTCAAAAGCGGCCTGCATCCAGCATGTTCCTGCGACCTTTATCAAGTTGTCTGTCCACCTCGCAGCTAATTGCCAATTTAAAATGTCTTGACGGCGCTAAGATATGTTACTATGAGTTTATTCCTGTCTTCGACTGCACACATAGTATTTTTCTATATTGTATTGTCTAAACAACATTTATTATGTTAAAATTTAATTATTGATTTGACTTTGAAATTGTGTATTCAGATTTTTTATTGTAATATGGAATACTCTCTGTTTTATTAAATTCCAATAAGTGATTTTCTGCACTGTTAAATCAGGCCTTGGTCTTTCATCCAAATCAATTCAGCAATTCTTAATTATCAAAATATCATCTTTGCAATATTCCACACTAGCTTTTGCCCGTGGCTCCGTCCGCGTGAATGAGTTTTCCCGAGATAAAAGTCCCCCTTTATATTTTCCCGAGATAAAAAGTATCCTAATTGTTAATCCAGGACATAATCTACCTGTGTGCCAAATTTCATCGAAATCCATTCAGTAGTTTTTGTGTGAAAGCGTAACAGACATCCATACATTCATACGTACAAACTTTCGCGTTTATAATATTAGTAGCAAGGATTAGTGTACCAAAAATTGTAGACAGGTTTGAATGCTGGTATTATTTACTAGACTTCTGCTCGTGGCTCCGCTCGTGTGAAAAAGATTTTCCGGGATAAAAATATTTTCTGGGATAAAAAGTAGCCCTTAGCGCTCAGGAGTAATGTAGCTTCCTATTAGTAAAAGAATTTTCAAAATCGGTCCAGTAGTTTTTGAGTTTATCCACTACAAACAAACAAACAATGAAATGTTTCCTCTTTATAATATTAGTATAGACGTTGTATTTTGTCTTCTAGCCGATCAGCATCGTTTAGCAACTTGTCTGGCGTGTCGTGGAACTCGTGGGGCTCGTGGGGCGCGCGGCCGCTGCGCGGGTTCCGGCGCCGCGGCGGCGGGCAGCGGGCACTGCGCGGCAGGTTCAGGTACTGCACTATTCACTTCGACATGAAAGGCGCTAAAGCAGGGGGTGAGCCTTCATCTGGTCAAGGATATCCTTCCAGATGAATGATGGATCTCTGGTTGGATTTACCTGCCCAGCTCTTGTACTAGTAACTAACGTACAGTTTTAATCAAAGGTAAACCACCTTTGATTAAAAAGTGTAAATTTACCCTCGGAACTGTATTTCCAAAACAATTGCAAAATAAATTAGTTTTTGCAAGAAATTAAATTTACTTATTAAACTTTCATACCAAAATTATTGAATTATTATAAAGGACATACAAAATATCAGGCAATAAAAAATTATATGGATGTTTTGACTTCTACAGGGGTGGTCGTCAAGGTGTCGGTCGTATAACCCGCGTGCCACAGCGAGTATTCACACGTGGGCCCCGCCTGCAGGGACAGCAACGAGTGGCCAACAGGGGAGGCGCCAGGGGAGCCGCCAGGGGGAATGCCAGGGGAGCAGCCAGGGGGAATGCCAGGGGAGCAGCCAGAGGACGCGGCAGAGGTACAGGTAACTTTATTATCTACATAAAACCCACAGCAGCGAACAGCAGAAATATCTGCCATCAGGTTTTCGAATTTGCTCCTGAAATTCTGTCTTGTCCTGGAAATTGATAATATCTTTATGATTTGATACCAGGTGGTGTCCCTCGCAACCAGCCACCAAAGCAAGTGGTGACCAAAGAAGAGTTAGATGCTCAACTAGAGCAGTACATGGCAGGCAGCAAGGCAGCGCTTGATAAAGAGCTAGACACATACATGAAGAACGCCATGGACTTGGAATAAAAACGTGTTACTGACGCTGTGAAGGACGAATTCAGTTTCCTAAAGTTCTGGATATCTAGCAAGTTAAAATGTCACATAGATCAAATAAGAAGATGAGTGAATGTTAAAAAAGTGGGATGAATTGAGATGAGATTTATAAACCATAGATAGCACGATATTAATATTTCATTGAAGCTAAAACTTGTCAATCAAAGTTGAATGGAGATAGGTTTTAGTGCTATTATGTTTGTTTTTATTTTCTCAGCACAATCTGACTTTGAAAGACAAACACCTTAATGAGCTATTGATAAAATAAATAATATTAGTTGGGTGACAATTAGTGATCTTTTAGAGGTTGCAATATCTTCAAGATAAAAATAAGTTCAGTGAACAGTGATTGCATTAGAAGCACAATCCACCTCATCAGGGATGCAGTTTGGTATATAAGTTTTCTGCTAGGTATTGGATAAACTAATGGATGTAAGAATTCGTCCCGAGTGACTTACTGTGCTAATATTGGTGAAGTTTGACACTATAACATGACATTAGCTGTCTAGATGCGGCGATTGCGGATCATTTTGTTTTAAGTTTAATAATTTTGGACTTTATAGTTGTTGATAATCAGTGTTATTTTCAATGTTTCATGACAGCTATTGGCATATAACTTGATCACTTGGCATATGTGGATTGTACAAAAAAAAACCTATAAAGTAGTTTGGGTTCGGGTTGGACATCATCAACGAATTAATGACACTTTATTGTCACTAATAAAACCAGACTGCCTCGGTGGCGTAGTTATATTGCTGTACGACTGCAATGCTGAGGTCTCGGATTCGATCCCGGGGTTGGACAAAGTGATATTGGGTTTTTTACTCAGTATCAGCCCGGAGTCTGGAATTTGTGCCCGATATGGCGATAGGCTTGCCCCTTATCACATCATGGGACGGAATACGCACGGCGAAAACTGGGTGCACTAGTTGCGCCTCTGCCTACCCCTTCGTGGATAAAATACGTAAGTGTGTGTGTGCAATAAACCCAGAAAACCACTCACTTGGTAGTACTGGTGGTAGGTCTCTCATATGTAAGAGTCCGTCTGGGTGGGTACCGCCGCAATGTCTATTTCTACCGCCAAGCAGCAGTGTGCATATGTTTCGGTTTGAAGGACATTGTAGCCAGTGTAACTACTGGACATCATGAGACTTAACATCTTATGTCTCAGGATGACGAGCGCAGTTGAATGCCACACAGTACTTTGTAAGTCAAGGTGCTGGATGGTGTTGCTACTGTTTATGGGTGGTTGTATCGCTTACCATCAGATGAACGACATGCTCGTCTCGTCATTCTATGCAATAAAAAAAAGTATAATATCTCGAATGGACAGTCAGCTACATAAATGACTGAAAAAATTTCAAATCGCTTAAACGCGTAATTTTAATTGAAACTAAAGGAAACCCGTTTTATTTAAGAACATAAAAGTGTATAGGCGATTTTGAGTTATGAACGTGTTCAGCTACGTATGTGGCTGACTGTTCTTTTTTTTACTGATGGACAAGACGAGCATGCCGCTCGCCTGATTTCAAGTGATACGACCGCTCATAAACAGTAGCAACACCATACAGAACCTTTAATTACAAAGTACTGCGTGGCACCCCACTGCACTCCTCACTGAGACATTAGATGTCTCATGATGCTCAGTAATTACGGTACAATGTCCACTGTACAAGGTTCAAGGTTCAATTCAAGGTCAACGGTCAAGTTATATGCCAAATCAATAGTAGTCGGATACAATAATTATGTAATCTATGGTCCCTTACACAAAGTTGTTTTGCTCGGTACTTAGTGATTATAATGCCTCAGTTAATATACCATTATGTATAAAATAGAAATATATTATTCTAAAGTCAACTCTGTAAAAATAACATTTAGGTACTTTAGATATATAAGAGTTGATTTACACATATTTGAGCTTGAGAAAAATAAGAAAAACAAATTCTTTGTGTATGTATTATAAAACACAATTTGACTAATTTATTGCTCAAATTGTCAGTCATAAAATATTTTTAATTAAAAGTCATATCAATAAATCAGCTGTTCTTATTCACAAAAAGACAAAACCTGTTAATTTTTAGAGTTCCATAATTCATATCAAACCATTTTTAAAAAGATCCGTAAGTATACGGAATCCCTTCTTTCTACGTGCTATCGCTCGGTGTGAATCGGCTCTTAATTTAATTGTAAACAGTCGGGAAACTACAAGCGAGGTTTAGATAAGCAAGAAAACTTGCAGAAGTTATCTTCCGCAAGCAATTTTTATCGTGCAAACAGTCACCGTGAGCTGACTTCTGCAAATGACCTCGCAGTACTTGCCGCAAGTCGCATTTACAGACTTGTTAAAATATTGCCAATGTAAACGCGTCTGGAAATTCTTGCGCAATCAATTCCTGCGAGAACTTGCTGGTCTAAACACGGCTATAGTTTAAAAAAACATTAGCTAAGTAAAAATAATTTCTCCATTGTTATTTTTTTTTATTTTAACATGTGCTACTTTTTTTTATTTTCATGGATGATTTGATTAACGGCATAGGAATGTTGTCTCAATTAAAAGGTTTTTTTTATTCGTGCGTACCTAATGACTATAATTTGTGGATCGTTGAAGGACGCAGTTTCTTATGGATGTTATTTTTGGATTACTTTGTACAGTAATCGGCAGTAAAATTACGCATTAAGATATGGAAATGTACTAACAATAGTCGGTGATCATACATTGGTTTAAGAAAGAGATATCAAGACTGCTTCGTATAGCGTCGTCTCTGTCAATCCTGTCTTTTGTCGCTGGCTTGCCGATCCTTCACCGATACATAATATTTAATTCCGAGTAGTACTTACTGTTACATACAGTGTAACTAAAGTACCGGTATAAAAAAAAGAATGATTCTGATGTGATTGTAATTTTGATTATAGTTTTGTAACAAGCAATTTAGTTAAAATTAAGAATAAAATATCGCGGCTTACTTATTGTACGAGCGATATAACATCGCCTTTATGTGATCTATCCCCGATCTATCTCTGGTCTGAAGTTAGCACCTTATTCGCCTTCTAACGACAGAATTTTAATACATATCTCTGGATAAAGGAACTGGACCAATAAGAACAAAGTATGAGTGTTATGGCCACATGTTACTTTTGATTGGTTTAATTGAGATCGATTTGAAGATAGCTATTGGGATTATTTTCGGCCGTTACTTTTTGAATGCAGACTATCACGGCTCGTGGCTAACTTCAGTTTGGACCCTGTGTATTTTAAATACATTTTTTTACTGGCCTAGATTACATAGCCACAAATAAATGGTTGCTGTGTTAAGAATCCCATCGTACTGCAAATAACAACAAAAATACAGTTATAAATATAGTGAAATTAAAAAGAAAATTAATATTAGTTAAACTTCTAGGTGCCCTAGCATAATGATTGGTTTAAAAGATACTGGGACGGAACCCCGACTAAATGAACGCTTATGTATTTTTCTTAATGCCTTTAGTACATAATTATACACATTTAGGATCTTTCAAAACGTTTTTTCAGTGATTTAATTAACAATGATTTGTCTGACGTAAGTTGTTTGATGTAAAACTGTAGTTTTTACTTTTTATAAAAAATAACCAGTAATATCTTTACTTTTTGTTCTAACCCCAAAGTTATATTAATTGTAAGATGCAAATCTATTGTTAACATGTTAAAGACCTAAAAGATATCATTTTCCTGTGGTCTAGGATTTAAGTTTTTGTTTTGATTTATTCCGCTCAAGTATATAGTATGTTTCAAAACCCTGTTAGACCTTCAAGGAGTATATGACATGCTTTAAAAAAATACTTGTTAAAGAGTTTATGTGTATATAAAGTACACTAGCCTTTGCCCGCAGCACCGCCTGCGTGAAAAAGTTTTTCCGGAATAATGTAGCTTCCTATTAGTGAAAGAATTATCAAAATCGGTCCAGTAGTTCCATAGATTAGCGCCTACAAACTCACAAACTTTTCCTGCTTATAATATTAGTATAATTTCAATAAAATCCCTTTCAGAGATACAGTCTCAGTATTGTACTATAGGAATGTATACAAATAATAATATAATATAATAATACCAGCCCTGTATTAAATACTGCCCACTGCTGAGCACGGGCCTCCTCTACTACTGAGAGGGGTTAGGCCTTAGTCCACCACGCTGGCCTAGTGCGGATTGGCAGACTTCACATACCCTCGAAATTCTTATCGAGAATTCTCAGGTATGTAGGTTTCCTCACGATGTTTTCCTTCACCGTTAAAGCGAACGATAATTGATAAACAATACACACATAACTTCGAAAAATCAGAGGTGTGTGCCTTGGGTTTTGAACCGCCGGACATTGTCTCGGCAGACCGTTCCATTCCCAACTAGGCTATCGTCCACTTGTATACAAATATCTACCCTCATATCAATTGTGTTATTGTATTTGGCGTAATTTCATACATTCGTCGCCTTTTTCCGTTTTTAAGGATAGGTAGAGATGTTTTTTTTTTATTGTTACTGATTGACGAGACGAGTGTGCCGCTCGGGTAAGCGATACAACCGCCCATAAACAGTAGCAACACGATTCAGAACTTTTAATTACAAAGTACTGCGTGGCACTCCACTGCACTCGTCATCCGGAGTCATAAGATGTTAAGTTTCATTATGCCCAGTAATTACGCTGGGTACAATGTTCTTCAAAGCTGAACACAACAGTGCATGCACACTTCTGCTTGGCAGTAGAAATAGACATTGCGGTGGTACCTACCCAGACGGCCCTTCGCATTCGAGAGACCTACCACCAGTAACATTCACATTTCTCCAGCTATGTTAGGTCCCATGTAATAGGTGTTCTTATTACCATCATATATCACGCACAATTACCAATATGTAATAATATCAGCCCTGTATTATATACTGTCCTCCTGGGCACGGACCTCCTCTACTACTGAGGGTTTAGGCCTTAGTCCACCACGCTCGTTTGCGCCGAAGAAGGCCACCGCGGGTTCTGGTTCGTATGCCGGTGTAGGGTGTACATAGTCCACGACCCTGGCCTAGTGCGGGTTGGCAGACTTCACATATCTTCGAAATTCTTAAGAGAACTTGATGCAGGTTTCCTCACGATGTTTTCCTTCACCGTTAAAGCAAGCGATAAGTCACAAAGAATACACACAATACCATATTGATGATGCTAAAAGAGGAATTATTTGATTTGTGTTTTCACAATGTGTATTTAATCTGGATAAAAAAAGTAGCCTATAGTAGCGTTAATTCGGGACATGGCAGGATTCAGGATCAATCTCGTGTCAGGTTTTATCGAAATCCGTTGAGCGGTATCTGCGTTTACTTCTCACAAACGTCCAAACATAATTCGCACCTTTAGAATGAAAACGACACAATTCAAGATGATCGAAATTTGAGTTATCGTCATAAAATAACTTAAAACGAAGTTCTCAATAAAACAATAGTTCAAACGTGCTTGTTATTTTTCTGAGGTTCAAACACAGCCATATTCGAGCGGAAACAGGACAAAACTGTTATATCGGTCCCTTTTTATTATATTTTAATAAAAAATATACCAGTTTTAAGTAATTTTATGACGATAACTCAATTTTCGATCATTTTGAATTGTGTCGTTTTCGTTCTAAAGGTGGCATTATTTACAAACTTTCGTATGTTTAATACTAATAAAGGGAGGTTTATATAAGCAAAAAAACTTGCAGAAGTTTATTTCCGCAAGATTTGTATACGGTGTAAACAATCCGGCAAGTTGACTTCAGCTAAGAAGTTCGCAGGATTTGCGGCAAGTAGCTATGTATACGACTTTTAAAATTTCCGCCGCGTATCTAGAAGTTCTGGCGCAATATATTGCTAGAACTTGCTAGTCCAAGGGCCATTTTCATCCGTTCCTGATAAAGTTCCAGATAACTGTCTGACATATAACGCTATCTAACAAATCATCTGACATAACTAGCGACTTTTCTGCCAATTACTATTCGAGACGTGTGAAATCAAAAGTTGAAGTTTATATGGCGGATAAGTCCCGAATAGGCTAACCGGGACTTTATCAGTAATTTGTGAAATCGGACCTTAGCATGAGTGAGATGTGGGTAGATATTTATTTACATTTCCAAAACTAGGTTTTTAACAGGGTTATTGTCACGTACTAAGTTAATGTCGATTTGCATGTTGTTGGCGAAAATTGTAAATATTTTAGTTTAAGATGAAAAATTGTTTCTCAATAAATGATAGAAAATATGTGTGTTTTATTTATATCGCTTTTATATAATAGTATCACAGTGGTACTTAATTAAATGGTAAACTAGGTTATTAATGCTATTTGCACACAGCGTGTGATGTGCAAATATAATAGAAATGTCTAAAATTTATATTCGTTTTGTCTAGTTTGTAGCCAAGCAGCATTATAGTGTTCAAGTTGGAGAAGTATATCTACTATAATTGCTGTATTATGTGATTTTTATCAGGCAAGCTGCTATTCTTCAGTTGTGTAAAAATTTGATTTTATTGTGTGGTATTATTTTTTGTAGTTTCATAGAATGTTGAAAGCTAAAATAGAGTCTTGTGAACAAAGGTCTCAAAGATTTGTTGATGATTTTGTCAGTGTAATGAGAAATAGAATCGGTTTAGCAGTCCCTCATAAGTGAACAGTTTTCCTTCTTGTTTCTTGATATTGCTATTAAATAATTGATAGCAATGTTATCTTGCGAAAACTATTACTTATTTTAGTAATTCCAATTCCATCTCGGACACGAAATTGAATATTTTAGACTTGACAATAACCTGTTGCATTGGCGGGAACTTCTTAACAGTCACCGCCATGCTGCTAAAGAACTTATCAATCTCATCTTCTTCATCTTTCCTATCTTTCTTCTCCAGCAAATATTCCATTAACAAAGTCGAGACAGATGCTTCCTTCTCCGACTTTCTTTTGTAAGTTTTTGTTTTAAACCTCTTTTTAGGAGTGGACGCTATGGAATCCGGGTTACTGTAGCTGTCAGATGCCGCTTGGTTCAACGAGTCGTCTTCCATAGACAAAAACTGCGTGACGTCATAGTCTTCGTTGTCTGTGGTAGTTTGTTTACGTTCTTTGTAATGGGGTATGAGGAAGGCCATTTGGTCCTCGAAAATCCATTTCCTTTGTACGGTGTCGTTGCCTTTAATTTTCTTCTTTTTCATTGCTCTGCGATGCGCCTCCCGTAGATTGAACCACGTCTTCCTGCAGTTTTGTTCTGTAATTAAATTAAAATGTTAAATATTGTCCAATCTTAACGGATTAGGTGCAACTAAGGTGTGATTTCTTTCTTAGGTGTTCTTATTACCATATATCACGCACAATTACCAATATGTAATAATATCAGCCCTGTATTATATACTGTCCTCCTGGGCACGGGCCTCCTCTACTACTGAGGGTTTAGGCCTTAGTCCACCACGCTCGTTTGCGCCGAAGAAGACCACCGCGGGTTCTGGTTCGTATGCCGGTGTAGGGTGTACATAGTCCACGACCCTGGCCTAGTGCGGGTTGGCAGACTTCACATACCTTCGAAATTCTTAGGAGAACTTGATGCAGGTTTCCTCAAGATGTTTTCCTTCACCGTTAAAGCAAGCGATAAGTCACAAAGAATACACACAATACCATATTGATGATGCTAAAAGAGGAATTATTTGATTTGTGTTTTCACAATGTGTATTTAATCGGGATAAAAAAGTAGCCTATGTGTTAATTCGGGACATGGCAGGATTCAGGATCAATCTCGTGTCAGGTTTTTTTTTTTTTTTTATTGCTTTGAATGACGAGACGAGCATGCCGTCCGCCTGATGGTAAGCGATACGAGGTTTATATAAGCAAAAAAACTTCAGAAGTTTATTTCCGCAAGTTCGCAGGATTTGCGGCAAGTAGCTATGTATAGGACTTTTAAATTTTCCGCCGCGTATCTAGAAGTTCTGGCGCAATATATTGCTAGAACGCTAGTCCAAGGGCCATTTCATCGGTTCCTGATAAAGTTCCAGATAACTGTCTGACATATAACGCTATCTAACAAATACATCTGACATAACTAGCGACTTTTCTGCCAATTACTATTCGAGACGTGTGAAATCAAAAGTTGAAGTTTATATGGCGGATAAGTCCCGAATAGGCTAACCGGGACTTTATCAGTAATTTGTGAAATCGGTCCTTAGCATGAGTGAGATGTGGGTAGATATTTATTTACATTTCCAAAACTAGGTTTTAACAGGGTTATTGTCACGTACTAAGTTAATGTCGATTTGCATGTTGTTGGCGAAAATTGTAAATATTTTAGTTTAAGATGAAAAATATATAACTTAGATGAAACAGTTGCTATCAAGGAAAAAATAAATGAAAATAAACTAGCTTATTGTTTATACTACTAACGCCACCTCGGCTTTAAATTATGAACAACAGAAGTGGCCGGTTTCAGCATTGTTCGAAGATACGTGGGTAGATTTAACTTTTACCTCTAAACCTACCGAGTAGATACCTACTTAGTAATATGGCAATACATATAACTCATGCGCCATAATTAAAATTGACCGTTGAAACTGAAATATAATTCTATAGTGTTTGAGATGTTAAATATTTTTAGGTTATAAAAAATTAAAACAGCTAAGACAATTTAAAAAATAACGATTAGACGTTTTGTAATCGAACTCAAGACTACGCAGAGTCGCAGATAGGTATGTTGTCTTATGACTGAAAGGAAAATATGAAATAGCGGAGTAAGTTAAAATAAATTACCTTTTTCTCCCATATCGTACGCAATTTGCTTCCAAGCTTCGTCTTTCTTTTTCGTATCGCTGTACCGTACATCGCTCATGTCATATAAGAAGGGATATTTGCCTATTTCTTCTATCAATGCTTCTTTATCCATTGTACACGAGGTATAAATGATACCTGCTCGGTGATGGCGCATAAGCGACTGCGTTGCGGGCGGAGGGTAAGTGCCACCCGGCGGGAATGATAGGGTTGATACGAAATAAAATAAAAAATGTGAAGGAATTTGCATGATTATACAAATTGGAAACTTGATTAGGGGAATGAATATTCTATTTTTGCAATAGTGAAGGAAATAATGAATTCATCAATAATAACTTATTACTTTTTGGTTACTTTAATTTCAGATACCTATATGTTTGTCACGCTAATTAATAGTAACCTATATAGAAGAAGAAGAAGAAGAAGAAAGAAGTTTATTATTGGTACAATATTGCACACGGAAAACACAAATACATCTTATAGTATAAAGTAGAAAAATAAAAAGCAATTATTGTACCAACAATGGGTTTGTCACGCTTACTTAATTCTTACTATGACTGGTTATACCTACACGTTGTGAACGATGGTCGCTTTCCGGGCACGTACAATTGTCCTATAGGTACTCAGCATTAAATTACTAACAAACAGATTTTACTCGCGGTTTAGCTCACGTGAAAGAGTTTTTCCGGGATAAATGTCCCGCCATGTATTTTACTGGGACAAAAAGTAGTCTATGTCCTTCCCAGTGTCTTAAACTATCTGCACACTAAATTTCATCGAAATCCTTTACGCAGGTTTCGAGTTTATCGCATACAGACAGTTAGACGCGACGCGGCGGGGGGAAGTTGTTTTGTAATGTGTAAGGATCATATTAATATAGAGATTTAATGTCTTGTCTATAGTAATAGAGCTTTCTATGTAGATGAAATCTACTACAGCATGTATAGTCTTCCGTCCAATATCTGTGCAAAACATTAGGGGCCGTATTCACAAATGTTACTTAGCTAAGTTAAGCTAAGCTACTAAGCTAAACGGAGCGCTGGCTAAATGGCAACTGTGATTGGCTAGTATTAAGATACAACTCTACTGCAGTTGGTTCTCAGAAAAACAAAGCTGAATAAAGCATTAGAAAACTATGAAATTGCCAACATTATGCGTTGGGGAGCAATGTGCGTCTTCATAGTATTGTTTCTGAATACAAGTGTTAGTCATTTTGAGTAATTTAAAGTCAACGGTTCGTTAAATAATAATAGATTAAATTTTAAAACAGTACTGTGACAGCCCTAGAATGTCGCGAGGGGTCTGCCCGCCGACGACGCGGGGCCGGCGGGTGGTGTGCGCAGCTCGATGGTTTATACCGAGCCAAGCGAATTTAACCTCTAAGACTACAACGAGGTTATCTGTGGATGCAATGATGATGCTAGACATTTTTATCAGCCACAACACCGCAGCTCAAGGATTCTTACTGGTTATTTGTAGTTAATTCTGTTGATGGCATTAATTTATTTTGAATTATCTAGGATATTTAATTAAAATATTTCACAAGGCCTGATAAGCGACGATAGCCAAGTTGGGAATGGAACGGTCTGCCGAGACAATGTCCGCAGGTTCAAAACCCAAGGCACACACCTCTGAATTTTCGAAGTTACGTGTGTATTGTTTATCAATTATCGTTCGCTTTAACGGTGAAGGAAAACATCGTGAGGAAACCTACATACCTGAGAATTCTCCATAAGAATCTCCAGGGTATGTGAAGTCTGCCAACCCGCACTAGGCCAGCGTGGTGGACTAAGGCCTAACCCCTCTCAGTAGTAGAGGAGGCCTGTGCTCAGCAGTGGGCAATATATAATACAGGGCTGATGATGATGATGATGATGACAAGGCCTGAGACAGTCATAGAGCGAACCGAGTTATAAATTCGAGCAGTTCGTTCAATTCGATGCTAGTTTTGTGTGGTTAACATGGTTAATTTGTCCATTATTCTTGCAAATCGATCTACACTTCGTCCTACTAATTGCTGTATGTAACATAGTCCTTGTATTTACTTTTTGAATCGAACAATTACAATCACGAAGAATTAATAAAGCGGAGCTTTGTTATTAGCAATACAGTCGTTCGTGACATTTATATCCAGTAAACCCAATATATTCTACGAATTAAGTTTAAATAGAATCATGCGGGCGATCATAAATCTAATAGGTATGGCAAAAACTTCGGAATGCAAAGAAATTCCGCCGATCTTCACTAGGCCCATATACAGCTCCAAACTACCAAATGTCACCGTTACTCACATTATCTATAATTTAGCCAATTAGAATAATGATTCAGTTGCCGTAAACGGAGTCGACGGCGCCGGGCCGCGGGTTCCAATCCGGACGCACCAGTTTCTTTACCGTAAACGATGTGAAATGGACGTCTATATCCAACTAGGCCTAAGAAACTGTTTAGTGTAAAAATAGAGTTACTTTATTTCTACAGAAAGTGTTTAACCAGATTATGTGTAGAAAGATATTGCAATTAAAACTCCTCTTGCTAATATTAAAAATGCAAAAGAGAATGATTTTATTTCTGAAGAAATAATCAGTGGGCTTAGAATGTAGCAAAAAAAACGCAATTCGTAAGACGATGTCGTTTAATTTTGATATTTGTAATTGATCTAGAGACCCATACGTCAGTCAAGTGTTAATCTCTCAACTAATCCCAATAAAACGAAACGGAGTCGTGTCAGTGTTTTTTGCCACATTCTAAGAACACAGTAATACTAGCATCTACTTAGCCGAGTTGTACCATGAGGTGTTAGAGAATACTCCTATCGCTACACTACAATTATAATTCTAAACAACTATTAAAACATTGTTTCCAATCGAAACACAAACTTCACGCTTCATCCTAGTAGATTGCGTCTAGAATCTAGATCTTTTTTGCTAAATGATGCCTGCTGAACAAATCTCCCAAGGATTTCTACACTAATCTGTAGGAAGCGGTCTTCATCCAGCGACTTCGTGTGACCTTTAAAAGGTCGATGCAGCATAGCATTATGCCATTTCCCTTTTCAGAGGCAGGTAGTGTAGCACATCTGCATCTCTCAACTGTGTTGGGTATCATGTAATAGGGAGCCTTTTAAGGGGCACAATAGCAGATTGTTTAAACCCAATGTGAGTGGCTGACCTGAGGATCAATGAGAATATATGGAAGTCTGAATGATCAAATATGGAAATGTTCTGTTGCTACCTCACTGATTGTTACAGCAAACAAGAATGACATATAATGTAAGCGAAAAAGTAAAAGTCATGACTCGTGAATGGTGACACCGCACGCACAGTAAACTATGTAAGGAACTTTCATTTTTATATTTTAACAACCGAACTGTTAATAGATTGTACTAATGTGGCATTTGCGGGTATGATTGGGTTGAGAAACGAGATAAGCAAGTTGCTTGCCTTGGATTTATGTCTTGGGTTCAATTATTATCAGATGAGGATTGTTATAGCGAATTCTTCGTGTCAAATGCGTAATTTTCAATATAAGTCCCTGCTCAGTGTAAGACCGTAAGAATATGTTAAGCAAGGACCTGTAGGAAAGTTTTGGACCCGCGGACAATGTCCAAACTAAGTTCAATAGATAAGCTGTTAATCTCTGGTTTTCTGTAAAATAATGGTACCGCCCCATCGAACTATCTGATTTATTGTAGAAAAATTTGTCTTCAACGTAACTCTATAGACTAATTGCAACATTTCACATAAGCATATAAGACACAAAATGGCTAAAAACGCTTGTATTTTAACCAATTACGACATTTTTATGAATGGAGAAAAAATGGAGATATCAAAGGTCACAGGCGACATACGGTAAAAACGACAAACTAACGTTTTAGCACAAAACCGCTAAAACGTGTGGGTGGCGCGTTAGCAAGACTCGCCCACGCGTGGGACCGTGGGGTCAACATTCGCTAACAATTATGATATATTGGATTTTTAATAAAATGTCATATGTCTTACGAAAGCGATGATAGCCTAGTCCGAAATGGTTCGGACTGTCGACGCTAAAATCCTAAGGGCACACACCTCTGATATTTTTAAAAAAAGTTGTGAGAATCATCGATACCTCACGATACCTCTAATGTAATGCTGGCAGTGCTGCAATAGGGTAGATTTAATGTTTAATTTAATACATTATGTTATAAGTAACAGAGAATAATAATAAAAAGAAATTGTTTTGTGTAATCAGCATCGAATTCGGTTGAAAAATAAAGCAGTTAGTCATATTTGAAATATCGTTGTGGGCAAAAGTTGGAGCGTAGTGGGCATATCGCGCTATCTCTTTCGCACGGACGCAGGGTTATGGTCAGTGACACTTGGTGACGTAACAGTCTGATATTACTGTTATTTGACAACTTCCCCTTCCACCAAATTTCAAAGCTTTATAACTTATTTACTGTTGCACTAATTTTGAAAATTCTTTTCCCTTCGATTTTGGACAGCGAACATTTTTGATGAATGTATTTAAAAACCAACTACCCTATTGCCCTCATAAATGTTCACTAATTAAAGGTTATATTCTAAAAACAAAAACATATTGAAAAAAAATATGATTTTGTTTCCTTGTTACGTGTGAATTAATTGCATAAAGTAAACCACATGTTACTCATAGCTCTATCTATGCTAGCTTTCTAATCTTTAAATTTTAAACGCGATTTTATATCCTTGATATAGCTCCTTACAAACTAACTAACAAATTTTGCAATAATGTCTCAGGTTTTCATCCAAATTATCGGAATAGTTTGAACGCTTCTATGTTGCGTGTGCGTATTGTCACGTGCCAACGTCGGAGCTTGCCGCGCACATTTTCAATCGACAGCTAATTATAATCGCTATTGCCATTGCACCAATTTCCAAGAATAAAAAAGAGGGAAAAAGATAATTGATATAGAAGTCACGCGATCATTGTATTAAAATTTGCATTGTTGAAATTATTCCTTCTCTTACCAACTCTCCTCTTAATTAAAATTTGGTATCACACCCACATCAACTCCAAATGTCAGTGATCACGTATTATTAGGTGAGCTGATGGCTCTTCTATAAGTTAGTACGTCGTACTATTCAGTATACTTTGGTTTTAGGCTTTATTACCTCAGGAGTTCCCAATGACATTGGTCGAGCAGAATCAAGGAGCTCTACATTGCGCAGTTATCTGTAATCCGGCTATTTTGAAAATAATATTAATCAATATTCTTTGTTGCAAATAGTACAAACTAGTAAGTGAGTCATGTATTATTCAGTCATCCTCTACATGCAAAAAATTGCTATAGTGGTATCCGCCTTGACTATCGAATCTCTGCAAATTGATTGCTTTCACCATCATCATCATTAGCCACGTGGCTTCCACTGCTGAACATAGGCCTCCTCTAAAGATTTCCAGATGGACCTGTCAAAAGCGGCCCGCATCCAGAGCGCTCCTGTGACCTTTATCAAGTCGTCTGTCCACCTGGTCAATTTATTGCTTTAAAGGGTCGGTAGTCAAAACTAGCTCAGGTTCTTTGTACAATGTTCTACACTGCGTAAATATATGTTGCGTTAACCCCACATTAGATTGGTAAATGGAAGAATAATATAAAGTTTTACTTTGAAGAGTCTTGTTACTTTGTAAGTGGAGCGTCACGAAACTATGAAAGTTATTACACCGCACACTAACAAACTAAATGTTCAATTGTTAATTAGTGTAAAAGTGAATTTATATCTTCAAAAACGATATTCGTCAGAGAGATAAATTTGAAGTTTTTGTATTGAGAATTCAATATTACTGTCATGATTCTAAAAAAGTTAATAAATATCCAACTATTTACCTATTATGTCCATTGATATATAAGGGCTTTTTTATATATCAATGGTTATGTCTATTATATTTGGTACTAGCTGTTGCCCGCGGCTCCGCCCGCGTGAATGATAAAAGTCCCGCTTCATATTTTCCCGGGATAAAAAGTAGCCTAAGTTACTCCTTATTACATCAGCTACCTGCCAATAAAAGTCCTGTCAAAATCGGTCCAGCCATTTAAGAGATTAGCCGGAACCAACAGACAGACAGACAGACAAAAATTTAAAAAAATGTTATTTTGGTGTATGTACCGTATATATATTCATATACATGTAGTAAAAAACGGTTATTTCAATATTACAAACAGACACTCCAATTTTATTTATATGTATAGATGTATAGATGATTTGTACCAATACCGTGACAATTCTGACTATAGTATACCGTACATAATTAAAAAGTTCATAAAAAGGCAGTATTGACGGCTCCTAAAAACGAATATTTAAAAATTGGGTAATTAGATATTCAATTGTTTATAATTCTAGAACTACCTGATAATTATGCGTGATGCCTAGTTCTAAACAACTTGATTCTTATCTTATGCCACCCAAATTCATCTCACTATTAACTAATCTCGTTCTGATGGACTCTTCGACTGAATAGAAGCTCACATACCCAAACCAACGATTAGATTTAATCAATTGTTATAACAGAACCTCTGATACAGTCTAATGAAAGCCACAGCACACCATTCAAGCCGGCACGCCACACCTTTCTTTTTACGGCGGCCAGTATCGACTCACGCGACTCGCCGCGCGCACGCGCCATGCTCTCCTCTCCCTGACAGTTGAGTGACAGTTCTCTGTGACAGTTTGACAGTGACAGCCATGACAGTGTCACGTGTGCTCGTCATCCTGGTGCTCCTGGCGGGTTGTCAGTGCCAGGATGATTTCTTATCGTCGCTCTTTTCCGGTGAGTAACTTTCTCCGAGATAGGTCGGATTGGTGGGGAGTGTCCGTCGGCCTCATTATTAGTTCTGGACCATTCTGAGGTCTCTGGTTCCTGTGATCTGTTTAAATAGCTTGTGTTGTAAAGAATAGGTTTTTAGGCGCTTCTTACTTATTCACGACGTAAAGCAATTTGCCGCGTATCGAAAACAGTTAAGTTTGCACATACGTAGTTTTTAAATTAACTGGTTTTAACAGTAATAATAAATTATACTTGTTATTTTCTTTGCTATTAGATTTTCGTAAGATTCACAGAGTACACAAAGTATAAAATTATGACTAGCGTAAAGATAAAAATACTTGAAACATTTTTTGAGGGCAACGTTGCGAACGGCTCGGAATGCTCTCACACATCATTTTTTATTACCGTTACTGTTTTAATATATACTGTTACACGAGTATAAGACCATAGTAGAGTATACTACACTGTAGACATTCAAATTATAATTATACAGAAAATAGAAAATGGACCGTAAAAGACCGAGGCCGAAAGATTTAATTCGCAATACTACTAAATTTTGATAAAACCGCGTCGTCAGTACAATGCTTTCACTGTTTAAATTCATTACTGTTGTCATTTTTATCAAATTTCATACTCTGGTTAATCATAAAATACTACTTGTAGACGATTGTATTGTTTATAGGTATTTTAATAGCACATTTACTCACTTCATCCGATAGCTTTTCGTAGAAATTGTAGAGACGATTTCTTTAGTTTTAAAAGGAACTAAGATTTAATTTATCATACTTTATCAATGTAACTTAATTTGTGTTTTGCAATTAGCTGCCCAATAGTTGCGTTTTTCGCGAATGTAAATGAAGACTTCTACCAGCTCTCTTGCTTTAGGAGGAACACCACAACATAAACAGCAGAAACATTATTTTTTTAAATTACCTAACACTGCACTGGAGACATTAGGTGGAAGGAACTTGATTTTTATTCAATACTTCCGAGTAAATACTTTCTGCTAGGTAGATATAATGTAACAGGGAAATATAAAAATCGCACCTTTAAAATCACAATGAAAACAAGGACATGTTCTCTCTATAATAGCTGACAGCCGTAGTCGAAAAACGATTACGAGAGTTATCTTCGGATTAAACAAAAAAAAAACAAAAGGCACCTGTAAACATATCATACACATAATCAAGCCTTTTATTCCCGAAGTCAGGCGCAACTAGTGCATCCACTTTTGGAAGTACGTATCCCGTGATGTGATTGGGGCGAGCGTATCGCCATATCGGGCACAAATTCCGGGCTGACATTGAACAGAAAAAACCAATTTCACTTTGCCCGACGCGAGAAAACGTATCAAACGTTATTCAGATTGATCCCATTCCACGATCGATGCGAAGATATCAATAATTGGGATAATTTGTGTTAAGTTGGTACATATTAAATTAACTGGCGGACATGCATTTAGGTGCTTTTACATTCTGAAACAGGTCCAATACCATATTGGACGAATAAGTCCCTGTTGTTTTAAATACATGTTCAAATCTGTTTAAAAAATGTGGCCCCTAGGACCCGGTTTTAGCCGCACAAAGTAACCCACATTCTACTTTGGAGCCACTAATTATAGACATGGGTTGTTGTACCCGATACAACAAAATTATTATTGTAAGCACGTGCATCGCCTTCTTAGTCTTTGAGAGCAGTGGACTTTACTAATGAGTTAGAAAACTGTGTGGTTAGTCATCAAACTTAGTGCTTACGGTACCTAGCCTAGGATGGTAGCCTTGTATATAATAACTCTACATTATATCCTGCCCAATTAGCACGGGCGTCCTACTGAGAGGGTTTAGGTCTTAATCCACCACTAGTTGCGGGTTGGCAGACTTCACATACCCAGATTCTTAAGTTAATTCTTAGCTATGTAGACTTCCTCATGATATTTTCCTTCACCTTAACGATAATTGATAAATCAATACACACGTGTGTGCCTTAGATTTTGAAACTGCGCACCTTAGTCTTGATAGTCCTTTTCATCCTCAACTCTATCGCTGGTAAAACTGAACCTACAATACCGAAGTAAAAGAATGAGAGCAAATCATGTTATACTGTGTATCTTGTGCTTATTAATATGAGTAGTAAATCCGTGCTCGTGTATTTTGGTATAGATAATTTCATTCATGATGGCGCGCGCTATCAATTTCTGAGTTAGGATTTTGCGGGTTAAAAGGACTTTGATTTTCCATCGTAGTGTGCGTGAACTCATAAGTATTTACGATTTTATTCATAAACAGTTTGTAAACCTGTTTTAGTTATAGAATGTTTTGTCTTCTTTCTTCAAACTCAATTCAAAATTCGTTCGAAGGAGACAAAACATTAGTTATCTAAAATAGGTTTATAAACTGTTTATGAATAACGCCGTAAGTGTGTATTTACAGACTAAAAACAAGCGATAGGTTCCCCACCTGGATTAGTGATTAAGAATTAATGGGGCGCGTCATCGTGGATGAATTTATAATCATTAACTGATTCCCTGACGTTAGTCCATTCTATCGCTGGCAGATTGCGTGGTATATGGTGTATAACGGTGAACGTTCCGTTAAGTGTGCGAGCGCGTCGCGGCTCGTCGCGTTATCAATAACGTAAACAAGTGGGCCGATAATGTTTGCAATCTGTTGGATGGAAGGTCCGTTTAGATTTTCGATATGAATTGATATTGTACTGTAGGTTTTAATACTTTGTAATATATATTAAATTTTAATAGTTTTAAAAAAAATATCAATGTTTTTACCTTTGTCAATACCTTTATCCCCAAAAGGGTAGGCAGAGGTGTAAATGTTGTACCCATTTTTGGCTAAGCGTGTTCCGTCTCATGTAAAAGGGGCGAGTCTAGGATGTTATTTTTCAGTACCCAGTTTCCCAAGTTCCCAGTAGTGTGGTTTGAAAAGACAGCTGTCAATGTACATAAACAATACTGTACTTAATATTAATACAATAAAAGTAGAGAGGTAGCTCAAAATATTCTCTGGTGTTTGGTACAATAAGTCCAAAGTAGTGTTTTTTCGGAATGAAGCAATATGGACGTAAATAAAATGATGTTATAAAGTATTATAATTTTTATTTTAGCTAAATTTATATTTATTTTCGAAAAATATAAAAAACGTAATAATAATGATATTAGATTTACCTCGGCTGGACTTATTAAATAGTGCAAATGCTTACTTATAAAATGTATACTTCTCTCCATTCCAAAAAAAATATTACATTTCTACGGCAACGTCATAAAAGTATGCTTTTGAAAACATTTTCTAGTTTAATTGTGATTTTGAACCAGTTCATAGCATTTCGTTCTAGTTAGTTAATAAATTCAACGTCCGTATAAAAGACATCAACGCGTTCACTCCATTTGGTCCACAATTTATTTTCACTCATTATTTAAATGTTTCCTCTTTTAAAGTAAGCAGAGGTAACGTAAATTTATATATTTATCACTTATTGTTATGTATACTGAATGCAGGTTGTGTGTACGATCCCACCATATTTCATTTATATGTATGTTGTCACTCAATGGTGAAGTAAAATATTACGAGGAAATCTGCTTACCTGAGAGTTCTCTATTTAAATTTCAGGTCTATCTATATAAGTTAGGGTTAAGGAAATACGTAATCCTCCTAGCCAGTTTCAGCCACGGCGGCCAATCTCAACGGAGATCAGCCAGGTACGCAGGAGATATTATAGTGCACAAGTGTTTGCACAATACACAGGTGCTCTCGCTATTCCTTCACTCTCATAGTCCGGTGAGACGGCAATCCGACATGACCGGAAAGAGATCAGGCACAGGACCAACGGCTTTACGTGCTTTCCGAGGCACAAGGGTATCACACCGCCAACTTCCTGACTCCGAGCTGGACTGAGTAATTTTTAAGCTGGAAAAACCCAGTCACAGTGTTTTTTGTGGCTCGACCCGGGATTCGAACCCAGAACCTCAGCGCGCAAATCGTACTCGTAACGCGTATGCAATACAACTACGCCACCGAGGCAGTCAATAAGGAAATAAAAAGAATCTAACCGTCTTCGAAGACTTGTGCCCAGCATTAGTACATAATAAACTAGGGCTGACAAAGTAATTCCAATATTTAATTTTATGTAATGTGTGTGTGAACTATAATAGTATGAAAGCATTGTTAGTTGTATGGTTTATCTTTTTCCTGATTTAACTATATGACGGTTAGAATAGAAAACGTCATAGGAAGTAGTTTTAAGCTGGCTGCAGACCAAGAAATAACGTAAAGCCCGTATTCACAAAAGTTACTTAGCTAAGTACGGAACACTGTCATAATAAGCCAGTTTCTCAGTGCTTTCGGTATGACAACCTTCGCAATGCGTAGGCATAGGAGAAGTGTTACCATGGGAATTGGATGCCAAATACCTCTCGTCAGTATTTTTCTGGCGTGAGGAGGCGTCCCGTCTCGGGCGAAGACTGGCTCCGAGGGAGGTCAAGGCCCAATTGGCCTCCATCCGCAGCGCCGCCGTGGAGGAGTGGCATACCAGGCTGGAGAGCCCGAGTGCGGGCTTGAGGACTGTCGCGGCAGTGCGACCTGTCTTCTCAAGCTGGCTTGACAGGCGCCACGGTGCGCCGACATTCCGTCTAACACAGATGCTGACGGGCCACGGATGTTTTGGCTCGTTTCTGTGTCGGATCGGAAAGGAGGAGTCCGCCGTGTGCCACCATTGTGGCAACGGCCGCGAGGACACAGTCCATCACACTCTCGAGGAGTGCCCAGCCTGGGACCTACAACGCAGCGCTCTTAGAGCAGTCGTCGGAGGAGACCTCTCGCTGCCGGCCGTGGTGTCCGCCATGGTCGGTGGCTGGAGGTCATGGCGAGCGATGAACTCCTTCTGCGAGTGCGTCATCTCGCGGAAGGAGAGCGCCGAGCGGGATCGTGAGCAGAACGATCCCGCCCGTAGCCAGAGGAGACGACGGAGGCGCCGGGTGGACGACTGACCGGTGCCTCATGCCCTGTGGTCCGGGGGCATCTAGAGAATTTCGCCACGGCATCCCCTGCCTGTCGTAAGAGGCGACTAAATGGGGCTTAGAGAAAGTCGCGGGATGAGCAGTGAGGGGCTGTTCATTCCAATTCAAGTGACTTCGAGGTGGACGACAATGCGGGTGGTCGGTCTCCCGCTGTCGTAGACGCTATAAGCGTCCTTTAGAGTTTGGGGGCATCTGAGTCCTCTTGTATAGAGAAGGGCCGCAATGCGGCAGCGCGCAAGGGCGGTCCCGTGCAGATATCTTAGTGCAACAAGATACCCCGGGGCCGTCCCGTATGCGCTGAAGAAGGCCACCGCGGGTTTTGGTTGGTATGCCGGTGTAGGGTGTACATAGGGCTAGGGACTCGGTCCAATGCTCGCTTGGATGATGCTATACTCCCAAGGGTCGACATTGGACTGTAAGACCGGTGAAACCAACATAACCGTTCCACTGACCCCCCAGTGGTGGTAGCGATAACGCGTTTTTTCCCCGCGAAAAAAAAAAAAAAAAAGGCATAGGAGAAGTGTGATAGACTAATATTGAGATACAACTTTGATTCAGTTGGCTGTCAGGCACGCATAGCTGAACTAAGACAAAGAAAATAATGAAACAACCGACACTGTGTTCCGGTGCAGTACATCCTTATAGTTTTTTTTAAAAGGGTGTAAGTTAGTTTAGTTTAGGTCTTACAGCTAAGAAACACATTGCGGTCTGCATAAATAATCCCTTCCTAGCCGATTTCGGCCACGGCGGCCAATCTCAACGGAGATCGGCCAGGTGCGCTGGAGATATTATAGTGCACAAGTGTGTGCGCAATACACAAATGCACTCGCTATTCCTTCACTCTCATAGTCCGGTGAGACGGCAATCTGACATGACCGGAGAGAGATCACGCGCAGGACCAACGGCTTTACGTGCTTTCCGAAGCACGGGTGTCACACCGCCAACTTCCTGACTTCGAGCTGCGACTGAGTAATTTTTAAGATGGAAAACCCAGTCACAATGTTTTTGGCTCGACCCGGGATTCGAACCCAGGACCTCAGCGCGCAATTCATACTCGTAACGCGTACGCAATACAACTACGCCACCGAGGCAGTCAAAATATAACTTAGCTAAACTAAGCTTAGATTTCGTACTGCATCCCGCTCTAAACACTTGTTTACAATTACATACCATTCTTATACAATATATTTCCTGATACTACCGGGAAGAGATGATAGAGATATCAACCAATTGTTTCACAGTTGTAATTAGTGTTACTGCAAAGGTTTTATTACACTTACTATTATGTTACAAAATAAGTTTTCTATTAATTGATTTATAGAGAAATTATATTGAAGAATGACCTGTAGAATTAGAGATCGTCGTGGGACGCAAAGTATCTTGTTGGTCGATATTACGTGGATTATGTCACTTTTCGAGACGATTACCTTACAATTTATCAACTTTTTTAAGCCCCTGAATATGCAAAATAGTCACTTGAAATCCGAAAATGAAAATTAGCAGCCATCCGAAAAAACATCTGTGCTTCGTAATCGCCTAACAAATCAACCACGCAAAATATAGACTCTATAAGGAAAATCAACATTTTAAAACGTATTCAATGTTCAAATATTTTGTAATCGTAAATTATACTGCGAAATTAATGTAAAAACGGTTCTAATATATCAATTTACTGTTTGATTTTTTTTGTGAAGCTGACTCGAACCTGTTGGCACCTGCGGCTCGAGACCAAGCCGTATTAACTGCAATCGATCAACATGACGTTGCGGGTGATGTGAAGAGGTGGGTGGTTTGTAAAATGCCTAGGAGCTTAATTTTAAATCATATAAAAGTTACCAAATAAATTATAATCGGACTTAATTTGAAAGTGCAACATTTGAATAACTTTCATTTTCAATTTATTTATGAACTAGGTGTTGGTCGTGGCTTCGTCTGCGTGAAAAGCCTTTCTCGCTAGTTGCTACAAAAGTCCCTAAAACACAGAACGACGCCAGCGTCATCTACTTAAAGAATCAGATTGAAAATATCCATTATAATGGATATTATTATCCTATGTATGAATCCAGGATATGACCTACCTGTGTGCAAAATTTCATCGAAATCCGTTTAGTTATTTCTGCGTTTACTTCTAACAAACACCCAAACATACCAAAATCCAAACATTTTCACAAAGTTTCCCATTAATAATATTTGTAAGATTTATAAAATTTGTAAGATCAGATTGATTGGTTATATCCGAATACTATAGGTATATGAATTATCTATTATCTAATGAACGAAAAATCAACCCCGAGTAAAAAATTTGCCAATGTAGCTTAGGTGTAAAATACTTTCTCGGGAATAAATGTTAATAAACACTTTATAAAATCCAAGTTTGCTACGTGTTATAATTGCGTTGTCATTTTGTCCAATTCAAATTGAATCATGTACATAATCTCTTCTCAATAAACATAATAACACAGTTTTAAAATTCCTCAAATTGACTGATTCCTAAAATTGACTGCCTCGGTGGCGTAGTTGTATTACGGTACGAATGCAATGCTGAGGTCTCGGGTTCGATCCCCGGGTCGGGTAAAGTGATATTGGATTTTTCTATTCAGTATCAGCCCGGAGTCTGGAATTTGTGCCGATATGGCGATAGGCTCGCCCCCTATCATATCATGGGACGGAATACGCTTGGCGAAAAGTGGGTGCACTAGTTGCGCCTCTGCCTACCCCTTCGGGGATAAAAGGCGTGAGCATGCGTTAAAATTTCTTACTTTCTTACGTCAATTTATGTAAGAGTCACACAAAACACACGTTAATCATTACAATATTTATTACTCCTTAATATATTATCTAGGCATTTCTTAAAACACCTGACCGCACGCTGGTCAGCCGGCGACGAGTGACGACTCGTCTTTATGACTTTCTCTTCACCCCCCGCTCCACCCACATCCGCGGCCGCCGCGTCATTACGCGGTGTTCTTATTGTACATTAAATAATCGGCTATAATCTCAACTTTTTGCTAAATAAAAGAATTGTATTGATGTAATCGGAGCCTTTCTCTTTCAGGAGTACGTTGTTGCTATTGATATACGTTTTATTTATTTAGGTTTTTGTTTGTAATGTAAAGTTTGCAGCATTGTTTCTCTCTCGTGTTCTGAAGTGACATATATTGTAGGTACGTGAAGTAATGTATTGAAATAGTAACGCAATTTCCGGGATATTTATGTACTTATGCATGGGCGTAGCTAGAGTCACTTTCCACTCAGTATCCTAGAGTAAAAAAATCTGCAAGTACACAAATGTAATTTTGACTTCTTCATGCACATTACAAAATTTTGTTTCTTTTAAAAAAATATTGGAGTAGTAGGATGCCTGTGGGTGGACAATTCGGGGTGCGCTCGGACTATCTACATACGCATATGTACTTATGTATGTATATAGTCTAAAGTTCATGTAACTTTTTATAGAACTATTAATTATTACCTAATAAAAATACAATTCCGTGTTAAGTTCGTAAACTATTGATTCTTGGAAATGCTTGTAAAGACGGTTTGCAATGACCGGCTCTTGAGGAATATGTTTATAATTTCGTTGACAATGACAATATTCCAAATTATTCACGCCTACAGACTAAAAGTGTGTGCCAGGTTATTCCGTATCACTTGGCACGCAGAACTTTTATTTTTTGCCTTTTCAGAATTCTATAGGCTGTACTCGAAGTGAACCATTGGAACTCTATTATTAAGCTTACGTCTTTTGACTCATACTAGGTAGAAGGGTAATCTATTACAGAATTCGTGCTGTTGAGCTGGATATCTTGAAAAATAAAGATAAAACGTGTTAGGGTATGGAACTCTGGTATGTAAATCTGAATCGTACTTGGGTGGTTTAGTAAATTCACGTAAAATTCTCAGTAAATATAACGATTGATAACTTGAACATTTGTCTCCGTGCAGAACCCAATATAGGACATAACCTTATCAAGATTTAGGGGAGACCTATGCTCAGCAGTGGACTTCCAAAGGATGATGGTCATGATGATGAAAATAATGATCAATAAGTGAAACTAGCTGGAGTCTTGTCTATGTTTGTTGCAAGCTGGATGCAAGTCTTGTTCAATTTGAAAGATATTGTAGCTACTATAATTAGGGCTGTCGGGCACAATAACACTTATCATATGTCTTAACTCGCAGGGTAGCGAGCACGGTTAAATCGATATAATCTTACTAATATTATAAATGCGAAAGTTTGTGTAAATGTTTGGATTTTTGTATGTTTGTAAGAAGTCAACTCAGAAACAACTAAACGGGTTTGGTTGGCATTTGTCACAAGGGTCATGTCCTGAATTAACATATAGGGCACTTTTATCCCAGTAATTTGCTCCCATGGGAAATAATGGATATTTTAATCTGATTCATTAATTAGATGGCGCTGGCGTCGTACTGTTTTAGGGACTATTGTAGCGGGAAAGGCATTTCACGTGGGCAAAGCCGCGAGCAACACCTGGTTAAGATATATTTTGTACGAGCTTTTGCCCCGCGACTCCGCCCGCGTGAATGAGTTTTCCCGGGATAAAAAGTAGCCTATGTGTTAATCGAGGACATAATCTACCCGTGTGCCAAATTTCATCGAAATCCGTTCAGTAGTTTTTGCGTGAAAGAGTAACAAACATCCATACATCCAGACATCCATACATCCATACTTAGAAACTTTCGCGTTTATAATATTAGTAGGATTCTCCCGGACAGCGACCACCATATACAAGGTTTTAAAAGACGGGGTTCCGAGATCAGTCTGTCCATATTCGGTTCAAACAGGCCGGCATAATTGTGTCGACTGTCGAGGCATAATCATAGCTCGTCAGGCGACACTCTACCTGGACCGCTCTCCGTTTACCAACAGGTAAAAAATATGAATGGTTTCTTATTATTTATGCACTTTCCATCAGAAGAGCGGTTCGCTCATCTAGACACTATTAAAAACAAATTTTATATATGTTTCGACTCTATGAATAGTAAATAAATTCCCACCACATATATTATAAAGAAAGTAAAGGGAAAAGGAATCGTAAATTAAAATACTTTTCAAATAATACAATTAAATATAATTGCTGTCAATTTATTAAGAAACAAACCGTTCCGTGACTCGTCATCGCGTGCTAAAACATTATCGAATTGCCTTATTATTTTGATAGTCGGCGGTATAAATTATTCAATATTTATACATTGAACAATGCATTTGGAAGATATTAAGTTTGTCAGAGAGGCACAAGAAAATCCCTATAAATTGAAAGAGATTTCTATTTTTAGATTTTTTCTCTATGATTTGAAAGATTGCTAAATTTTTGCATAGCACTAAATTTCGAGGGTTTTAAGGAGCATTAAATAGGTTTTAGGTTTTATAGTATCTTTTTTATTTCGATTTAGATTTTGTGAATATCTCTTTTTTAAATATAAGCCTAACTTCTTTACTTTTCAATTAGATAAAAGTAAACTGCTACGCTTTTTAATTAACCGACTTCAAAAAAGGAGGTTCTGTATTTAAATTGCCAACTAAGCTAAGGAATTACACGAACAAATATACGAAAACAATGTTCAGTTTAAATTAGACACCGATTCCAAATATACGTATATACTAAGTGAATATAAAGTTAAATTTTTTTTTTAGTTTGTAGTGGTTTTGAAGGCGGTTTTATTTTTTGTTAACAAGTTTTTTTGTAGTTTTTTCTGCTTATAGTTAATACTATAATCAGGAATGAGATATGAGTCTCCGATTGCTATCAATAAAATAAAACACATATAAAGAAATAGTAAGAATTAAACGTGTCACACGATTCCAAGAAAATATTTTATATAGTGAAAGCGTTGTTATGAAACTGATTGAGTCACAGTAAATCATAACCTTCCTCCTTACTCATCACGCTTCAGATGACGGATGTAACAAGTGACTCAACGGGGACTGAATTCAACTGAATTATCGAATTAATTATTTACACCGATGTATACCTATATGCAAATGTAAATGTATATTGCAAATGCTTTGGTATATATACCAAAGCATTTGCACCCACCAAGCACCCAAGACCTCAGCACTGCAGTCGTACCATAATACAACTACGCCACCGAGACATTATTTATCTTATTATTTATATATTAAGATTAGGTTTTTTGGAACATACGATGATATGCAAAGTATCGGAAGGCTGAGCGATAATTGATCTCTATCGTCTGAAAACCATGCTTAGTGACAAAATAAGGTCGTGTTACTTATAGTCAATGAGTAAGAATATAGTTGGGAATTAGAAGGTAAGTTGCGTCTTCATGTGACCTGAACTCGTTTTGGGTAGCAACCATACTTGAGCCAAAACTGCCAAATTTATTTGGCAAATGTACAAAAGGTCTTCGTACTATGAAGAATCAAATCCATTACAAGCCAAGTAAAGTAGTCCAATCGATAAAATTCTAAAACTATGTGCCAATGAAAGCCTTATCAAAATGAATTATGCCGTTACGAAAATTAGCTTTTATATAATTTAAACATTATAAAACCCGTGTAGACTTGGTAAAACTCTAGATATCATAGACATGTACACAAAGTTATAGCTAAATTGTATAGGGTACTCAGGGGCCATTGTTTCTTCCATGCTCAAATAAAGGTAAGGGTCTTATTACACTGGGGTATTACATTCACAGCGAGGCCAAGCCGCTGCACGCTCGTCCAGTGTAAAAAGGCTGTTAAATTTACCTAACCATGGATAAAACAATCCGGCCTTAGACTAAGACACCCAGTGTATAATATCCCAAGACACCAGCAAGCGAAATCTACATGTATATATTTGGCGTGCAAAAAATTACCTAAACATATCGATAGCCGGTAATAACTAACAATTTACATGGAATGAGTCGCGTCCACTTTCGAGCGGGCATCGACCCGGTGAGAAAGTCGCGCTTCGGCCCTGACCGCCGCGAGTTGAGCCATTGTTTCTTAGGTCGTCAATGAAGTTCAGACCCTACAATTAAGTAAACATAAGGTCTACAATGTTCCCAAAAAGGTAAGCGGTGTAAAGTATCTCAAGATTATTATGGTTCTAAAATCTTATAACACGACTTCTCTATATCAATATATTTAGCGATTCAAATAACACTCATCTTGAATAGGTTATGTGTTCGAACATTGTTAAAAGTAACGATTGAAGCGGGCACCCTACGGTCATATGTTAGCGCATTGTTATTAGACAGTTTCGGGTTTAAGATACAATTCACATTCCCTATAAAAGTTATAAACTCATCACGATGTAATTCAACATTTAGGTATTTGATTTTCTTCTTCATATCATTAGAGTCAGATACTTATTACGGTATTAACCACGGGCGTAGATATAGCTTTCACTTGGGGGGGGGGGGGGGGGGGTCCTATAAAAATTTTAGTAGCGTGAGTTCTTGCCTTGCATGACACCTTATACCCCCAACCCCTCGTCACGTAATGTAATATATTAGAGTGTGGACAGCTTTGGTAGCCCGATCATTAGGGGATCCGGATCCCCTGATCCCCCCCTTATATACGCCCCTGGTATTAACAGTTACGTCACTTTATTCCTCATATCAACTAATAGAGTCTAAAGAGAGACATTTACACTCTGATTTTAATAATTACTGATTAAAATGTTGAAATAAAACTACGAATGTTATTCGCGATAAATATGATTATTTTTTAATCCTGACGTTTCGAAGACTACAACCTTCATGGTCACGGGGGGACTGAGGTGTTGGTTGTCCGAAAAGTTAATGTTACAATATCTACCTTCATTTTTTAATCATTATGATTAAAATGTTTAAAAATATCTATGCTAATATTCTAAATACGAAAGTTAGGTGTGGTACTCAATCACGTCAGAACGGCTAAACGGATCTGGATGAAATTTGGCACAGAAATAGATTATACCACTCATTATTCCGAGAAAATATATAGCCAACGGAACCGCAAGTAAGAGCTAGTATACATTTATATAAAAGAATTTCTGAAACAATCACCATTTCTAAAAGCTTTATAAAGATTGTTTCGAACAATGTCCGCAGGTGTGCGGTCGCGACCCTCTCGTGCTCGTCCCACTATTCCGTCGGTCTGTTGCCCAAAATCGACCTCATTGAACCTCACGATCGGCTCCGATGATAACTACCAAACTAGTTTGTTCAATGTTCTGTAAATTAATGTTTGAACATAAAATACAAGTCTTATTACATTTATAATACTCATCTCTACATAGACAAGGGATACGTTAATGTTGCTGTTAATTTTAATGGTATTTTGATTTTGTTAGAGTTAGTAAAGTCAAACCTCGTGAAGGTCGTTGGATGGATGCAGGCCGCTTCTAAAAGTTTGATCTGGAAATCTTTAGGGAAAGCCTATTTTCAGTTGGGATTTCCAGAGGCTAAAGAAGAAAATAGCCAAATAACTATAGTTTAGTAAAAAAACCCAAAAGAAGTAATCTTTATCTTTGGATCGACAGCAATAATAGAAGAAACAAAAAGATTTAATTTTTTCGCTATTAAGGATTAGAATCGTTTATCAGAATCGGCCGATTGGTGTATCTCGTCCTTAGCGAATTCGGGCGTTGAGTGCGGGGCGCGGTGTCGGCCGCCGTTTCGGGCTCACGCACGCATGGACTTTCGTTTTCGGCGCTGCGCGATTTCACCGGCACTCGCCACTACTCGCATTAGGTCATCGGGTAACGGTTGTACGCTTGTACTGCATGCAGGCCACGTCATGAGCGAAAGCGATTAGAATTTTACTAGTCATTATGTAGTTTAAAATTTAGTTTTCCTGCTTTTAATAGATTTGGGAATATGCGGTATGAAAAAATATTAAGTGTAATAAAATATAAACAGAAAACTAGTTTCTATCTTCGACTAGCTTTACTAAAAGTAATATGTTTGGAATTACAATTCCTTTTATTAACAACATTTCCGCTTATTCCTTAGAATCTATAGACCAATTCGATTACTGAATAATTACCGTCAAACAACCACAATCAACAATTCTTCCAGGGTTTAATGTCTAATTTTACAATTGTCATTATCATTTTGTCTTAATAGAATCATCGCTATCTCCCACACCTTACGGCCGAATCTGTTTTCCTTTCATTTGTCTCAGACTAATTCTGTGTCAGTGCTGTGAGGTCGTCTGAGGGGCCGTGCGGGAGGGGGAGGGACGCGCCGGAGGGCCGCGCTAACGGCACTCCGAGTTTTAGACCAGGAATGCCGTCGCACCACTTCGGGATGTTAAATAATGTTAAATAAAATGATTATAATCCTCATGAGTTAGGGTCATTTTGTATGACATTTGCTTTTAATGCTTGTATTCGACCCATGTACGGTGGATATAGAGATTGAGTGATGTAAAATTAATGTGTCAGCAACAAGCAACTGTCAGTTTCATAGTAGTGTGGTGTTTCCCAGTAACAAATTGACAGCGCCTGCTTGGCCCCTAATATGGTTATTTTTATAGTATACTAGGTGTCGTTCGCTGGTTCGACTGCGTGGATAGCCTTTCCCGCTACCAAAGTCCCTAAAATACAGTACGATGCCAGCGCCATCTACTTAAAGAATCAGATAAAAAATATCGATTTTTACATGGAAGCAAATTACCGGGATAAAAAGTAGCCTGTGTGTTATCCCAAGACATGGTCTATCTGTGTGCCAAATTTCATCCAAATCTGTTGAGCTGCTCCTGAGTTTACTTCTTACAAACATCCAAACACTTTCACAAACTTTCGCATTTATAATATTACTGATTTTAACAATACTATTAACTACCTTATGATACTACACACATACACATAAATAATTGTAAGGGGGAATAAATGCCCTTTTTCCTGTGAGTTACGGGACGGGCTATTTATTGATACCGACCTATGTCGAGATGTTCGAAAATAAATAAGTAAGGTAAGATTATAAAAGAAAATCATGATGGTCATCTTAAGAGGATGTCTAAGGGCCTAGAGAGCTATCTTAAACAAATATTACTATCGGAACCGTATTATGGTGTTTACATGGGAATCCTAGGAGACCTATGCTAACCTCATGTAAAATATAAATGTCTAAATTCTTAGAGTATTCGGCTGTTCCATTAGATAACAGTATTTCGCAAGATTCGTATCATGGCGCCTAATTCCACGGCGTGCAACTCGTCAAGTGAACAGAATGAATGCCGAATGTAAATAAGCCTATACATTCCTACGCGCTCGGCGTGTGAGGAAGCACTTTCTTTCCGATATTTTACTACAAATAGTTAGTGATTGTCATTGTTATGCTGCGTATGCGAGTAAAAAGGTAGAAAGGTTTTTCCTTATAACCTGACTTTAGAATTTTTTTATAGGCTGTTCATCACATCACTAAAACTCAACACTCCTTAAAACGTTATATTATTATATTGTCATATAAAAGTAAATCAAATAAAACGATCATTTTCAATAATTCTTCCCTGTTTATATTTTGCTAGCTTCTGTAGGCCATTAGATTAACATAATTTGATAACCTTTTGGCTGCAGAATGGATTTGTCTCGTTGTTCTTGGCTTTGTAGCCAAAAGAATATTGTCTTGTGCCAAATTTGTATTTATCGACTGTGGATTGGCGCCATTATTCTGCTCAAGCGATTATTACCGAATGTTGTCTGGTCTTCAAACAATTCCAGTGCCGGGTTTTTTAATTTAAAATCTATTCCGAATGTCTGTACGAAGTCGGGATACATACAATAAGAGTACCTTCAGTAATTAGCGACCAAAATAATGTGTATTATAAGATATCTTGACGGCTTTTGTGGATAAAATTGTGGGCATTTATGTTATGAAAAATATATTTTTTAAATATTTAATTAAACAAAACAAAATAAGGCGATAAATTGAAATACACGCTTTTCTTGTTGCTTCTTGCATGTAATAGTAAATTGTATACTCGATTTGTTGACAAAAAGTAACAGTAATAAAATATCAGTCAGCGATGGTGGAAATAATGAATTAAAAATACATCGGATTAGATTTTGTCTTCGAAATAGGAATAGATTCATACCACCACATCTCCGCCCCACGGGAAGGTTAGAAGCCCAGGAAAATGGTGCACTGGTTGCGCTTCAGTGAATTTTCCAAGACTTGAGGCCTGTTCCACGACTTCTGAATTTAATGCTACTCGTCTCATATATGTATAAGCCGACCAAGACAAAAGTCACACTTTTTTGCGAGCACGGTAAAGTGACCCCACTGCACCTGATGGTAAGCGGAGATATGGGCCAGATACAGTGTCGACTGACGAGCGATGATTATCTCTCGTCAGTCGAAAAAATTATGCCGGCCTGTTTGAACCGGATATACACAGCTGATCCCGGAACGTGGCTCACTTACGTGGGCCACTATGGCGGGGTTTAACACCTTATGAACGATGGTCGCTATCCCGGCGGATACGAAATATATCCTACCAACAGCTTTCGTTTCCACAAACTTTAATCCTTCCTAATAAATGGTAATAAAATGAGTACTATATTATTATACATTGCCTGTTTAATACGATAACAAATATATATTTTTTAAACTTGGTGAAACAATCAACAGCAGACAAGTATGTCTAACTAACTCCTCTGTTTGCAGGTCTGCTGGACAGCATGTCGGACCAGGTGGTGACGAAGGAGTGTCCCGGCGTGTGCGTGCACCCCCTCACGTCGTTCGTCTGTACCAACGTAATCGCCGAGGGCAAGTGTCCCACTGAAATGGTGTGTTGTGGTATGTATGCCTTCTTGTTTGTATTAATCAAGTACCGTCTGATTTTACATTGGTGTGCTAAACTATACTAAACCTGATTGTAGAACAGTGTAGTCCAAGTGCATGGAATGTTGACGGACGACAATGGCGTCCTTCGTTGGTTTTAGAATTACGCCAAAATTACTTTCCTAGGATTAGGGTTGCCAGATGGTCGGGAATCGTCTGGATTCTCCCGATATTTCATGTGATGTCCCGACAAATAACAAAATCTACCGGCAAACCGTTTATCATCATCTTCTACTTCAATGAAAATTTTAAAAGTCGCAATCTTATATACGTGGAAAGCTCTCCGATTTTTCCAACGTACTTAAGATTTGAAAAGATGTTTATAATTATGCCTTTTCTGCATTTATCCAGACAACCACTCAAAAATCCCGATATTTTGAAATGCTATCCAGATATTTAGATTTTTCAATCTGGCAAACCTACCTCGGATAGACGACTGGCGTCGGATAGAGATTAATTTAAACGAGCCATTGAGACTAGCTTTTCACAAGCATATCTAGTCGGGTACAAAATATACCTGATACCTATTTTCTAGCATATGTCTATACATATGTACTAAGTTGGTTGAAAAAAGTAACACGGTTTTCAATTTGAAAACAAGCCAGTAGGCTGTTTATGTCCGGAACAAATTGCTCAAATGACACATGCGCATTACAACCACGCCTTTTCGATGTTTCATTTTAAAACCGTTTAAAATTGAAACGGATGCTGTTAGACGTAAGGTTTGCTGAGAAAAAGTCAATCAGAATGCCTAGTAATTACAATGGGCAAAGAACTGGAACACATGGGTTTATCCTCGACGCTTGGCGGAATAAATAGACGAAGCGGTGGTACCCAGACGGACTCTCGATAAGACTGAGGAGATTTATTAGAAGGGCCTATTTCACAAATTTCAAATTTAATTTGACAGTTATCGCATTAAACTGCTGATGTAGATAATAGATACTCATTTTATTACAATTTAGGTAGTTGGGTGCATAGATTAGTCTTTAGAGTGTGACTTTTGTATTTGGTTGACTTATACATTTATATGAAGAGTACCGTTTACTCAGAAGTTGTGAAAGGCCCTTAGGGCTCATACACATAAACACGACACGGCGACGCGTCGTCCTACGGCGCGACGCCGTTTCACGACGCGACACCGTATCGTGGAAATCTACGACGACAGTTAATCTCGAAAATGGACCGTAATATACGTATATTACGGTCCATTTTCGAGATTCGATTCGACGCCGTGTCATGTTATGTGTATGAGCCCTTACAGTCTTCCTAATAACTGTTTATATCGATACATTATTACATACGTAATAAGACATAATCCTTTTAACTAATACGACGTAAGACGTATTGAGTGCAACCTTCGCTAGTGAGGCAGTTAGAACAGCATTGAATAGTAGCTTAAGCTACTACTAGTTACTTCAGTCAATAAAATAATAACTTAAATTCTGCAACGTTTGCTAGTAAGGCGGTTAGATTTTGGTGCTAACACAAAAATAGCAGTAATATAGAGTACTAGATTTTTGCTCGCAGCTCCGCCCGCGTGAATGAGTTTTCCGGGATAAAAGCCGCGCTTTATATTTTCTCGGTATAAAAAGTAGCCAATGTTACTCGCTGATAATGTAGCTTTATATTGGTGAAAAAATTTTGAAATCGATTCCTTAGTTTTTGAGTATATTCGTAACAAACATACAAAAATACAAATCTTTCCTCTTTATAATATTAAGTATAAATTGCCAATTTTATTGGACTATTTTCTATTGGCCATTATTTTGTTGTTTTATCAACAGTCTTCTTTTTATATGATTGAAATAAATATTTGTCTTTTTCCAGGAAACGACACGCTCCCCACCACTGAAGAGCCGACTACCACCGACTCCTACGAAGAGGAGGACGAAGAGCCCACCACCAACACCCTCGACTACCCCTATCACAAAAACAGTGGTAATTATTAGGTATACCCTTGTAAATATTAGGATTACATTAACGATTTGGGTTTAACGTAGCAGTAGCAAGCAGCTTTGATAATGCTTCTCAGTGAGCATTTCCAAAGCAGCGGTAAATCGGATGCGTTATTGTATCGCCCTCAGGCCCGCCATTAGGGATTAAACTAAGTTAAAGGCGGCGATAGCCTAGTTGGGAGTGGAACGGACTGCCGAGACGAATGTCCGCAGGTTCAAAACACAAGGGCACACACCTCTGACTTTTCTAAAAAATAAAGTTATGTGTGTATTCTTTGTGAATTATCGCTCGCTTTAACGGTGAAGGAAAACATCGTGAGGAAACCTGCATACCTGAGAAGTTCTCTGAATTTCGAAGGTATGTGAAGTCTGCCAACCCGCACTAGGCCAGCGTGGTGGACTAAGGCCTTAACCCTCTCAGTAGTAGAGGAGGCCCGAGCTCAGCAGTGGGCAGTAATACAGGGCTGGTGTGATGATGATAAAGTTGGTATTAATAAACCAATCTCTCGTTTGAGTAAAATCTCAAGTAGACATATAATGTGTTGAAATATTTAATAAGCCAAGTCAAAACTGTCATTTAAGAGCTTGTTCTCAACTGAGTAAGCGCTGTTACATAAACAATACTTAGCTATCAAAATCTTTTTTATATATTTTAACTGAAGATGTAATTTGAGCTGATGTTAACATGAGTTTATTAAATAGCGACTATCTTAAGATGCTTGAAGTTCAAGATAATATAACCTATAAGCTCAATAGAATAACATCATTCATATTTTAACGGCTGTTGTATCAAACAAAATAAATAAAAGCGACATCTACCTCAGACTAACGTAACTTACGAAGTAACAGTAGCTGGGATCGAGGCAAGGAATCAATCAACGTACCAACCTACGCACACCAATCAGTATAAATACCGAACGGTAGAGGGCAGCACAAGTCGCTACTTGACAATAAAACCAGATAGTTAACATTATTCGACAGCATGGAGAATGTTATGGAAATCTTAAGAAAAATACAACATGATTTATTAGAACAAAAAAAAGAGATAAGAAACTTGGAACTAAATATTACAACAAACATTAATAAGAACATTGATGAAAAATTCCAATTAATGGAAATAAAATCTCTAGAATTGGAAGAAAAAATCCAGCAACAACAAAAAACAATTGAATATTTAGAGAGGCAGTTAAAGAAGAAAAATGTTATTTTATTCGGACTAAATGAGACGGAGCGAGATCTAGGAAATTTGCAAGAAATGGTATTGGGAATTATTAACAAAACAATGAAAATAAGCTGTAATAATGGCGAAATCGAAGATTTAAAGCGACTTGGAAAGAAGAAGAGTGGAAAAATTAGACCATTGGTTTTGACGCTCTCAACAGTAGGGCGCAAAATTGAAATCTTAAAGAAAAATAAATCACTCGAAAATATGAATATGTATTTAAAGGAAGACTACACTCAAAATGTCTTGCAAAAACGAAGGGAGCTACAGGAAGAACTAAAGACGAAACGAGAGCAAGGTGAAAGAGTAGTACTTAGAGGTGACAGAATAATAACCCTTAAAGAAAATCAAACCAAAGATAACAAACAAAACAAAGCAAGAAGAACACAGAAAAGAGACTTATCTGAATCTCCCGAATACTCTACAAAAAACAAAACGGTAGGAAGAGAGACAACAAATAAAATACAACAAATCTCGAAAAAGAATAAAGCTTATGATATATCTAACTATATGTTAAATACACATATAACTAACACACAACCAAATGAAAATGAAACAAATGTTGAATCCCAATAGCTATCTGAACCCCTCTCCCAATGTCCTCCAGGCTGGCTAGTCACCGGAACCATAGTGGAGGATGTAGACGAAAACCCCCCAAACATAAACAAAGATCCAAAACCAAGTCATATATACGTCGCGAGCCTAAACGTAAGAACATTATTATCTGATGCTAGAATCATAGAGTTGGACTACGCTATTAAACACTTAAAATGGGATATAATTGGTATATGTGAAACGAGGAGAGCATACGAAGAATTAAATGAGTACCCAGAATTCATACTATACCACACAAAGGGAAGGAACGGACAATACGGTGTTGGATTTCTAGTGAAACGTTATTTAAAAGAGAGTATTGTTTGTTTCAAATGCTATTCAGAAAGAGTGGCCTCTCTAGAAATAATCCTGCCGAACAAAAATTGTTTATCTATAATTCAAGCCTATGCGCCTACCGAAAAATGTATAGACGAAGAATTAAACAGATTTTACGAAACGCTGGAGGTTGCATTGGAAGTGATGAACACAAAAACATTGATAGTTATGGGCGATTTTAATGCCCAGGTCGGCGAAGCACTTCAAGGTGAAAAATCGATATTTGGAAAATACACTTATGGAAAAAGAACAGCACACGGTCAGAGATTAGTAGAGTTTGCTCTTGAAAGAAACCTTAAATTTGCGAATAGTATTTACAAAATAAGACCAAATAAAAAATGGACTTGGCAATCACCAAACGCCTTATGCCGTACAGAAATTGACTATATTCTAACAAACCCTAAACTGACAATACATAATTTCGACATAATACAGAATCTTAACTTCAACACAGATCACAGAATGATAAGATGTAAAATATACATAGGAAAAGCAAAGACAAGATTTTTTAAGAAACAGAAGATACATAAAAAAGGGCTACCTTTATTAACAAACGAGAATAGAGAATACTGGACAGAGAAGTTTACAACCGCAATTGTAAAATCATCAGATACACAAGTTCAGTACAACAATTTCGAAGAAATTATGAACAACTTGATAAGTCAACTACCAAAAGCAACGAAAAATAGAAAAAACCCATTAAATGACGAGGTAAAAAGTTTACTAGAGAGAAGAAAACAACTCTATACTGGAAAAAGAACTAAAGAAGCCAAGAAAGCTATCGCACAAATAAGCAAGCAAATTAACATTGAGATCTCAAACAATACCAAAGCTCATAGAAAGATAACTTTTGAGAATTATATAAACAAGGCAGGAGCTATCAAAAAGGCATACAGAGAGCTTAGAACATCATCAAAATGGACAACAAATTTAGCAAACAAAGAAGGAAAAAATTGTACAAACGTCCTGAAATATTAGAAGAAGCCACTAATTTCTACCGAAAACTCTACTCTACACATAAAATAAATTTAAATTTTGAAGTACATCAGAATTCCCATAATATAAACAATTGCGACACAATACCCGAAATATTAAACTCTGAGATCATTTACTCAATCAGAACACAAAAAAATGACAAAACACCTGGGGAAGATAACATAAGCAATGAATTGCTGAAGTCTATATTGGAACCGTTGCAACAACCTTTAAGAACCATGTTTAATAATATACTTGAAACAAGGAAGACCCCCCAGCAATGGTCAAAATCTATCATCACTCTACTACACAAAAAAGGAGATAGAGATGACTTAAACAACTATAGGCCTATTAGCCTCATGAGTAATATGTATAAAGTCTTCTCGAAAATAATACTAAACCGATTAACGAAGTCTTTAGATGAGAACCAACCACCAGAACAAGCGGGATTCCATAAAAATTTCTCAACCACTGATCACATTTTCGTTGTTACACAATTAATAGAAAAAACAAAGGAATACGGAAAGACTCTATACATATGTTTTATAGACTATACCAAGGCCTTCGACTCCTTAGAACACCCTGCTATCTGGAAGGCATTAACCAAACAAGGTATTCATGGTGGATATATTGAATTGCTTCAAAACATCTACTGTAAAAGCACAGCCAAAGTGAAATTGGAAAGAGAAGGACTGGAATTTCATATACAGAAAGGTGTAAGACAGGGCGATCCATTGTCACCTAAGATATTCTCGTCAGTATTAGAGATGGTATTTAGGAATATCGACTGGGAAACCAGAGGATTAAAAATTAATGGAGAGTATTTGAGTCATCTGCGGTTTGCTGACGATATCGCAGTTTTTGCAGAAGAAAGCGTTCAATTAGAGATCATGGTTAACGAGTTGGAAAAAGAGAGCAGAAGGGTTGGTTTGTCACTTAACACGTCTAAGACAAAAATAATAACAAACGGTGATCAGAACATAGTAAGGGTAAACGGAGAAGTCATCGAGTATGTAAACGAGTATGTATACCTGGGTCAAACAATTTCGTCCACAGACTTGACAGAAACCGAAATAAACAGAAGAATTGCAATTACATGGAGAAAATATTGGAGCTTAAAAGAAATTTTAAAAAATAAAGACATTCATATTAATATAAAAAGTAGGTTATATAATATAGTACTCCTTCCCTGTCTAACTTATGGCTGCCAAACATGGGCTTTACGCAAAAAAGACGAAGACAAGCTAGCAATACAACAAAGAAAAATGGAGAGGAGCATGTTAGGCATAAGACTCAGTGATAAGATAAGTAACGAAATAATAAGAACGAAAACGAGAATAATAGACATACGAGAAAGAGTAAGAAACTTGAAATGGCACTGGGCGGGACATGTCTGCAGAATGGAGAAAAATAGGTGGGCAAGAAAAATATTGGAATGGGTACCCAGAGATGGCCAAAGACACAGAGGTAGACCAAAGAAGCGATGGGAAGATGTGTTTAAAGAAAGAAGTGGAGGTGTCTGGAGGACACAAGCCAGAGATAGAGAAAAATGGAGGCAATTGGGGGAGGCCTACGCCAAGGAGGCGACTTCCACAACAAATAAAAATAAATAAATAATAATAATAAATTTTACTGCATGCAAATAATATATATTCTATAATCAATTCTAAATTCTATAGATATAAAATAAAATATTTAATAATTGAAATGTAATAACAATAATTATAATTTAATGTGAAACTAATTTAATGTAATTCTAATGATTGTGGTAGAATAAAGGCTATTTTTATTTTATTTTATTTTATTTTATCTTAAGATGCTAACCTTTGTCAGTGTCTCAGCTGATACCGCACTTCAGAGCGATATTGAGTTGCATCTTTTAATACGCCCCTAAGACTAGCAACTTCTCTCAGCAATATATTGATCAAGAATTTACGGTCTATGCGTTGATGAGTTTGGTGTTTACACTAGCGGTAGTATATCAATAATTCTATACACATTTGCAGAAGTTACCTTGCCGTGACTGTTTACACGTTGAAATAGCTTGCGGAAGATAACTTCTGCAAGTTATCTTGCTTATCTCAACCCTACTTTAGAAAAAGAAGCGTGTGTTTGGGCTGACATCTTACATCACGAAACCCCACAGCACCAAATGTTTTTTGGTCGAGCCGGCTTATTGATGTTGTGGACTAGTTGCTTTTAGTATTCTATTGTATTAACTGTACAAATTTTTTAGCGTAGTATTTAATCAAATTTTTCAAACAACACCGATAACAATCAGCCTCAAATAAATTAAATTACAATAATCAATCAAAATGAAAAGATACAGAGTTATCAGTCCTAGGAATAAAACCCAAGATCTTTGGTCCACAGCCCATATACCTAGCCATCAAACCTAGAACATTCTCAAACAACAAAGTATTAAAATAGCCTTTAACCCTCTCCAGGGTACAAGAACTGCACCGGAGTGTGCGTGAAGCCGCAGCATGCTCAGTACTGTCAGGCGTATCTGACCAGCTCCAACCTGTGTCCTGGGGACATGCGCTGCTGCGTCACCGAGGAGGGGTACGGAAACCGCCGTCCGCCGGACCTTGTCGTGCCAAACGAGCTGAAGAATGCTACCAAGAGCCCCAGTCACAGTAATAAGGTATGTATTATAATAAGTTTATGGAAAGCAGATAAGTATGTGTTGATTACGCTACAGGTGAAATAAAGAGATGGTGAGATAACCCAACGACGTGCAAACTCTTGCTTTCAAGTCTATTTTAAGTATGAATAACTACATTATTTTTCAAGCAATTTTGATCCTATTTTCAAAAAAGAATATGTTATGTTTGTATTCTTTTCTGTTATTTAAAAAGTAATACCTATACCGATTACGAAATGAAATATAGCAAACTCCCCCATTAAGTATATAGAATAAATCAAACGGATTCACACATATCTAAGTATATTTAAGTTGCCTATTTTTGATTCGTACAAATTGTCTCTTAGTGAGAATTTATTCCATGAAGAGCCATTTAAGAAGAAGCTTTAATACGCTATTACCCCCCGGGCGGCGCGGCGGACCTCAGCTGTAGACGCGCGTCGCGCAGAGCGCCTATTAGTTAATATTGTTTTCCTTTTTATTACTGTTTCGTGGTGCGGCTTTAAGTATACCTATTGTACTCACACTAAAGGCATCTGTAATTTATGGGCTGTTCTTTATGACTCTTTCTGATGTGTCCGTGCGGCCCTCCGGGTGGCCACTGAAAACCAGTGCTGTGTAATGGCTCTCTTCATTACACAGCGTATGCTGAGATGGCCACCTATTTGCCACGGTATGGGCGCGCGTGTGGTAATGGGTATACATCATCATCATCATCATCAGCCTATATTTTGGTCCACTGCTGGACATAGGCCTCCTCCAATACGCGCCATTTTACCCGGTCTTCGGCCTGTCGCATCCAGTTTCTGCCAGCGACCTTTCGCAAATCGTCACTCCACCTGGCTGGAGGGCGTCCCACACTACGCTTGCCGACTCGCGGTCTCCACTCAAGAACTCGTTTACCCCAGCGGTTATCGGTTCTTCGATAGATGTGACCAGCCCACTGCCACTTCAGCTTACTAATCCTGTGTGCTATGTCGGTGACTTTGGTTCTCTGTCGGATAACCTCGTTTCGAAATTTATCCTTCAGAGAAACTCCGAGCATAGCACGTTCCATAGCTCGCTGAGCAACTTTGAACTGGTGCACCAGTCGTACCGTGAGTGTCCACGTCTCAGCACCGTAGGTCATGACAGGTAGGACGCACTGGTTGAAAACTTTAGTTTTCAGACATTGTGGTAGAAGTGACGAGAAGACCCGACGTAGTTTACCAAATGCTGCCCAGCCCAGCTGAATCCTCCTCTTAACCTCCTTCTCAAAGTTGTTCCTTCCTAATTGCAAAATCTGCCCAAGGTAAGTATATTCGGAAACAACTTCGAGAAGGTGGCCATTAACAACGATAGGTCTTGGATCTAGGTGGTCATTGATCATTACTTTCGTTTTACTGAAGTTCATTGCAAGACCTATTCGTCGGGAGGCTGATGCCAAGCCGTTCAGCATCTGTTGCAGCTCCTCCAGCGTTTCCGCCATTATGACTATATCGTCCGCGAATCGCAAGTGCGAGATGTAATCGCCATTTATGTTGATGCCCATACCGTTCCAGTCCAGCGTCTTGAACAAATCCTCCAGTGCACTTGTGAACAGTTTCGGGGATATGACATCCCCCTGTCTCACCCCTCTGCGTAGCTGGATAGGTCCCGACTGCTGGTTCTGTACTTGGACACACATAGTGGCAGATTTATATAGATATCTCAGCACTTCGATATAGCGATAGTCCACTTGGCAACGCTGTAAGGATTCCAGAACAGCCCAGATTTCGACGGAGTCGAAGGCCTTCTCATAGTCCACAAATGCCAGACACAGAGGCCGATTATACTCTTCCGATTTTTGTATAATCTGCCTCAACGTGTGTATGTGGTCTATGGTGCTGTATCCTGAGCGAAACCCGGCCTGTTCCGGGGGCTGAAACTCGTCGAGTCTTCTAGCGAGGCGGTTCGTGATGACCCTAGAGAACAACTTATAGATGTGGCTCAGAAGTGAGATGGGTCTATAATTCTTAAGAAGGGTTTTATCTCCCCTCTTGAAGAAAAGAACCACCAAACCCCTGCTCCACGCCTTTGGAGTTCTCCCACAGTGAAGAACGGTGCTAAACAGCTTCTGTAGCTCCTGAATGACAGGAGGTCCTCCTGCTTTCAAGAGCTCTGAAGTAACTCCGTCCTCACCGGGGGCTTTTCCATTTTTAAGTTGTGTCAGAGCCAACACGATCTCGCTTTGGTCGATGTCTGGCAGTTCGTCGCTGTGGTGGCGTACCAGGGTGGCTCTGGGATCATGGTCGTCACGCTGAGGATAAGGAGCATGTGCAGCGTATAATCGGCCATAAAAGTCCTCGATCTCGGCAAAAATCCCCGGCTTTGACAAAACGGTTTTACCCTCGTGTGTTGTTAATTTCGTCAGGTGGCTCCTTCCAAGCTGCTGAGTGAATACCTTAGACCCTCGGTTTCGCTCTATCGCTTCTTCGATGAGGCGTGTATTGGAGCTCCGAAGGTCCCGGCGTATCATCTTCGCTATACGCTTGTTTAGGTTTGACCTCTCTGACGAAGTAACTAGAGTGGTTTCCCGTCTTTTTGCCATTAGCCGTAGAGTTTCATCCGAGAGTTTTGACTTTTTGCCTCTACGCTGCGTTTTGCAGAATTTGATGCCCTCTTCCTTAAGCGAGTCGACCAAATTAATTAGCGTCTCGTCTACATCTTCAGTGGGTGCCAGTGCAGCGAATCTATTTCCGAGCATCCTCTGGAACTTCTCGGAACCCGCCATGATTTGGAGTGGATTAGGTCGGAGGGTGGACTTCATCAGACGGTTTCTTTCAAGCTTTATATCTATATTCAGAGAGCCTCGTACAAGTCGGTGATCGGATCCGGTATTAAACCTGTTGATCACTGAGACATCTCTGAAGATGTGCTTCTTGTCCGTCATGATAAAGTCGATCTCGTTTTTGGTCACAGTGTCCGGACTTCGCCACGTCCACTTCCTTTGGGGTTTCTTTTTAAAGAACGAGTTCATCAAAAAGAGTCCCTCTTTCTCAAGGAAGTTGACGAGCATTTGTCCCCTGTGATTCCGACATCCATAACCATGCGGTCCCACTCTGGATTCGCTGTGATTTTGGATTCCCACTTTAGCGTTGAAGTCCCCCATGACAACGCTGAATTGGGTCTTTGTGGTTTTGTTCAAGGCTTTTGATATGTCCTCGTACATATCCTCCACCTCATCGTCCGAGTGTGCCGAGGTCGGTGCGTAGACCTGAATGATCTTCATAGTATATCGCTTGGACAACCGAAGAATCATATACGCCACCCTGGGCGACACACTGGAGATTTCTTCAACGCTGTTCATGAGGGTCTTATTGACGAGAAAGCCTACGCCACCCTGAGATGTATGATCGCCCTCATGATAATACATAAGGTGGCCCGAGTCCAGGGTGATAGTGTCCTCTCCCTCTCTACGGACTTCACACAGACCTAGTACATGCCACCTTATATTCTCCAGCTCCGTCTCTAACTGTGCAAGATGCTCATCAAGCCGAAGACTTCTGCCGTTGTAGGTTGCCAGGGTCAGTTGGGATGGGCGGCCTACCGTAGCCCGGGGATTCTTCGCACCCCCTGCCCTACCGTTACCGTGGCCGCCGCCTTGGCCAGGACTAGCAGGGCGACCGGGAACTGGGGGCCATTTACTTTGTGTTGCTATCATTGGAGGGTTTAATGCCCATAATCGCCACGCTGGGCAAGCGGGTTGGCGATCGCAGGGGCACAGCTCTACGCACCGTTGATACTGCTGCCTATCAACGGTCTGAGTGGGGAGTTAGCCATGCCTGTTTGAGCTGGGTTATACCGCCTTTTCGCCGGTTGGGGAAGGGAAGAGAATGTATTGAAGGAAGGAAAATTAGAAAGGAAGAGGGAAGGGATGAGGATACTACCGTCACGGAAGATAGGATTTGTGACACTAGTAGCTCGAGCAGTCCGGGGTCGCATACCCGTAGCAGATCCAGCAAGCTATCGGACAGATAACTTATGGATCCACCCTCTGAAGTTGAGGGTTGAGGGGAAGATGGGTATACAGTGTTTTTATTTTATTTTTTATTTTTTGGTATTTTATTAACTACCCATTAGTTTACATGTTCTTTCATCTGTGGCAATAAATGTTTCTTTCTTTCTTTCTTTCTATTATGGCTACAATAATGTTTTTACTCTTCCAGCAACATAAACACAAATGTAAAGGTCACTGCGCGAGCCAGTACATGTGGCTGATGTGCTCCTCCGTGGATCATGATGCGTACTGCCCCAAGGGCAAGACGTGCTGCAACGACACGCAGTTCACCACGCCGCGCCCCACCACCCCGCGACCCACTACCCAACGACCTACTACTTATGTAAGTACTGGGAGAGGTACCAAAGTATTCAGTAACGATTCCTGTAATTCATCATAATGACTATATCATATGGTGGGTTCCATTTCACAACAGGATACGGTTTCCGTAGACTAGCTGTTAATATTTTGTTTCATTTTGAAACTCTAACAATAACTCTACAATACGATGATGGTAAATGCACTTTGGACGAATGCAAAAGTGGACGATAGCCCAGTTGAGAATGGAACGGTCTGTCGAAGCAATGTCCGGAGGTTCAAAACCCAAGGCACATACCTCTGACTTTTCGAAGTTACGTGTGTATTGTTTATCAATTATCATTCATTTTAACGGTGAAGGAAAACATCGTGAGGAAACCTACACACCTGAGAATTCTCTATAAGAATTTAGAGGGTGTGTGAAGTCTGCCAACCCGCACTAGGCCAGCGTGGTGGACTAAGGCCTAACCCCCTATCAGTAGTAGAGGAGGCCCGTGCTCTGCAATGGGCAGTATATAATACAAGGCTGAATGCAAATGCACTTTAGCGATTCATATTGCTTGTAAATGTCTGTTGTCTACGGGAATTTATAAAATTGCTTTATTTTATGTTAAGTATTCCTACCTGAAATAATTACAAAGTAACTTAAAGGTTGCTATTACTTAAGTATCTAATTACAAATGTGTTTTGTTGCGCAGGCGCCGCTGCCGCGGTGTCCGGGGCGGTGCGTGATGCCCACGTTCGCGGTGTTTACCTGCTCCGCGCCTATCCTGGAGCGCTCGCAGTGCAACCGCGAGGGATACGTGTGCTGCGACGAGTCCAGGTAACATACATCATGCCAGTAAACGAGACTTGGAGTTTTTATTGATGGCGATCGCAGGTCGCAAATATTATCTAATCAATCCATTGCACTTGATGTTTAGAGTGGCGTGTAGACATCCTTTTTATTCAGTTACAACTGAATAATAAGGTCTAGTGGACGATAGCCTAGTTGGGAATGGAACGGTCTACCGAGACAATGTCCGGAGGTTCAAAACCCAAGGCACACACCTCTGAGTTTTCGAAGTTACGTGTGTATTGTTTATCAATTATCGTTCGCTTTAATGGTGAAGGAAAACATCGTGAGGAAACCTACATACCTGAGAATTCTCCATAAGAATTTCGAAGGAATGTGAAGTGTGCCAACCCGCACTAGGCCAGCGAGGTGGACTAAGGCCTAAACCCTCTCAGTAGTAGAGGAGGCCCGTGCTCAGCAGAGGGCAGTATATATTACAGGGCTGGTATGATGATGAATAAGGTCTCTCATAAATTTTAGTTATTATTTATCGGTTGGAACTTTATAACTACATTGATTTTAACATTAGTAATATCCTTTAATAAATCTATTCTCGGCATTCCAAATACAAATATTCATGTTTTGTTCAGAATGCCCCCACCAGTGGTGCACCGCCCCCCTCCAACCACGACCACCACCACTACGACGACCACCACGCCCGCGCCGGTTGACCCTAGGCCTGACTGCCCCGGCTCGTGCATCGTCTCCATACTCTCTTTTACTTGTTTCCGTGAGTATTAGACTAACCTTTTAACTGATATGTGGATCTTTTTTATGTGTTACAGATACAGGAAGTTGTAAGCTTGGTTAAATTTTAGGTTAAAGTAAGAATTGTAAAAAAAATAAGCCATGAGTTATGCAGGCGTCAGGGATAGATACAGAGCGACGTAGCAACGGATTCTACTAACCTTCCACACTTCCGATGAGTCAAGTAATTTGGGAGTAATTTAAAATAAAAATCATGAAGAGAAACAGCTTCCTTTCCTTGCCAAGTAAAATTGGTTAAAGAAGTATTTTGGAACGGACCAGTAGCTTAAATAATTCCACGATGTACGTTATCATCACTTCAAATGATCTTTATTTTCGCAGGTAACGCGGAGATGACGGACGTGTTCAAATGCAAGAAGACCGGCACCCAGTGCTGTGCGCCCAAGTCGAAGGTGCAGGAGATCCTGGGCCGCGTGGAGCGCAACGACACGTACCCGCTGGCGCCGCACAACCCGCCGCCGCACCAGCTCCCCCACCACGTGCACCCCGCGCACTACACGCACTACGCGCCCGCGCTCGCGCCTGCGCCGGATCCCAGTCTCGCGCACACCACGCCCTTATGTGAGTTGATAAGATCATAACTCAGATTTAGACATACCCTCAATGAATTTTAACACACACAAACACACGCCTTTTATCCCCGAAAGGGTAGGCAGAGGCGCAACTAGTGCACCCACTTTTCGCCGTGCGTATTCGGTCTCATGATGTGATAGGGGGCGAGCCTATCGCTATATCGGGCACACATTCCAGACTCCGGGCTGATACTGAATTTAAAAACCCAATATCATTTGACCGACCCGGGAATCGAACCCAAGACCTTAGCTTTGCAGTCATACCGTAATACAACTACGCCACTAAGGCAGAATGAATTTTAAATGCAATTGAGGCGTGGCGCAAAGTTACCTTTAATTCCATGAAAACTGTCATTGTCCATAAAAAATATATTTTTTGTTGTATCATTGCAGCGCCCTACGAGCCCAACTACGTGTCAACGTTGAAATCAACTGAAAAACACAACAAATACGTGTGCGGCGTCAAAGGTAAAGCGCTAAACTTGACACATAAAATATGCATTTTTAAATACCTATACTTACTTCAATTAAAAAAGTACTTTTACTTATAAAAAGCATCAGAAAACCTCTTATTGCAAACGCTGTGTAATTAGGAAATCTGGACACTGTTCTAGCACTGTTTTTTTTTTAAATGAAATGAAATGATATGAAATGAAATTTTATTTGCATGATTGTGGTTGTATATACAGATAGCATAATATAATTACAGAATTCAATAATCAGTGTCTCACAATCTGTCATTTTTGACGTGCAAATATTTATGATAGTTTTTATAGTTATTATTATTTATTATGATAGTAATAATTTCAAGGAGAAAAAAAAAAGGATAGAGTTAGTTAGTTTCACGGGCACCGCATAGTAACCCTGCTGCACCTGATGGTAAGCGGAGAGCAGTCCATATAGAGTGTTGACTGACGAGCGATGATTATCGTCAGTTGATACAATTATGCCGGCCTGTTTGAACCGGATATACACCGGCTGATCCCGGAACGCGGCACACTTACGTGGGCGACTATGGCGAGATTTAACACCTTATACGTTAGTCGATATAAAATATCCTACCACCAGCAGTATTTATTGTTATTCATCTGGCAGTAGAGGTTATGTCCTTCAAGCTGTGTCGTGACTCCCCAGGCACGTCAGCCCGGTCAGCTCGTCGCATGGGGCGCGTGATGGGCGGTGAAGACGGCGAGCGCGGCGAGTGGTGCTGGCAGGTGGCGCTCATCAACTCGCTCAACCAGTACCTGTGCGGCGCCGCGCTCATCGGCACGCAGTGGGTGCTCACCGCCGCGCACTGCGTCACTAAGTATGTACAATGCACTGTCATGGAGACAGGGCCGCGCCGACCCAAGATAGCGCCTGTGTGCGAAATCTATAAAGCACCTCTGATTTTTGATGTTGTTTCGACGTAAAAGTACAACAATGCTGCAGGAAAGGCCTTATTCCGCGAGGCAGACAGGGGTGCATAGGAGTGGTTCGCTTAGGGCATCTCATCCTGATGCCGGCACCCCTGTTCGCTTCACTTCGCACGCAGGGACGGCGCGGCCCTGCCTGGAGATCAGAAATTATTAACTTACGACCTTATTCATAAATAGTTTATAAACTTATTTAAGTTATAGAATGTTTTGTCTACTTCCTTCAAAATTCGGTCGAAGAAGACAAAACATTTGACAACTAAAATATAAACAATATAAACATAATATAAACTGTTTGTGAATGAGGCCGTTAGTCTTAGAGCTAATATAATTTTTTGGGCAAGTACTTGAGACAAAGCATTGTTAAAAACTTTTTCTAGTTATACCTGAATACGATAATGCAGAACCGGCTGAACGGTTGAAGGTCTAAAGCCCTTTCCTTTAGTTTGCAGTATGTAATTACTTCCCAGAATTTGATCCTAAATAGCGACGTGTAATTTGACAGTATTTTTTCGTCAAAATCAACGTTTTTAAATCTGGCTAGGAATATTGTTTTTTTTAAAGCATCATCATTGGATTTTTATAAATATCTCTCACTATAGTATCGTGCGATCAGGCGACGCAATGTACGTCCGTGTAGGCGACCATGACCTCACCAGGAAGTACGGCTCGCCGGGCGCGCAGACCCTACGAGTCGCCACCACATACATTCACCATAACCACAACAGCCAGACCCTGGATAACGATATAGCGCTGCTGAAGCTGCATGGCAAGGCAGAGCTCAAGGAAGGTTGGTGTCAGATGGGCTGATTGTCTGATTAGCTTACTGGTCTTTAGATATAGAAAAAACGAAATAATACCAATAGAAGTTATTATTCACTGTATCACCAATTTGCTTCTTTTGTCAAATATTTTTATTATTAGAAAGAAAAACATTAACCTGACACCCTTTCTTAGTGTCTTTAAAGCTTCGTATAATAATCTTTTAAAATTAATCTCGCGTTTTACTTTCATTTAATGCATTACTCTAATAAATTTGGTCCTTCAAGCCAGATTGTACTTTTTCAGGTGTCTGCCTGGTGTGTCTTCCCGCGCGAGGAGTTAGCCATGCGGCCGGTAAAAGGTGTACCGTCACCGGATACGGATATATGGGAGAAAGTGAGTATTTAGCATTTTTTTTATATATTTTTTTATATTATATTATTAAGGTTATTTTGGTTTCAAACAAATATAGTAAATTTTATTTCTGTTTATTTTTATGATATGAAGTTGCTTCAAAATTCTCTGCGACTATAATCTAACTAACACTAGACGTGGATGTTTGGAATGGCATAGTCGAGCTATTACGACTTAGCGTTCTTTTTAAAATAGGGATAAAAATATTTGATGTTTCACTTAAAATAATAATTTAAAAAGTTGTTGGTATATCCACGCCATTTGTATTTTTTTTTCTCAAACCTCCATAAAAGACGAGTATTACTTCCATTCCCAGCGGGCCCCATCCCTCTCCGAGTGCGCGAGGCCGAGCTGCCTATCGTGAGCGACGCGGAGTGCATCAGAAAAGTGAACACCGTCACCGATAAGATCTTTATTCTACCCGCCAGCTCCTTCTGCGCAGGAGGAGAGGAGGGGAACGATGCTTGCCAGGTATAGTAACTGATATTTATTTATGGCAAAATTTCAGGAATTCAGATACTGATAAGTTAATGGCGTCATATACTCGCAGAAATAGTAAGACTGATGAGAATGAGTAAGGCGTTGCTTTTGGAATATTACATAATAATATTCGTAGTGCTCACATATTGCTTTAATTTCAGTAGTAAAAGGATCATAGTTCCTTGCTTGTTAAGCTGGCGCCGAGGTCCGTAATGTCTTTGATTGAAATTATATTTGGTCTATCAAATAGGTACTTACCACCAGTGATCTAGTCAGTCTGTACAAATTGTGTAAAGCATAAACAAATTGCGCTTTTAAAAATAGAATGCTTACCTACTTTTCAACGCTTTCTTGTCTGTTTCCATTGGACGTAACATAAGCATAAGTAATTCAAAGCAAACTAAATACAGGGTCATTTTGACATTGCATTAATAAATGAAATCACATACTTATCTCGTCGAAAATAACGCTTTCCATTAAGTTATTTTAACCATAAATGTAAAATAAAAAAGTGTAAGTTTCGAACAAAATAAAATAAATCAATAAAAAGTAACTTTAAGTTTACACGACCTTATGCTACTACTACTGCTCTAAGATAATTCGTCGCAGCGGCAACATTATACTTTCATTCAGAAATACACTTTCGCACACACCATATTCGCACTAAACTACGAAATGATCAAAAAATTTGAAAACTACAACCGGGCTTTTTGGCAAGATGTTAGAAGAGGTAAAGACGAATATGTGGTTTCATTTAGCAATGCAATGTAAAAATGGCCCTGTATAATTATTCCAAATTAAGAATAAAATTTACACAATCAGAATACTCTTATAATTAAAATCTACATTCCAGGGTGACGGCGGAGGTCCGCTGGTGTGCCAGGACGACGGGTTCTACGAGTTGGCTGGGCTTGTATCCTGGGGCTTCGGTTGCGGGCGGCGCGACGTGCCAGGAGTCTACGTCAAGGTGTCGTCCTTCATTGGATGGATCAACCAAATCATATCCGTCAATAACCAATAACGATGGCTTTGAGGGGGGATGTTGGTTTACTTATTTTTGTGAAAAGTATACAAAAACGAAAAATTGGTATCGATTGGCAGTTAAACAGAAAAGATATGCAATTAATTTTGTAGCTGTCTATCTTTTTCTAGCAGAACGGTTTGTAAGGTGTGACGTCAGTGTTCACGTTTCTGTTCCAAATTCAAATACCCTTATGTGTAAAATTTTTAGAGCATTTATTCTGCACTAATCAACATCCCTATTTTAGGTAAAAAATATTATTGTCGAGTTTCTATCGGAATGACGGCCAAATTTTATAGAATTTAAAATTTACTATGAATTTATTGGATACGAATTATTTTGTGTAAAGGAGATGTCCGCTTTTTGTATGGGCTGGGCATCTAAATCTACCCAGACTTAAACTTTATGGATATTATAGAGGCAAAAATAATATGGATCTTGAGCCCAATAAAAAATATTTTTAGGCCCCTCCATTTATAGCGAACTTTTTTAAAAACGTTCATTTTAAGTGTAGTTTTTAAGCAAAATGAAATTACAAAATCTAAAAATCCGAGGACTTTAAAATTATACGATTTATTGCAAAGGCCTAGTTTTTGGGAGTAATATGCAAATATGTATAAGTATCTTGGTTAGAATTTTAAGGCCGTTTCTGGACAAGTCCTTTTAGAGTCAGTGAAATTGACCTAAATGAGCTAATTTTAAATAATGGTAAAAGATGCTATTTATAGATAATAGAAATATTAGATGGCGTCTTTCAGGTGCTATGAAAATAATACTTTTAAAGTAAAATTATCATGATTCACATATTCGATTTTTTAAAAAGTAGGTATAAATTACCTACATTTTTTAAAATATGACAGTCAATAAATATCTTTCTGTAAATAATACAAATTTTCATGTAATATTTTATAAAATTGGCTCATAATTACCTAGATTTTTTTTCTTGAATTCTTTATTAGCCAGACAATAAAATGTAAATAAATATAAAATATTTATGTTTAGCCTAAGTCTAAGTAACTTATTCTAGTTTTTTAAATTAAATTATTGATTTATGAAGGCATTTATATTCTCCCACCATTTTTATTTGGATTTTCTTTTTAAAATCTCATTTGATTATTTTTCGTTTTTGTTCAACAATTTTTTTTATGCTCATATTAGTTTTATTTTTTAAGTTTATTTTTTCATAAAGTGTTAAATAATGCATACGGCCAGAATTTTCTTCGGATGTAGGTATATTATTCATATTTAAATTATTATATACATAAGAAAAAGCAGCTATTTAGTTTTAGAATGAAAACCAAACAACTATTATATTATTATTTATTTTCTAAACGCATCGTTGTATCAACTCAATTCGGATAAGTAGGACTTTAAAGCTTACTTACAAGCCAATTAAACTCATAATCCGTTCATAAGTGATGATTCATAAAAATGTCCGCGTTGGGAAATTATTTCTAAGTTATTTATTGTAGTATTAAATATTTTGATATGCCCATCTCAAAACTTTGTCTTAAATTACATGTTGGTAAAAATTGGTGGTGAAATATTATCGATTTATTTAACATGAACATATTATTTTGTTTAATTTAAAAAGAGTGAAATTTTTTACATGGGACATATCTAAATGTTTAAATCTATTTTATTTATTAAAGGCTATGTTTTGAGGACGCTGCAGTGGTTATCGTCAATTTTCAAGCCATAATTATGACGTCAGTTTACGTATAGAACATTCTAGAATTTTGCTCTCTTTGTGGAGAGATGTAAATAGAACATGAACTTACCAGACTGACTTCTGTAGTGCTCTTTTACTATAATACCGGCACGGTATGATGGCCATTTTGACAAATTACAATAGTGAGGTAATATCTTAATTCATTATCGAAAAAAAAAACAAATACGAATTGTCGAAGGAAGAAGTTATGCTGGTCTGCGATCCCATAAGTGACGATCGTATTAGATTTCTCTTTTTAAAATTTCGAATTTCTTAAAACATTACAGAGTTGAGTTGTAAAATGATACACGTTGTAAAATGTCACGTGCGTGCAGTATTTATGGAATAAATACTGCACGCACGTGACTATTGATAATAATGTACAGTAATTAGCTCCTGCAACGTGGTTATGAACATGGAGAATATTCTTTGTTCTGTGGTTATGAAGTAATACGAAACTTAATGAGCGGATAAACGTCAAAACGACCATCATACTGCGTACCGGTACTATAGAAAACATTTAATCATAGACAAAAATGTAGACAGATATTTCTTTTTTTTTTAAATAATTTTAAAACAAACTTTAATTCGAGGATACAGATTTTTATATTGTCTGTTATTCCTTGATAAAACGTCGATTATTTTTTCATTTGCCTAGTACGGAAGTCAGTTTGTGTAATATACTTTGTAAATGTAAGTATATATCTGTTTTATAATAAAATTTTGAAATATATTCTTTTTATTTTATTTTACTGTTAGTTAATTGAAACCACATTATTTCAGTTATAATAAAAGAATTGATGTGACCGGTAAATGCGAATAAGTTCTACAAATACAAAAAAGCAAATGAAGAAAAAGAAAGTAAATATAGAAAAAAAACATAATAGAGTAACACAAAAAAATTCAATTTTGTACTGGCCTGGTACATCTGTACTGTTTTCAGCGCCTAATTATAATTTATATGTACTTTTCCGAATGGCCGACTCATGTGATTGAACTCCTATTTTTTGCTACCCTGGTACTTAACCGAAGGCATTGGTATAAACAAAATAACACGTCCTCTAAATTTTAGGCTAGCCTGGTAATTTTTTAACTATTCTGAAAATAGTCTCATTGTATAAGCCTTACCTTAGCGGAGCCAATAGCATTCTTTAGCTTCCATTTATACAATTTTCTTCGCGAATTTCTGACTACCCTACACCCAATATTTTTTTGTCGCAGAAAACATTAATTGCGACAATAATCGTGACACGAAAGAAGGGATATGGGATGAAAATCAAACAAAGTACTATACTATGTTTATTGAGCTAACATAATATCAATATGAACAATACATAATGAAACATACAAAACCTTATAACTTATAAAAAACCGTAAAATAGTCGAATTAGTTTAGACCTCTAGGGTCAAATAGGTCGAGAGTTAGTTTAGCTAGCAACTGAGGTTTATTTACTCTGGACTGATCTTACATATAAATATATAAAGGAGTGTCTTCTATTATTTATTTTTTAAATTTGGATCGTCTAATAGCGAGCGAGAGATAGCGTTACTTGATATTAAGGGACTTCCACCAACTATAGACATCGACAATACGAAAATTATTATGGTTACACTATCAGAATAGGAAAGGAATGGATTATATATTCTTTATTCAACATACAGTCATTACAGGATATACCCAATACGCACTGGCGGGACTATTACAACTAGGAAGGGAGGGGGCTTCTTGGAATATAACAGAATAAAAACCAAATGAAATGAAGTGAAAGCAGACCTTAAAATGTATGAAGAACTAGACTAAGCACACGTTTGTCATCGTCTTAGGTTTATACACGCTATAATGCTTAAATTAGCTTATCAATATTGAAGACAATCCACAGATCAAAAGTACAAGAAGTAAATGTTACATAATTTAATTAATTTATGCAGTGTCGAGATGTTTAAATGTAGCTTGTATTTCATACACGAAATATCCCATTACATTTTAGTGCCAAATTAAATTACATTATACAAAAATTTGGCAGTAAATAACAAAATATATAATTATGTCTACTACAAATTATTGATGTGATGAAAACTCATACTTATTATTAACTGAAATTTTGAATTAATGAAAAATATCAGTGAACCAGAAATAACTTCAAATGAGTTATAATGCAAGATTTTGAAAAATATACAAATATATAGTTACAAAACCTTGTAATACTATGCTAGAAAAATGGGTTTTAAAACCGTAAAAATATTTAAAAAACCAGGTTATGCTACCACTATCTACGTCCTACGTAACATTATTTTTAATCGGTGGCCAATGTTTATGCAGTTAGTGGCACGCATCGTGAGCACACTCGTCATTGGTCGTTTTTTGACGTCCAACGCGCCGATGTGCCGCGCGATTGGTTCCTCAGTCAATACTCGTCGTCTATTGGCGGACACGTGACATGCGGCTACTATACACTTTCGTCTCACTGTTCATCTGTGCTCATGACTTGTGCCGTTCCTTGTAATGAATTAATTTATGAGGAAATTTGATTTTTTTGAAGTTATCTATGTAGATAATTATTTTAAATATTGAAATACTACCTATTTTTTTAATTATAAGCATGTATTATTTTTTTATAACCACTTGTATTAACTCATTATCTTTGTTAATTATTCTAAATCACACATCCATCTTAAAGTTTCACAAGCAAACCGTAAAAATAACTTTAATTTGCATACATTTACGTAAATACTATTGTAATAGTTTTATATGACGGACCGTGATTGCGATCAACGCTCAAAGAACAACACTTCTCAAGTGCATTAGAATTTCTCCCATAAAACAACGGAATAAAGCTTATGTTTGTCATTTAATTCCTATACCAACAGCGTTCTACTGTTCAACTATCATCCATAGTTATTTATAATCTACAGTTCAACCATCAGTCGTTCGTAGACCGCGCTACCGCCAGTCAGTGGTCAGTTGATGGTGCCGTTCCGTTCTACGAGCGGTTTCTTAAGTGACGGCGGCGCGGGCAGTTTCGACGGCTTCTTGTACGACATCGTGCGGTCCAGGTTTTCTTTGCCTCGCATGTCTTGTTGCTGGAGAACAATAACAATGTGTTACTTATATTTTTCTGATGTATTTCGTCAAATGCAATCTAACATGCTAGTAAATGTTTTGGTAACGGATTCTTGGATAGCTAATTTTCACTAAACATTATTGTGGAAGCACTATCGTATTCAGTGTTTAAATACATTGATGCCAGTCTAATTACCAGGCATTATAAGACATCAAATCTTCAAATTCCTATAAATTTGTGTTCGATGTTTTGTTGCTATTCTTTACCGGCAAGCACTAAATCATCAAAGAAACTTGCTCACCCCATGTAGCGCCATAAAAAAAATACTTGGATAGTCGGGTAAGATCTTCTTTTAAATTATGGCTTCCACCGATTCTATCGGTGATTTTGCAAATATGAAGTAATAATAGCAGTTACAAAATAATAAATATAAATACTTAGAAATAAAAAGTTGTCACATGACGAAAAACAAAAAACGAACAAACTAAAGATATTTGATTGTAAATAAAAATCAGATGGATAAGGTGAAAGGTCATTTGGTCACCTTTCTAATGGTGTAGATATCAGTCTCGGAGGTGCACTTGACGATGGGCGCGTGTTCCTTGGGTCCTTGGTTTGGTGGCGAGGGGGGCGAAGGTGGTGTGAACACGCTGTCGTCGGCTGCGGAGCTCTCCGAGTCGCTCGCCGCGCGGCTGTGCGACTCGCTCTCCACCAGGATCACGTCCTGTGGGTCAATGTTCATACCAATGTACTATTGTGTCTGGGTTATTACAATATATATACTAATACCGTGCAATTGATATAAAAGGCTAAAAGGCATGATTCCAGCGATCGTAAGAAATGCAATTGTAATTTTTTATTTATGATGCTGTTATAAATACTCAAAATAAGGAGTTATTGAAGAGAAATCTGATTTTGAGAGAACTTTCACATTTCTTGCCAGAAATGCAACGGTTGAAATTGTATCAGATGTTTTTAATTTCTTTTCAATGTCACCGAAAAATATACCCACTGCAGCTGATCGCAAGGTGAGTAGGATCCATATATGACACTTTTCCCGCCTACACACCCGCCGCTGCAACTCCTGTAAACCAGGATCGGCAGTGGCACGCATTTTATGACACCGAGCAGTGAAGCTCAGCAAGTCTCAGATAACTACTAGCGTCACTCATTTTCTTTATCACTTTTTGGACCCTGTGATTAGGATTCAGATAACAGATACGACAACTATATTGGCCTGTTTAAAAAGAGATATACACAAGTTGATACCGGAACTCAATAAACTTACGTGAGTCACTATGGCGGGTAATACACCTTGAGTACGATCGCTATCCGGGCGGATATAAACATCCTACTACTAGCATCTATTATAAAATGTACTCACATCATCTTGACTGTTCTGGCGCATGGCTCTGAACCGCTTGAGGATCCTGTCGTACGGCGAGGTGGCTGCCAGGGTTCGCGGGTAGCGGTAGTCCATACGGGACGGAGTTTTACCTGCAAGAGAGAACATTTGTTAGCAAACGAGGCTTGATAGCAGTAGCGCAAGCATACAGAGATTATCACGTCTCACAACCGCAGCAGCTTTTCACTTTGATGTCAGGTATGTTTGTAAAAACCAATCAACTGTGTAACGTTTCTAGAAATGTTTTATGATACTAGACTTCCGCTCGCGGCTCCGCCCGCGTGAATAAGTCTTTCCGGGATAAAAGTACCACTTTAAATTTCCTGGGATAAAAGGTAGCCTATGTACTCACCGATAATGTAGCTTTGTATTTGTATTTTTTTTTTAAATCTGTCCATTAGTTTTTGCGTTTATTCGTTACAAACATACAAATCTTTCCTTTTTTTTATAATATTATTCTACTAAGTGTAAATGAGGACAATGAGGAAAAAAGGTAATTTTTGAACGACTAACCAGAAGGCTCATAGCGTGCGTATCCCCTCGCCAGATACTGGGCCTCCAGCTCGGCCAGGCTGTGCAGGGCGTCCTGCAGCTGGTCCCGCAGGCCCCGCGCGGCGCCGCCCGTGTCGCCGGACACGGCGCGCTGCCGCTCGAGAGCTGACGACCACCGCTGTTGCTCTTCTGTCGTCGATGCCGATACTTCCGTGAGACCATCGATTGTTGATGTGTTGTTGGTCTGTCAAAATATATTGATTTGTTTACCTAGCTGTCATTTAGAGTTACAACTCGAATAAAGGTCGTACAATGCGATATAAGGGGAGACTATGGCCTTAAAGTAACCCTCTCAGTAGTAGAGGAGGTCCGTGCTCAGCAGTGGGCAGTATATAATACAGGGCTGGTATGGTATGGCCTTAAAGTACGCAAATCTAATCCCACCTCTACTAGCGGCCACAACAAATACGAGGGTCTGGGCGTTAGGTCCTTGCGAAACCTTTTACCCGATGGCGGAAGGAGGGTTATATTTATTCTCTTCCAAGCGTCGCGCCGGCTCTTGGGCAGACGTTCCGTTCACCACCCCCGAAGACCACCACTGCTTTCAAATTATAACAGTCGATCCTAGACCTCACGACCCACGGTCAAGCCTGCTACCACTAGGGCACTGAATTTTGAAACGAATTACCTCAATCTTGCCAACTGCCGTCTCCAGTATCTGTTCGGTGGACTTCACCACGTCAGTGAGCACCACGTCGACGTCTTCTGTGAGACGTTTGCTGTTCTCAGCGTCCGCTTCCATAACGTCATTCAGTTCTTTCTGTAATACACAAAAATAAGACATAGAGCACATACCTGTATTGATACTTCTTCTATAAGTTTAACCTTTTTCAGAAGAACCTAGATTACTTTTTAATGGACTTCCAAAAAGGGAAGATTCTCAATTCCTGATTATATATATATATATTATTTTATTTAATTATACAACTAAATGACTAGCGGGCAGGTTGTTAGCCTAGAATTTATTAAAACACACAAAAATTTTAAAACAACAGAAATATAACTCAAATATTGCACTGCAGTAAGTTCATTGGCGGATTAACGTATACGAGAGCCCAATAATAAAATTATAAGTATAAATTGTTTTGTTAATGTATAAAATGACATGTGTCTGACCTTGTTCTGTTCCCTGGCCTGTCTCAGCACGTTGAGCAGCTCGTTGTTGATGTGCTCCACCACTTCCACCACGTTGCGGCTGAAGATCTCCATGTCGGTGCTGATGGCGCTGGCGCCTGTCATCATTACATGACGATAAGTGATGTTAATCATAAACATATAAAACAATAAACGAAACAGGCCGGCATAATTGTCTGGGCTGGTGCGGGACGATCATATCTCGTCGGTCAACACTATCAGAAACCCACTGCACTTACGGTTAGGTGCAATGGGGTCATGATGCTGTGACAGTATACAAATATATATGGATGCTTATAGTCGCATGTTCGTTGCACGATATGTGTATCCACTGGTGGTAGGTCTTTCGTATGCGAGGGGCCGTCTGTGTAGGTACCACCGCAATGTCTATTTCTACCGTCAAACTGCAGTGTGCATGCACTGTTGTGTTCCGGTTTGAAGGACATTGTGGCCAGTGTAACAACAGGACATAAAGAGACTTAACATTGAAATTAAACTATTATAACGGATTTTATCGCGGTTTTTTATTTTATTTTCTCCCGACGTTTCGAAGGCTTTGCAGCACTTCGTGGTCACGGGGCGGACTGAGGTGTTGGGGGTCCGAAAAGTTAGTGTTACAAATCTACCTTCAATTTACAATTATACAATTTAAAGATGTTAGTCATTGTTTGCGGTCCGGTCTACGCAGTAAGAGCTCACAATGTCTTGAGGTCTGGCAGCAGGTCTTTTGGGGCCCGATTTAATTAGATGTATTACCGGGTCCCAGGCTTGTGCAAGTTTCCAACCATCTTCTCTATTGAAATTAGGATGTTTTTTTCAATTTCAATAGCCTCGCGGATCATCCTAGGCAGCAATCGGTGTTCTTTGGCAAGGATTTGTGGCTTGTCGAATCTAAGGTAATGGTTGGAGCCTTTTTCTGAGTGTTCAGCTACTGCAGACTTCGTAGAGCGTCGGTGTTTAACGTCAGCTATATGTTCTTTTACGCAGGTCCCTATATGTCTTTTTGTTTGTCCAATATAAGAGACTAAACATCTTATGTCTCAGGATGACGAGCGCAGTGGAATGCCCACACAGTACTTTGTAACTCAAGGTGCTGGATGGTGTTGCTACTGTTTATGGGTGGTCGTATCGCTTACCATCAGGCGAACGGCATGCTCGTCTCGTCATTAAACTGCAATAAATAAAATAAAAAAAAACCTAAACATGTCGCGACTCGGAATCAGCCTGTGTTTGTCCAGTTTCGAACAGGTCCGCTTAACCGATAATTATTATCTCTAGTCAATCGATACTCTGAACTATGCCATTCGCATAACAAAAAAACTTGTAAACTTACCTTCCTCAAACTGCTTGCTGTAGTTATTAAAGCTGGAGTCACATTCTTTACTGTACTGTTCAAACTCCTCCAGATCTTTGTCAGCCATCTCAATCTCTTGCGAGCTGGCGGCGATCTGCTCTTGCTGCCACTGCACATGCTGCGCCATTCTCTCTTCTAGAAGCTTGCGTTCTTCTTCTACTTCTGTGGGTAGGAATCACAAATTATTCTCGGTTAGGTAAATAGATCTTTAAAAAATCTAACGATGCAGTTTTAATTTTTTCAAAATCAAGCTCGAGACTCCTTTGAGCTATTTTCGATATTCCTTGTAGTTTAGGATTTGACCATCGACGCCCACCTTTAATCGCTGATGTCTCAATCATCTTCAAACGACCGCCCTGAGCCGAGGCTCGTACCCCACTTAGGGGCTGCCCTCAGCGTGGTCGTTTAAATGTAAAGGGTTGGAGCGTCTAAAGCGTTCGCCCGAAAGTCGGGTGTGGTCAGAAAAGTCGACTCGCGTCAGGCTACCGACTGTAAAGTCATACAAAAAAAAAAAGACGCCTACTTGGAAAACTCACCCTGTATATACTGTGTATGTTTCGACAACGCGTAAATAACTGTATTATTTGAAAAACAGGTGTCTATATAGTGACATAGAACATAAAAATCGTTTAATCTTTGCTCCTTTTATATCGACGGTTAACGGCCAAAACGTCGTAAGCGACATTTTTTACGAAATAGAGTTATATATACCGTTAGAATCGGCTTTTTTTTCTCCGTCGTTTGGTCTAAGTTTCATGACGCTACAAGAATTTTTTTGTCGCTTAAGCGGGCACAAATTTAGAGCAATACCATTAAATTTGTCGTCGTAAACGACGGACTTATTTGTGTTTTTTTTTATTATGGTAGTTGGACGAAAACAGTTCTTCAAAATTGACAGTTATGCTGTTTAGGCTTTATGTAAAATATTGTTTCTTGCACGTTAACCTGTTTGGGCTGGAAACATTTTTTACAAATAAATAGATTACTCCAATTTTGCTTACATATTCTTGGTCTAAATTTCTGCTTAGGACATTAGGTCTCATTCTTAGAAAAAAATAATTTTCATTTAATACGTTTAGACCGAATTTTCAAGATTTTATTTGGCGTTTAGTCCTTTTTTTTCGAGTCCCTATGTCAATTATCCATGACGCTTAATATAAATCGCTCAAACAAACCTCACCTAAAATATTGTCGCTTATCCTTTTTTTTCCCCCCGATAAATTTTAACAGAATGGTGGTTAGATAAAAAGGTAAAACGAAAATTAATAGTTAACCCAATTCGAATAAATCTAATCGTGAAGAATTTGGCGATTGGCTTGTCCAACAAAAATGAAACTCTTTCACTCGTTTGAATCAAATGGGGTTATAGTTGAACAGCGAACATCCAGTGCTCACACGACTACGGCATAAGCACCACATGTGCGCGTGAGTCATTTTGGCACGCGGTCTTGTGTCTACGTAAACTGTTAAAAAGGTAAGTTCATAGTTTATCTTATTGATAATAATTGTATGTAAATCACACATAATGTCAATATGAGTGGTTAAATGCGTATACGCTATATTAGTTTTTGAATGCTTTATTTGTTAGGTAGCTTTGCTATGCTTTGATTTGGTTGTGATCATCATTATTTTAGCTAGAAAACGAAATATAAGTGTATGTATACTGTACCTTTAGAACAGGTGGTAACAGGTAGCGCAACTTGATGAAGACTAAGATTACTCCATGTTCAGGGGATCACGACCCTCAGCACTGAGGAAAACGATGCAAGGAGGAGGAGGAGATACAATTTTCCTATGTTACTGTAACGATTTTATTGAGATAAAAAACATTCTGCTAGGAAGCTTATTCACTCATTTTGAACGCTTTAGTGTATTGGTGATGTAATGTCATTATTGTATTGCGGTACAACTCTCATGCTCAGCTCTCGGATTCGAGTCCTGGGTCGAGTAAAATAATATTTTGATTTTATGCTCAGTATCAGCCTGGTAAATGGCAATTGACTCGCCCCCTATTACATGGGACCTAACATAGCTGGGTGAAAAATTGCTGTGAGAACACCTCTGCCTACCTTCGAATGTAATTAAGTATGTATACTATTGTATATGTGCCTATATACCTCGCTATTACATAGTATTAGTGACGTCTTGAAAAACACTTGATTAGTAATTGGTAGATTGTTAGGACACCTTATCTTCTAGTCCTGGAGAGCATCCTTGATGTTTCAGCACTTGTTAGATTGTGCTATTGTACCTATTATATAATACTATACAATATTATATAGACAAAATAACCCCCGACACAAAAATCTCTAAAAAGTAAAATAATAAAAGTGTCTTTGTCGTTAAGTACCTAGTAATATTTTGACCCAAGCATTGTCGCGTCGGGGGACTGCTATAGAAGTATTTTCGTCTCCCTAGTCCTGAATTCGGTCCCCCGACGTGAAGACGCTTAGCTCAAACTATTACTAGGTACTTAAACGACAAAGACACTTTTATTATTTTACTTTTTAAATATTTTTGTGTCGGGGGTTATTTTAATTTTTATTTCAAACTTTTTAAATTACTTTATTCTCCATCATGGGGCCTTGATAATCAACTATCTAACACTTACTCGATGAGACCATCCTTATGAGACCAAACACGCTATATCTGCTATAAGTTGCTAAGGAGTTGGGTATCCCGCAGAATACTTGATGCTGCAGCATCAGCTCATGTTTAAAAATATTTCCGAAGTCACAGTACACCAAATTTAAATTTAATCGGGCTTTTTAAATTGGAAACGAGCAGATAATCTTCAAACACCTGAACAGATCTTCATAAATTATAGCTAAGAACCATCGTGATCATATGAGCTTTCAAAGACATTTCACGGTGTAAAAATCCTACTGTGTACTTTTCACTGTAGCTATCCATAGCGTTATCGGTACGACGCCATCAACATCACTGCCTCGGTGGCGTAGTTGTATTACGGTACGACTGCAATGCTGAGGTCTCGGGTTCGATCCCCGGGTCGGGCAAAGTGATATTGGACTTTTCTATTTAGTATCAGCCCGGAGTCTGGAATTTGTGCCCGATATGGCGATAGGCTCGCCCCCTATCACATCATGGGACGGAATACGCTCGGCGAAAAGTGGGTGCACTAGTTGCGCCTCTGCCTACCCCTTCCGGAATGAAAGGCGTGAGTATGCGTATGCCATTAACATCAATTACTATACTCAGATAAAAAAAAAAACAAATATTGCCTACGAGTGCAATTAACCATGATTAAAAGTAGCATAACATACGCTAATCTGATATGGTCTATGTCTGTGCCATATATTATGCAAATCCATTCAGCAGTTTGTGTTTATTTCTCACAAACATCCAAATTCATACAAACTTTCGCATTAATATTAATAATTATTATTACATTATAGTAAGACAAGATTTTTCCGTTTCAGGCAGCCCATTTTGTCTCAAAAACATCGTGCATCGGACATCATCGGCAAAGCATTACATAAATCAAACATATGCCTCCATACTCGAAGAAAACTTTATTTCGATAATCTAGAGAAAATAAAGACTGATTTAAGAAAAACAATATTTTTTTTATATCCCATGTCTCTGGGTGTATATCCTATGGAATTATGGTTATTTTATAAGAAAATCACACAAAGTGCTTTTTTGTTTTTTAAGGAGCTGAATGTAAGTTTTATAAACTGTTCATTTATTACAATTTCCCTGTCTGTTTGTCACTACCCAAGAGTCGGTTATATGATATTTCGTGCTACTTGATAAACAAAAAACTCACAGTATGCTCTTTTTCCATCATTTAAACAAAATGAAAAAGGCAGTAACATCATTTAGGCTGGAAGAGGATCAGTGAGTTGTTTCATTTACGACGTTCTTCCTGTTAGTAAAATCAGGTACATTTGAGGGTAAGCGACAGTAAATAGTGTTAAAACGGTGATTTATATTAATTTAACAATGCAGTTTTGAAGAAAACCATTTAAAAGCTATATGGTTAAAATTTGAAACTTTTGGAATCAAAGGAAAAATTTATATGATTTTTTTTCGGTTATTTTCAACTTTAAACCACTCTCCTGTAAAATTTGTAAAGTGGCGGTTATCCCCTTTTGGCCGTTAACCGTCGATATTCTTTTTGGCACAATTGCTACACTTATTAGATATAATTCTACTGGTGGTAGGTCTCTCATTATGTAAGAGGCTGTCTGGGTGGGAACCACCGCAATGTCTATTTCTACTGCCAAGCAGCAGTGTGCATGCACTGTTGTGTTTCGGTTTGAAGGATGTTGTAGCCAGTATAACTACTGCACATAATGAGACTTAACATCTTATGTCTCAGGATGACGAGCGCAGTGGAATGCCACACAGTACTTTGTTAGTCAAGGTGCTGGATGGTGTTGCTACTGTTTATGGGTGATCGTATCGCTTACCATCAGGCGAACGGCATGCTCGTCTCGTCATTCTAAGCTACTAAAAAAAATATATATATATATATGAATCTTCTGAACCATCAACTTTCTTCTTCAATCTCTCCTCAAGCGCCGCTTTCTCCGAAGCTACGTGTCGTTGTAACCTCTCCTCCAGGAGTCTCCTTTCTTCTTCCATCCAGTCTTGCAATCTCTGTTCCGTCGCGCGTCTCTCTGTTTCGATGTTTTCTAGTTGGCGGGAGAGACGATTCTCAATTTCTGATTTTTCTGATTCTATTTGCTGTGGGAAAGAGTTTTTATTAGTATGTTTATTTTCTTTTTTATAGAGGGGTGTTTAATATGGGATGAAAGTAAGGAAAGTTTTACGCGAAAGTTGAAAAAAAAAATATATATACTTTGAGTCAGTTTAATGTTTTAGCAGAAGAATTTCTTAGTGTTTATAGCAATGATAGTTGAAGCTATGTTTGTAGTGTGTTTTTTTTAATATTTTTTTGTTTTTTGGTGTAGATACAATTAAAGTATTTGCGCAGATTATAACGGCATGGGATAAAGTATCGTAGTGCGGACCTGTATGCAGTGCAGCGCGCGCGTGCGTGCGGCGTGGTGGCGCGTGCGCCGCGCGTGGTGCCGCCGCCCCTCCGCGCTGGCGGCGCGCTGGCGGCGAGCGCGCGCGCCGGCCCCGTGCGCCGCGTGTGCGCCGCGCAGTGACTGCACGCGCGCCTCCGCACCAGACCACTGCCCGCAACAAATCACATTATACTACCAACCAAACTAGTCAAATACCTATATATCAGTATATGTGTCAGTACACATACCTTAATAAGTTATACACATTTTTTATTTATATTTCAACTCAATAATCAAACCTAAATCAAATATACAACTAGTAACAGCTGAATACAATGAACAATTCCGAACGCTAGCTACATATTAATGGCAATAAAAAAACAACAAAAATAACTCATCATCTACCAAACAACTTTTAATCTAATTGATCCATTTTTTGCTATGAATTCATCAAAAATGTATATAGAAATCAGTCACAAACCAATAAACAATCATAATTATGAATTAATACTATGTACAAATCATAATACTCACCCACTGCTGCACGAATCTGGCGACATTCCCCTTGACGTCGGTGTCCTCAGCCCGCTGCACGCAGGAGTCCACGCTGCCCATGAGCGCAGCCAGGGCGTCACACACGGCGCGCTGGTGGGCGGAGACCGCCGCCTGCAGCCGCGACCGGTGGGAACTAGTCTCCTCCACGAGACGGGACTGGGAGCTTGTCGATAGGGATTTTATCTAGAAAAGGTAATTTCTTTATTTTTTTTATGGCAATGAATGACGAGACGAGCATGCCATTCACCTGACGGTAAGCTAAATATACGACCGCGCATAAACAGTAGTAACACCATACAGCACCTTGAGTTACAAAGTACTGTGTGGCATTCCACTGCGCTCGTCATCCTGAGACATAAGATGTTAAGTCTCATTATGTCCAGTAGTTACACTGGCTACAATGTCCTTCAAACCGAAACACAACAGTGCATGCATACTGCTGCTTGGCGGTAGAAATAGACATTACGGTGGTACCCACCCAGACGGACTGTTACATATGAGAGACCTACCACCAGAAAACAGTTTATACGCCACTGAATAATTTTAAACATATTTATCTACGGTATGAGTTAGCTGGCTCCACTAATGTATTGCTATCTTACAGACAACCAACGAGAAATGATATGTTTACATTAGCTCTTCATATTATAAGTGCAATTTCCAGTGGTCTAAACACTCTCTTTTCTAATCCTTATTCATTTCCCTCAAAACTGGTGCAGCAACCACAATGTAACGAAGTTCATCGACACCGGAAACCACTAAACATCAAATGATTTACTTGTTCATTTCATAGATATCATTACGGTACTACCGATTGTAAATGGCTTGCAGTTAACTACAACATCCGTCCTCTACATTTGGACATAATAATCACTATTAGTGCCTAACTTCACACCGACGATGCCTGAATGTCCGTAATGTGTTCACAAACCTCATCCATGGTTTCCATGATGATCTTGGCTAGGGTTTCCAATTTCTGTTTATTTTCGTCATGTGTCTGGGTGCTTGACGTTGTATATTCATCTGTGAAACATAATATCAGTAATGATAAATTACACAAAATAGTTGGAAAGGATATGATTTTAGTTATTATTGAAATTAGGCTCGAGAAGCCTATGTGAATCTTTCGCTAATAAGGTGATGCTCGCAGCTCCGCCCGCGTGGAAAAAATTTTCTGGAATAAAAGTATCCTATAGCACTCAGGAGTAATGTAGCTTCCTATTAGTGAAAGAATTTTCAAAATAGGTTCAGTAGTTCCTGAGATTAGCGCGTTCAACTAAACAAACAAACTCTTCCGCTTTACCATATTAGTGTAAATATTAATTTATATTGTACAAAATACACTATAAAAATAAGAGATACATGAGCTAAACTGTAAATTTTTATTATGTGATCCATTTCTAACCGTAATAAAATCATAAATAGAAGACTTATGGGCTATAAAAATATAAACGAAAACACTTTCCAGATTTTGTTTTGTTCACATTTATAACACCAAATACAAATGATAATTGAAAAGTCGATTTTATATTTAATTTTTTTGTTCCCTTTATTTATGTACAGCCAGACACATAGTAGCTGAATAAATTCAAAACGTCAAATCGTCCATACACTTTTTTGTCATAATATTTTTTTTAGCGATTTAGTTTACTTCATACAAAGAAAAAAAGAATGTTTTAATTAAACTTCACGCGTAAAGGCCATTTGAAATTTTGAATTTGTTCAGCTACTTGTTGCTGACATGTACAGTCCGTTAAGTTTAACTGAATATTTTTTTTCTTCATTTGAAGTAAAGTAAATATCTTTTATTTTATTTTTGTGAAGAGAAAAAAAGATTAGTAAGAACAGAAAAGTATGTCGGTAATTTGAAATTTTGAATTTGTTCAGCTACTTGTTGCTGACTGTACATCATCACTTACCTAACACAGCGTCCATGGTCTCCAGAGCGCTGGTGATGGCCTGCACGCACGAGTCCACGTTCTTGCCCATCTGGTCGCGATGCTGCGCCGACTCCTCTTGGTACTGCTTGGTCGTCTCCAAGTTGTTTGACTCCAATGATCTGGAGATAATGTTTGTCTTCAACTTGCAATCTTTGTATTGACTTTTGACCAATACTATAGAAGTAAAAGCTTGTGATGATGTTTTAAAAATAAATGTATCAGGTACCAACTGTTTGATTCAATACTAGTTGGAATGACCAATTCCTGGATTAAAATTATAAGCTTCTTTATGTCCTGGAAAAGCGCAGTTGTACAGACCCTTACCCCTAAAGTGAACTTCCTAGTAAACGAAGCCGTAAGAACAAAAAAACTAAATCGGTCCATTCGTTTGAGAGCTATGATGCTACAGATACACACCTAAAATTATAACACCCCTTTTTATGCGTCGGGGGTTAAAAATGCTATGTATGATGTCTCATACATACTACTTGGTTAAAATACTGTACATACCTGCGCTTGTCAAGCGAGTCGTGTAGATACGTGACGTGCGTAGTGGCGGTGTCCGCGACGGAGAGCAGGTCGCGCGCCTGCGCTCCCAGGTTCACCTCCGTCTTCTGGTGATGCTGCACCAACTCGCGCTGCTCATCGCATTGCAGCCGAGTGGCGCGAAGTACCTGTATAAAATTAAGTAAATCGTAGTCTACAATAATATTATAAAAAAGTAAGATTAGTATTTTTGTATGTTTGCAATTAATAAACTAAATACTACAATTATTATAATTCGGGTTTATATATTTATATTGTATTCGTTATCATGTTTATTAAGTGTATTTGTGTTGCGTACTTTTTATATTTATGCTTTTTAACTTTGGTTTGTTACATATTTTTTTTTATTCTCTTTCTCATATTATGTTATATCTTTATTTATTACACCTACCTGTATTGTTCTGCATCACCCTAAGGTTGACTGGTAGAGAATGCCATTCGGCATTAAGTCCGCCTTTATACATTATTGTATAAAAGTAATAAATAAATAAATAAATAAATAAAAAACAACTGGACCTATTTTAAAAAATCTTTCATCAATATAAAATTACATTATGAGCGAGTAACATAGGCTTCTTTTTATCCCGGGAATAAAGCGGGACTTTCTGGAAAAAAATCATTCATGCGGCTGGAGCGGAGGGCTCATCTAGTAGGCTATATTATGTATCCGCTGTATAGCGACCACCGTTAACACAAGTAACCATGGGGTTATTAACACATATTGTGTGTCGCGTTCTAGCATCAGCGTATATCAAGTTCAAGACCGGCATAATGGTGTCCACTACCAAGGTGTAATCATCTCTGTCAATCGACATTCTATCTGAACCCAATTTTGCTTACCACCAGGCGCAGAGGGTCAATTCGCCGTAGCCAAATAAAAAAAGTTTCTCTGGATACTAGCCCTTTGAGCCGTAAGGGTTTTTTTTTATGATATAGGGGGCAAACGAGCATACGGTTTACCTGATGGTAAGTGATCACCGCCGCCCGTGAACATCTGCAATACCAAGGGGCACAGAGATGCGTTGCCGGCCTTTTAGGTGGGAATACGCTCTTTTTTTGAAGGTCGCCAGGTCGTATCTGTCCGGAAATGCTGCTGGCGGCAATTGGTTCCATAGTTTAGTAGTACGTGGCAAAAAATGACGGCTAAAACGTACAGTGGTGGATTGCCAACCTCCGAGGTGATGTGGATGGAATTTGGAGTTCTGCCGCGAAGTACGGTGATGGAACTCAGCAGCAGGGATAAGTCCGAACAATTCTTCAGAGCACTCCCCGTGGTACATGCGATAGAGAATGCAGAGCGATGCTACATCTCTACGCAAAGCCAAAGGATCAAGCCGATCGGAAAGAATACGGTCGTCGACGATACGAGCTGCCCGACGTTGAATACGGTCAAGAGGGAGAAGCTGGTACTGGGGAGCCCCTGCCCAAAGATGGGAACAATATTCCATGTGGGGCCGAACCTGTGCCTTATAATGTTTTAGTCCTTTAGGACTGTAAAGCATGGGCGTATATAAGGGGGGGTTCATGGGGTCCGGACCCCCCCGTAGCTTAAATTTTTTTTTTTTTTTATCCGGGCACGGCAAAGTGACTGCACCTCGCCTGATGGTAAGCGCGATGCCGTCCAGAAAGAGTATCGAATGGCAGTAGATGGTTATCTAATGCCATACGAGACAATCATGCCGGCCTACTAAGCTGCTTCTTCACGCTACGGCGGAAGGACCCAGGATAATAGGAAGGAGGGAACACGTGCGCCGGCAAACTATTCCAAAGCTTGATGGTGCGGCAAAGAAAAGATTTAGCGAACCTATTGGTTCGGGCCGAGATGGTTTTCACCATCAAGCTGTGGCTTCGCATGCCAGCACGTGTGGTTCTGCTGAGGAAAGGAGAGGAAGGGATCAGATTAAACAATTCCTCAGAGCATTCACCATGATACAGACGGTAGAACACGCTTAGAGAAGCGACATCCCTCCGCAACTGTAGCGACTCCAAGTTGCTCGTCACGTCTGCATCATTCACAATGCGGATGGCCCGCCGCTGTAATCCATCCAAGGCATCGAGCAAGTATTGGGCGGAACCGTCCCAGAGGTGCGAACAGTATTCCATACCCGGCCGTACCTGTGCTTTATACAAGCGGTAGATTTGACCGCGAGTGAAAAACCGACGCACCTTGTTCAGGATTCCAACCCTGCATGATCTGGCAGATATTACGCCTTCGATGTAATTCCTTAGATTCAGATCACAGCGGATATCCATACCAAGGATACTCAGGTCATTCCGCAATGAGAGTGGAACACTCTGAAGATTGGGGAGAGGAGAAAACGGGGATCTTTTGCACGTGAACGCACACACCTGCGTTTTCTTGGCATTGAACTCAACCAGGTTCATGGAAACCCATGTAGAAATGAGGTCCAGAGTCCGGTTGAGCTCAATGACAAGATCATTGCGCCTCCTCACAGTGTCCACCCGCAAACCAGGGGGCTCATAGCAGTATCGCCCATGAACCGTGCTGTCGTCTGCATAACAATGAATGTTGCCAAGCGATAACATGTCATTGATATGCAGAAGAAACAAGGTGGGCGACAGCACCGAGCCCTGTGGAACACCGGCATTTACTGTCATGAGCTTCGAAGCGTGCCCATCAACGACGACACGCATTCTACGCCCATGCAGAAAGCCAGAAATCCACGCACACAAGTTGTCGGGCAAACCGTATGCCGGAAGCTTGGAAAGGAGACCACGGTGCCAGACCCTATCAAAAGCCTTAGCTATGTCGAGGCTCACAGCTAGAGCCTCGCCATGCCTGTCAATCGCCTCCCCCCAGCGATGCATGACGTACGCTAAAAGGTCACCCGTTGATCGGTTCTGACGAAATCCGTATTGTCTGTATGATCAACGAGTGATCCTCCAGGTAGCGGGTCAATTGCGTGTTTATTACCCGCTCCATGACTTTGCATATCACTGAGGTTATAGCGATTGGGCGGTAATTGGTAGGGTCTGACCGATCACCTTTTTTGGGGATCGGTTGCACATTGGCCTCCCTCCAAGATTCCGGCACAATACCTGAGAGGTAGGACGCACGGTAGAGGCGTGTCAGTGCAGGAGACAACTCCGCTGCACAACCTCTCAATATCACCGCCGGTATACCGTCAGGACCACTGGCTTTCCGAACATCGAGAGACCGCAGCTCCCGCCGCACGTCACACTGCCTGATGCGAATAAAATACAATACAATAAACCACGCTACGCCACTGACCGGGGACATTTTGACGATCCAGACCCCCCCTTAGCTTCTAAAATGACTAGACAAGAACCCACGCCACTAAAATTTTTATATCGCAGCCCCCCCTTTGAAAGCTATAGCTACGCCCGTGCTGTAAAGCATGCTCGGCAGTCAGGTATTTTTGTAATTATAAGGCTGCTTGTTTAAAAGTGTCAAGAAAATGCTATTTGGTTATCTTACTGCACTGGTTACTAGTTATTTTAGACCTTATAGGGTATTTTTCCATGTTGGATTTCGTACACTATTCTATATATATCAGCAAATAGTAAGAAAAAGAAGCCCTTCTGTAAAAACTGCATTAAAATTGGTTCAGAAATGAGGCAGTAGTTCATATTTCAGTGTGCTGAAGTGTGCGCGTAGTGGGGATATCGCTTCATCTCTTTCTTTCGCACGCATCGTTATTCCCGATGACGTCACATGTGCGTATTACGCCTCTTTTCTCGTTTCTTAATGCTTAGCCCTTCTACCGAAAATCAAAGACTTATAACTTGTTGATTTTTGACCAGATGTGAATCGTTCTTTCTGTGTTAAAATTTATATGACAAACTTTTGCACACACATTCACGCCCTTTATCCCCGAATGGGTAGGCAGAAGCGCAACTAGTGCACCCAGTTTTCGCCGTGCGTATTCCGTCCCATGATGTGATAGGGGGCAAGCCTATCGCCATATCGGGCACAAATTCCAGACTCCGGGCTGATACTGAATAGAAACACCCAATATCACTTTGCCCGACCCAGGGATAGAATCCAAGACCTCAGCTTTGCAGTCGTACTGTAATACAACTACTCCACTGAGGCAGTCATAAACTTTTGATAAAAATAAACCTATTTTAATATACTTACATTATTAGTATTAGCTAGTTTTGCTTTAGTCGTGTTCAGATTATTCTTAGTAAGGTTCAATTCTGTGTTTCTTATCTCTAGTTTCTGATTGAGGTCTGCAAACACTCCCTCCATTCTATCCCTCTCTTCTTCCATCGCTCTTTTCTTAAGCAGGAGTTCTTGTATCTCTTTCTTTTGTTCCTCTTGCTTTAACGTCATCTCTGCGAATGTATCACTGGCTAGGTAGACACCTGGGGGCAGACAAAAATAGTCAGTTATAACTTGCTTTTAGAACTGAATAACGAGATGATCTGTTCGATGGTGGATGGCGTCATGCCTGTTCATAAATAATTGAAATGTTGCAGAGAATAACAAATTCATTTTGCTTATCTTTCGGAGTCATTATATGTAAATTCAAACCATAATCACATCAAATGGTGTGCACCAATTGACACTGTGAAGTTAGATTGGCTCGTGCTAGGATCTATAATGTAGTTTGGACACAGGCATTGATTTCATGCTGGTTGACGTTAATTTCAGAGCCAAATAGAAGTATTGCTACAACTATACCTATTACACATACTCTTAATCCACATTTTAACTCACCATTCTTGTCCCTAGCAGCCTGGAGGTCTCTCTTCAGCCTATCAATCTCCTCAGCATACTCCTTGAGGATGGCCTTCTTTGTCATCTTCTGGTTAACCTCTGGCTTGTTCTGTATGTTCTTGGCTCTGTGCGCGTACTCCAGGGTCGACATGGTCTCCTCTAGGTCCTTGTGGCCCGGCGATATCGTCGCTATTATAGAGGTCTTGGTCCGTCCGCCGAGAGATTCTTGGAGGATTCGGGTCAGTTTTGATTCTCTGTGTATAAAATATTAATTGATAAATATTTTGATGCAGTTTATAGCACATTGTCTCTTTTTGTAACATAGGGTCATTTAAGCGAAATGTGAAGGTGGAATTCATAATTATGCCCACCAACTGCTCTCTGAACTGGTCGTAGAATTAATATTGACGGAATCTAAATGATGTGTAACATTCTATGGGTATCAAATAAATTATTTCATTTCATCCATACTACAATGTCACTCGCTGGTCGATCATAAACTTAATTTACATCAGATGCATAGAATTTTGCTATTACAAAAAAAATAGAGCTTTCTTGCAAGTTGCAGGGGCTGAGGCGTGCTCTGGTTCCTGCAATCTTCGGTATAATGGACAGTCATTTTAGATAGTAGGAAAGCTTAAGCCAAGACCAACAGAAAGATCAAGATGTAAATGAATTTACCATGTTAAAAAAAGTTCTCCATACTTGTTTTGCACTAACCTGTATGGTACATGAGGATGCCTCTCCACTAGCGCCGTGATAACCCTTCCGAGTGTCAGCAGCGACTGGTTGATGTTGACACACTCGCGTGCTCTCTCCTTCTTGGCCGGGTTGTCTGACCCCGCCTTGCTGATATTCTCCGAGCCGGCCAAGTCCACCAGGTTGAGTTTCCCGATCTTGACTAGCTCCTCGCCTTCCGGGCTGTTCTCTTTCATGTGCACTACGATTGTGAATACTGTGTGCGAGCGACTGTGGGAGGGACAAAATATTAGGCACTGACCCTTTTTGTTCTCAAATTGGTAGGCAGAGAGAGGTAATTACTAGTTGTCGCCCGAATTATGTTCAGCCCCTCGATGTGACAAGGTGGCGACCTAGATATAACCGAGGTATTTTGGTAGCTTGTGTGGGAACCATAACCTACAGGTCACAATAAAAGTACACTAGTACAAGATCAATGAGAATGATATGACTTCAAATTAAACATATTACAACTATCTACTGCACCAAACTTTACTCTCATTAGCTAAGTATTGAGCAAGCAACCTCGCAAGGCAAATGTTTTCATGATTTGCTTCGCCCAATGCAAACACATGAGTAGACGCAGTCGGACTCTGCCTCAACTGTTCTATTAATTCATCTGTTTTGGGCGTTTTAGAGTGTTTGTATTTTTAGTGTTAACAAAGATTAACGTGCCGCATGGTGAGCTCTATTATTATGATTTCCATAGTATAATAAAATCATGACGCAAACGTCGGAGGATGCCTCGCGAGGTCGCTCGCCCATTCAAATGATTACCAAATATTTTTTGTACCTCTAATACTCTATGCTACATTCGATTATGCTTCCCCGTATTGCAGAAACCATACCCAAACGCACAGATATAAACAAATTTTGTAATTTTCGTGAGGAAACACAAACGATTTCTTTAACTTACACACGGTTCTCTTTGCCATGGGGATGGTTACTGCAAGAATTAACTCAAGTTAAATGTGTTGAGATTAAGTTTTGCATAATCATATAAAACTATAATAATGATAAAGTGGTTGTTTGGTTTGCAGGGGTCATCTTTCTAAAAAAAGATTCATTCAAAAAAAGATTCAATTTAAAAAATATGATTATTTACTAATAGCTGTCTCTAAGTAAATCAGCTATATTTTATTCCAGTTTCATAACTTTATCCTGATTTTAGTTTTGTTAAATTACCTTGATTGCGCATTCATTAGGGTGGAGGCGACTCTCTTCCTCTCTTGTCCTTGAGCCATTATTCTGTATACCTCTTTCTTGTTGTAAACCTGATATAAAAATTAAATTATTATATGGTTACTGATACTAAAGATTGGTCACATTATTTTTTACATAGTTAGGTCGAAAAATCAAAACACTGATTATTTACATCATTGAACAAACTATCTTTTCTAACAATAAAGGCATTCCTGACTTCCCTGTCTTGTATCAACAGCACGACAAAAATATACATTGATAACTCTCAACTCACCGTAATCTCTTCAAGTCCGTTAACAATATTTGATCCTTTTCTAGTAACATCTTCATATATCCTGAGCTTGGAGTTGTCCTCGGAGGTGGACAGCAGGTCGAAAAGTTCCTCATTATACAGCTCGAGGTATGACACGCGGACGGTATACTCCGTGTTGGAGATGCGGAGCTCGTCGAATAGTTGGCTGAGAGCGCGTGGGATGATGCCCGCTAGGGGATCCTGGAAGTCCCATAATTTATTATCTAGTTTAGTTTCTTTTTGCCAATAAAAACAGTAGTTGTTAAAGATTAGAATTTATACCTGATGAAGTATATTGACCATGTACAATACAGACTCAAGAGAGAATAACAAACAAAGGATCTACTTACACTTTGTCCTTATCACACACATTATGAACATCTACCAATACTTTAGAGCAGTGCTTCCCAAACTATGGGTCGCGACCCACCAGTGGGTCGCAAGGGAATATTGGGTGGGCCCTGAGAAATTGAACAATATATCAACCAACCAACACAACAGCCGGGTGGCCAATGATGGATGAGAAAAGACACAAAATTCTTGAAAAACGTATTAAAAATTACTTCATGACAGCCGAGAGGTGAATCTAGAATTTGGAAGTTTTTGTTAGGTGGGTCGCAGCTCATTCAACTTTGGGAACCACTGCTTTAGAGTTTAGGAGATAGGCTATAAAATAAGGCACAACTAATATAACATAACTTGCCTTCTGCCAAGCAGTCTCATCGCCTGTGTTCTCTCCCACCATGGTGTGGGTCTTGCCCGTGCCAGTCTGTCCGTAGGCAAACACCGTGCAGTTGTACCCCGCCAGCACCTCCTCGATGAGAGGGCTGACCACCTCCTGATATATTTCCACCTGGAACAAGGGAAATTTGCTTTGATACTATGAAATTTGTGGATCTGATCAAATAACATTCGTTTTTTTTTTTATTGCTTTGAATGACGAGACGAGCGTGCCGTTCGGCTGATGGTAAGCGATATGACCACCTATAAACAGTAGCAACACCATCCAGCACCTTGAGTTACAAAGTACTGTGTGCCATTCCACTGCACTCGTCATCCTGAGACATAAGATGTTAAGTCTCATTATATCCCGTAGTTACACTGGCTACAATGTCCTTCAAACTGAAATACAACAGTGCATGCACACTACTGCTTGGCGGTAGAAATAGACATTGCGGTGGTACCCACCCAGACACACTCTTACAAATGAGAGACGTACCACCAGTAAAAGTTATAAATCTAAATTTTTACTAAAATCAATTGCATTCATTATTCTGACTATTGTAAAAAAAAATATATGGCTATACTGTCCTAAGTTTAACAAGATTATGTGATGAATGTAAAAAGATTTAATGACAATAAATTATAATCATAACTCCTTGCTTTGTAACTCAATCTCATCAAAAGCTGTGTTATTCAAGGGATCCTGTTGCTACTGTTTATGGGTAGTTGTATTGCTGACCGTCAGGCGAATGGCTTCCTTGTATCACTTTTATAAAAATAAGCATCTGAATGGATATGTAGCACACAATTCATATCAGTGATCAAAATGTCAACAAACCTGGGTAGCATTTGGAGCAAATGCCCTGTCAAATGTGAACTTCTTGGTGAGGTTTGTCTGCTGTGTGAACCGCACCACCACCTCCCTGTTGTGGTGCACTTCCACCACGCCTAGAGACTTGAGGTCCCGTTCCCGCTGGTTCAGGGGCCTGTGGGACAAGTTTGTAATGTTGGTAGAGTCTAATGGAGGTTGGAATGAAGATCCTTTCACTTTAATTAGATGTTGGTTTGTAATGTTAGTAAAGTAGAGTGGAGTTAAATTAACGGTCTTTTGATACAATGAGATTATAGCTCAATGAGTTGTTTTTATAACAAGAATGATAACTTTAATAGTTTGTCATGTATTGCAGTATTAGGGTGAAATAGTTCCAATAACGTGAACTGATCACTTGTCTGTGCTACTGCATACATCCCCACTAAACATACATGTATTGCAGTAAAATAATATAATTAAATAAATTATCTTAGGCTAGTTTGTGGAAACAGAATATGAATACCTTTTTCCATTTGAGAATTGAATAAAACTATTAGAGTAACATAATCTCGCCATAAATACATTTAGATCTGTAATATGAATCAGATAGAATAGAATTGATGATGACCATAGATTTCAACAAGATATGTATCACTTTAACATAAAGTAAATTAGTATGCTGGATACCTACATGTGAGGAAAGATAGTTTTATTAAGAGACATAATTTTGTTTGATGTCCTGCACATCATGTATATGACAATATGTAGGTATTATTAATGTTTTGTATGTCTAATGATACAATACCATTTAGTTGACCTGAAGTTACCAAAAAAAATCTAATTATCATCATAAATGCTGTGAATGTTTTGTTTTCTGGAGAAAATACTAAGTTCTTGAGTTAATCCGGCAAGCTGAAGCTCTCAACATCATCATCATCAGCCACATGATGTTCACTGCTGAACATAAGCCTCCCCGAAAAATTTTCCAGACAGACCTGTCAATAGTGGCCGGCATCCAGCATGTTCCTGCAACCTTTATCAAGTCATCTGTCCACCTTGCAGGTATAGCTGAACCTTTTTTTTATGGCATTGAATGACGAGACCAGCATGCCGTTCACCTGATGGTAAAAGATATGACCGCCCATAAACAGTAGCAACACCATGCAGTACCTTGAGTTACTGTGTGGCATTCCACTGTGCTCGTCATCCTGAGACGTAAGATGTTAAGTCTCATTATGTCCAGTAATTTCACTGGCTACAATGTGCTTCTAACTGACACACAGCAGTGCATGCACACTGCTGCTTGGCGGTAGAAATAGACATTGTGGTGGTACCCACCCAGACGGACTCTTACATATGAGAGATCTACCACCAGTGCAGAAACTCTAAAGAACCTTAATGTTTATCATGCATGGAGTGCCTGCATACAAAAATTGCACAGCAATCATTTCTAAGCAATGGAAATATTGAACATCTCAATTTGAACCATTTGATTATCCAAATATGTAAGATAAATGTGCAGTTACAAAACAGAATTGAAATCCACAGTTAATAACCTCATTACCATGTTTTAAGTTAACATACAATAATATTTGTTTACATTATGAGCTTATATTGAAAAATACATTACATAGGTACATAAACCATAGGTACATTTACAGTTGATAGTTAAACTAATTTGTATCTTAGGTGGCCTAAAAAATCTTAGGTTACGGTTAGAAATCTAATATAACTAACTACAGCATCTATTTTAGAGAACTCATGATATTTAACGGTTATTCGGGATATTTGGTCCTAAAATGACGCATCAGAACAGGAGGGTGTGGTAATATTTGATACATTTTGATCTCATAAAAACATAAAAACTACAACTTTTATTGGGCATATTGCGTAGCATTAAATATTTAATATCAGCGAAAGAAATAGCTTGCGCAATTTTTAAATAAGTACCAGAACTCTAGTAAGACACGCTTGAAAATAGTAATTAATCAATTGGTCATTTACACTACTGAAGGAACATATAATGATACAAGTGTGGTTTTTAAATGCCTAGAAAGTTTGTTTTACATAAAACGATAGAGGTTTAACTACAGATATGAGTGGTTAGAGTCAAATTTTACCTCAATCTCACAAACACTTGAATATTCTGGTTTTTGTCTTTTCGGCATCCTTTTTCGGACGTCATCTCGATACAACACACATAAAACAATTCACAAAGAAACTTTTCACTGCAATTGTGCTGTTTTTTCTGAATAAATACACCAAAAAACCAATCAATATTTTAAAATCGTAAAGAATACGTTGAGATGTCGTTGAACCAAGCAAAATTTGAATTTCGGTTTGTGTCAGTGTTGCTAGTGGAAACGGCTTGAATAGTTAACGGTATTTTTATTGACGAGAGGTTGTCAATGTGTAAGAGCTCCAGTTAGCTAAAACTTTGTAGGTATTGTTAAATTTATTTTATTTAATTTGCTCTTCTGAAATACACTTTTTAGCTGTTACAAAATCAAAAACTTAAAGGTCTCTTTGTTCTCAAATTTAAAATCATAACTTATCCAATATTGAAAAAACCGCTTTTAATAATGATATGATATTTAATGTGTATTATTAATATTTCATACAAGCTTTTTCTCGCCGGTCCGCATATATGAAAAGATATTTTACGCAGGATATGAAAACGAGCACTATATAACTAGGTAGGTAGGTATTTTTCAATTAATCAACGAACTAAAGCACATAAAAATGAAAAATAGCAGAAAGCACGGGCAGAGGCAACAAACAACTAAAATATTCATATGCACAAAAATTATATGGAAATAACTATGTCAACTTTATCACATGACACATCAATGTCGAAAATCCTACTTCCTACTATTTTATAATATTATAAACTCGAAAGTTTGTAAGTATAGATGTTTGTTACTCTTTGACGCAAAAACTACTAAGCTGATTTAGATGAAATTTGGCACACGGGTAGATCATGTCCTGGATTTTTATCCCGGAAAAACCTTTTAACGTGGGCGGAGCCGCGGGCAAAAGCTAGTGTATAATATTTGTATGTATAGAACACTTATAGTGTTTGATTTGTTAAGGTATTATATAGGTATCTATACTTTTAGAATTAATTATTGATTGAAACTTTCAAATTATGAATAGTTTTAGATAAAATATGTTACGAAGTGTATCGGACTTTTAAGTTTCTTATAATGATTGTCATAATTTAATAATGCCTGTGTGGCAGAACCAGAATGAACCACAATATAATATAACTCGCCGTGTTTGTATAGGAAAAAACATTAATGTATAGAAAAATCATATATTTCGGTATCAGCTATAAATGTATTTTTTTTCTATTAATCCAACCTAAGATTTGAGAAACATACTGCTCAATACTTGTGCTGTTACTAGTAGACAGACACCATAACAAATCTGTATAATTATGAAGAATTAAAATTTAACTATTAGTATATAACAATCTTATAATGATAGTATATTAGATAAAATAAATAAGTAAAAGTACAACAAAATGTTTATTTGAAATCTTTGCAGAAGATTCATTTTTAATATGTACATGGTAGATATTTTTACAGCAATCTATTAATCTAGCAACACAATAATAACGTTCCAATTCACGTATATTTTAGTGGTATAGAACATTAATTTAACCTCGACTTTGTAATAATATATACAATACAATTATAAAACTGTGTAAATAATTTTAAATAATGATCGAAAATCTGTAGATGAATAATAAAAAATAGAATCGCGATGTTTTATTTTCTTCTAACACAAGGTAACACGCGAACCAAGCGAAACTCAACCTTATACCCAAACATATAAAACCTACTTTATTTCTTACACGGTACAGGTAAAGTACTTTGACTGTCTCGGTGGCGTAGTTGTAGATATTGCGTTCGCTGCGTACGCAGCATGCCTATCGCGCTGAGGTTCCGAGTTCGAATCCTGGGAGGGGCAAAAAATTGTAACTGGGTTTTTCGATTGTGTAACTCAGTCAGCTCGGTGTCCAAAATATGGCGGTGTTATACCTTCGTGGCTTCGGAAGGACGTAAAGATTTTGGTCCTGCGCCTACGGTCATTTCGGATTGCCGTCTCATGAGAGTGCACCTGTGTAGGTATTACGCGGTTGTAAGAACTCATGCGGTAGAAGCCACAAGCAAAACCTAGTAGGTACAGAATCTCTAACTTTTAAGTGGGACAGTGGGGTAATTATAAATATTAAGTATTATATTGAATTCAAGCGCTTGGTTAAAAGGTGAAGGACACATCGTGGGGAAACCTAAGTGATACAGGACTAGTGTTATTATTGTGCTATCGAATCCTTAATAACTATAATATCTAGTTAATCAGATATACCATAACTACTAGTTATGGTATAGCATCTGATTAACTGATAGTCAACTGTAATTTATGCATGTGTTAAAACAGACAATGCAACGAGGTTTTATCACTAACAAAAAGTTTCGTTTTTAGAGTACAAGGTCGGTAAAGTTATATTTGCATGACATAGCTATTTACATTTAGATAGTATGCGAATAGGTAATGTTTACTAAACGTTCAAATTAAGTATATAAAGAAATTGGTACTCCTTTAGTGTTGGGTTCCAAGCGAAACATGAAGCCATTAGGCCAGCCAGCAATTATACTGATAGTCGCAGGATACAACTTTCTCGATTAGACTTTTTATTTTGGATTAGATAACACTTTCGCTTCGGAACGTGTTATCACTGTGAAGAAGAAGCAGCGCAAGAAGCAACACCTATTTACTTCCCAGTAAGTACCTATATTTCGTATTCCTATAGCTCTGATGCTGTATTATTAAAGCTCACGACTACATCCATGATGGTATCCAGTATGGCATCAAACCTAGAACGTCACGGTTCCTAAGCTAAATAAGCTACTGTTAAACCAATGAGGTTATTATGTAACTTTATTTTGCTGATGAATGACGTTATTGCGCTCGCCTGATGGTTAGCGATACGACTGCCCATAAACAGTAGCAATATCATCTAGAACTTTGTATCAGAAAGTACGGCGTGGTATTCCACTGCGCTCGTCACTCTGTGACATAAGGTGTTAAATCTCATAATGACTACTAATTACGCTGGCTACAGTGTATTTCAAACCGGAACAAAACAGTATCTATCTACATGCACACAGTTGCTTGGCGGTAGAAGTAGACATTGCGTTGGTACATACCCAAACGGATTCTCGGATACGAGAGATCTATCACCAGTAACCCAAGCTGCTTGACTGATGGTAAGCGAAGACTGTCCATGAAGATTAGCAACACCATCCAGAGGTTGAATTACAAAGCATTATGTGTTCGTCACATTAGATGTGGGTAGAATATGTGTATTCGCTGGATAGAGACCATCGAAACCAAGGCGTAAAACCCGCACCAGTAGTCCACGTAAGTGTCGCGTTCCGGGGTCAGCCTGTGTATATTCGGTTTCAAACAGGCCGGTATAATTGTATTGACTGACGAGGGATATTTCTCGTCAGCCAACACTCTATCTGGACCCCGCACCGCTTCCCATCAGATGCAGTGGGGTCACTTTTCCGAGCAGGTAGAAAAAGTCTCTTAATGCCCAGTAATACTAGCTACAATTTTTAAGCCGAAACACAATAATGATTGTACAAGGTTTCATCTAACCGATCTGTCGCATAAGAGCGACCTACCCACCCAGTGTACCGGTCGGCATTAATAATGTCATCCACGATGACGCGCTCTACTAATTTTCCTAATCGTTTACAGTCCAAGTAAGCAACATTTCGCTTGTAATTTAGTCCTTTAAATACATTCTTAATGCGTATGAGTGCACACGCATAGTAAGATGATTAATAACAGTACTCTTGAGCTGCAAAATCTCCGCTCAAAAATTGGTAGCGCGCGTCATCGTGGATGAAATTATCTATGCGGGGGTTTTTTAATACATCAATGATGCGGGTGGATCTCTATCGTCATTGTATTGTGTTCGGTAGTTATCTAGTCAGATCAATAATTTCTCACCTCTGGCAATCTTATTAGGAATTATTTATTCGAAAGTAAAAAAAACTGCCTACACGGCCGCTGGACTGCACGAAAAGCTATAGCAAACTATTGTCATTACACAACAGTTTTCGGTAAGTTTGTGATATTGTAGAGTGGACTTATGCATGCCACATCTGAAGAACAATGCCAGTGTATGTTAAAATAGATTTTAGTATAGGATTCATTTTTGTTATTTACGACAAAATTTTCATACTTGCAAGCGTAGGCTCTTACTTTCTATCAAATTAACCGACGATCTCGTTGAAAATAAATAAACATTACAAGTGCATTTAATGCATATTTCATTATCTTAAATGACTATAACGAAAAACCATCATAGATCCTCCATATTATACAGCAATAATCTTATTGGCATGAGATAAAACATTCCTCAATCGCGTCTAATAAGAATGTACTACTTAAAACATTCCGCGGCACACTTTTTGCGGCCTCTCCTGCAAGAACAGAAAAATGAACTTATTAATGAGCAACATCGTTATACAAATAGTTTTTGCGTCTGGCAACACTCATTACCTACACCATTTCCTCCCGCGCTTTCTTGAAGAAAATTAAAGAGTCGCCGCATTAATTCTATCCGTATGTCGCGGGGTTTTTGCTTCGGTTAACAGCGTTATGGCGGCCCTCGGTCAGTTTTTGCAGCAGAGCCGCCGCCGACCGCTTCCCAGACTCCCGGACCGACAAAAAGTAGCCGTGCCGCGAGCGCGGGAATCTGTACAAAAACGCTAAGCCTCGCTCAATAACTGGCGAACTCGATGAAATACTATGAGTTCCTTTGGCTTTTTACGCATCGTATGCTTTTTCCGCGGGCAATTTGCATCGGCCGCTCGTCGGCGGCCATTTTGTAGTTTTTCCCGCGCTCGATTCGAAATGACGGCCGCGTTCCGAAAATTGCTCACTGATAAAAAGTTACCGATGAAATTCTTGTTTGGAGAATGGCCGTTTATGTATAATGATATTTTTTATCGTATGGCTGAGAGCTAATATTATAAATATTTCATTGGGTGTTTGGGTCTAACCCTCTCCAGGCAAGAGGTAAAAACGATAATGGAGATAAGCGCCCTCTATCGTATTGAATGTTATAAAATTGATCGTAACACAATTTTCTTTGATAAAATATGGAATTGAAAATTATATGAAAGGAGTATAAAACCACTTTTGTAAGTAGAGCAATATTCTAGAGAGTTTTGCTGACACGACCGGAATGTTATTACTAACTCGTGGAAAATCGAAGGAAAATAGCCGCTTTTCTGTTGCATTAACCTTAGGTATAAGATAAATACGTCGAAAGAAAAACAACGATGGACATGATTTATCTACCTAATTTATACTATGTATCTAATTAAAAATAATATATGAAGCGACGGGTTTTTTAATACATCAATGGAAGCGACTCTATCAATTTAAATTTAGAACAGTTGATATATATGGCGAATAAATGTCTTCGGTACTAAATAAGCTAAAAGCACAACTTAAAGTAAAATATACTTTGATAAAAGTTATGAAATAAGCAGCCATTAAATACACGGCAGTCTGCAAGCCATTTAACACTTTTCATTCTCACACAACTAGAAAAGAAGGAAAAGTAATTCCTACGAAGGGAATTTTCGCGTGGCCTCAGCTAGGACCGGAATAATTAATGGATAATAACATGTATGGGATTAACTGGTACGAGGGAGGTGAGAGGCTGGCCGCCGTGGGAAAATGCTCGCCCGAGAGAGTCTTTGGATCACGCGATGGGCCCCCAGGCTAGCGGGTTTGTGAGATGAGATTAACAGCTTGGCGTTGTTGTGATTTTGTGTCTTGAGAAAGTTAGGTTATTTATGTTCTTTAAGAATGTATGGATGAAAACATTATTGGAAGTAATAAGTATTTTTGTCTATTATAAGGTATCTAAGTAGAATCTTATTAGTTCTGTCGTAAAATAACTTATTGTTATATGTCTAGGGTTATTAGAATAGGTACATTTTTATGTAGGTGCATCGTCTTCTCGGTCTAAACTCTGCAGCTGAGTATAACAGGGGAAATAATGAATTATTTAGAACCATTTAATTGACTGCCTCGGTGGCGTAGTTGTATTACGGTATGACTGCAATGCTGAGGTCTCGGGCGGTCCCCGGGTCGGGCAAAGTGATATTGGATTTTCCTATTCAGTATCAGCCCGGAGTCTAGAATTTGTGCCCGATATGGCGATAGGCTCGCCCCCTATCACATCATGGGACGGAATACGCTCGGCGAAAAGTGGGTGCACTAGTTGCGCCTCTGCCTACCCCTTCGGGGATGTAAGGCGTGAGTATGCACGTTTTAATTGCATTTTTCTCAAAATCTATTCATGGTTGTTGCTCGGTGTGCTTAAAAAAAGAAGAAATTATTATCTTTTGAAATTATATTAATGAACTACTCATAAATTTAGTTCCAACCTTGCTATATTATATTTAATATTTATCGTTAAAAAACGTTATATTCTATTCCAATAATTACCACCATTATTTCGCTTTACAACGTAGACACAATTTCGCCGCTTCAGTGGCCTAACTTTTTCTGTAAATATTATACGACTGACGTTTAAGGTAGTGTAGGTTTTTCCAGCGGCGCAGTGAAAGGCTGTCGCCACGGCCAGCTAGAAATATGCCGATATGATAAACTAACGGGCGCACTGTGGGAAAATTATACGTTTTTTTTATTCATTGCAGTGTAGCGAGAAAAACTGCCTGCTTTCCTTGAACGGAGCGGGAAGTTTCCCGCGGAAAATGGTGGGTGCTTTATTGTGGGTAGTTGTGGATTATTTGGTGTGGTGTGATTCATGTACATACATTGTGAGGTCAAAGATCCGGGTTATAGACTAGGAATTGTTTTGAGAAAGTTACCGGACAAGAATAACTATAAATTGTATATATTTAGTTAATTAATACCTACATGTGTACTAGAACTGAACTTTTTTAATCTTGAGCAAGTTCGATAATATTAAATGGTTAATTAGACCCAACTTTCATAACTATCTTGCGCTTCTTTAATTTTAAAATTGTTACATATGCTATGAAAACATTTTTAACAAAAAAAATTGAAGTCGGCATCTCTACTTCCATGTTTTTCCTTATTACCATAGAGTAAACTTAGCTTCGTTTCTTCTGGGACCAAAGCTTGTGGAAGCGCATCATTTATATTTAAAATTGTGACAACCATGGATGCTCTTTCTAGCATGTCTTAGTTCACAATATTATATACATAATATAAACTGTCGAGAGATGCAACGTCTCTCATTAGTCGTCTAGTTTATTCACTTTGTGCTTCAGCTGTACGACGCCGAGCTAAATAAAAACTACAAATGACAAAAAATAGACCTAAATGTTAATTATCACAACCAATTTACCTCTTAGGTAATAAGGGCATTGTATAAATAAGTCTAAACTCCCATTCTAAGAAAATTAAAGGGCTGGTACAAAAAACTAAAAGGTCGCCTCTATGGATACGCAAAAAAGCGCGCTTTTATGGTTCGAAATTTAAAAAATATAATAATTCGCTATGTTTTAAATTGAAAGGAGGTCGGTTCTCGGAAACAATAAAAAGGTTTTTATATCGCCCGAACTATGGTGTTGCGATAATTTAGGCTAACAAGATTCTGTTATTTTGTTTGCATTCCTACTTTCTTACAAGATTGATGGATAGCAAACTTTTATAGAAGAGTTTATGGACAGTCGCTTGCCTTCAGACGAGCGAAACAAGTTTCTTTATAAACATCTTGACAAAATCTTATATTCAACTAAACAGTAAAGGGTAAAAAAATTAATATTTCTTATACAAGTAGCGACATGGTTGTTGTTTTTTTTATTTTATACGTTTACAAGAGACCAGCCCTAGCGACACACGGAAAACTCTATCCTATCAATAATTTTTTTTTACCTAATAGATGTCTGTGGTAAGATAAATGACTGTACGGCCAATACCTGTCACCTTTGAGTATATAGCAAAACGTTTACATAAGTGGCTTGCTATGTACTCAAAGCCTGTCACTTATGTGAACGTTTGTACAGTGTTCTATGTCAAAGGGCAGCACAATCGTTCTCTCAAAGTCAGATGGAGAGGAAGGCATAGTCTAGGCTTTAGAATATGTAATATTAAACTGGCAAAGCGGCGATAGCCTAGTTGGGAGTGGAAAGGACTGCCGAGACGAATGTCAGCAGGTTCAAAACTCAAAGGCACACACCTCTGACTTTTCTAAAAAAAGGTTATGTGTGTATTCTTTGTGAATTATCGCTCGCTTTAACGGTGAAGGAAAACATCACGAGGAAACCTGCATACCTGAGGAGTTCTCTGAATTTCGAAGGTATGTGAAGTCCGCCAACCCGCACTAGGCCAGCGTGGCGGACTAAGACCTAAACCCTCTCAGTTGTAGAGGAGGACCGTGCTCAGCAGTGAGCAGTATATAATACAGGGCTGGTATGGTAAACTGGCAAAGACAACCCACAACTTTGCTACACCAATTATAGCTTCGTCATGTTATTGGGTATATTTTCCTTTTTTGCCCGTGACGCGCAATTATATTCAAAATTTTCCGATGTTAATTTGTTTTTATGGATGTTGTTTTATTCGTGGCGATTAAAACATTTTCCTTCTCTTTTGATAAAGGCAGTCGTTACATTTATAATAGTTACAAAAAACTGCCTCGGTGGCGTGTTTGTATTGCATACGCGTTACGAGTACGATTTGCGCGCTGAGGTCCTGGGTTCGAATCCCGGGTCGAGCCAAAAATATTGTGACTGGGTTTTTCCATCTTAAAAATTACTCAGTCGCAGCTCGGAGTCAGGAAGTTGGCGTGTGATACCACCGTGCCTCGGAAAGCACGTAAAGCCGTTGGTCCTGCGCCTGATCTCTCTAAGTGCTGAAGTCTCGGATTCGATTCCCGGGTGGGGTAAAGTGGTATCGGGTTTTTTCTACTCAGTATCAGCCCGGAGTCTCGAAATGTGCCCGGTAAATAAATAAATAAATTGCAATAGGTCCGCCCCTATAACATGGGACCTAACATAACTGGTGAAATGTAGATATAATACACCTCTGCCTGCCTACCCCTGAAAATCGAAAAGGCGTGATGCTATGTATGCATGTACAAAGTCGTACGTAAGCTGTAAGTTGCGTAAAGTAAGTACTTACATAATATTATATAATTGTTACCATATTACAAATTTGTTTGGGTGGTACATTAGTATTGTTTTCGTAAGTTACAAATGTAATTGTCGATTTGGATTTACTCGAGTTCTTTATAAACTCTCTCTGCTATTTTCTGATTTTTACTTTGTTTTATCACGGTATTGGCTTACAGGCTTACAGTTAGTAAGAGCTGTTTGTAGGAAAACCATCGAGATTGAAAAGAACTTTTGTTCGATATTGAATGTGGTTGTACAATGTTCTAATTTTAAGGTATTAAACTTTCTTAGACTTTCAAACGTACTCGGTAAAGATACTTTCACACCAGTGTCTCAAACATGTATTTTTCCTTATACTGCAGTTTGGTAACGTACGAGCCGTAAATAAAAAAACATAATGCCAAGTATTATTCATAAAAATATTCTTACCATGACCGACAATACTAAAATAGCTGTGATCGACGCGTACAAGACCGATTTAAAATTAATAAAAACTACCAACCCGTCGGCCCTCAAGTCTGTACCCTTTCGAACCCTTCACACCAACACACGCGCAACACTCACACATAGACGAAAACTCCTAATAGGAACGTGCTTTATGTTTTTTTTATGTATAAGCCGAGGGCAAGGAAAGCAGTCGTGGGGCCACATGGAGGGGTCGCGTGGGGTGCTGGGCGGGGCGATGCAGCTGCACGCCGCCGTAGGGCTCCGCTGGCGGCCGGCAGTCGAGGCGCGCGCGTCACACCGCACACGTCACGGCCACCCTTCGAATTTTGGCGCCAAATATTACGCGGTTTCGCGGAGGTTTTTAAAATAAATCGCTTAATTCAAAATAAATTAAATTAATAAAATATTTTTCAAAGACTGTGTTTTATAATTAAATTAAAGTTATGTTATATTTTATGTACATAGTTATTTAAAAATATTGTGAAGTTTTTTGAATTGGCGGGTGTCGGGTTGATGTGTGCAAGCGAGAGGGGCGATATGGAGAGCCCGGGCGAGGAAGCGGGACGCAACGCGCCCCCCGCACCGCACCCGCCCGCCGCGTCGCAGCCAAACGGCGCCAATAAGATCATCGGACGCAACGTGAATGGCACCAGTAAGTCACATAATGCTAATTTTTTTGGGGATTGTGTATGGCAAAATTGCGGACTTGAGCGCGTGGGGTACACCGTACTCTATGTTGTAAATTGTGGGATCTTGGATAGCCTTATTTAGGGAAGTTATGGTTCTCTAGAGTAAATCGGATCATTTTTAATTTTATACGCGCAAGTTTTCGTAAAGTTACCATAAAATACTTTTAGAGTCAATTTATGACTGCGGTAGACTTTTGCGTTTTGGACATAGGTACCTAGGTTATTTACGCTCTCGAAATAGTTTGAGCACCTAATTCGACGTTTTAAAACCAAAATCTGGGCTTAAAAAATAAGAGTAAAGTAAAAATAGATACATATAAAGTTTTTAGCCTTAATGAACATAAAGTTTTACTTTGAAGTTGTCCTTAACAACTCTACATTTACTACATTGTATAATAATACCAACTTATTTACAGAAATACGCCTTATTGAAACATGTAGAAATCTGTTAACATAAAATAGTCAATCATTTATAATCATTATGTACTTACATGATAAATAGATGTATAGGAAACTCTTTATTTCACACAACGTATTTAACACAAAAGAAATATATCATTAATTTATCTGTTAATCTTATCGTTTAGACTAATCTCAGACAACTAAGTTTAGTACAATATGATTATTACTAAATAAACTTTAATTATAATCACTTATTAGCTAAATACAGTAAACAACAAAACAAGTATTGGGCTACTTGATAATAAATAGTTGTTGTTTAAATTCTATGTTTACATATCTAAGTATACCCATAATACTATTCTAAGAAAGTTTGTCGGGACTTTTTGAAGTAAACATAGCAACTGTTGAATTGATTTGGATGAAATTTGTCACTCATATAGACACTGTCCTTGATAACATATATTATTAACTTTGCATGTAAAGAAATGAACTACTTTTAAGAAAATTAAGATTTAATTGTATATTTTCTTTGTATAGTGTACCTAATGTATAAAGAACTGATTATGAAAAGAGCACACTGGACCGTTCTTCTCTGGTGGAAACTGCTTTCTGAAATGTTGGTAAAGTTAATTAGTGACGGAATCTGAATAATGTTTTCTATTTCATGGCTTCATTTCATTACAGCCTACTTTTTATTTCGGAAAATGATTATATAAATTACTTAGTTTAAGGTGTAATTTTTCAATCATTAGATATTTATTGGTAGGATAAAGTACAACACAAACGAATTAAAAATGTTGTATGTATAAAGTTCGCAATTTGTCTCACTTTTATAAAAGTCAGGTTATAATTAATTTGATGTATAAATCTTATTCGACGATTATAATAAATTAGCCCTTAGTAATGTAAATAAATAAAATTATATACGTGTTGACTTCCTGACTCAATTAGCTGAAACATTTCGAAACCCAAAGTCAAGTTAAAAAACCTTAAAAGTAACAAAAACATTATAATAATTTTAGATTTATATCTATGATCATTTTCTATCATTTATCTGAACGGATTTCGATGAAATTTGGCACACGGGCGAAGCCGCGAGCAGAAGTCTAGTAAGCTATATGTTTTTAAAAACCGAGAGAACGCACTGCATATTTTTACAGGGTACCTAATAACTTTAGTTATAATTCTAAGGGAGCTACATACGAAAATCTTTGCGACGCAATCTTATCTTACATACTCGTGGTTGAAATATCCGATCTATTTCTCTGGGTTCCTCACATGCCTTCTAGACCTTCCATCTATATTCTGAAAATAAGTCACAGTATTGGTGACTATCTTCAACCTAAAAGATGGCGGGTACCTTATGTAAAATAAAACTCTTCGTCGACAATCACTTTTAATAATTACACTTCTACACTCACTGTTCAACTTATGATTCTCACTTTTACAAAATACTATGTTTAAGAGCTCTTTCTTTGAACAAGGCTCGACCACTAATGCCTCGAGGACGACGAGTAAATTATAATGTCAGCTCGGCCGAAAACAAGTGGCGCCACAGTCGAAGTCAATAGACTGTTTGTATTAATAAATATTTTGTCAATACACTATCTGTATGAACAATTAATAATTATTATTTAAGTATGATATGAAATAATCTACTAAAGAAATCTCTATTCGAACATTATTGTCATTAGCTTACATTCGGCCATTCTGAACAAGCACGCGTCCCCGAGTGCAAAATAAACTATAACATTTAAATATTACATTGGTCATATTGTGTTCGCCGTTCGGTCTCGCCACGCACGGCTAGTAACGCCACACAGGGCTAGTAACGCCACACAGGGCTAGTAACGCCACACAGGGCTAGGAACGCCACACAGGGCTAGTATCGCCACACAGGGCTAGTAACGCCACACAGGGCTAGTAACGCCACACAGGGCTGGTAACGCCACACTGGGCTAGTGACTAAACATTAAAATACAATCATTTGACATGCTAATATCAATATAACAAAATACAAAACAATTCCCAAATATATATATATTGTAATAACATCTTAAGTACTATGTACTCTCTTCCGAATCACTAGATACAAGATCATTGGTAAATACTAACCAGGGATGCATTTTATCTACTGCAACCACGGCTTTATACGTAGGTCTACCCGGTTTCTTTGTAATAGGAGTGTCTTCGATTTCATACCTATCGTTTCCAATAATTTTTACGATTCTATAAGGTCCAGAACATTTAGGAGTTAACTTTTTAGATTGACCAGGTATAGTGCCACTAAACTCCCTTTCAACACGTACTAGATCGCCTATATTATACTGATGAGCGGGTTTACGCGTTTTATCAAATCTTTCCTTTTGTTTTTCCTGCTCTTTTACAATTTTTGCACTAACTATGGTTCTAAGAGATTCACGATTTTCTGGACTATGAGCATCGGATACTATAGTGTTTAATGCACCATCCGCAGTACCAGTAGTGGTAATACCGAATAATATTTCGGCAGGTGTCTTACCGGTCGCCTTATTCACGGTATTATTTAAACCCCATTGAACTTTCGGGATTACCGTATCCCATTCGTTATCTGGACGATCGTTATTAGTTGCCCTAAGAGCATCTAAAATAGAGCGATTATATCGTTCTATCTGCCCATTGGCCCGTGGTGTAGCAACCGCGTTTAAAATGTGACAAATTCCATGTTGTTTCACAAAATTAGTAAACTCTTGACTCGTAAAACTAGTACCCCGATCGGTAATTAATCGTCTTGGAACTCCAAAAAGTGAAAAGTATTCATCAAAGACATTTATCGTAGTTTTGCTTTTACAATTTTTGACAGGTTTTATAAAAATATATTTAGTAAAGGAATCAATAACGGCTAATATATAAGAATTTCGTTTTTTACTTTGAGGCAGCGGCCCACAGTGATCTGCATGTAACACCTCGAATGGCTTGCTAGGTTTCGGTATAGGGTACAACATCCCTTCCTTTGGGCCGCCTGGTACTTTGTTATGAGCACATTGCAAACACGATCTACAATATTTTTTGATAAAGCGGCGCATTCCCTTAAACCAATAAACATTTCGTATTCTGTCATATGTTTTGTCGTAACTAAAATGTCCAACATCGTCATGATTTCTTTTAACGATTTGCCACCTGACAGATTTTGGTACAACCCACAACAGTCGGACACTACTTTCTTTTTTTACTATTCGATATAATTTGTTATTCTTTACTGTAAAATTTGTCATAATTTCTATTATATTGTTAGATTCCGGGTCTTTCAAAATTTTCACAATTCTCTGTAATTCGGTGTCCACCTGTTGTACAGTTTCAAGCCATTTTTCATCAATAACGTCTACACTACCTACGTTAATGTGTAGACACAAATAGTTGTCTTCATCGCTCGAGACTATATCCTTTAAATCGACCGGGTTTCTACTTAGAGCGTCTACGTGGCTCATTCTTGAACCTGCACGGTACTCTATAGAAAAATCATATTCCTGCATTGCAATCCACCACCTAGCTACTCTAGGAACTAAATCCTTCTTTGTCATTGTATACTTAATAGCATTGCAATCGGTAACAAGTTTAAATGAAACGCCTAATAAATATACGCGAAACCTATTTAGGGCAGTTACGACTGCAAGAGTTTCTAAATCGTACGAATGAAACTTTTGTTCCTCCGGCGATGTTTGTCTACTATAATAGGCAATGGGTTGAATACCTTTACCACAATCTTGAAGAAGAATTGCTCCTAACCCTATTTTGCTTGCATCCGTGTGTAGCTCCAAACGAGCACCAGGTTCGTATAGAGCAAGAACAGGACGACTTACTAACTTATCTTTGAGGTCGTTAAAAGCTTTAACTTGTTCAGACCCAAATCGCCACGGCTCATTCTTTTTTGTAAGAATAGTTAGTGGCCGTGCTATAACCGAAAAATTATGAACGAATTTGCGAAAATAACTGGCAAGGCCTACAAACTGCCGAATTTCGTGAACATTTTTCGGTTCTGGGAATAAACTCACGGCCTTTATTTTTTGAATCCCGGGTCTAATACCCGCGCTACAAATTTCATACCCTAAATACTCAATTTTTTCTTGGAAGAAGACACATTTATTTGGGTTTAATGTTAATCTCGCGTTCTTTAAAAGAATGAAAACTTTTTCAAGTTTTTCTAGACCTTCTTGAACAGATTTAGAAGGAACCAAGAGATCGTCCATATATGCAAGTACTAATTTCATACCCACCCCGTTTAACATAGAGTTAATCGCTCTCTGGAAAATGCTGGGAGCATTGACTAGTCCGAACGGCATTCGATTATACTCGTAAAGGCCATCAGGAGTAACGAAAGCCGTAAGATGTTTACTTTTCTCTTCTACGGGTATTTGGTAGTAGCCCGAAGCAAGATCTAAACTACTAAAATATTTGTTGCCACCTAAACAATCTAATTTATCTTCGATACGGGGCAGAGGATATTTATCCTTTAAGGTCTTTCTATTCAAAGCGCGATAATCCACACATAGTCGTTTTTGACCATTCTTTTTATTTACCAATAGAATGGGACTTGCGTAAGACGACGAGCTTTCTCTAATAATGCCATTTTTAAGAAGATCTTCTACAATAATAGACAAATGTTCCTTTTCTTTCAAAGACATACAGTATGGATTGTACACAACAGGGATATCATCTTTAAGTCTAATAGTTAATTCTGCCATATTTGTCTTACCTAGTTCAGATAAGTCTAATGCAAAACAATCCCTATAATTGACTAACAACTTTTCTAAACTTTCAACTTCTGTTTTATTTAGCCGCGTTCCGATATTAATATTCTCCAACACTATAGGTTTAAATTGATGTTCATCCATTTTAGTACATCCAACGTAAGGTTCGTGTATTTCATTGTATTTTGAACCCCGAGCTAAATGAAAACCTCTTTGGAAAGTCAAATCATTATGGCTAAGATTAGAAATCATTATGTATCCCTTACTATCACTAAAACCATATAAGCCAGGTAATACTAAATATTTGTTATAACCAGAATCGCGGAATGAAGCTGGAATATACAAAGACCCTGCAAAACTTATCATTGTCTCTACCTCAACGGGAGAAGTACTACCAGAGGTAACAATAGTATCGGCAATTAAATTCAGTTTTATTTTATTATCTACACTATCATCTGTTTCTAAATCAGGGGCTTCATAAAAATGTAAGCTATCTGAAGTTTTGTACATAACAACATTAGGCAACTCCGTGAACGTCTGCCCTATTAATACATCATATGGCATAAACACATCAGATACCACTACGAAATCAATCTGCGC